>JAWNOF010000021.1:26385000-27002500 GCA_035046165.1 Drosophila rubida | reverse complement strand
CAGGAGCATAGCTTGTGGGGGATTCAGCGGCTTGGGGCGCGGAGGGGTCGGGAGGAGGGGGCCAAGGAGCTAACCCCCACAGATAAACTACTGACGACGTCTACTTATTGCTTAGCCCATAAGCATGTGGGATATTCAAATAAAACTTATGCACAGCACTCTCAATTGAAGGCGTATTAGCTCAGCAGGAAATGGATTGAAATTGCCGAGCTTCAGTTGGCACTCTGTTTCAATGCAATAATTATCAATCAAGTGAGTAGAAGACGACTTAAATTAAATTAGTCATATGAGCAAAATATTAAATTTGTACGCAGAACAATCGTGCATAATAGTTTAAGTTTGATTAGTAATGTGAGCGAAATAATTACTAAATATGTAAATCGCGCAATTGGAATAGTTTGGTGAAGAATGGTTTAAATTGCATTAGTGATAAAAGCACAACAGTTTGCAAATATATATATAATAATTTAAATTCCATTGGTGATATATGCAGCAAGAGTTCTGCCTGTCTGCTACAACTATTTACAATTCAATTGCACAAACTTTCAATAAGTTATGCTTTCCTCGAAGTGAACTCAGCTTCTGTAACTTGTAATAAATGAAATTGCAGAGCTTCTTCTTTTGTTTCAGTTGAAATAATTAATAAACACTATATGTAGACAGAAAATCTTGAATTTCAGTAGAAGATGTTTTAAATTGCACAAGTGATAAATGCATAATATTTATTAAACATATGAGTAGTAAAGTATAAATAACCGAGTGAATAATAGTTGAAATATCATTAGTGTTATGTGCAGAGAATACTGCAAAGTTATCAATAAGTTGTGCTTTTCTAGAAGTAAACTTAAGTTGTCTAAGAGAAAATTTTCAATATTTCGGTAGAAGAAGTTTCAAATTGCAATTATGAAAAATGCGCAATAATTGTTAAATAAGTAGGCAGAACAGTTTAAATAGTTTCAAGAATAATAATTAACATTGCATTCTAGCAATAATTCCACTTCTCAGATATAAATATTTGATTTGAATACTACAAAGCTATTAACTTGAACTTTTACTGAATTTGTAAGGAAAGAGGCTCAAAATTCAAATTCAATATTTTGGTAGAAAATACTTTAAATTATATTTGTGAAATATTAAAAGTTTAAATAGCTTAGCGAATAATAGTTTACATTTCGTTAGTTATGTTAGTTAGTTTTCGTTATGCAGCAATAATTCTAATTCTAATAATCTTCTAATATTTACATTTCAATACCACAGACTTTTCAATAAGTTATTCTACTCTTCAAGTGAACTGAGCGTATTAATAGTTGGGATTTGTTTGACCTATTCAATAATAAGTTGTCTATCATTGTGGTTTTTTACCAACCCCACTTCATATACTTAATTTTTCGATGTATTCCCAGGCTGGCAAGCCGCAAAAGGGTTAACCTACTTCCACTCCCAGCCGGCTAGTTGTCTCTTCAGCTGCTCCATTCCCAGCTCCCGTGTCGACCATAAAAAGCCAAGCCCTGACCCGCATTGGAAGGTGGTTTATTTACCTGAATATTGATTTAATAATGAGTAACCAACTCTAATTGGAAATCACTGTCACGGGCGGCAATTAAAAGCGAAATCGCAACGATTTGCATGCCGTATAACTGCCAGATTATGCAGAAACTCACGGTATATGTGGCGTGTAATAAGAGCACACGAATTTGCGGGCCAAAAATGTTGCTTGTCGGGGGAGTCTGCCTTTGTGCCTAGACAAATAGAGAGCGACCCCATAATAAACCAAACATGTTCAGCTTCCACCCAGCAAAATGCCAATTTATGAGTGTGTGTGTTTGTGGTATAGTTTCTTTGTTTGTTTTGTTGTCTGCAGTTTTGAAATGCAAACAGAAAATTGGTCAAACTCGAATTTGCTGACTTTTGTGCATAATTTAGGGGCGAGCAACAACAGTAAACAAAGCGCCGTCTGCATATTCTTAAATTGTCTGCCATAGGATATGATAGGAAACAGTATATCTTCACTATGTATGCCATGTGTGTGTGTGTGTGTATGAATTATTACCGTTTTTACGACCCAAATGGCCGCTGGTCTGGGAATTTCAGGAATGGGCATGGCTTTTACAGTGCCTGAGAATCAATAAGCGGCTGACAGACGTTCTTTTTTTTTCGTCGTCGTTTTTTTTTTTTTGGTGGCTTGCTTTTTATTATTTGCTTACTTTTATGGGCGCAATCGCCACGCCCATTTGCGCCTGTTTTATAGCTGACTGAGCCTAGGCCAACAGCACACCACACAGACACGGCTCACACTTTTCGCTTAGCCCGTAATGCATTGTGTCTAATACCCAATTAATTTGGGATTTGCTCTTAATGAGTCCCCCAAGCGAGTTGGCAACTCTG
This sequence comes from Drosophila rubida, assembly GCA_035046165.1. Taxonomy (NCBI): domain Eukaryota; kingdom Metazoa; phylum Arthropoda; class Insecta; order Diptera; family Drosophilidae; genus Drosophila; species Drosophila rubida. The sequence goes on along the minus strand of JAWNOF010000021.1, from coordinate 27,000,115 downwards.
GCCGGCCAAATGTGCGTGTGTGGGCAGTTAGAAAATGCACTTAATTAGCGCCAAACGGCCAATAGAGACGGACCCACCGACCGACCGACGGACGCCAATAAAAATACCTAGCAAATAGCCAGACATCCACACACACATGGAGAGAGACAGAGAGAGAGAGAGAGAGAGAGAGAGAGCTGAGCCAGAGGCAGAAATAATTACTGGCATCTGCCGCACATATTAATAATTGTTTATCGACATATTCGAAATATTGTAATTACGCTGCTGGTTTACCACAAAATTAGCAGCAAATAGCCAACTGCGTTTTTATAAAATGTCACACAAATTTGCGTTGCGCCCAAAGTGTTGGATTTGATTTCGCGTTAGGATAACATTATTACTTATATTCAAATTGATAAACTGACAACGAAACTGCATTTGTCAATTGTAATTATTGAACAATTATAATAATAGTAGATGCATAAAACTATATTAAAAGTTAATTGTTTGGCAATTCATTAGCACACGGCATTGTTTTGACGAACTGATCGAAACACTGAATCAAACGAATGTGTTAAATTTGACTTCGCATTAGAATAACATTAGTAATAATATTCAAAATGAAAAAAGCATTTATGATAATATTAACTGCATAAAAGTATACTAAATGTTAATTGTTTGGTAATTAGCATACAGATTTCTTGTGGCAAACTTTACAAATAACTTAATGAAACATTAAATCCAACGATTTCACATAAATTTGCGATGCACTCAACGTGTTAAATTTGATTCTGGCATTAGGCTTATAGTACTAGTATTACTAGTATTCAATTTGATAAACTGACAACGAGTTGCATATTAAAATTCTATTATTTACAATTTATAAAATATTAATAGTAATAGTGTAGGAGCATATTTAATGCGAATTCATGCAACATGCAGCAATGTTTATTTTTGTATAATATCTTGGCAAACTTAACGAGACTTCTATCTAAACTTGCGATGCGCTTTAAGTGCTGAGTTTGATTTCGCGGTAAGGACAACATTGTTACTAATATAACAAAGGATAAGGATATAAAAATGGATGATATCGAAAGTAATGAAAGTATAAAATATAATTAATATTCATAGTATAGTAGCATATTAATTGTTAATATTTTGGTAATATAATAACATACAGCATCTTTTTGCCTGACAACTTGGCGAACTTAACGAAACTACTTGAAGCGCGACTTAACGAAGCACTGAATCCAACAATTGCGATGCGCTCAAACTGTTAAATTTGTTCAATTATATTAACAGTCTAATGTATAATAATAGTGAAAGTAATAGTCAATCTTTAGTTCTACAGTAACATACAGTATTGTTCTGTACCAAACTTTGGCGAGTTTAACGAAACTGTTATCAGCGCAACTTAACGAAACATTGAGTTGAATGATCCGCACAACTAGGGCTGCCAAATGTGCCGTGGCCGTGGGAGCGCGCGCCACACGCACAATTATCGAATTGCATTAGTTCGAACATTGATTTTATTGTGCAATAAAAGTTCAAAGTCGAACCCTTTTTTCATTTACTTTGGCGTCCACGTAGCGCGGGGGCGGAAGAGGGCGGCAATCAACCCTTTGGCTGGGCGAAAGCCGGTTTTATTTATATCATTTCTCATCAAATACAATCTAGACAAGCACGTGCAAATAATATCTATCAGCTGTAGAGCCGCAGATTTGAATGGGGACCGCACCCAAAGGCAAACCGAGCAAGCCGACCAGACCAGAAGAGGAAAAACAACATTTGCACAATTTCAGTTCCATTCACCAGCGTTCGCTAGCTGCCGTTGCTTTAGCTGCTGGTGGGTGCCTACAACGGGTAAATAGGCGAAGCAATCAGTCCCAAAAATTTGAGTATCTCTTACGACTAACTAACGGACTACCCATGTGTGTGCAAATACACGCACACACACACACACACACAAACACGTTGGCGTGCGTAAGTGTATGTAAAGCGCCGTTAGAAGTTCTAGGGAAAGCAGCACATGCCGTGAACTGTTGCGCGGTCGCCGTTAATGAACTTAAGCACAGACATAGACGAAACGAAACGAGCCGAACCCCACACCCGCTATGTGTGTGTGTTTATGTGTGGATGGTTAAAGGAGCGGCGAACACACACACACACACACACACACACAGCAACACAAGGCAGTGACCTACCAACCTACTCAAGCAATTTGGCATGCCATGCACGAAAACTGAAACCAAGGCAAATAAACGCATGCCGCCTCGCACAGGCGACATGCTTGAAAACGGCAACAGTTAGCGAGTGCGAGTGCGAGAGCAACTCGACTGAGAGTGAGAGTAAGCGCGAGCGCTCAACAACAAGTTTGAGTGGAAAAGCAGACGCATCGAACACGCAACATGTTCGCTGCGAACCACAACGATGACGTATGGCCCAGCATGTGGCCCGACGGGCAGGTCCACCACCCACCCACAGCCAACAGCGACGACAAGAACGCAGCGCACACACGTTGAGTGCGATTGTGTTTGAGCGCAAACGTCAAGTATTGGCGGCATCTTTTGTAGCGAAAATTTTCGCACACACAAGTATCACAGGCGACGCTGCTCTGTTCACACGCTCTGCTCAGTTCGGGCAACGGTGCTGCTCTGCTCGCCAGCTAGCTGTTGTTGCCAGTCCGTTTCGCCAGTTTATTCGCAATCGCAGCAACGTGCAAGGCGGCCGCGCGCGTGTTGTTAACATTCTCAAGTTCAATATTATTTCGGCGTTGGAAAAAGCGCGTAACGCGCCAACGGCAAACAACAACAAATTAAGCAATAAATACAAAACAAAGGCAAATGCGACGCGTGTGTGAGTTTTTGCGAGTGTGTTTGTGCCACTGTGCCTGTGTGAGTGAGAGTGCGAAAAGAAGCGCTGATTAAAGGCTTACAACGGCTTTGGCCAGATCAACAATTGCACCAGCAGCAGCATAACAACAACAAAGAGAAAAAACCGGCGCAAAAGACGCTTTAGCCAGAGCAAGCAGAATAAAAATAATAATTAATAATCATCATAAAGCAAAAACAAAAAACAGAAAAGAGCCGCAACAACAAATACAAATAAAGAATTTTGCTGATATTGCAAGCAGTTCAGCAAAAAGGTGCGAGCTTAATCATATTCAACAAAAGTAAGTACAATCATCCAATTTACCACTTTGGTCACTTTTCCGTGCACTTCTCTTCTCTTTTGTTGCTATCAGACGAGTTTTATTGAGTTCACTGCAGACACGACAAGAAAATTGTTTAATCAAATTGGCAGAAATCGGTTGCAAAATATTTGAGTAGAGCGAAAGAGCAACAACAAATAGAACAGCGTTAAGAAACATATTTCTCACGGGCGGCGGAAATAATCGTCCGATCTTTTATATTGGATACACAGTTCTTATGACGGTGTCCCAGACATCTGCAGACATATTCGACACTGAAGAACACGAAATCGGAATGAAAATGCCATTAAACTTGATTATAGTATTTATAAGCCACAAGTGAATTCTCTTTTGTAAAGAAAAACGCTCGCGATTGACAATGTTTCTGAAACTTTTAGTGCTTAAATTAGACAAATTAACAACAAATCTCAAAGTGTGAAGAGTGTGCTAGACGTGATAACTCAATAAATCGAATAATCCAAAAAGTGTATAAAAAAGTATACTACTTGTAATACCTTTAAAACAAATTAAATTCATATATAGGGCAGAGAGAGAGAAAGAAGCTGAAGGCGTTGTGTAAAATAAATTTGGATTCGATTTTACGAGTGCTATAAATGCGCTCGTTCAATATTTGGGCTCGAGAAATTTGTTTGCTGTCTAGTGTCTATATGGACGGGCAGCAGCGGCATGAAGATATATGTTTCTACTTATATACTTATCTATAGCTGCGCATACGAGTTGTATTTCTATATTTTATTTAAATATATTTCACTTGTTAGCGCCTCGTTAAAGCCAACTGCAGGCGCACAGATAAAAAAGCATATGTTTCACGCAACAAGCACAGCAACAATAACAATCTCTTATAAATACGTAGCGTACAATATGCGTATACTAAAGACTAAGCAGAAATCGTTAAGAATTCTCAGGAATTCGCGAGTTGATGCCAGGCGAAGAACACAACACGCCAGACAAATCAAACAAAAGACGCGAGAATAGACAGCAAGTTACCCAAAAAAAAAAAAAAAGAAAGTTGTTAGCAGCAGCTGATAAACCGAGCCAAAACGTGAGAATGACGCAGAGTGCAATGGGAGGACACGATGCCAGAGCCACTCCAACTCGTTATGGCCCGCTCCAGTCCTTGCAGTACGTGCTGGGGGCTGGGGGCTGGGAGCCCGTATGAGGCGTTGGCGACTTTATAGCCCAGGCACGCCCCAAGGTTCCCCGGGTTCATATCCATCAGCGGCTGCTGACAAACCAATTTACAGCTGGCACTTGAAACTACTGTGAAACTGTGTGCAGCCATGAATCTTCCCTAACGGGCGGCCAGCAGCATAATTCCCGATTGGGCTGCCACGCCAGACACTTAAGGCATTCGAGTGGCGTGTAAGCTAATATACAGTTAATAACTCAATAACGTTGCCAATATTACAAGGCAATTTGTATGGCAACACTTTGACAATGACGCTTTGTTATTGATATGCGCTGCCAACTTGCTGACAAGGCGCTGCCAACTTGTAGTAGTTCGAAATCCTAGCAAACAATTTTCTAATGTGAGTGCTCACTATAGTGTACTTTCTTCATAAATTATGCAAATGTGTAAGATTAATTTGGCCAACTGAAGTTGCCACATAATGAAATGAATTTCTGCTCCCTAGCGAATTTATCACACAAAAAAAAAAAAGAAAAGCTCGTCAAAGTTTTTTGTGAATTTTGTTGAGATTTTCTAAGCTGTAATTAGGTCGAGGCACAAAAACTGTAATCAATCATACGACGTGCTACACAATGTTGTAGAGCCTTCAATTAGGCCGTTGCAAACACAAACACAAATTGTGTATGCCTCAGTTGTTAACTGCTTTAAAGAGCATAAACAGCAATTACAACAGCAGCACACTCAAGTCTCTCCCCTAGCCATCTGTCATAACAACAACAGGAGCAACAACAACAGCGACGACACGAGTGAAAACAAAAGCAATTTTAAAGCCACCCACCCCACCTGATGAAAAGGGTGGGGCCGGCTCCAAAGATAAGCGAGAAATTCGGTACGTGCCCGAAACCGTGTAGCTCTCTCCACTCTGGGACGGGGGCGACGAACAGTTTGCCGTCGGGGAGCGTGCGGGGGGCACACGTGAGACATTTGCATTTGTAAATCAATTACAACATTTTCGGTCTGGTCAGAAAAGTTGTCTTTCCCATCTCGCTACGTATTTGCACCTTGCACAGCTCCTGCTGCTGCTGCTGCTGTGTTTGACGGCACACTCGGAGCTGTTAAATTGAGTTTAGCCTCGGCGAAGCTGAGTGCCCGTGTGCAAACAATGGGCTAATCCCCCAACAAATTGCTATCAGCAGGAGGAGCAGCAGCAGCAGCAGCAAAAAGTTGAAGCTCAGCAGAAGCTATTGCCAGGCACCTCAGTGTTCAAGTAATCTCTGCTTATTTCCACTCGCTTCACAAATTCACTCAAAGCGACATTTGACATTACAAATGGCATTCAAATGCAGCATGTTCGGGGATTTGTTGTCGCGACAACATTCGCTAGCTAGTTGCTGCCACTTGAATTCGTCTTATGGATTTTCAATTAAGCGGCACTCGTGGCTACATTGTTTGCCAACTCAAGCTAAGCTGCCAAATTGTTGCCAAACTACAATAATGAAGGTTTCACTTCCAGTTGAGCAACTAATTTAATTCTCAATATACACAAAATTATTAAAAGTTTCAAATTGAATTATTTGCCAAGTCAAATATTTACCCATCGCTCAGCAAATTTAAAGTGTAGCTAAAGTTGCCTCATTTGTAGGTCCAAGACAAATGTTGAACGAATTCCTCGAATGCAAGTGAGCTGATTTGATTAAAGCTTAAACGAGTATTATGACTATTTCAATTGTGTGTTCGCAACTCTGTGCAACATTCGTCCTTTGTGCCAAGGAAACCATGCAACTTATGCTTTTCTTCAACTAAATAAACAACTTAAATATGGGAAAAATAATCAACTGAGTAAACTCGACGCAAAGACACCTTGTTCGCAAATACATAATAATATGAATAGTTGTCATCTATTTTTCATTTGTGCAACAAACCAAAAACGAATCGATCCGGCTCTCGACTGCAGCTGTTCGTCAACTTGACGCTGATGATTGACTACGGACAATCGAGCAATTCACTTCAATTCTTCCACTTCACAGGGTATGCTTGTGCAGTCAGTCGACAGTCGAGAGTCGAGAGTCGACTGTCGACTTCTATGTATTCTGTTATTTATGCTGGCGAATTGTTTAGACTTTTGTGTGTCGCTCGCTTTTATTTGGCGAATTGCTCTGAAATTGAAATGAGAATGAGAATGTGCTGCGAGCTTTAAATCAAGAGCTCGTTTAATTCGAATTCAATTTATTTGTTTTTAAATAACTCGATTTCGGCGCGCATATTCAATAATTTATAAATAATTTCAGAGCCCACAAATCAATGAGGCAGGCAATAAATTTCAAAATGCTAGCAACAAAAATGGGCAAAATAATGCACATAAATTCCATATTATTAAGCCACGAGCATATTAAACAGCCAAAAAACCAAACACCAGACCCTTCACTGACACACACACACACACAAAAATGCCCCCCAACACACACACACTCACACACACAAATTGAGTGTGAAATTTTACGCGCCATTTAACAGGGGGCGGCCTCTAGTCTGAAGCCAAATGTTGTTTGGGGCCTTTTTAAAGTGAAATATGCCGCAGAGCAAAGAAAACAAGTGGCCAAGCCGTAGGACATGCTGAATGACTAGCAGATGCCCAGCAAACAGCGCGAAATTACAAGAAACCCAAGCCTCAAGCCCAAATTTCAGACAGTCTAAACATTAAAACTAGACAAGCGCGTTAACGGCGCGTATACTTAATTTAGAGCATCAAATGTTTTGTAGTTTGTTGCAAATTAAAGTTGGACAAGTGCATTAGCTGTGCCTTTACTTTACTTAGAGTATCAAATACAAAATTTTGCAGTTAACTGCAAATAAAACTTATACAAGCGAGTGAACTGTGCGTATACTTAATTTGAAGCAGCAAATATTTTGTGGTTTACTGAAAGCAAAATACATATGAAATTGTAAATTGGGCATATGCTGAATATGCAGTATTGCAATTTACTGAAAGTAAAATACGTTTTTGTCATAAAACTATTGCATTTTATATTGAAGCTGTTAACTAGGCGTATGCTGAATTTGCAGTAATGCAATTTTAAATAGTATCACATAAGTTGAAATAACATTGGCGTATACTTAAAATATACTAGGTAAAATCGCATTAAAACTATGCGAAAATGTCAGAATGTTTATATTTAATTAATTGCCAAAGGATTGTCAACTAAATTGCCAGAGGGCAAGCGTGACGCTGTGAGCCACAAAGCACTAAATGCAATTAAAAAAAATGCAAATCAAATTACAATTTGAAAACGAAATGCTTTAATTTTGTGACACAAAATATTTGATATGTGCTGCTGCTCATACCCTAGTACTGCTCGCTGGCAACTGCAGGGTATTGAAAGCAGAAGTTAGAGCATTTAGCAGCGCGGCTGTCAATTATACAAAAATATACTCATAGGCAAGTATATAACTAAGCAGCGGAGTGGGCACGAAAATTGCACATGACAAATAGACTTGTCGCCCTTTTGTGCGACTACGAGCTTGTGTATGTGTGTGTGCGACTTATAAGCACAAAACGGAGATGTGTGTGTGGGCATTATGATGATTTCTTTCGCCTTCTTTCGGTTTCGTCGTCTCGAGCAAGCTGGCGAGTCTCGGCACGGTGCTAAGCCGCTGGCTCGTATTGTGGAAGAGGTATTGCAGGAAGAGTTCTTTTTAATTGTTGTTGCTGTTGCTGAAGCTGTTGTTGTTGGCTGCCAGGATGTGTGCCACGCAGTCGAGTGTGCAGAATGGCGTCAGAGCCAAAGTATTAAACGTAGCAACTTGAAATTTGCAGAATTGTTGAGGCAGTGACACAATAACGCTCCCACACACACACACAGAGCCAATACACACACACAGAGACACACACACAAAGACAGCAATGTCTGGGCGCACACACACACCGAGGTATGCAAATTGTGCAGTGCCACATGTGGCAGCATGTGTAAATAAGCGCGTTAGACTTTAAAAATCGCTGCCAGCATTGTCGTCTCCTGACGTTGGCAGCTGCCGCACCCTCCCCCCTCCGACCGTCGCCCGCCCGCGCGCCCCTCAAGCTCGGGTTGGTAGCGCCTCCTGGTTTACTTATCCGAGGCAACGCCTACACAGCGTCTGTTGCGCTGTGTCTGTTGCCACAGCTTATTGCCACAACTTTTTGCCAGCTTTTCGTAAATGAATAGCACTGAAAAGCACAGCACACACACACACACACACACTCGCACTCGCACTCACACTCAGACTCTCGCTCACAACACTTTATATTTGTTTACTTTTTTTATACTCGTTCCGAGATACCCGCACCCGCATCAGCGCCAAAGGGCATCAACAGTTTTATCTCGGGTTGCGAGCCCCGAAAATTAACAATTCCCTTTTCTTTTTGTGCGCTTTTTTTTCAGCTCAGCTGCAAGATGAGCGAATTGCGCTTGTATTTTATTAATTACGGCTGCAATTAACTTGTCAATTACTTAAAGCAAGGCCGCCAGCTTATACGCCATAGTTTGGCCGCAAATGAATACAGTATTTCAATTCAATTTCAACTTATATTTTTCATAATTTTGCAATAATTGTATAAGTACAATTTTTGCGCGTCACTTGCGTATTGATTAATTCCCGTAAATTGCATTTTCAATATTGTAAATCAATATGAGCTACAAGTATTGTTGGCAGCAAATTAGTATTGTATATAATTTGAATATATAATAATTATAATTAGTCCAAACTGCATTATATATATGAGTATTGGTTTGTAGCATTCATTTTTTCGAATTAGTTTTCCAACAATTAATAGAACATGTGCATTTAAATTTTCAATGATTGCGAGTCGTTGTCAATTTGATTAATTCCTGCCAATTGCATTATCAATATTCTAAGAATATGGTTTACAATTAATGTTTGTAGCACTTGAATTCATCACTCTTTTTGGATTAGCTTTGCCGCAAATTCATGTAACATATGTTGATCATGAAGTTATCGGAATTTGTTTTACAAAATTTGAAATACAAGTTTATTCAATTAAATCTATAATCTATATTAAAGTTAACAATCCCTATCGTCTGAAAAACTCTTACGAACTTACTCGAAACATTTGTTTTATATTTTTCAACTTTCTGTAAATAAATAAACACATTATTTGCAAGTCGTTTGCATTCTTATTAATTCCGCGTATTATCTCTATGAATTGCAAATAATGCTTTAAATTAATCAACCTGTTTGGGGTATTTTTGCAGCAAATTAATAGCAAATACAAATTTCAATTTTCAGTAATTGAATAAACACATTTTTTGCGAGTCGCTTGCATATCAATTAATTGCTGTAAATTGCATAAACATGAGTAACAATTACTGTTTGCAGCACTTAAATTAATCACTCTTTTTGAGGAGTTACATTTTAATCCATCATCAAACGTTGTGAGCGTTCATTTGCTGTGGATCGCTTAAAGTGCTGGCGAAACAAGTGCTGGTATCTCGCAGTTGGCGCTGTTTGGCCAGAGCTGTGTGGCTTTTGTGCCACGTCTTGGCATTTGCATGTGTGGCCATGTGAAGCGTCTCTCTATAAACACAAACACACAGACACACACACACAGAAACAGAGTGAGAGACAGATACACAGGTTGTGGGAGGCGGGCGTGTGTTTATTTGTTATTGTTACCTTACCTCAAACACATTTTTATGACATTCAACGCAACAACTGAACGCCAAATTGAACGCCAGCGTCTATGTAAAGTTTTCTGTGCGCTGTTGACGGCACAGAAAAAAAAGTGAAATAAAATAAAATAAGAGAGGAGAGGAGAGGAGAGGGGAGAGAGTGGAGAGGAGAAAAGGCGGCCTGTAAATGAGGCCAACTAAATTGTTGGTGCACATGCGGCGTATGCGTAATAAATCCAATGACAATGACGTCACGACGACAACACTGTTGGCACTTAAGCAAATAACACTTTGGTATTTCAACAATTTGCATGCCAACCCACAGAGCAAGAGAGATGGAGAGAGAGCGAGAGAGAGGCAAGACTGTGCTTGTGTGTGTGTGTCTATAAGTTAATTTGTCTCGAGTTATTAGTTTAGTTCAACTTGGGCTGCAACTTCAAAGCGAAAACTTTTGAAGACGCTGCCGCCGAAGGAATCCCCCGTCGTGTCCTGCGGCTTTTGCGGCCAAACCCCTTTTTTCGGTGGTTGCAACTCCGCCTCGCCCCTGTGGCGACTCTCTGCATAAATACTTCCACCAACGTCGTTCTTACACAGGCTACACTCTGCAAAAAGAAACACACACAAAAATTCGGAATATTCATGAGACTGTCTTTGATACCGTTTGTCGGGGGCACAAACTATGATTATGTTATATGCTGTTATTCTTCGCAACCATGCTGAAAATTTCATTGTGATCGCGCGCAAAGTTATTTTGTCATACGCAGAAGTTCTGCTCAAAATTAGCCAAGTGTAGCGACTACAGTTTGCAAGCAGCTTGCCCAACATATTTCCGCCAGCTGCCTCCCACTTGCCCCCACATTTGCCTGCGGCGCTGTAGATGGGGATGGTGAAGGGGAAGGGGACGGGGACGGGGGCCATCGTTAAGTTTCGTTTTTCAATATCATTTTGCAGCGCTCTTAACGTTGTGTGCGAAAATTGAAAATTATGCGCGCCCGCTTTCATTTTTAATTTACGCGCAGAATGTTGTGCGCCATTAAGGCCGTGCGTGTGTGTGTGTGTGTGTGTGTGTGTATTGGTAAAAATTGGCGCACATTTGTGATACGTTCGCCGTGATAAGCGCAAACACAATTTATGCTGTATTTAATCAGATTGACGCCAGCTGAAACGAGCTCAAACTTGGGCACATTTGCAGCACAACTTCGACGACAAGCCGCCCTCGCAGCCCCCCTTGGTGGACTTCAGTTTACGTGCTGGCAATTTGTATAATTGATTAAATATGCGTGCCGGAAATCGCGCACTGAACGCCCAAAATCCTTGACTATCCCGCCCGAGCTGGGAAACTACGGCGCGCAATTAATAGGCGAGCGGGCCGCGAATCGAAGAAACTACACAAATATCCTTTGCTTTGCCAATATTATTATTAAATTAGTGTGCATAATTATGATGTTCGTCGCAACCCCCTGCCCCCTCCCCCATCCACACACACACACAGGCATGCCCGGCGATAAGGCACGTCTGGAATTGGGTCGCGTCGACGGCCCCAACTCCGTCGACCTTTTTATTGGCCCGTAGCATGAAATGACGACGACGCTGCCTGCTCCACATTTCGGCTCAACTATTTGGCTGCTCTTTATTTTCTTTTTTGCTCTTGTTGACTTTGCGCGGCCAAGCAACAAAAACAAGCAACAAAAAAAGGCAGGCAGGCAATACAACAACAAAATATGTGCACGACAAATTATTCGGCTGGCAGGCAGCAACACTCAATAGCAGTTGACACATGGCATTTGACTGCGTTTCTCCATTACGGGAAAAACCCCTTTGGGCCCACATAACAAGCACCACACGCCTACAAATCAGACTCCCAATTGCCCCCGAAATTGTATCAAGGCCATCACGTTTCTTTTCAGCTCGAGGGTAAGGGCGGGAAATTCCGCTGACGAGCGCAGGAAAATATATGAAATGAGCTGACAATAAATTCTGATTAGTTGTGCTAAATTGAAAACGCATACCAATTAAATATGAAGTTGGAAAAGTGTCGCATTTGTTCTGCATTTCCAATCAATAGTTGAGCGTCTAAAATAATAACGACTAAAATATGTGTTTTGCAATAATTAGAATATTCAATTTGCAGCTGACAAAATGAATTCGATTCCATTTGATTAAGCCACAAAATCATTGAAATGTGCATTTGAAATTATGAATTTGGGAGTAGATGATCTCATCATGCAGATGTCATAAAAGCATCACATCTAGATAGATACATATATAAGAGCAATTAACTGAATGAGCACATGTGATTTCCACTTAGTACTCAAAACTATGACTCATGCTTTCCCCGAGTCCCAGTGAAAAGTGTGCTTTTCCATTTCGAGCTGGCATTGAGCAAGTTGAAGCGAGTCCTCTGCTATTTGTTCGAATGTGCAACACTTTGGTAATTACATTTTTCGAGCAGACTTCATAATTGAAGCACAGAATCTAGAAAACACACAAAATGTGAGAGTACCTTTAAAATAACACACACACACACTCATACACTCACCTGCTGTGCGGCTTTTGTTGTGCCAGCGACCATAAAAGCCGAAAGTGCTGGACAACAAAAAAATGGGGGGGGGTGGGGATGGAAAAAAGTGAAGTCGAAAGTAGCGAGTAGCGAAAAATTGCACAAAATAACTTTCGCTGGTTGTTCACAGTCCGTTGGCATAGATTGTTGCGGGCTTGATTGAGCGCAGGGGAGCGGGGCGATGGGGCAGGCAGGTAGCCAGGCAGCCAGACTGTTGCAGGAGCTGCAACTCTAATAAATGCTGTGCTGCAAATTGCAGGCGACGCCTCGTGCGCCAATATATATCAGTAAATGCCGTTAGCTGCGCTGACCTCGACGTCGCCGCTGGCGAACGGCATACGGCATACTGTATACGGCATACTGTATGCGGCATGTGGCATGTGGCATGTAGCATGTGGCGCTGCGTCCTGTCCAAGCGTCGCCGTCCAAGTGGCGACCTGGCACATATTTTAGCATAAAACATTTGCATAAAACTTTCACGGCTTATGGCGCACGAATGCAATGGAAAAGTTTCATTGTGCGCACTGGCCGTATACTTCGTGTACTCAGTGTGCGCTCTGCTCTCCCTTCGTGCCGCTGACGGACGCCGCACTCCCTTAGACTACTTTCAATTTTTATAAATTTAATCCAAGCCAAACAACAGCAACAAGCGCGCTCAACCTGACGCCTGCCAAGGGTCTGCCCGACTACCCGTTGACCTGTAAAAGCTGAGCTAATTGAAGGATATTTAGCAGAGGATATAAGCATAAGTACTTTTATTTGACACTCTAGGCATACTATGATTCATTGTAACTGTGTTAAAAGTTGATCTAGTTGAAGTATGCATTCAAATGATTTGCATATTCTTCTTAATATTTCGAGAAAAATTCACTTTATTTTAGAATAATTTCACATATTATTTCTAATATGCTTCTTCAATATAGAGTAGGTAGGTATGCAGTTAAAAGTTGGCCCTTACTTAAGCTTTCTAAATGATCAAGTTGTAGTGACAATTAAAACGATTTGCATATTCTTTTAAATGGGTGTATTGCAAAATTACATGAGCAATTTATTTTGGCTTAATTATTATTCATTTATGACTTGCTTCTTAAAAATATCATTTAAACAGAGTAATTTGTAAAAGTATTAAAAATGTACGCTTACTTAAGCTAATAGTACTATTTATGGTATAGATTACAATGATTTGCTTATGCTTTTTAATATTTTAGTATTTTATTAACAATTCACAGTATTTTAAAATATTTTGGTATCATTTTTGACTTAGTTTTTCAATAAATCATTTAAATGGATTATTTGTTCTAAGCGTGTGGCTTTTTTGGACCTCTCGCAATATTTTCAATAATTGAAATGCTACTTAAAATATATGCCGACTCAAGCTTTTGCCACGATCTAGTTGCGGATTAAAATTATTTGCAAATTCTTTTAAACATTTTAGTATTTAATCAACAATTTACAATTCCTCCAGTTAAAGTATTGTTTAAAATTATTTATATATTCTTTTAATTATTTTAGTATTACATTAACAGCTCACAGTACTCTACAAAATACATATATAAATATTTCTTTTGTACTTGATTTTAAAATATACCAGATAAATCGAGTAATTTGTTTTATCTGGTTGTTGATTCAAACTTTTGTTATTTATTATATTTTAGAATTATTGTATTCATGTTCAAATGTTGATTTTACAATATATCAGTAATTTGTTTTATCTAGTTTTTGCTTCAAAGTTTAGTTATTTATAATATTTGAGAGTTATTGTCTTAGTGTTCAAATTGGTCGCCTAGCTAAGCATTTTAGAGGATCAAGTTGACGTGTGTATTTCAATGATTTTCAATCTTTTTAAATAAAAGTATTGTAGTAGTTATTATATTATCAGTTCATAGTAGTTCAAAACAATTCCATACATACTTTTTGTTTTGCTTTTTCGACATATCAATTAAATAGATTAACTTTTACTATGCATGTAATTTCAAGTAGCTTGTTGAACTACTTTCCAACTTTCTTCGTGGCGCATGCGACCCGCTTTCTTGGGTAGTGCAGGGTATGCCAAGCTAGTGCAACTTCGCCAGCTCCCTGGAGAAGTCTTTGCAATTTGCTGCCCATCCACTGACACACACACACGCACACACACACTTAGACGTAGAAATCCCTTAACCAGAACTTGACTTGGCTACTCGCACCTGAGCTCCGCTTTCTTTTTGTTTCTACCTTTTTGCTGGCTTGGCTGGCGTATTAAGAGCGCTTTTTTGTTGTAGCCTCCTTCCACGTCGCTGGTGTGTGTGTGTCTTTGTTTTATTGCCGTGTTGCTTGCGTTTGTCAGCACGCTGAACGTGGCAGGTCGGCTTCGGTTTTTGGGCTTGGAACATTTCGTTAGCTTCAAACGAGCATTTTGGCCCCGCTAGCAAAAAGCTGTTCATAAATTGCATGTTGGCTTTTGTGTGTCGATGTGTGTAGTTGTGTGTGGTGTGTGTGTGGTGTGGTGTGTGTACTGGCATGTACTCCATTTTGCTTTTTAATAGACCATCCTCGCATTTAAACTGTTATGCTTGGCCTGGCGCCCAGAACGGGCGCACACAAAAGACCTTTCCCCGCCCCCGTCCCCCCTCTTTATCGCTTTAGCCAAATCAGTGTCGAGCTGCTGTCGTATATACTTAAGTATACTATATGCTATATATATATATATGCTATATGTATGTATATCCCTTTCTTCCCGCCTCTGCTTACTCTCTTTGTTATAGGCCGAATCGATCGACCGTCAAGCGAGCGAAATTTACGTTCTCTTGGCCGCGCTTGGAGCACACTAACATAAAACTAACCGTCGTAGATAACGGGGCCGCAATCCCATCAATTTCGGACAATTGCCCTGGAAACTCACACCCACACAGCAGCACACTGCGCCCCGCCGCAGGCAATTAGAGAGCAACAAATGTAATTAACACACAAAACCCAAAAAACCTAAAATGAACAACTTGTTTATTTAACATTTTTTGCCTGCCTCACCAGCATATTAGTTAATTAGCCACGCTCTAAAAACTAAATGAAATTCATACCCTCCTAGACGTGAGGGAGAGGGAGAGAGTGAGAGAGGGAGCCCCACCCACCTCGCATAATTGGCGTGGGTGTCGCAGTTAGAGTCGCTTCGATTAGAAGGCGAGTGTTAAGTGATTTATGCATTGTTAGCCTGCCACGATACTCGTATTTCTGTTATTTTATTACTGTCGTGCTCTAATGCCATATATGATATATACGCTACTGACGCGCGATGGCAGCGATAGCACAACGTCCCCCCGAAATATGAATGACAATCGGATAAGGCAAATAATGAGCGCATTTCAGCGCCTTAACGATCAGGCTGGACAGTCATAAAGCAACCAGCTAACTGGTCAAATTGATTTAATCGTTGTCAGAAAACAATTTATATCAGTTACCAAAACGCTAAACAAAGCTACACTTAATTTATCTTTAGCTTTTCATCAGCTTGCTAGCTGCACTTTATTTACATTTGGCTTTTATCGGCTGACTAGCTGCACTTCATTTACTTTTATCAGCTTGCTAGCTAGCCCCGCGAACTCTGTTCCGCCTTAAAGACAATAAATAAGCAGATTTTTGCGTTTACATATTTAAAATTCACTGCATTGATCATTCATTATTGTTCCTCTGTCCATCTCCCGACTCTTAGCTATCTCCCCACCAATTTGCAGACAAATCACTACAGCCACAGTTGAGCTATCGTTAGTGTAGCTAACTCAACTTTCTTTTATACATATATAAGGCGAGATGGGTATAATGATATAGGTGAATATTATTAATACGACGGCATGGCTGAATGCAATAAAGCCTGCTGAACACACGACCTGCTTCTTTACCTCGACAACTCTTCTGGTCCCCACTTTTCACTCCGACTGCTGATTTTTACTGCTGGTTCGAATTGCTGATTCAGACGACATATTCCTACTACTGCTTCCGCTGACTGATTCCTATTGCTGCTTCCGATAACGATACTCGCCCACGCCCATTAGCCGCCCATGTTATCTTACAAACCATGGTCAAAAATGGTTTGGTGACTGACTCACATCTTCCGGGCGATGTCATGAGCTGTCACATGCCGGTCTAACTCGATGTTTTCCATGCTTTGATCGCTATTCGTGGTCACAGGTCTGCCGCCAGCTGGCTTATCCATGGTGTCGTTTCAAAGTGTTATTTCCGCGGTTCGAAGTGATACAGTAACAACCCCCAAAACACCATTAATCTCACGACATTTTTCTACGTTTGCCTTTAATGAAGGAAACTTTAAAATAGCGCAAATTTCAACGTTAGTGAACTCCATGGTCACGCGTCTATAACTTTTGAATGCAATATCCAAATCTAATCGTGCAAAACACAAAAGATAAAAAGGCGAAGGGGAGATTTGACAACCTTGTATATAAATGATACAATGCTTTAAAGCTATTCAACAGCTCTGTTAATAGTCAATGAACTATGATAATTGTGCCTGAAATCTATTCAACAGCTCTGTTAATAGTCAATGAACTTTAATAACTGGCAATTAATGAATATCGACTGCAAATGTGAAACAATTGTAAACAAGACAACAATATGAAACAATAAACAAACAAATAAATTTTTAAATAAATAAATAACAATGTCAGCAGCGCATGAAGCGTCTTTTTAACGCCTGCGAAAACTTGCAGCTAGTCAGAAGTCGCCTCAAAACAAACAGGCACAGAGTTGTGAAGCGTCTTAAGAGCTTAGTGCCCCCAACGCCCGTCTATTTGCTCAAATTTAAAGAAGATTTATGTAATGCTTGAAGTGGCGCGCCATTATTTCCGCTCATTTAACGCCTAATTTACAATTGCCGGCGATATTCTAATAATATTGCGCACTGCAGATTATGCAAAACGTAATTAAATAATGCAAACTGCAACACAAACATTTTAAGTGCAACGGCTGAAAAAAGACTAAACTCACTTAATGACAACAATAGATGCGCTGCTTTTGAAGTTGCTGTGGCAGTTGTTGTTTGTTCAATTGCATTGAACTTTCAGGGTATGCAGTTGGCTGGCATACTTGCCGCTGGCGGCGGCGAACTGCAATTTTAATGAGTTGCGTTTCATTTAATTTACAGCGAAATGCATTAACAATTGATTGAAACTGACACAGAAGTTAAATCAATGTGTGGAAGTGTGTGAGCGTGTGCGTGTGTGCGTGTTGGCTTACACTAGGGCTGTAGTTGGTGGCAATTAAAATAAATTTGCGCAGGAAATTAAAAAGTTCGCTTTATGACGTATACGCAACGTGGTCACAGTTATTGCTGCTGCCGCTGTTGTCGTTATTGTTGCAGGCATTGTGGTTGCTGCAACACACGATTTGAGTGTTGTTTGTTATACTATTTTCAGCAGGCACTGTTAGTTATTAGTTGCGGCTGCCGTTATTGTTGCGGCTGTGTCAAGTGTCAGCGACAAGGCTCGAGTGCATTGTTAGCTGCACTTGTGCCACCTAATGCCAGCAGCAACAACAACAGGAGGAGGGGGGCAATGCCATTTGTTGGTGCCCGCATTCCACACACACACACACACACACAAACACAGCGTGAACAACAACTGCACTCAATATGCAAACCAAAATAGTTCAAAGGAAACTCGCTGTCTCCCGCTCGCTCTCCACCCCGCCGCGCAGCAGGCATATCTACTGAGCACTTGTGTTTCTTTTTGTTGGTTTTTGGCTTGGTTTCATTAATTTGCATATTTAGTAAGTCATTGAAAATGCGGCTTTCTTGTTATTTTTAGCCGCAACTCGCAACTGCAACACTCATTAAAATTCATTGTCGGATATCGCAATACGCGCCTATCTGCACTTGACTTTGTTTCGAATGCCAGACAAATTTAGCCAGCACAGCTACTAAGATGCACCTCAACGACATTGCGAGTCATTTCAATTCCGAATTTTAATTATTTTGTGGGCAAAATAATGCACATTGCCAGCCAACTTTGCTAGTAAACTAGTAGTAGAACTCTATTCTTCGTTTACGGTCTTTAAAAACCGAAACGCTCAGCTGTACTGCACTTTGCAGGTCAGTTTGTGGCATGCGGCAGGCAGATGAGCAGCTTATGCAAATGGCCGGCAAGCATAAGTCAGTGGATTATGGTAATGTGGCAACCACAACGACTGCACTGTTTGGGCCCTAATCAAGCACTACATTGACGCGATGTCCTTAGCGATAAGTTGGCTAATTGAATGCGAATGGCAGATCAAAGTAAAGCCGCTGAACTTCCGCAATGGCCGCATAGAAAATTTCGGGGCGAAAATTCAATCGAATTAAAATCCGTCGCTTATTCCCCGGGCGGGGGCAAATGCAATATTCTGCGTTTGAGTGCTTTAACCTTTGACGAGCGACCGAAACAACGAATGAAATAAACACAAATGAAAATGTATCAAATGAAAACTCTTCTTTTATTTTTATCAAAACAATAAAACTGTGTGTGCGAAAAGCAAACCGTAAAAAATATTTTATTTGATGTCTGTTTGCTATCAAAAAGTCCGCACAAGAAAACAATAAAACCCTACACACACACACACACAAAAGGAAGCACGTTTGTTGTGCTTTTATGGAAATTTTCCCTTTTTTTCTTGGTTTTGGTTTTTGGTGTTGTTGGTGTGCTTGACGTTGGCGTTTAGAAAATGTGTGGAAAACATTTATATTTATTTGCAGTATGTGTTAAATATCATGTATAGGCATTTATTACACTGTTTATAAATACTTAAATGGTAGTGTAAATATTTAATCGCTGCCAACTTGTGTTGACAACGAGAATAATAGCTAGCCAGCTGGGCTGCCAACTTGGCCCAATAAATTACCCATGAATTGCACTTGCTGAAAATACGTAATAGCCATTGTCGAATTTGGCCAGCGAATCGAATATATTGGCCCAATAAGCTGAGCAAGATTTATTGAATAGTTGCGAGGGCCAAACAAATTAAGTATACGTAAAGACATATTTCCAACTTGCAATCAATTACAATGGTAGCATGCTATTTGAAGATGCTCGAGTCTAAATTTCATTCAAAAGTAATTAAGCTGGATTAAAAACGTAATGGAAAATGAATTGTTGGGCAACCACACACACAGTAAATCCATCATTAATTGTTGATAGTAATGGTGAAATGAAAATGAAATGCCAGCTCATTAAAATGTCGTCAATTCGCAAATGAAATGTACTAGTCGTAAAATGTTAATTTTGCTTAAAGCCTTTAAGGAAGCCGCATTAAAACTCAGCCTGCAAAAGTTGCAGCTTGAACGGCAAAAGAGTCTGCAGAGGAACGAAGGTGCCGCAGTGTTATCGATAGTGTTTGCTTTTCCCGGCATGAAAATGCATTAAGTGGCTTTTTATCCTGCCTCGCCAGCGCCTTGGCTTCCTCTTTTACTTTGGAAGGGGGGGGGGGAGGGGTCGGGTAGGAGCTTAGGAAACTGAGGCATCTAAGCCGCATTCAGCAGCTGTTTTGCATAGCAAACCAGTTTAATAGAAACAACCAGCAGCATGTTGACTTTAATCGGATTAGGTTAAGTTTGGCCCCAAAACTTTGCGGCAAATCAATGATGGCCAACTAGCCGGCATCTTTAAAAATTTATAGGGCCACGGGCCCGAACGTTAAGTTTGTCATGAGAGCCAAGTCAAGTGCTGCGCTTACGTTGCTCTCGCCCATAAATACATTTAAGTGTGCATAATCAAATTTCACAAATGAATTCGTGCAATAAAATCCTCTCATCTGCACGAACAAACAATCAAGCTGGCCAAGGCCGCAGTCGCAATGAGACTGGCTGAGTTCTGCGACAACTGCTCAGATTAATCATGCATCAAAGCCAGCTTAAATCAATTGAACGACAACTGAGATTGGCAAACAGATTATGCTACACTGCAGAGCAGAGCAGAGAGAGCTTAGCAAATGCGATTTGGCATATCATCAGCTACTCTCTAACAGTTGGCATTTCCTAAAATAATTCAGGCAGAAACATTGGCTGGAAAATCAGTATTAAAGTACATCTTTAATGAATATAATAGCTATTCGATTGGCACACTTAAACTATAAACTATTGAAGCGATATTTAAGTCAATAATTTATTTAATTGTAGATTCGAATGCTGTAAAGTTCGTAGTTAAAGGTTAATGAATGCAATACATCATTAGGCTGCATCTGCAACAAGAGCAAAGATTATGTTGCAATACAGCACAGAAATAGAGAGAGAGAGGGAGCTTAGTAAATGCGATTTTAAATGTCACGAACGCTTTAGTTTAAATATTTTAAAACAGTTCAGCAACAGTAATATTTGCGGGGAATTACAATAAGTTATATATTATTATTTTGGCACATTTAAATGAAATGAACTATTGAAGTGATTTCAATTCTACAAAGTTGTCAAGAGCGCTAAAATGTAGATCAAGCTCAATTCAACAACTAGAAATTCAACTAATACAAAAAAGTGTTGTTAGCGGTTAATAGATACATCATTAGGCCATGTCTGCAACGTTTAAAGCCAGCTTAAATCAATTGAACGGGAGCAGAGATTGGCAAAAGGATTATTTTAAAATACAGCACAGAGAGATTATAACAGATGTGGTCTTTAATATTAAATGCGCTTCACAAAGAGTTTGATTTATTTCAAAGAATTTAGATAAAAACATTTGCTGATAATTAATATTTTAATTAAATTAGTTAATGAATATTATAATAGATTTTATTTGACCACTCTATCACTATTCTGCGAACTTTTCAAAGAGCTCTAAAGTACCGATTAAGTGCAGTTGAAAAGCAAGCCATTAATTGTGAAGTTCAATTCTAAACAAATCTTATAGTTAAAGGTTAATGAATATATAAATGAGCTTTAAATAAAAATCAAAAATTATATTCTATTCCAATTAAAGTAAATAATTGAAGTATATAAAATGAACCATTGAAATGATAACTAAAAGAAATATAAGAATGCGAGAAAAGTTGTCGAAAACTCTAAATTCTCGATGAAGTAATGTACACCTATAATTATTAAGTTCAATTTAAAGAAAAACTCGTGCTTAAAGGTTAATAAAACATCAAAATAAAAAAAGTATGTCCTACAATAATTAAAGTATATAATGAATAAATATTAAAAAGGGACTTTACTTTGGCACACTTAAAAAAAAACTTAAATAAGTCTAAAACTCTAAGAACTGGCTCAATTTCAGTTCACTAGTAAACCATTAATTGTCGAGTTCAATGCCGCAAAACTCTTATAGACTAAGGGATAAAATCATTAGGCATTATCTGCAACCTACAATCAAAACTTATATATAAGAAATGAAAAAAAACTTTATCTAAAATAAACATCACTTTTCGAGGAAAGTCGAAAACTCAAAGACGATTAATTGTCGAGTTCAATGCCGCAAAACTCTTATAGACTAAAGGATAAAATCATTAAGCTTCATTTGCAACCTGCAATCAAAAATTATAAAAAATATAAAAAACTCAATCTAAGATAAACATCACTTTTCGAGAAAAGTTGTCGAAAAGACGAAGACCATTAATTGTAGAGTTCAGTACCGAAATCTCAGATGTTAATGGATACATCATTAGGCACTTTGGACGCATTGCCAGCAGCTCAACTTGCAATCCATTTGATATGGTCTCGTTAGCTGCGCGATGCTCAGCTGCCAATGCTCAATTGACAGTTGGAGCTAATGTCATTGAGTTTAGGAAATGCCTTCAATCACACATGTGACTGCGAATAGGATGACGAATACGAATACGAATATCTATTCGCATTCGCATACGGGCGAGTGGAGATGCTGTGCTGTGATTATTGTCGTGCGAGAAACAAACAGTGAGTGGCTGCGAATCAGTCGCTTTGGTGGTGCAGTCAAGTGTGCGACCAGTTAATTTTGAAATCTGTCAAAAGGCATTCAACAAATTAAACTCAATTGGCACATTGGCCCTGCTCGGGCTGCTTTGGTTGCTTTGGTTGCTTTGGCTGCCTGCTGCCGGCGTGGCAGGCAAATAAACATGGCACATGCCAGGCCACCGGATTACATTTCACATTTCATTTGCGGCAGTCGGAGTCGGGACAGAGACAGAGACAGACGGGCCCACCAGACAGGGCGCACCAAAGTCATCGTAAAATTGGTCATCATAAAAGGCGCAGTGGAGCCCGAGTCCGGGTCCGGGTCCGGGACTTGGGGGCAACGCGGAGCGCAGAGTGCAGAGTAAAACTACTGCAGCGCCTATTAAATTTTCAAGTGCAGTCTTTTAGGCTCAGCGTGCGCCAAATGCGAAATTGGACATGAAAATGAAAGGCATAAAAAAGTGGCAGGCCGTGTTGCAAGTGGCCCCCAAGTAGCAGCTGCCACAATTTGCCAGACAGGAATAGAGGGGAGGGGGTCGGGGAGGCAGCAGCGATGTTGTGTTCCGGCCGCAAAAACACGAAGCACACAACAGACAAACAGAGACACGGAGCAGGGGCAAGAAACAAGCACAAGGAAAACAAAACATGAGAAACCCCCAAAGTAATTGAGCAATAACGAACATTTTATGCTCTCGAGCCTGTTCCGCTTTACACTTTCGCAGCGTATCGCAAATTTACAATTTGAACTTTATAAATAACTAAATGCCAACTTAGCCGCAAATTAAAAGCCACACAATTGGCTGATATACATTTCATTTGCCCAGTGCCAAGTCCGCAAGGAAATCTGCACAAAGTCTCCAGAGCATGTTCTGCTTTTCATTTTCTGCAGCTCACATTTTCGGGGCATTTTCCAATGGCATCTTTATAAATAACTAATTGCAATATCAGCCAGCTGCGAGTCTCATATTGCAATACCAATTCTTTGCAGAATAATTTGGAAATTTTATTAAATTCTCCATTGCGTTTCTCTACGTAGAACAATAGTCAAATTTACTTTAATCTTATTCACCTTTAAATGACAAAGGAAAAAGTTTTATTTCAACATTTAGTTATGTCTCTAAAATAAAATTAAAGTGAATAATATTGAAGTGGATGAAAGTAGATAATTAGCCATTCGACTATAGAAAATGTCTGCTTTAAATTGTCAGTTAAATCTTCAAAATAAAATTAAAGTGAATAACATTGAACTATTACATATGAATATAGATAAATAGTCATTTTATTAAAGAAAATGTGTTTTTAAAATTGTCAGTTAAAACTTCAAAGTAAAATTGAAATTAATAACATTTGACAATAGACATTGTCTTCTATCAATTGTCAGTTAAATCTTCAAAATAAATTTAAAGTAAAATAACATTGATGTAGATGAATGTAGCTAATTAGTCATTTGATTATGGAAAATGTCGTATTTAAATTGTCAGTTAAATCTTCAAAATAATATTAAAGTGAACATTACATATGAATGTAGATAAATAGTCATTTGACTATTGAAAATATCTTCTTTTAATTGTCAGTTCAATATCTAAAATAAAATAGAACTGAATTATAATAAAGCTACTACGACTATATAAAATATCATCTTTCATTTCTCAGTTAAAACTCTAAATTAAACTTGCTTACAAATTATTTGAAAATCCCCTCTGTCATTACGATGTAAGTTTGTAAGTTTATTTACTGCCTTGCTGACTTTTATTCGACCTGTTTCGCGATTTCGCATTAAAATCGCTTTAGCCAGCATTTCGCCAGTGGTTGAAAAGTGCTGCATACTTTGCGGCGGCAAAGTACTGCTTAGTCCATAATAAACTGCATGGGAAAATCTAATGACCATTTAAGTGCAAAGTGCATTTCACTCTAAGTGGGCCGCAGCCGTCTAAGTAGTGCAGCTGCCCAAGTGTCAAAGCGTCGCTGTCGACGCCGACGCTGACGCCGACGACGACGACGTCACCGCTGCAGTAACCACAACTATAGCATACTTTTCGGCTGCGCTTGCGAGTGTCGTGTATGTTTGTGTTTGGTGTGTGCGCCTTCGTCCGAAGTGGAACTGGGAATTGTTTCGTTTCGTTTCGTTTCGTTTTCGTTTCGAAATGAAAGAAAATGCTATTTAATGTGCTTTTTATTATTTACATCCGCGGGCGGGCAACAGCCCCAGAGAAGCGGAGAAGAACCCACAAACAACAAGCTCATCAACTGTTTCCTTCGTTGTTGTGTTTGCCTTATTTTCACTTTTTTGTTGCTGTTGCTGTTTGTGTTGTGTATTTTGTGGCACAGTTCCGGTTGCGATGCTTTCATTTCTATGCAAATTTTTAATGCCTGCAGCTAAATGGTTTTATTGTATTTAGTGGAAATTATTCACGCCAACCAACTTTAGCCCAGAAACAAGCTAAACACTTTGAGCCCAGCGAGACACACAGAGATGTTGCAAAATCTAGACAGACATTTGACCGGATTGTGTGCTTGCTTTTGACGAGCGCAGCAGTTTAATGACTCGCCATCAAAGTGATATTCACTTACTCAGACTCATCCTCATAATCAAACTCATACTCAGAGTCGTGGCAATCATTGTGTGCTGACTGAGTAATTGCAAATATTTACACGACACGAATAGCGAGCGATTGCAAAATCCGATTGGCCAATCAGTTGTAATGACAAAAGCGGCAACACAAATATGTGTAAGGCGCTCGGCAATACGTCAGGCCAAAACACCAGCAAATCAATAATATCGATTACAGTTTTGCCATATTCAAACGTACTTGCACTGCTCCCCCTCCATATGCATATATGAAATGCGATGGCTCTGCCACTGACAACAAGTGCAACAAGCAAAAATCACAGACCCAATGTCAATGGGTCAGCAATGCGGCACCAAAGTCGCAGCGGGACGCATTGCGAATGCAATCTTTGCGAGAGCGCGTGGCAAGGGGAGGGTTCATCAAACTTGCAACGGCAGCAGCAGTACTTTGGGGCAAGTGCTTAGAGGCAGCAGCTGTTGCATGTAATGGCGCCCCCAAGCGCACAACTCGCTGCACACATTGCAAGTTATCGTCCACAACTTCATCGAGGCAAGCGTCAAGCGCGTTTAGGGAATTTAAAGCGCAACGCGAGATTTTGCTTCCAATGCCAAATGTGTTTTCCTCGAAACGATATTAAAATTGCAATTTCACGACCACTTTTCTATTGCTTGCAACTCAATTTCGCCACAATATTTTAAAGTATTCTGTGTCGATTTGACGCCCATTTCCATAATTAAAGTCACGTCTATAGAGCCAACGTCATGAATTTTAAAAAATCGAACTTTTCAAATCACTTTCGCCTGCTGCAGCGTTGTTTATGTAATTTAGTTGGCCAAACTCCACAATGTAGCTAGCAAAATCAACTGACTCAGTATGAGTAAGGGAGTGTGTAAGGCGTGTGTGTGTGTGTAAGTGTGTGCCTGTTAATGAAAATGTAACTTTGTTGCCAAAGTTATTGATAAAGTGTCGCAGACCAAAAATGCAATAATATATGGATGCCATGAAGTCAGCGAATATTTTATAATATTCAGACACACACACGCTGGCTGGCTGGCAGCCTCCATTAAGAGTCAGCACAAGGCACAAGGGCATGTGTGTGTGTGGGTGTGTGTGTGTGTGCTGTGGTTGCATTTTAATTTATGCATATCAAATGCTCTTGGAGCGCACTTTTACTTTATGGCGTTCCACATCAAGTGGCAGCCAGAGACAGCGCGACGAGCAGGCGAGAAAGTGCCACAAAGATAGAGCGACAGACAGCAGAGCAAGAGACAGAGAGAGAGAGAGAGCGAGAGAGATAGCGGCTGCAGGATGTGTAGAGAGCGAGACAAAAGAGCTCGAGTGCCATTGAAGTGAGTTAATTATTCAAAAGTTGCTCATACGCAACGTTGCGCCGGAGTATCTTCACAGTGGCAGTCCACCTGCACCATTCAGCTGAATGGCACGCAAATGACTCGCTAAGCGCACCACATCCAATTTCAAGCCTTAGCTTGCGGGCGCCTTGCAACATGTTGCACTGCCACATTAAAAAGTAAACGCTAAAGTTGATTGACAGCCTGCCACTTGCATACAGAGCAGCGTCTGACTGACTCTCTGATAACAGGTTGGCAATCGCATTTGTCGCTCCGCAGCGACTTGACAGTTGCCGATTAATTACCGCTTACGCGTCCTCAAAAGCGCCTCCATTGCCTGCTCTGACATCTGTTTGCAGTGGGCAAACAGAGCGCAGAAACGACATGCGAAATGTTGCCAAATGCTGGTCAATTGTGCCGCGGCCGCGGGCGGTAATGGAAAACCAACAGTTGTCGGCGCACTCGGCAAACAAATTTGCGAATTTTCTATATTTAACAAAAAATTGATTTTATGTCCGCTTAATTTCGCAGAGCAAACTAAAGAGTTGCCCATGTCAAATGAACCGAAAAGTATATAAACTAAAATTGTTTATTTAGACACTCTTTTTCGTTATGCATTTTGCTTGTTTATTAAAATTGGGAGCAACTCGCTCTGGCCCCGAAAGGTATGCTAAGTTTTTCTATGCATTTTAAACTTTACACCTGAGAGTTTTTCTATTTTAGATTATTTTTGTAAAATGCATATGAATATTGTACTCCCACACTCACATCTGTTTGTAATTAGACTTTTCTGGTTCAAGATATGCTCATGCTGCGCAGATAATCAGCAGTTAATAAGAATGCGTCTAGACCGCTGTAAAGTGCAGGCAATTAGAGGGGGACTCGACACGCAATGAATTATAATAGAACATAGCAATTTAATATCGGAGTTACACATATGAAGCGCAGCTAACTTAAGTATCTAATTAGCTAAAACTTTGTACAAATCGCGCAGAATTCACTAAATGAAAATGACTTTTATCACATTTGCATGTATTTACATTAAGTAGTTGAACCAGTAAAAGCAATAAAACACATTTTAGGAATATCTCATATCAACCAAACCACAACATATATGTCATAAGAACTAAACTAAACATTTTGGCGAAACCTAGACGCTTTAAACGCCTCAATGGTCTAGTAGGTAAAAGTCTCCTTGCAAGTCTGCTTCAGTGTCTTATTAGCCTGTCGCTATAGTTGCTCGTGTGTCTGCCAATCTGTTCATCTACAGAGTGCAGATATTTTAGATTATAAAAAGATTTACTAACATTTATTAAGTACTTAAAGCAGCACAAGCACTACAGAACTGTTTTGGTTTGGTTGATATAAATATTACCAAAATGTGTTGGTGCTTTATTGTTGATACTGGTTCAACTACTTAATGTAAATAAATGTATATAAAAAACAAAGACTTATTAAGTGGTTGAACCAGTACAAGCACTACAGTAGTAGAACAACACATTTCAAGAATATATTCTCAATATCTCCTCTACCAAACCTCAACATATATGTCATAAGAACTTATCAGTTTTCGTTCATGTTTGAGTAAACCTTTTTGGCGAAACCTAGATGCTTTAAACGATTCGGTGGTTTATCAGCCTGTCGCCTGCCTGTCAATCTGTTCCTCTACAGAGTGCAGATTAAGCTCCCAACGTAATGAGGATCGTCTTACGTACCACGGGCAATTCGTTCTTTGACGTAACACAATTCTGCAGTACCTGGATGCGCTTGTCACTAGATTTGGCAGCAATCCCCCAAATCTGCACTACGTATAGCCATATTGGGACTATGCAAGAGACATTTTGCTTCTTTTGTTATTAAAATTGAGAGCAACTCGCTCTGGCCCCGAAAAGTATGCTAAGTTTTTCTATGCATTTTAAAGTTTACACCTGAAATTATAATTTGATTTGATTTGATTAGAAGCAGAGTAGACAACACGCTCGTTGTGTGCCAATCAATTACAGACTTGAGCAGCAACTGTTGCTTAAACTTTTTAATTGAAGCCAACTCATGTGCTCGCCATGCCACCTAATGAAATCTTGAAATTTGACTACGACCAGCTGGCAAGAACAAAGGGAAGTGGCTTGGAAAAAAAGGAATGAAAAGAAATAGCAGCAGTTGAAGAACTTGGCCAGCTATGACGAACTTTCCACAAACTATTTAATTGCAATTGTTGTGGGCCTCAAAGGCCGCTGCAATGGAAGGTGGCAAGTGGCAAGTGGAAAGTGGAAAGTGGAGCAGCTTTTCGTCGCTGGTGCTGGGCGGGTGGCAAAATGCTGTCTAATGCAAAATGCAATTATAATTAACAATATTTTATGGCATAATAATAATTATAATAATAGTAGATGTGCATGCCTTGGCCTGCGAACAGTTTACATATGCGTGTGTGTATTTATATCTGGTTCGTGTCATTACTCATACGCCCCGTGGAGCGACGGCCGTGCCAGCCGACAGCGCCGACAACGTAACTCAATTTCGTGATAATTATAATTCAGCCTGCCGCTGCGTTATTTCTATGGTCCGTCCGTCTGCGTGTGTGTCTGTGTGTGTGTGTGTGTGTGTGTTGTTGTGTGTCAGTTTATGATGAGGCCACCTTCATGTTGCGCATCTGGCGATAAATGCGGATCAAGTCCGGCTAATACCTAGCACCAATGACACCAGCCAGCGACCGCAGTTAAACATTTGATGTGTCACAGATAAATGGGGCCTTGCCCAAGCAGCAAATAAAACCAAAATTAGCGGCAAACATCACTGTAACACATTCAAGTTTTTTTGGGAAATTAGATGAGCAAAGAATTTTTCCTTCTTGATACAATGATATAGACTACAAAGCTTCAAATCGTCGTTAAGGATTAATAGCAAATAAAAGCTGAAGTTAGCTGAAAACGTCATTCAAACTATTGAGAAATTGAAATGTTCTGAAAAACCAACTTCAATGGTTCAAACTAACGTTCATAATTGAAAGAATCCTTGTCAAAGAATTGACTTAAGCAGCTACAAAATACACAAATTAATTGAATGCGGCAATGAAACAGATTTGAGCTTCTTGAGAATTTTAAACTTCAAACTTACGTAAATTTATGTCATGTAGACAAGAAGAGCTTTATACTTGTATATATAAATTACAACTAAATGAGGCTTTGGTTAATCAATCACTAAACACAAAAATATCACTGAAACACATTTAAGCTTCTTCTGAAATTAGATGTTAACATAACATATGGTTCTTAATAGAAAAACAAACTGCAAGACTTCAAACTTACATTAAATATTGAAAGCATTCTGTTATGTTGACAATAAGAATACAAACAATTAAGGCCTTGCTAAATCAGTCAATCATCCAATCAAACTAGCTCAAAAATGTTAATGAAACTATTCAAAAATTAAATGATTAAATGTTTGTGAATAACCAACTTTAATGCTTCACACTTAATTTAAAGATTGTAAGAATCTTTATGTTAAGTAGACATCGAAAGCATTGCAAATTACCTCAATCAGCCACTAAAATCAAAAAGCAGCTAAAAATAACACTGAAACATATTTGAGCTTCTTGGGAAATTAAATGAGTAAAGAATTTTTCTTTTTTGATTGAAATACAAACTTCAAAGCTTCAAACTTACGTTACAAATTGAAAGAATCCTTAAGTTATGTAGACAAGAAAAGCATTACAAAATGCAAATAAATCAAGTCTTGCAGCAAATGAAAGCAACAATTTAACTGAAACATTTATGTTAAGCAATATGAGTTATTAATCGTGATTAAAAAGCAAATTTCATAGCTTCAAGCTTAAGTTAAATAGACAAGAAAATCAGTGCAATTAAAGTGCAAACTGAAACCAAACTAATTTAGTTATTCTTAGATATACTGAAGGATCAAAGGTGTAGCTCTATGTAACGCAATAAAAGTATTCAACATCTTTGAATGAAAGCTTAACTACTTGCTAATTCAACAGCAGCTTGGCAAGCGCACTGAAAAGCTCAGCTTGGGATTAAATGCGAGTCAAAGAGTTCTGGGGCTCAATTGCCAGCAGCTGATGAAGTGAAAGCTTAGCCAGCAGCTTTGAACGGGACTCGAGGCGCCGCTTGAGCTGGTGTCATTGCCACATGCCGCACATTAATTCGCCGCCGGCAATTGCGACACGCTGAGCCGTCACCTCGGCTCACCAGCCACTTGGGTAATTATCATTAGGCTGTCATTGCACATTTGCGTGTCTGCACGTAGGCGACGCTTTAAAGTCCACAAGCAACATCCAAATAATCTGTCTGCAAACAAAGCCACCCGCCCCCTAACCTCCCCTCCCCACCTTACCGGCAAGTGTGCGACAGCTTCTTCGGCTGGCTGTTTGCATTTTACTTTTGCCCGACAGCTGTTCAAACAAATTACAATGAATTCGCGATTGTTTTGTGCCACCAATCGGTCCACGCACCCTCCACCCCCTCCCAGCGGCCAAAGACAAACATTTGATTGATGAGGAGCATCACGTAGAGCCACAAACAAGAACGCGCCGAGATCTCAGCAATTTGAATAAACAAATTGTCCAAGAATATGCAAATGCCACAAAAGTTTTGGCCGGCAGATATGAAAACGGATAGACGGCGAAATTAGCGCACTTAAAGTGATTCATTCGAGCGGCATTGATAGCAGTGTGGCATGCCGCTGATCTGCCTAATCAGCGTGCCGCCAAATGCGAAATGGTCGAGCATTAAACGGGCCATCGAGCAAATGCGAAGGCGCGAAAAGAATTGTAATTGTGACAAACATTTCAATAATATCTAAGCGAATCTCTAGACTTTGTTGTCTAATTTCGTTTGCCACAACCACACTTTACTTTGTTATTACAGCAACTGTGCAGAGTATTTTCGATTACTGGCCTCTTTCACTTGCAGTAAAGTAATATAAAGTGCGATGCCAAATACCAAGATGAAATTATGGCTCTAAACTTTCACTGGGTTCTTTTGTAGACGCATTGCTTCCACACGACTAATTTCTGGCAACGCAATGCAATGTGCTGAGTCTTGCTCAGACTTGACTTGAATTCAATCAGCAACTGGCCGCAGGCCAAACCCGAATCTGCATTTTAGGATCTCAGAAACTAGTGTTCTTCTTGATTTTAGCACATTTTCTCTGCGTGTGACAGTCCGCTTAACGAGCTTTTCACGGCTAGCACGTGGCTTAACCGTAAATCACACTCACACTCACACACACACACACACAATTGCGTTCTAAGGAGGTAGGAACACATAAAAAAATGTGGAAATAGAAAGAAAGACTCTTCGGATTGCCAGACATTTTAGTTTGATTAAAACATGGCCCACAAACGCAAACAGTCTTTGCAAGTGTGAATGCCGACAATTGATATGCAGATACCTTAAACACACACACACACACACACACACACACACACACACGTCTGTGCTTGCTGGCAGCAGGAGGGCCTTAAGCCATGTGGGCCCAAAAACTAGGCTAGAGTGGCAAAAAAGAAAAAAATACAACAGTCTGCATACTGGTAGCTGCAGCTGACAAATGATTTCATTTCCAATCTGGCAACTCTAGAAACAGTGCAAGGTGTACAATGCGCCGTCTACCCTGTAATCCTGCCAGCCTGCTGCAGGGTAGCTGCACTCAAGTTTCAGCAAGCTGCTAAAGTTTCACTATTGCCTTTAGAAGTTTAGAAGTAGCTTTAGAAGTAGAAGCAGAAGCTAAAAGTTGTTGAAGTAGCTAATGGGAATAAAAACCAAACTGTACTTAATTATTAGCTACTCTAAAACTATTGTAATTTAATCAATAAGTTTAATAGTTGTTGATGTTGTATTATTCACTTTTATATTATTCAGTTTAAGCGCGCAGAATCAGCCCTCTGACAGTTTCTACAAAAAAGAGAGAGTTATCGATAAACGTATATTGAAATAAAGATTGGGCAATGTGACCAAGTACTGTTAAGTTAGTTTTGACAACATGCTTCAACAAAAGTGTTATATAAAGATGCGATTGCAGTTGAAAATAATATTGATTTGTTTTTTTCTTGGCCACAACTTGATTACATGAGTACTTTGTAGGGTATCTGGTAGTCGCGCAAGCAGTACGCACTCATTTCGCATGCACAAAGCATGAATAGAGTCTCAAGTTGGGCTTGTATGCCAACTGTCAACGATTTTCTTTTGCGAAACATTTTGTCCTAGATTTCATTATTGCCTGCAAATTAATTGCGCCGACTGACTGCAATACAGCATACTCGACTGCAGCACAAGAACATATATATATATAGATGCATATGTATATAGTATATATATACTATAAGCCAGTTGAGTTGGCGTGTGTGGTGAGCGCAGTTGTGGGGCGTTTCTTTTATGCCGTCGTCGTCGGCCGGAGAGACAGGGCTATGAATAATTCAGTTAGCTAGTTGGCTTGACCGGCCCATTTATTGCTTTATGCCCCGGCCAACTGCAGGAGAGCCACTAATTGCATGTAATGAGTTGAAATGCACTGCAAACGGCAGACGGCAAACGGCAGAAGGCAGAAGGCAGCCTGAAGTCCTTGCGAATGTTTGCGAAAGTGCTGTGGAAGCGAAGGTCTCGACGGGCTGCGTCTGGCGGCGGCTCCTTCAATAATGCAACAGCTGATGATTCAGACTCAAGCACTTTGTGCACAATCAACTCGATTATTGCCCACTTACGAGCACGACAACGACTAGCACAAACACTATCTCGACGAATCATTTGCTTTTTTTGGGCAAACACGATAAGACTTATCAGCGTGGCAATCAAATGATTCAGCTGCTAATGCTAGTTTACAACTAGCTCAGTTTTGACTTGTGATACAAGGTCGCCGTGGACGAGTTAGATATGAAATATTTACAGCCTCGTCAAAATGACACTCGCTTTAAATCAGTCTGAAACTTGATTTACCACCTCGACTGCAAATTTAAATCAAACTTTTGCTATTTTGACGAGCGGCTGCCGAAGCGTGAAACTACACAGAGCAATTTGCGCGCAGTGCATCAATTTAATTGAACATTCGCTGCGGCAAGCACAATAATAATAAAAGGCAAAATAATAACCAGGCAACCGTTGACTATCCGCTTGATACTGATAGCAGCCCTCACCCCCCATCGACTGTTCGTCTGGGGTTACAGCGGATATCGCTGCCGCCGACCGAAAAGTGCAAATGTCGCATATTAAATTAACGTCAGCGCGCTCAGCTTCCACGGCAACGACGACAACAGCTGATTTATGCGGAGCGTGAAAAAAGCGGAAAGAAACTGCAAAAAACAGCGTCATAGTTATGCAGCCTGATAAGCTGACTCGACTCGAAAATATCACGCATAGCGATAGCTCCCTAGAAACTCTTCAATTCATTAAACCCCGCCAAAGTTTAATTGCAAATTGAAGTTCGACTTCAAATATTTGTAGTACACAAGAAAATCAGTAAGCGAGTAGGGGGAATGAAGTTTTTAAGATAAACTACATTATTTATTATACCTGAGAGAAAGTTAAGTCAAATATTTTGGTGTTAAATAAGTTAACTTAAATATATCACGCATAGCGATAGCTCTCAATGAACTCTTCAAATTAAAGTTCGGATTCAAATATTTGTAGTAATTAATAAACGAGTAGGGGTAAAAAAGTTGTTAAGATAAATTATATAATTTATTTAACCTGAGAGAAAGTTAAGTTAAATATTTTGGTGTTAAATAAGTTAACTTAAATATATCACGCATAGCGATAGCTCTCAATAAACTCGTCAAATTTAATTGCAAATTGAAGTTCGGCTTCAAATATTTGTAGTAGTCAGTAAACGAGTAGGGAGAAAGAAGTTTTTAAGATGAACTATATAATTTATTAAACCTGAGAAAAATTAAGTCAAATATTTGTAGTGTCAAATAAATCAAGTAAACTAGTAAAAATGATAAATTTGATAATTTATTAAACCTGAGAAAAAGTTAAGTTCAAATATTTGTAGTGTTAAATAACTCAAAACACAAGTAGGAGTAAAAAAAACTTAATGACAACTGAAAAGTATGAGCATTTAAATAAAGTTAAGTTAAGAAACTAATGGAAAAGCTTTATAAATTTAACTGCAGTGCAAACAGCAAAAACAGATTATTGATTAAGGTGAAAAAGCGCTCGAAGCCAAATAAAGAATACAATTTATTTTATAATTTAACTGCATGTCTTCTCTTACATTTCAATAGTCTTCAAGAATTTTTTACCCCTATTTATGTAGTGATTTTATTAGCTACTTCAAATATTTGTGCTTAACTTATTCTCACACTTGAAATAAAATTTAATTATTTAGACATTCAGTTAAATTATAAAATAAATTATACAACACTATAATTTAAATTTCAGATATTTGATTAATGAGGTAAAAAAAAAGCTTGAAGTTAACTAAAAAAATTGCAAAATTATTAAGTTAAATTATAGAATTTATCAAATGTATCAAAGCTTAGTTGAAATATTTGAAGTACCGAATAAAATCATAAAAACAAGCAGAATAGTGTTTGAGATATAAGAAATTCCTTAATGCAATTGAATAGTGTAATGAGTTATTAAATAGAAATATTAAATTTATGAAATGAGCCAATCTTTATAAATGAAACTTCAAATATTTGTAGTAGTAAAACAAATCAGAAAATAGATAGATTAACAATTATAGTAAACAAATGCTTGAAGACAAGTTAAAAATATTGAATTTATTACTTGAACCAAAGTTTAATTGAGAAGCTATATCAACTTTATATTTGTAGAACGGAATAAAATTAGTAAACCAAGCAGATCAGTGACTGAGGCCAAAGAAATGCTTCAAATTAAATGAAAAACGTGAGAAGTTATTAAGTTAAATTATTAAATATATTAAATATTTCTAGCGCAAAAATAAAATCGAAAAGCAGGTGTATAGTTTAAGGATTGGGATAAATTGAAATGCTTGAAGGCGAATGAAAAGTATGTTAAGTAAAAAACGTTAAAATATTAAATTTATTGCCTGAGCCAAAGTTAAATTGTAATAAACTAAACTGCAAATATTTGTGGTACAAAATAAAATCAGAAAACAAGCAGAATATGGATTGAGGCAAAACAACGCTTGAAGTCAAGTATAGAGTAGGATTATTTCCCCTTCTATTCACTTTTAAGCCATAGAAACGTACTTTAATGAGGCCAGCTGCTCGGGCAAGTGTATAATACCCTTTGGCAGGTGTTGTTATGGTTACGGGGTATGAGCAAGTCTCATTCAAATTGCGAAAATCTTTGTCTCGCTGTGTGCAAATATTGTGGCGAACTAATGAGAGCTGTCAGCGGCAGCAGCACTAGCCACTGCACTGGCCAATAAGTCGGTCAATCAATCAATCAATCGGGCAGGCAGGCAGGCAGGCAGCAGGCATAACGTGACGTTATTGTGTCACTTATTCAATTTGTCAATTTGGCCAATTTGTCGCCAAAGCACTCGCAATTTATTGGCCACGCAATTTATGAGCAGGCAAACAATATTTATCCTTTCAGTGGTGCGTCGAGCGAATGCTGATAGTTCAAAGAAATGTCCCTGCCGCAGATGCAGACATTTATATATGGTAATATATCAACTCCAATGCTATGAAAACTGCGGCTTTATAAACACACAATAACATTACTCATACGCAAGGTTAACCACTTGTTTGCGGCTAGACAAAGAACGACGCACACCAAAGACAACCCAGATGCTGCCACAAAAAAAGAAAAGCAAAAGAAGAACAGCAAAGAAGACAACAATAACACGCACTGGAACGTTGTAACGAATTGGGAAAAAATGCTGTCTAGACTGAACTAGAGAACATTTTTGAGACGCGAAAATTGCTTTTCATGCACTTTTGTTTACGTGCGGCGTTTTACTTGTGCCATTCCATTTAAGTCGTTAAATGCCGCCGGTCCAAAAAGTCAAAATTTCCATTTTACACACAACAATTTCTAGAGCTTTACGAGCAGCAACAACAACAACAACAACTGCGGCAATAATAATATCAACTATGCAGTCAGCTTCTTAGGCAAATTTATTGACGCAATTGATTTGAACGAATTTTCGTCTGGTTTATTTGCGTCTTTTTTTGACCCGATATAAATATAATACTGTATTTATATGTATGTGCACATATTTGCATATAACTTTTGTAAACACAAATCGAGCAATAAAATCGCCTACATTAAATAAATCCAAAGCAAAAGAGAAATACATCGGCATGTATTTCTAATTACAAACTGTTTCCAGGCACGGCCATAAAGACCTGGCCCAATCGATCTTGGCGAAATACACAAATAATGATATACGAGTGCTAATAAAATTATGTCAGCGCCCCATTTATTGTTGGCCTATTGACAAATGGCTTAGTTGCCTGTTTCCCTTTTTTTTTGCTGCTGCCATTTTTGTGCAACAAAAGCAATGCCGCTTACACCGTCAACAAATCGCATTTAGAATAATACACCGAGTGTTGCGTACTCACCAGACACCATTATAGACTATATGTACTACTGTATATACAACACTGTGTGTGTGTGTGTGTGTGGGATGCCACAAGATGGCTTAGACAGCAACAGTGTTCACGGGTCGACGACAGCGGCAACAACAACATTGACAACAAACGGCGACATCGACATAATTAATGTGTACAATGAGCCCAAATTGTTTTCAGCATTTTTTCTGGCTGACTTTGGCGAGGGGATTGTCCTTAGCTTAATGATTGAGTGGCAAGCACATTAAACTTGCTGTGGCATCAACTAAAGTCACATCAATTCTCAAGTCGATCTCAAGTTTTGCTAATCACATAATTGTAGTTCTGCAAGTCTATATGTTATGCTAATTAGATCAATTGTTATGG
This sequence comes from Drosophila rubida, assembly GCA_035046165.1. Lineage (NCBI taxonomy): Eukaryota > Metazoa > Arthropoda > Insecta > Diptera > Drosophilidae > Drosophila > Drosophila rubida. The sequence continues at coordinate 26,962,901 of JAWNOF010000021.1, read as the reverse complement.
AAATATCATTATTATCTCTAATGCTTTGGAAGTCGTTAAAGATTGAATCGGTTTCTCATTCATGAAGGCAACTTATTTAGTTCGCTTTATATATATTATAAATTTCGTCATGGTTAACGATACAATTAACCCCAAAAGCAAATGCATTACACAACGTAATGGATGCACAATTGAAGAAACAAAAAGAAAAAAACAAAGTCTTTGAAATTATTAGAAATGACTGCACGAATTAAATGCAAATTGTCGGCATGCATCTGTACACAATTATTCTAGTTTGATCAAACAAATGCAGCGAATAAGTTTTCAACTACTGTCAGCATATATATATATATATATATATATTTTATACAGGTATATTTCGGAATAATTTGCCAAGTGAAATATTGATTCAACAAGCAGCAAGAATAGCACACAAATAAGACATAATATATCGCTGAGCAGGTTGATTTAGAAGCGCCGTGAAGCGCAAAGATATGACAGCAATAATGAAATCTACATATGCAAATTGATTGGAACCCTCGTCAGGCAGTTGACCAAGTGCAACACACACGCCGCCAGTCAACTACAAATGTTTCTAGCTGCACGTACAATGTTTCTTTCGCCTTGCATGCTAAACTATTCTAGATATGCTAGACATTCGTATGCCAATCTGACATCGTCGAACATTCGCAGTGGCAAATTGACTTTTGACTCGTAAAAAGCGCAGAACAGAAAATATAAGCGGTGAAGGCGTCAAATGGTGATGCTTTCTGCAAATCAAATTTGTAACGCCCCCCGAACGACGCGAACAACAGCAGCGACGTCGACAGTCACTGCCATTGCCCCATTGTCACAGGGCTGCCATCTGTTTTCGTTTTGTCTTTGTCTTTGTCGTGTTGTTGTCAATTCACACACTTGTAAAAGCTGCGAGCGGGAGAGTGAGCGAAAAGCTCACAGCACGCAACATGCAGTGCAAACGCAATCAGCTGGGCAGCAAGCTTTTCAACATGCTGCGCAGTTTCATAGAAACTCAAATGCAAACAAACATATGTTTGTATTTTTGAACGTGTAACGACAACAAAGCACAGCTGAGCGCACGACAGCAAGAGCTTTGTGCTCTCGACGCGTGCTCTCACTTCCTTTTCATCGATGCGCTCTCCCTCTCATGCGCTCGCTGGCGCTCTCTCACGATTGCCCCAGTTCCCTCCCCGCGCTCACTGTCAAAACGCGCTCATTTATTGCGCACCTTTTAAGCTGTCAGCAAAGTGAACCCCACTGAGTTGTTACGACAACTGCGGCGCACATTACATTTCGTTAGTAATATCGTATTCTCGTCGAGGTTATGGAAATATTTATTTCGACTGCACCATTGTATGCATCCCCTGGCAGAACAATTTAATGCTGTCAATCACAATAAAAATTTGCTATCTTTATTTCAAGAGGGTAGTTGGCTGTAGCGCGTGTTTACTGTGACATGACCGTTGACTTTATAACTGGTTTTGCAGGCGAACACAACGGTGCCGCATTTAGTCACCAGCAGGGCGCCCAATTCTCTTTATTTCTCGGCTCTTTGTTTTTGTAGGGCCGCCGCCAAGTGCACACAACGCACAAGGTCATTGCAAATGTATTTCTATACGTTTTTATAATTTCAAATATTCTATTTCAGCTTGCCCCAAAAAACTATAAAGTAAAAGCGAAAGCAGAACACCAATATTTGCTGTTGTATTTGCTTGAGCTAAAACAATTTCGTAATTGAGCGTCGTATATTTATTTACGTCGCAAGGTCGCCGTCAAAATTTTCAACTTACAATGGGCTAGTTCAGAGCGCCCAAAGGGGGGGGATGCTCGTTTGCCTGAGAATAACATGAAACTCAGCAATCCGTGTCGATATGAATTATGGAATCATATCGAAGCGCTTATTTTGGTGTCAATTAAATTTTCGAGATAGGTTCTTATCTGATTTTAGCTGCAGGGGCGGCAGCGCCTCAAGGAGCAAAGTGTCATTAGGTCATTAGTCAAATCAGATGAGAACTTATCCGCATAGTGTAGTTTTGGAAATCACAAAAAGTAACAAAAAATCTAAGAAAACACACAAAGTTTGAGAAGTGAACACACTGAATCCGCCCCTGTGCGCACGACGTCGACCTACACACAAAAAAAAGCGCACAGCGCGAAGCAAGCAGCGCAGCGCAGCGCGCAGCGCGACGACTGGCAAAACGGGCCAGAAGAATACACACACAACACACAACACGGAGGCGAATTCGTTCTTGTGTTGTGGTTTAGTTGAGCGTTTGGTGGCGTTGCGAACGGACGGAGAGACACCAACAGCAAACTTGGAGCACCATCGGCAACAGCAGCAATAACAATTAGAAAAGAGCCCAAAACAACAACAGAGAAAAGAAGAAAAAAACTCAGCAATTCAACAGCTTTGACTTCGCTTTTGTCGTAGTAAACGCCATTGACTGGAATATTAAAACGTGGAGGAGCGAAGGAGAGGAGACAAAGAGGGGCGAGCGCAGGTAGACTGGCAAGTGGCCCCCACACACGCATTTGTTTTGTTTCTTTGTGTCGACAACAAAAAAATTTGTTAAATTAGTGCGCAATTACAACAGCAACAACAAAAGCACATACGGCAACAGCACCAGCAGCAGCAGCAACAGCAACGTGCGCAGCAATTTGTTTAAATCGACGCCTGCAATAAACTGCGCAAAATAAGCACAAAACAATTGCATCACGCAACAACAACAACAGCAACAACAATATCAACAACGGCAACCAAAGTTGCCACAACAAAATTTAATATAAAGAAACGTAACTAAAGTTCTCCAAAAATCAATAAGCAGCGCAGCAGCAGCGCAGTAACTGCAGTAACAGAAGAAGGAAACGAGACGAACAGAAGCTGCGAGCACTTGAACTGCAGTAGCAGCGACAACAACTACAACTACAGCAGGAACTGGAAGCAAAAAGCTTTTGCTGCTCAAGTCGAAGCTCAAAGCGCAGCAGCAAACGCAGTCAGCGCGCAAAGTAAAGCAGCAACAAAACACAAAGCGAGACAGCGCAACAAAAACAAAAACAAAAACAAAAGTGAAACGAAACGAAACACAAAAAGTTAATTTACATAATTCGTTGTGTAGACACTGGCCGCCGACACAGAAGAGACCATTTAAGCGAGTGCGAGTGCGAGAGCGAGAGAGAACGATAGCGAGATGCCCTCATTGCTAGAGGCGCTCGAGCGCAAATACTTTGCAGAATGCGAATTCGAGAACGCCAATCAGCCGGAGCTGCACAAGCGCTCCGATCTGCCCAATGACTTTACGGTTACCAAATGCGGCGGGCGCATGGAGTTCGCCATCTTCATACCGCGCCTCTCCCCGCTGACCAGTGTGCCCGAGCTGCTCGTGCTGAACGACTGCGACATCGACTGCGCCGGCGACTTCGAGAGCATACGCGAGAAGTGCCAGCGGGTGCGCGAACTGGACCTGGCCCAGAACAAGCTGCAGGACTGGCAGGAGGTCTTCAACATACTCAAGCACATGCCGCGCATCGAGTTCTTGAACCTGAGCAAGAACCAGCTGATGAGTCCGGCCAGCGCACTGCAGGCGGCGCCCACGATCAACCTCAAGAGCCTGGTGCTCAACGGCACCTATCTGGACTGGATGTGCGTGGACGCGCTGCTGCAGAGTCTGCCCGTGCTGCAGGAGCTGCATCTCAGTCTCAACAACTATCGTGCCGTGCTGCTCGACGCCGCCCACGCGGAGGAGTCGGCCGAGAGCGGCTGCGATCACTGCCAATGCGTGCCACAGACACACAACGAAACGGCGTCGGAGACGGAGCAGGAGACGGAGGCGGAGTCGTGCTGCAATCTGTGCCGCGCCAGCCGCAAGCTGACGCAAGCGCATGGCGAGCTGAAGACACTGCACTTCACCGGCAACCCCATCGAGCACTGGCAGGAGATCTGCCGCCTGGGGCGACTCTTCCCCAGCCTGGAGGCGCTCGTGCTCGCCGAGTGCCCCATCAAGTCGCTGCAGGCGAGCCCAGCAGTCGAGACCGCACTGGACTCGGCCAGCGCCAGCGAGAGCCACAAGTACTTCCCGCGCCTCAAGCTGCTCAACCTGAGCTGCGCCCAGCTCAACAGCTGGGCGGACATCGACGAGCTGGCCAAGTACAGCCAGCTGCAGAACCTGCGCGTCAAGCACTGGCCGCTCTGGGAGACGCTCGAGTGCACCGAGCACGAGCGCCGCCAGCTGCTGATCGCCCGACTGCCGAACGTGTCGATGCTGAACGGCGGCGGGCAGATCAGCGTGGACGAGCGCGTGGACGCGGAGCGCGCCTTTGTGCGCCACTACATGGACAAGCCGGAGAGCGAGCGGCCCGCGCGCTACGCGGAACTGCTGGCCGTGCACGGCAAGCTGGATCCGCTGGTCAACGTCAACCTGAAGCCGGACAAGCGTGTCAAGGTCGTGTTCACGTACAACGACGTCAGCGAGAGCCGCTTCGTGGACATCTATCTGACGGTGAGCGACCTGAAGACCAAGCTGGAGAAGCTCACCAATCTGGCGCCGAACAAGATGCGACTGTACTACCTGGACCAGGACTACAAGGAGTTCGGGCCGGAGGAGATGCGGTACCCCAACAAGCGGCTCTACAGCTACAACCTGCAGTCGGGGGATGAGATCATCATCGATGCCAAGAAGTGAATGAAGCTGTGGTGCTAACCGTAACAACAACATGTGATCTTGTATCGAACAGACGGATACAAACCCGATATACACACACACACCCAAACACACACACACACGCGACAGACAGACGGACGGACGGACGGACAGACAGACGGACAGAAATAAATATAAAGTATCTTAAATGAGAGTACATCTTTATAATATAGATATTTTTATTATTATTGTTCACCGCCTTCCGAAAACCAATCACACACTGTACATAACTTGAAACGGCCAAATCGTGCACACACACCAAGATACAACCCACACACACACACACACACACGTATATATATAATATATATTTTAATTACCATTTAACCTAAGCTACAGACTAAAAAGCATTACATAAACAACAACAAAAATTGCCACATTTGTGTTTCTCGTCGACAACGAAATTGTTTTGCGTTTTGCCAAAAAACGCACACAGTGGCAGATAAGATACAATATCTATGACTCATAACTCGTATCTGTGAGCTTGTTTTCATTTTTTTGCAAGCTGACTTCGTGAGGTTCGTGTCACTGCTGTCATAGATTTCACGAAAAGCGGAGAAAGAGAGGCAGAGACCGAGAGAGAGAGAGAGCTTTGGCATTAGACGCAGCGCAGTCCGCTGGCGAAAAGCTGTTGTCATTTCGCTGAAAGATGGCCCGCGACTTGTTTGCACAGATCCCACACACACAATTAGCATGTCAATACTATGTGCGACTTAGTTGCATGTGGAGGAGTTTTATGGCTAAACAATAAATGCGAAAACTAGCAAATTATTGCAATTTTATGTTGTGCCATAAAAACAAGTTGAATCATTCTTTAACAATTACTAAACAATGGATCGCCAGTGGAAATTGTGCAATTAGCTCAGCTTTGCTCACTTAATTGACCGTATTGTGCGACTGCCAGATACTCTACAACTCTGAAGAGCTTTCAACTTGCATGGTGCTAAAAAATCTGTCAACTCTTGGGCAATACTTATGATCTCTCTAGAATTCAATTGCCGAAACTTAAATATTGTAATGTCAAAAAATCCATCAAAATAAATAGATCATCTTGCTGCACTGCTGAACACAATTGCTGAAACTTAAATATATTTTTGTCAATAAATATTAAAGATAGATAGATCGCCTTGCACTTAGTATTCAATACAAGCAAACAATGGCTCAGCTTTGCTCAGTGAAGAGCTTTCAAGTCACATACGGCTTAAAAAGCTCTCAAATCCTGGACATTGCTTACGACCTATCTAGAATTGAATATCCCAATCTTGACTATATATCATTGTAAACAAATCCGTTACTGCTGCCAAAAAAGCTCTCAAGTCTTGCTCATTGCTTACAGAACTAAATTACTGAAATATATTACTTATTATTTAATAAAACTTGTTATTTAATAAAAGCAAACAATGGCTCAGCTTTGCTCAGTCAATTGCACAACCGCAAATGTGCGACTGCCAGATACACTTCAACTCTTCATAGCTTTCAACTTGCATACTGCAAAAAAAGCTCGCAACTCTTGATCATTGCTTACAGAACTAACTTGTCGAAACTTAACTATATGAATGTAAACAACTCTATCAAAATATATAGATCGTCTTGGCAATCAATAAAAGCAAACAATGGCAATTATCTGCAAGTGTCGCAGCTGAACAATGCGCTCGCGAGCTTTCAAGTTAAGCAAACGCTTAATAAAGCTTCCACTTTTCTAAAGATAGCGTTTACTTGACTTTGCTTGCTGAAAATAAAACGCACTGCGACTATTATCGCAAGATCTGCACTCAAATTTATGCACACACGAAAGAAGGTTTTTTGCTAGACTTAAGCCAGCCTTTTGCCTGCATTTCGTATGCGATTCGACAAGCTCACATTGAGAAGCGATAGCTGATCTCCCAGCTAATCACCTGCTATGCAAACTAGTTTGTGTTTTAAACACAACAAACTAGGTCAAGTGCCCGCCTCAGGCTGCAAATTGTTTATTAAAGTAATGAAATTTATTAGCCTGTAAGCACCGCAAGTTTTCCATTGTCGAAAAGTTTTCCAATTAAAACCGCACCTCTCCCGGTGGTAAGTAATACACCTACCTCTGTTTGCACTATCTATCAGTGTCGCACGAGCGGGCGGGGGCGGGCGGTTTTCAACGCAATGCTAATGACGTACGCGCCGCGCTTGACACGTCTGGGGCGGGGGCAACAAAACCACAAAACCTCCAGAGATCGTGACTAAACTAAGGAGCTGCCCGCCCACACGTGGACACATCGACGATGAATTGTGCGAAAATTGAACGGGTCGCAAAATTTGATGACTTGTCAGGTGCAACTGGAAAAAAAATGAAGAAACAACAACGCAACGATAGCCGCAATAAATAAATGAAATAAAATGCGAAATAAAATCAAATCAAATAGAGGTCTGTGCTCACCATAAATATGCAAGGTGTGTAGAAAAATAAAATAGTTTATGTGTATAATTAATAAAAAACAAAAACCGTACGTACACATGGAGGTTTTTGGAAAGTCTAGGCTCTGGAAGGTTTTAACACACGAATCGCACAGCCGTCGATCGAGTTGTGATTTGCACGCCAAACGCAGCACACGTCGTCGTCGTCGTCGTTGTCAGTGTCGTCGTCTTTGCTTAGTCGGTAAATCCCGCAAAAGTGGAATCTGCGAGACAACAAGTCGAAGCAGAACTAGAAGTAGAAGTACTAGTATTATCAGTTCGGTTTCTGGTTTTAGTTGAGTGTCTCTTGCTGTTATCGGCGGGGCATGCGTTCGCAATGGATCCCGAGAACGATGTGTACGCCTTCTACGACATTAGAGGTTTCAAGGGGTACATAGAACTTGTCGCAGCAATTTGATCTTGCTCTCGTCACATACTAAAGTGCGTCTCTGCTCTTGTGCTCTGTTTGCAGGAAATGTAGACCGGCGGGAGCCACGAAATCGGCACAGTTTCTGCAACCGCGAATGTCGCTCCTGGGGAAGCCGCTCAACTACAATCGCGGCACACATCGCCGCGATGCGCGCTACCGGCGGATGCAAAGTCGACTCTACAATTTTCTGGAGCGACCGCGGGGCCTGCATGCAATCTTCTACCATGTGATGGTGTAAGTGAAACTACATAACAGACCCATAACGACCCCACTGCATTGTGCCCGCTAAAAGCGTCAATCGTTGGCCGCTATTCTCTTTTTTTTTTTTGTCGAAAGTAGCAATCATTTGGCTTTTCCCCCCCTTTTCACAGACGTTACATCTGTTAACTATACAATTTGATTTACTTTCAACTTTCTGACCTTCTAAATTGCCTCCCCTACAAAAACAAACATTTTCCAACCCGCTCGCAGCGAGTAAGTACACTTCTTATCTAAACAAAAAAAAGAGAATAAGCTGAATGAATTACGCCCACGCCCACGCCCACGCCCACAACCCGCACACACCCCGCTCGCTTGCCGCTGACTAAAGCGAGGCGCTTCTCTTGCAGTTTCCTGATGGTGTTCACGTGCCTCGCCCTGAGCGTGTTCTCCACCATCAAGGAGTACGAGGAGGACGCCGTGTACATACTGTTCCGCATGGAGATCATCGTCGTCATCTGGTTCACCATGGAGTTCGGCGCCCGCCTCTGGTCCTCCGGCTGCCGCTCCCGCTACCAGGGCACGCTGGGGCGCCTCAAGTTCATCAAGCAACCGTTTTGTATTATAGGCAAGCATCACACTCTCATCATCCAATCATGCGAGTAACTAAGCGTCTGCTGCCTTGCAGATATTATCACCATTCTGGCCTCGATCGTAGTATTAGGCATGGGCACCTCCGGCCAGGTGTTTGCCACCAGCGCGCTGCGCGGCCTGCGCTTCTTTCAGATACTGCGCATGGTGCGCATGGATAGACGCGGCGGCACCTGGAAGCTGCTCGGCTCGGTGGTCTACGCACACAGACAGGTAGCTCAAATGCTCTAAACACTTCTTCAAGCAGCTCTTTAAAGTTCTGTTGTGCTTGCAGGAGCTCATCACGACGATGTACATTGGATTCCTGGGGCTCATCTTTGCATCATTCCTAGTTTACATGTGGGAGAAGGACGTCAACGACAAGTTCAACAATTTCGCCCAGGCGCTGTGGTGGGGCGTGGTATGTAGCTCGCTCGATGTTGCACCTGCAACCTGGCCACTCACTCAATTATTTAAACCTGCCCCAGATTACGCTCTGCACCGTCGGCTACGGCGACATGGTGCCCATCACCTGGCAGGGCAAATTGATAGCCTCCTGCTGTGCTCTACTGGGCATATCCTTCTTTGCGCTGCCTGCGGTAAGTTGCCTCATGCCTCACATATGCACCGCGCCGCATCCGGCTGGCCGGAAGCCACTCATTGGGCATTCTCGCTTGCAGGGCATTCTGGGCAGCGGCTTTGCGCTGAAGGTGCAACAACAGCAGCGACAGAAGCACATGATACGGCGTCGCCAGCCGGCGGCCACACTCATCCAGGCCGTGTGGCGCTGCTATGCGGCCGACGAGCATTCCGTTTCGATAGCCACCTGGAAGATACACCAGGTGGCCCTGCCAAGTCCGCCCGCCTCGTAAGTACAACTCATCTCTCCCTATCACACACACGCACACACACACACACACACAGAAGTCTGTGGCATGAACATGACTGCATGAAGTGGCTCCAATTGAGTGAGTTATTTCATGCCAGTTCCTTAGCTGTACAGATCTACACTCCCACACACACACAGACACACACACACACACACACACTGAAGAAACACACGAGTGTTCAAGAGAGACGTGTGCTGTAGATGCAGCTGCATTTGAATAACCATCACGACGAAGAAGGCGCATGTCGAGCGATCTAGCGAACTAGTCTTGTACAATACACTACAGCAAGTAGTCTGTCTGTACATATCTACTAATCAATACCCTGTACTCTATATATATACTTGTATACCTACACACATATAATCCACACGAACTCTCGTCTCTCGATTAACGATTTCAGTTTCAGCGTACTTAATTTGTTTGAATTTGAAGACTCGTACATTTTTTACGTACCTCTATCATTTTCTTTCATAATAATTTTTATAAACTTTTCAGTTCTGAAAACTGGGAGCGATTATTAAAAAACATAACCGAATATAGGTAAAAGCTATGAAACGAAAATAATAAGATACAAACCAAACAAACCAAACAAATTATTCAATTCAAAGCGTTCTGATTTCAAATGCAAATTGCAAATGCTATTCATCTTATTGTTTTTCTAGGGTATTTGCTTATCAAGCACCAAGCCATAAACGCATAACAGCTCCTAAGTACATTCAACAAAATCAAAGAATCATATTTAAAAAAAGCCAAAAAAGAAAAATAAACAACCACACATTAATCGAGATTGTAATTCGCCGCTTCTCAAGTGCACCCTCTATCTGACTATCTATCCATCTATCTGTCTGTCCACCTACTCTATCTGTGTCTCTAAATCTTTCTCTGGCTAGAAACCAAACGAAAAACTATGCTAAATTCTCTATTTTGCCGATTGTTTAATTTGTGTGTCGCATAAATGATATTCATTCAATTAATCAATGTGATACAAATTGATTCTCGTTGTGCTGCCGCTGTGTGCCGCTGTTTCTAAAACAAAACACGCGAAAAATCAAACAAACCAAAACAATAAACATACCAAAAAACCATTTAATATGTGTACTATAATTAACATGTGAGTTCAATCAAGCAATTAAATGCATTTTATCAATTACCATTTTATTCCATTTTGTATCTAATTATTTACAACTACGACTGTCACGTCACCAGCACATTTCTCTACTAGTTATACGTAATTTTTAGTGTATTTTTGTGTGGATTGCCAACATTTAAGTCACAATGACGCCAGCTCAGTTTAATTACACCTCAATTTATAACGACAATAACAGAAGTTAGTATTAATCACTTCTGCACACGACAAATATTCTGCACAGCTTTCAAAATCAAACTCTTACACTGCCCACAAAGCACAAGCGGAGCTTTCGCCAGAGCAACTGTTGCGGCCGAAAGCTCGCGTTGTGATCCTCAAGTTTAAGTTGCAGCTGGTGTCATTGCTGCTTGCCCTCCTCCCCCCCGTCAGCACCTACCACAACCGTAATTCGTTCCAAAGCAAAACACGTCTAGCCCAGCACTACTGCGCGCACTTACCAACACTTACTACACATACACTACTCACACACTGACACAGTTCCAGTTACTGCGCGCCACTGTCTCCCCCCTCGCTATACCCCTCTCTCTCTATGACGATACTCTGCCATTTGTGTGTACTGACTGTGCGACTGTTTGCTTGCGCCAATCCACAGACGGGCCTCCTCCAGCTTTAAGCACAACACATCGTTCGTCGCCCGCCTGCCGACGATCAGGCGGCACAAGAGCCAGACCATCCAGACGCCCGGTGGCGACGGCGCCACGCTGGCCAAGCCGCCCGGCTCCTCGCGCGCCTCCACCCGCTACACGCGCACCATACGCGACATCAACGCGTCCGTGGAGAATCTGGGTGAGTTGCAATTGCATACAAACTACTCAATTCCTATTTTGTTCTACTGCAATATTTACTGCGCAATTTCGTTTGAGCATCGACTCGGCAAATGTTCCAAAAGTTCCAATACCGTTTCACTTACTTCACTTTCTGTTCGCACTCAAAGAAACACACGCACACACACTCTGTCTCCCTCTCTATCTCTATCTTTCTGTTACTTTTTGTCTGCTTCACCTACCACCAAACACAACGCACTGCAAATAAGCAAATATTCATTCAAATAAGCATAGAATAACAAAAAAGAAAAAGGAGAAAAGACAACAACAAGTTATCGTTTTCTATTTGCCTTTCCAACCGAGCATGTTTTATCTGTCCCTCTACTGAGAACCCATTCAATTAGTTCCCTTCACATTCATCATCTGAAATCACTCAATTTCATGCACACTGCTTGCTAATTAAAAACGAATATTAACTTGCAAATATTTATAACTTTATTACACATTTTTACTATATTCTAAAAAAAAATAATTGCTTGAGGGGTAATTCTAATTCTTATTAAAATAATCTCTGTTGCCTAACATAATAATAGTATTTTATGGAAATACATTTGGGGGAGTAACAACCAAAATAAATATAGTAGACTAAAATAAGTTTCCAAACAGATTTTACGACAGGTTTCTGTAATTATCTCTGACTTTATACTAGATGCGGGATTTCCATTCCTCTTCCATGCAAGTCGAGTTGCACTCAATTCAATAGCAATAAATATCAATTGATATAGAGATATGCCAATAAATTAAAGCAATATGACAACCGACAAAGCATACTAATTGCACAACCGTATTGAAAGATTGATAGACAAATGTAATCAACAGCAAACACGTAATCGTTCAGATAAATTAATACAAATTGAGCATTGATACAAGTTTAAGTAACGTCTTAAAACTATTTTCAGCTTTCAGTTGAATGCATACTTTTAACTTTTTCATCAATTAATATCATTATTTATAAAAGGAATGCATCATGCTTGCTTGCCCTCGCTCAGTAACTCATCAATCCATGCATCTGAATCACACTTTGAATCAACCCTTCCTTGTTAATCTTCTGCTCTGAATGTTTTTGCCTCACTAAGTATGCCCAAAAGAGTTGAACCGATAAGCTAAAGAAATACTTCAATTTGAATTGAATTCAATAAATACCGAGTCTTGACTTTCTGAAGGAATGCGTTGCAGTTAAAGTATTGGAGCAACTAAGTAAATACTCGTAGTAATATATGATTTGTTCAAGGATTGTCAAGCAGTACACAGTAATTTTTACGTTCTGGTGTGTGTTGTTGTTGCTGTTCTTGCTCATTTTGGTTTTGATTTCGTTGAAGTTATTATTGTAACTGTTATGTGCGACCCATCTAGACTACCGTGTCTCTTTGATTGATTGATTGATTGATTGGCACTACATACAAAAATTATTGAAATCGTAAGCGCGTAGAAACAAGACGAAACTTTAACATCTGGTTTGACATTTTCAGAGGTAGTACAAAATGGCAAATCCATGAATCCAAGTTTTAGCGAAGATTCAGTTGCTGAAACCACTTGCTTAAAAAATATTAAAAATTCAGACGGTAAGTCTACAAGGTCCCGCCCGAGGTTCCAACACTACTACTACATACTACTACTACTACTACTACTACAAATTATAACACCTTAAACCCAAAAAAAAAAAAAAAAAACAAAAACAAAAGAGATTACTATATCCAATTATCCTTATATTGAGTGTTGTGGTTGTGTCAATGTTGTGGTTGCATCTTAAATTGAATTGACTTGAATTGAATTGAATTAAATTGATGTTGTTATTGGTTGAAAACAGAAATAAAATCGGGCCCATGCCCAACTCCCGTCCCGCCCCCCCGAACTGCCCCCTCCCTCACGCAGGGACGAACAGGCCGAGACTAATACGCTTTCTCACACATACACACTAACATGCACACTCGCCAACACACGCACACACACACGCACAGGCCACACAAAGCTCACGCCGTCGCCTTCAGGTTTGGCCAGCTGCAAGCACAGCGCCAGCTTGGGCGCCGTGCCAACCACAACAACAACAACAACTGCAGCTGATGACGTCGGAGCTAAGCCGAAGGCCGCGACTAGCCCCAATACGCTGACCATACCCGTTGTGCTCTGCGGCTTCCTGCAAGGCGACTTCTTCGGCTCGACGTTCTCGCTGCGCAATCCGCGCGTGACTCCAGCGCCCGACCTGGAGGCGGGCCAGGTGCAGGCGCCAGGGGACAAGCCGCAGGCCACTGTCGGCGCCAGCGCAGCGCCGAGTCCGGAGCGAACGGGACGCACGGGTCGCTTCTTTGCGGCCGCCTCGCACTTTCTGGAGACGGGCTCGCTGCAGGGCGGCGGGCGAGGCGACGCGGAGCCGCACGGCGCATTCTACGTGGCAAGTGCGTGCAGCAAGCTGTTGAACTGTTGTAGCCCAGGCCACGACCGCCGATTAGCATGCGCTCGACTGTACATATAGAAAGCAAACCCAAGCATACTCTCTAGAAATGGTAGCACTTAGTTTTCATTTGCATTTTGCCGTAGTCTCTCTCTCTCTCTCTCTCTTGCTCTTGCTGTTGCTCTCTCTGTCTATTACTGAACTGCATCCGAAGGGAGTCACTTCTGCTTCCACTTCCGTATCAGCATCACAAACACTCTCTCTCACACACACACACACGAACACACTCAACGCTTGCTTCAACTTTGCCCAACTAACTCAGTGTTCCTAGTACCACACACCGCCCCCGCCCCCCACCGCACACAACTCATTGATATCAATTGTGAACTATATATATTTAATGTATCTGTAACTGCATTTGACTAACCTAATATATCTGTAACATCTTATTGTACGTTCCATATTTGAATATATCTATATATATACTTATCTGTATATGTATGCGTGTGTGTAAAACGCTACTTGTAATGTGTTAATTGTGTGTTGTTGGATTTGTTATGGACTTGACTTGACTTGCATTCATGTAACTAAAAAAACCACAAAAACAAAAAAATAATTGCTGCTAAACAAACTAAAAAAAAAAACAAAACAAAACCACGCGAAGCAAGCAACCAAAACCTAACGCACAAGTCAATCTCTCTGATTCACAAATTGCCCGCAGACGAGGACGAGGAGCCGCGTTGCACGCAGCTGACAAATCGTCACAAGATCGCCATACGCTTTATACGCAAGGCAAGTAACATTTCATATCTACACTCGAATGCTAATTACAACGAAATTACAACATTCGATTGCAGCTCAAGTACTTTGTGGCACGTCGCAAGTTTAAGGAGGCTTTGAAGCCGTACGACGTCAAAGACGTCATGGAGCAGTATGCGGCGGGTTCGTTGCTCTCACATTCCTCAATTCCAATCTCTTTGCTTAGCATTTCAATCTCAAAATATTTACAGGTCACGTGGATCTGCTGGGACGCGTCAAAATGCTGCACTTGCGGTGCGTATACGTAATTTCCTTTACAAAATTCAAAGATCTCTTTGCAAGCGTTGTGTTTAAAGACAGCTTTATTGAGACTTGTTTATATTATACTAAACTACTAGAACATTAACTATATCAATTTAAGGGCAATAACCAATCAAGATTAGAGTTGTGTATAAGCAATATCAAAGAATGTTTTAATCCGCTACCAAGTTACTCATTATAAGCTGATTAACTAACTAAAGATCTAAGAAAGTTTTACAAGAGCGAATACTAAGAATATCCTATATCATAGTAGCCAATTGTTGCAAGAAACTGGCAAAAAGAAATCTGCAGCAAGTTGTCAGCAAATGGCTTAATAAGTGACAATTTCACATACTACTTTGCTTTGTTTATATAATCATGATTTTTTATGAGGCGCGGACAAAGTTTCAAAGTAACTAAATTAGTGCACAAGTGGATGGATAGTTTTAAATAGATTCGACAAGTATATTAAAAACAAACACTAAGTAGAATACCATTACTCTTCTACACTTTTTTATTGTCAACAATATTTAAACGAAAGTAAAAAAAAAGAAAGTCTTTCACTAGAATATTTAAAACTGCTACCAAGTTACTTATTTCAAGCTGATTAACTAACCAAAGATCTAAGAAAGTATTACAACAGCGAGCACTAAGAATATCCTGTCTCATAGTAGCCAATTGTTGCAAGAAACTAGCAGTCAGAAATCAGCAGCAAGCTGTTATGAAATGGATGATAATTTCTACTCTGTCTATTAATATTCATAATTTTTATGGGAGCCGACGTAGCTTCGAGGCAACTAAATTAGTGTACAAGTGGATAAATATATTTAAAAAGATTCAACATATATTCTTATAACACTAAGAAGAATACCATTACTCTTCTACACCTTTTTTATTGTCAACAATATTTAAACGCAAGTCCAAAGAAAGTGCTTTACTAATTTGAAATTGATTGTAATACGTGCGAATTGTGTAATGAATGAATGTTTAATGTTGTCACCCGCAGGCTGGACCAAATACTGGGCAAACAGGGCTCCAAGGCGAAGGACGTGTATGCCTCCAAGATTAGCTTAGCCTCGCGCGTGGTCAAGGTGGAGCGACAGGTGGGTAACACGCAGCACAAGCCTTGCTTGGGTATTGAGAGAATTGTTGGTGTACTTTGCAGGTGGTGGACATTGAGGAGAAGTTGGATATTCTCATCAAGGCCTATATGGAGGATCGTGATAGATTCTTAGCGCTTCCATTGCCCGCAAACCCGAAACCCAAAATACATTCCATTAGCCCTAGTCACAGTCACAATCTGCATCACACACACAATCAGAACATGATCGACGTGTGGAAGCGAACCGCGACACTCAGCGTCCATCCCGAGCTGGTCACGAACGCAGCCACCTCGTCGGCCGCATCGTCTGTGGATCGCCTGGACAGCAATGAGACGGCGCTGACCTCAACGCAGACAGCAACAATAACAACGGATGCCATTGCCACGCAAACACCAATGCCGCATACACAGCATACAGCGACCAACACTAAGGTGAGCCAAATATGAACTCAAATTACACTAACTAACTAGCTGGGACAAGAAAGAAAAAAGTCTAAATCTTGATACACATTTTAATCCGCCATTTAGGACAGTTTGAGTAGGAATTTTACTAAAATTTGTAACTCGAATTCAGTCGCAACAACGATTTATACACTCAACTATCCGTTCTTTGCATAAATAAAGAATAAACATACATTGCATTACTAAGCCTAAAGCTTGGTTCACATTTCAGTACACGATTGGGGATAGCTTGAGTTGGAATTTTAAAAAACTCAGCACCTGTAATTCAGTTTGCGACAAAGAGATATACATTCAACTATCCGTTCTCTGCATTTGTGTATCTTTTGACAAATAAAGAATAACCCAATCTTACAACAGTGAGCCCAAAGTTTGATAAATAATTCAATACACGATTTGGGATAGCTTGAGTAGGAATTTTAAAAAAGTCAGCGCCTGTATTTCAGGTTGCGACAACGATTTATGCACTCAACTATCCGTTCTTTGCATTTGCAGTCTTCCGTACTTAACTCATATCAGCTACCGCCTGAGAAGCAACAGCACAATGATGTATTTATGACTGATTTAGAGAATAGAACTAAAAAACGCGTTACTTTAAGGTAAGTCCAAGTCCAGCCCCCATTCTTGGGAAACGTACTTCAGGCAATTGTATTTCTTCTTCAGCCTGCATAGATCCACATCGGAGCCATATAGCAAACACGAGCAGCGCATCAATATGCCAGATGAGGGCGCACAATCCTTGGATTCCAGTGCGAAGCCAACGCCGCCAGATAGTTCAAGTAAGCCGGGCCGTGCCTGAACTTTGAACAATCCACATGCTACCACCCATTCGCCACATGCCACTTGCCACTTGCCACACCAAAGATTCATTTGTTATCCCCTCAATAAAGCACAACATTTATTATATAAAAATTCTCAAATACCTTATTTGTTATTTGCGCCCTCAAAATTTTTGCGTTCAGTTGAAATTTGATTGAATTTGATGCCGAAATAATGTACAACTCTGTTCCCCTAGTTATCCTTATCGATGAGTATGAGGATTTCGAGGAGGAGGATCTGAACTGCGAGGGCGAAATGGAGCATTTCCCGTCGTGGGAGATCGACAGCGACGTTGGCGCCGACGGCATGGACGTCGATCCAGATGGTGACTGTGATGAGTCCACGGAGGACACGGCTCTCCTACAATGCGCCACGCGCACCGCCATTGTTATAACACCAATTAGCCCAGTAAGTAGCCACAATAGAACGTATTTTCTAACTAACTGAATTTCGTTGCAGGTAAGCTCCGCACTCAATCTTCAAAGTTTAAATGACCAAACAACAACGCTTAATAAATCAAATTTGCTTCCGCCAGATTCTGGTTAGTTAAAATGCAATTGAAGTTAGTCGATATGTAATATCTATTATATTATTAATAATGAGAATAATAATAGCTACAATAATAATATCTTTAAGACGGGCGTGCACTCACATCGAGTTCACACTCTGCTGTACCAAGTTATAGTTATATATATATATATATATATATCATAAATCCATGAGACATTCGCAACACATTTGATTTACTTTCACTTTTCCATCGAAACGTTTTAATGACCAAAACTAAAATGCAAAACTGCTTAAATAAATCAAATCAAAATTGCTGCCGTAAATACTAGTGAAATATGTACATATTGAATAGAGCAAGACTTGCAGATACCCTGTAACAAGCTAAAGATAAAAACACACATTTCAATTGCTTGCAAACAATTCAAATTCTTTTTTTAGCTAATTGCAAATTGCGAAATCCAAAATGTAGCTCAACTGTTGAAAGGGTATATGAGAATGGATATTCCCAACATCTGGTAGCATTAGCTTTTATAGTTTCGAAGAATGCATAAGAGAACTACACAACTAGCAACAAACAACGCGTCTCTGGCATCTTTGAAAAGTTGCAATTGTATATAAAATTAGTTACTGAAGTGGAGAAAAGACAAAATTAAAATAAATTGATGTTAAAAGCCTACGGAGAGACGGTTGTCGCATAGTCGAAGTGATAGGAATGAAATTGACTTACTTAAAATATATAATTAAATTTTGAATTAATGCAAATCAAATACATGACATGACAATGGGAGCATGTGTGTCCATTTACTGACATGTTTTGTGTTCAATTTATGGGTAGCAATTACTTAAATCAATCAGAAATCAGAAATAAATAAAAAAAATCAGCTAAATTAACTGCTTTAGCAAACATTAACACTGTCTTTTCCTTCGTTTCATTGGCAAGGGTTTGGCTTTAGTCTCCTGCAGCTCCTCAAACATATCCGAGTCTGTAGCGCTCTTCTGATCCTCCTCGGGATCAGCGTTAATGAATTCAATCTGTGTGTCATTTGTGAGGCGCACGCAACGCTTCTTTTGCTGCTGTGACGATGCTGTGGTGTTCTCTCGCTTCGGCTTCTTTTTCAACTGCTCCTCTTGCACCTCCTGTTCCTCTTCCTCCGGCTCCAGTTCCAAGGGCTCATCGTCCACGTCGTCGTTCACATTAATGCTGCTGTTGTGCACCTTGCGCACATGAGCACTTAGCTGTGCCAGCGTGTTGAAGGCTCTGTTGCAACCGCCTTCGAGGAAATCGCGACACGTGTTCTTAGACGCATGCACTCGCAACATATGGTTGGTCAGGCCCTGTTGACGCCCAAAGCGTCTGTTGCACTGCTTGCACTCGAACGCAAAGCGCCTGTAGTGCTGGCCAAGCACGTGGACCGCCAGCGACTTTTTATTCTTGGTGACAAAGCTGCATTGCTCGCACCTATACGATTGGTTGTGCAGCTGCAAATCGATTGAATGCCAATTAATACTTAATACTTGTCAGGGAACACCTCAACTCACTCGCTTGTGCGCCTCCATCTCGCTCTTGTGATAGAAGCCCTTTTGGCAGACGCTGCAAGCATAGCGCTTGTTATCCGAGTGCACCACATTCATGTGCGTGTCGTAGTTGCGACGATTCTTCACGATCTTGAAGCACAACGAACACTCCATAGGCTCGTGCCAGTAAGCATGATGCTTCTTCAGTGCCTCGTCATCCTTATACGACGCCTTGCACAGCTTGCAAGTAACATTGTCTGCAAAGCAAAATTAAATATGAATATCCGACCGTGTTGTGGCCAACTTCGTGCTACTCACTGTTGTTATGGCTGCGTGCCACATGCACCGACAGCGACATTTTGGAGCGGCACTCCTTCTGGCAGAATTGGCAGATCCATTCATCAGCCTTTGTCTTTGCATCCAGCTTCTCGGCCACTTCATGAGTGCGTCGCTTGTGTGTATACAACGAATTCCAGCTAATGTACGACTCTAAGCAATCCTGCAAGCAAGAAGCAATGCATCAATTTGCATTAAACTGTACAAAACATTCTATACATACTTCGTAGTCGCACATGAAATAGAGGCAAATCTCTAGCTTGCGGTGCGCCACATCTGCGCGCTGTAGCTGAAAGTTGCGCATGTGGTGACGATACAATTTCATGTCATTGAACTCCTTGCCACACGGGTGGCAGCAGAAGATACCATCCTTGTGCACGCCCGAATCGCGATGAGCGCGCAGATCCGCCTTCGTTTTGAAGTAAGCCGAGCAGTATTCACAGATATAGGCATCCCTCAGCAGTTCCACATAAGTGTCGATGCCAAAGCAAGCTGAATCCTCGTTCTCAACGTGACCCTGCAATCAAAAATCGTTTAACAATGCACAAGTAATCGAAGAGTTCTTATTACTTACGACCATCTTCTCGTGGTTCTCGCTGAGCAAACCGCAACTATTACAGACATGCACCTCGCGTTCGATAATGAGATGCTTCTTCATGTGGATGTTGTAGCTGGCCTCGGTGGCAAACTCCCGATTGCACAGCTCGCAGCTGATGACAGTGCCATGTGTGATGCGCTGCAGCGAAAAAGGGCAATTAACAAATAAGTAGGTAGCACTAAGTTGTTATACGCTATAATAAACACCTTACTTTTAATTATTTGTATTGGAATGCCTAATAAAATTCAATATAATTTTAATAGATTATTTTACATTTGCAAAGAGTTGTAGGACTGTTTAAAATTATACGGATCTAAGTTGTGGTCTGGACGAACCGAGGGAATTTGCGATATCGATTGAGCTATTAATCTGTTATGCGAATTGTTATGATTACATGGCTAAGAGATCTTTCTATTCTAAGAGTTTTAAACCAAGCAATTACCATGTGGCCGTTGAGGCGACCGCGCGTGTCAAAGTGCGCGTTGCACTCGCTGCAGCTGTACGTGGTGCTCGTGACATTCGCATGGGACTTGTTGTGCTCCGCAAAGATAGCGCCATCGCGAAAGGTGCGATCACAGCTGCAAGAGAACAGACGTTCAACAATGAGCAATGAGTGAGTTTGCTGAAATTGCTTACAGGTCGCAGAAGAGCGTGCCTTCTGGTTCGTGGGAATAGTGCAAATGCTGGAATAGATCATCGATGTTGTTGCTTGCGTAATCGCAAACGAAACAGGCGCGTGGCCGATGTCGCTCCAAATGGAATTGATTGTGAAAGTTGAAGCTGCAAATGGAATTAACAATTAGTAGTGTTCAATAGCAAAAGGATGGGCAAATTACCGCTTCCAGGAGGGAAACTCCAGACCACACATTTCGCAGTATAAACGTATGCCACGACGCTTCTTGATCACATGAGCGCAGGAGTGTTTGTTGTATTGCAATATATTCGAGAAAGTCAGGTTACACTCTGGGCAGCTGCCGTAAATCGGGATTCTAGAATACATTAATCACACCATTAATTCTTTGAAGAATCGAAAACAGTTAACATTTAGTCTGACCAACAAATGGAATTTAATTTCAGTAATGTTTTGAAATGACTATCGATCGACTTACTCTGTTACTGGCGCATGCAACGCAACCAAGTGCATAGCCAGAAATTTGCGTCCTCGTAGTTTTTTGTGACATCCGCCAATGGGGCACTTGAACTGCTGATCGGGCAGCTGATGGCATTTGAGCATGTGGCTCAACAGAGTCTCGAATTTGCTGCACTTCAGCGAGCAGTGCTGACAGACGGTTTCCCACTCAAAGGACAAGGTCTCAAAGCAGGTCTTCACCACAGTCGCTAGATATTCATACAGATCGCCAACGTCGTCAGCTGCAAATGGGAATTCAATTAATATAAATTATGATAGCATTTTATGTCTGCTCCCACGCACATTCTTTGATCAAAACAAAGTTAAAAGGCTCCACTTTGAGGGATTCATTTTCGCTTTCGCTTTCGTTTGGCGATTGCGTTACCTTATGTGATGAGCGCTTAGCGGACTTAAATTGCGGCTCATCCATATCGGTGGAATCACCTGTGAATATACATGGAAAGATTAATTGAGACAAACATTTGAGCGGCACGTCGAGCTTACCCTCAAGGAGAAACTCCAGTTCATCTGTGTTCTCTTGTTGCTTCAGCAGTGGCTCCTCCGCGGTGATCTCCTCCTCCTCGTTCTCCAGCTGTTTCTCCTCGTTGTTGCGATGGTTTTCCAGTTGCTGCATTGTTTCAGCTGCCTCAACGAATTTATCAGCAGATGCCGCCTTTTCCTCACCGAGTATGTCACGCAGCAGCGCGCCTATCTGCTCCTGGTCCGCAGAACCAGCCTCCTTGGCGTTGCTGCGCTTGCCCTCCAACTTGACAGTAGCAGCTTGGCTAGTTTTGGATTTAGCCTTGAGTGGTGTCACAGTCAACGTTTTTCCTTTGCTAATGCGCACAGCAACGGACTCCTCTGGTTTGGGAACCAGAGCAACCGGCGAAGGTTTAGGCTTGACTGGTAACTTTGTGGAGTCCTTTTTGGGTTCAGTTTTTGCTTTGACCGCCGGTGGCGTCTGTTTTCTTGCAGACCTCGTTTCAACTTTACCGGGAGTTGTTGCTGGAGTCTCGGTTTTGGCGGCGCTTTTGGTAGTCTTAGCAACCTGCTTGCTTTTCTTGGCCGCATTAGCCGCATCCTGTTCCCGCTGCAGTTCGTCAATGTCAAAGAAACGAATCAGCGTATTTACGCACTCCACGCACAACAATTGCTGTTTTTTTGGGTCGGGTTTGACACTTATTTGGAAATACTGTGCGAGCAAATCGGGCAATCCGATTTCAATGCCTACTGCATCGAAGATCTCGTGGAATGGCTGTTTTGAATCGTGCACTCTGCAATGCAGGCAGCTAGGTCCATTTTCAGTTTTTGCTTTCGACATTTTAACTTTTTACACGAAGCACAGACGCTAAGGCAAAGAACAAGCGTCAGCTGAACGATATGATATGTTTAGTGTTGTGGAATGCTTACTCAGGCTATCGATATATTCGCGGTGGTGTTTTTTAGTTCTAAATGTAAACATACTAAAAACGGTAACTTATCGAAAATCGAAAGATGGTGCTGCCAACGCGATTGCCTTTTTAAATCGCGATTCCGCCATACGTAGTGTTGACAAGTACAGTAAGAAAATGAATAGGAGAGAGAATAGGATATGTTTTATGAGTTGCAATTAAGAAAATAACTGAAACACATTTTTTTTAACAAAAATTAATGTTTTTTCTTTTTCTTTTTCTTCGGTTTTTTTTTGCGTTCCTGAACTTCCTCACAAATATTGGAGTCTTCAATCTCATCTCCTTCTAGCTCTTCTTGCGGCTCCTCCTCTGGCACCTGTTCAATCGGATGTTTTGTAAGAACCTGCAAATTGAATGTAAGTTA
Source organism: Drosophila rubida (assembly GCA_035046165.1). Lineage (NCBI taxonomy): Eukaryota > Metazoa > Arthropoda > Insecta > Diptera > Drosophilidae > Drosophila > Drosophila rubida. Next base: position 26,939,930 of record JAWNOF010000021.1, on the reverse strand, counting down.
CTGTTAAATAATTGCTTGTAAAAAGAAACTACTCACTCGCTTGCGCTTCTTTTTACTGAGCTTTACGGAATATTTCCTTTGACAGACAAAGCAAGTATAGAGTTTGTTGTTTTTCGAATGCGACACTTTCCTGTGTGCGATCAAGCAGCGACGATTGAGTAGAATCTTGAAACACGACGTACACTCAATGGGCACGTGCCAGTACAACCGATGCTTCTTCAGTGCATCCCTATCCATAAATGTCGCCATGCAAGACTGGCAAATAAATGGTCCGTCTTGGGCGACAGATTTTTTGGGTTTCTTTACAATTCGAACCTCTTCATCTCCATGAGCTTCTTCTTTATGTGAGCACAGCACACTCCACTCAATATGCGTCTCAAAGCAAGTCTAAAAGCGTATCAATCAATTAAATTTACTTACAGGACAAAATTTGATTTCTACCTTAAAGTCGCACATATAGTACAGAATAATCTCTGGTTTACGATGAACGATATCCAACTCCTGTTGCTGAAAGTTGTGTCTGTGATAACGATACAACTCCACGTCTTTGAACTGAATGCCACACGGGTAGCAACAGTACAAGCGATCAATATGAACGCCGGAACGGCGATGAACGTGCAATTCTTCTTTAGACTTATAGCAGGCCGAGCAGTATTCACAGACATAACCTTTTTTCATAAGTTCCAAGCTGAGTCTGATCCCAAAACAAGCTAAAAACGCATTTTCGACATGGGCCTGCAATAAAAAAAAAACCCGTTAACAATGCAACAAAATTGAATAGTTCGAAGAACTCACCAACATCTCCTCACGGTTCTCGCTGATCAAACCGCAATTGTTGCAAATGTGCATCTCGGATTTTTCGAGGAAATGCATCTTCAAGTGAGTTTTGTAAGCCCTCTCAACGGTAAACCGGCTATCGCAGTACTCACAGATAATGGGAGTATCAAGCTTGATGCGCCGCAGAGAAACCAAAAAAAAGGTTAATTAAATTGAAGGTAAATTAAAAGATTATTATGATTAGTTGGAAGTTGGCATAGTCTGCTAGTGTTGTTTCAATCAATTACATGTGCTAAACTACAGATAATAGACTAGCAATTACCACGACTTCATCTTGATCAGTAATTACGCGCATGCAGTTGTTGCAACAGTTCTTGCCTCTGCATACTCTTTCATGATTTTTCTTGTGCTGCGTAAGGGCGGCAATATTATAAAATGAGCGATCGCAGCTGCAAGGAGAGGGAAGTTTAGTGAACAATTCGAGAACATTCACAAAGAACTTACTTTGTGCAGAAGAGCGTACCCTCCGATACGTGGGAATAGCGCACGTGCTGGAAGAGATTATCGATGTTGTCGTCTACGTAATCGCACAGGAAACAGGCGCGTGGTCGATGTCGGGACAAGTGGAATTGTTTGTGAAAGGTGTAGCTGCAAAATGATTAGCAATTAGCCAAGGTTGCCAATGGATGAAAAAGTAATTTACCGCTTCCAATTGATAAATTTCTCTTTGCATTTTTTGCAGTACAAACGCTTGTCCGGATGCCTCTTTTTCTCATAGGCGCAGGAGTGCCTGTTGTATAGGAATATATCCGAGAAAGTAAACTTGCACTCTGGGCAGACGCCAAAAATCGGGATTCTAAAATAAATTTAGCAATTCGTTTTATGTGTTCGCAATTAGATCGATGCATGGACTTACTTAGTCACCTGCGCGTGCTTCAAAACCAAGTGCATGGCCAGGTATTTGCATCCTCGCAGCTTCTTGGAGCAGCCGCCAATGGGACACATAAGCTCCTGACCGGGCAGCTGATGGCTCTCGAGCACGTGGTTTAACAGATTCTCGAATTTGCTGAACTCCAGCGAGCAGTACTGACAGACTGTTTCCCACTCAAAATTCAAGACCTCAAAGCGGGTCTTCATCACTCTCGCTAGGTATTCAGTCATGCCGCCATCGATGTCAGCTGCAATGGCGATTCGATCAATATAAATTATGATTTCATTGTATGTCTGCCTACATTCACATTCGATGTCCAAGCCATTGCTCGAAGGCTCCTCAGAAAGAGGTTCATTCCAATCTGCGTCTTCCAATTGAGTGTCATCATAATCATTCAGATCGACGGAATCACCTGTGACGTTATAAAATATACAAAATATATATAAATATATTTAAATATTCAAAATTAAAATATACAAAAATAAAAAAAATAATAATAAAATGATAAAATAATAAAGTCGAAACTGCAAACAATTTTTAGCTTTGCAAACAATTGACACACTGTAAATTCAATGAATAATTCAGGTATTACACTTTCAAAATGGCGGAAAAGTAATGAAAACGACTATTGCCTGATAATATACATTACTACATGCACATACACACATGTGTAGTGTTTGTAGTGGAATGAGCACGCCTCTTTAAAAAGGAAATTCCAAAATATTCTACTCTTTTCCAGTTCACTTAGGTCTTACCATCATGCTGAAACTGCAGTTGGCTTGAGTCGGAAGCCGACTTTGACTTCCGCAACTTTTTCTTCTTCTTCTTCTTCTTCTTCTTTTTGCGCTTGGCTCTTTTTTCGGCTGCAAATGACTGCTCCATGACCTGCATGGAAGTTGATGCTGTTGCCTCATCCTTGTCATGCCTCCTTTTTTTGGCCGCAGGTGTCGCATCTCGTTGCAATTCGGCAGTGTCATAGAAATGAATAAGTATATTCACACATTTCAGGCACAACAGTTGTTGTTTGTTCAGATCGGGTTTGACATTTATTTCGCTATACTGTGCAAGCAAACTGGACAATCCTATTTCAATGCCCACTGCATCGAAAATTTCCTGAAATGGCTGTTTTGGATCGTGTGCTCCACAACGAAGGCAGCTAGGCCGTTTTTTATGTTTCTTTTTCGACTTCGGATACATTTTAAAATGTTACGCTAAGCAGAGAATTAAAAATGAAGCGCTAGACTCAGCTGAACAATTAGAAATGACGAGTGTTCTTATTGAGTTCATTTATTAGAAACTTGAAAGTTGTGCTAAAAGAAAAGCATACTAAAAGTGCGTAGCAATCGATAAGCAGTGCTGCCAATGCTTTGCGAAACATTCCATATCGAGTTGCCACCCAGTTTAACTATTGACCCGCTTCAGCAATGCAAAATAACTGTACGAGCAGTTGACAATCTGCAATGAAGAAGGAATATGATAATAGTCCAGTTAACGGCAAAAAACATTGTAAATCATACAGAAGAAAAGGTGGGCAAACTAAAGCTCTGTGTGTGATTTATGGTGCGCACACACAGCGGATCATCGAAACGCAGCATCATTAGCAGACACATCTTGCGATTCTCCTTGTTCCAAGTGGTCCAATCCGATTTGTAGAGGGCGTGGCCCAATAGGGAGCTCTCGTGCGTCACCTCGTTGGCCGCATAGCAGACCATAAAGATTTGCAGCAGCATGGCAAACTGATACGTTACGATCTTGAGGACGAAAGCAGTTTCGCCCGCGTGCGTGGACATTTCGTAAAAATTTGAAACGAGCACAAGAATGGTGCAAAACAATTGCACGGATACGGGAATTTTAATGAAACCATCCATCATATCCCTGAGCCGCTCAATGCGCGTGTAGTAGACACAACAGTCGCGCAATTCCCCTGCAATGCGTCGATCATCCAAAGGCGTCTGAGCAGCGCCCAACGACTCCAGTCGCATCGACAGCATAATCAGCTGGGAGCGCAGAAAGTCCAGCAGAGCCTGGCACATGGAGTCGAAGGCAATGTTCAGCCAGCAAGTGGGCAGCAAAGACAACACGTGATACGAGTAGAGGCTATAGTAGCAGCTCGATGAGCTCAACTCGCAAGGCTCGTACATGACCAATGGCAACGCGCTGCTGTCGACGAACCATTGAGACGCAAGTAAACAGATTGCGGCCAAAATAGACATCGCAGCATAGTAGTTGCGTATATTGATGGCCATCTGAGCGACACCTTTGAAAGCCAACGATTCACGCGCACTTCGCGGCCGAAAGGCGCTGGAATGCATCTCAGTGCGCAGCTGGGCGTGCTGACGGCGCCTTAGACGAATGCTGAGCAGCTTGACCATGCAGGACATCTCGGTGGCGAAAATGAAGAACACCTGCAGTATCACCGCCAGCTGGTCGATGTTGGCCAGCACGCGTATGGCGAAGAACAACAGCATGCTGGCCACAATACCAAAGAAGAGCCAATAGCGCAGTTGATGCAACAGCTGCTGCTGCTTCGTGGCATCCGGACGCAGTTGCCACAAGCCCAAAATCTCAAAGTACCGCACCTGATACTTGTAGAAACACTCGGTAATCTCGTCGTACTCCGCCTGGTTCATCTTGCTTGGCGCAGCTAAACAACTTTTCAATTGCGACCTCTTGTCCTGCTGCCTTTTATACGAGCCACTTACGCAAGGCCACGCAGGCTAATGAGCTCTAATGAGGCACCCTCATTATGAAGGAGGAAACAAAGTGCACTACAGTGCGCGAAATGCAGACGAAACTCACCGAACTGAAGAGCGCCAGGTCGAAGGCGTGACTCGCATTTATGGTCCTTATGCGCACGGCGGTGTCCAGGCGCTGCATGAACATCAGCATCAGGCGTCGATTGGAGCGCTGCCAGCTCACCCAGTTACTCTTGTACAGCTCATGGGGCAGCTGAGCACTGCGCTGCGCAATCTCGCTGCCAGTTGAAGAGATACGTCAATCACTTGTAGAGTCTGAAGCTGCTGCTTTCAAACTTACCCCGCAAAGTAGCAGAGTATGAAGACCTGCATCAGCATGCAGCTTTGGTAGATGAAATACTTGAGGAACACCAGCTTTTCATCGGATAACTGCGAAGAGATAGAATAGATAGCCAACTTTGCAGAATAAAAGATACTATAGAATGGAAAAAGAATGTGCTTAAAAGTTGCTATTTTCATTGGGAACAAAATGTTTTGCCACAAGTCTGCAATCATAATAAATTAACTTAAACTCTATCTGAATCTATTGCAGATCAGTTCACTTTGAATCAGATTCCTCTTCCAGTAGCATAATAACTCGACCTCAACTTACCAGGGACATGGCGTAGAAGTTGGCTGTCAGCACGAGAACCGAACAGAATACTTGCGCCGATATGGGCTTGTAGATGAGCACCTCAATGTTGGCCGACAGTTCAACGATTCTCATGTAGTACTCAATGCAGTGCTTGAGCTGCTGCTGCACTTGCAACTCTATGATCGCCTCACAATTGTGCCCCAGTCTCTGGAGACGCAATGCCAAAATATCCAATTGACACTTGACAAATATGAACATGGAACAGCACAGAGAATCGAAGGATATATTCAAGAAGCAGGCCAGCGATAGAGCCACACACTGATAGCAATACATGAAGACGTAGCCGAAGGAGCCGCGTTCCCCGCTAAAAGGATGATAAGTGGCCAACGGCAACTGTGCATTATCGATGGCATACTGTGTGATGAGAATCATGACCAAAGCCATCACCGACATGATGCCATAATATTTGTAGATGATGCGACTAAGCTGACGGGCTGCCACAAATATCAGCTGCTCCTGGGCATCGTCGGGTCGAAAGTGTGCCGAATGAAGCTCATCGAAGAGTCTCAACAATGCAACATTGTTCACCTTGAAGGAGAATACCTGGAAGAACAATGAGATCAGCAAAAGTAATTCCCCCAATTAACTCACCTTCAGTGTGTAGGCAATGCAAGTGGAGAGTACGAAAAAGCCCTTAACTATCTCGTTCATCTGGCTAATATTAATGGCAATGTGCAGCATCAGTAGCAGATCGAACAGCAATATCCAGAAAACGAAAACATGCCAGAAATGCAGGCGATGTAGGAGACGCTTCCAGCGCTCCGTCTGCGGCCATATCGAGTAAAATTCGAGTATCCGCTTTTGTCCTTCGTAGAACACTTTCACGCTGCTATCGAAATCCAGCTGCATTACGATGGAGTCTTCCGATGACGACTATTGCGAGTCCTGGAGACCACGCGGGCTTTTAAAGAGCATTGCGTAAACGATTAAAAAGTCATTAGGACTTTTAATTGAAGCGAAGTTTCAACTAACTATACTAAAAGTAATAATTCGCAATAATTTAGTAGTAACCATTAATTGCGAAAAAAACGAAGAATTAAAGAGAACTTGCTGTGTAAATTTATCACAAGTTTGCTTTGTCTTCCCTAAACATTTCATTGCAGTAAACCTAAAAGTTGGCTTGACTGTGATGTAGAAATATAAATAAACTGGTGTACATTTAGTTCAAAATGAATAGGCAGGCAAACAGGTCGACTATTTTGCACAGTGCAGCTAATCGCTTGCCTAATGCGCCCGCGAACGTTAAATACAAATACTGAATTATTCAAATAACGATTTGTGCTAGGGAGACGTGGGCAATTAAATCATAAAGCAAACTTCGATGCATTTAATGTCAATAATTTGTGCTCATCAATTTGAATAAACATTGTGCTTAAATACAACTCTCAATAGGGAAAGCTGGCTGGATCGCAGCAAAAGATATAGCCATCCTGGGAGTTCTGCCGCAGCGAGACGGGACAGGTCAGCGTCTGGCAAAAGGCAGGAGCAGGCGGCGCCGCGCTGTGGAAGACGCTGTTGAAGGAGAGAAACACATAGAGCAGCCTGCCACTTGGGCAGTCTCTGACCACTTTGTAGATCCAAAGCGGAACGGGCACTTTGGAGCAGTACAAGTAGATCTGGCAATCGTTGCCGTTGCCATCGGCTAGGCTGAGCACATCGAGGCCGCCGGTTTTGATGTGGAACGACGACGATTCGGGGATTTGAGCGCGCACCCAACGCTCAATCTTCTCCCAGTTGCCGTCGTTGATCGACTTGCACTGCGGCACAAAGTTGATGCAGCGAAAGGTGCTCGTCATTTGGTCGACAAACAGAAAATCCGCCGAGGCCACCAAATGCCCGCGATTGATCACCAACTCCGTGGCACTCGACAGATACTGCTGATCGCTGCCCAAGCTGGCGCTGAAGGCGTTGTAAATGTTGCTCTTGCTGTAGCTATTGGCCTCTGCTGGCGTCACCAGCTCATCGGTGGTGAAGTCCACGCGGCCAGGACGACGCGGAACTGCGTAGAGAGCACGATCAGATCGACGCTTGCAAACAGTCACTCACAATACAGTAGGACTTGTAGTAGACATCGCTTTCGGCGTACAGCACGCGTCCGTACTTGGCATCGTAGCACGAGCGAAACAACTCCAGTTGGCCTCCATCAATCTGGTAGCCTACTGCATAAAGCTGCGCGGGACACTCGCTGTCACGCACTGGCTTCGCAGTTGGCTTCATTGGATTGGGGCAGGACATGGGCAGCGATTGTGTAAACTGCTTGTTGTCCTGGCATTGGGTCTCAATCACGTCGCCACCGCTGCAGAGCATGTGGAGCGTCAGTCCGCTGGGCACCGACTCAGTGCGGAGCAGTTGATAGGCGCCGTCGGCATCGCGATACGTGAACACACGATTCGTGCCCTCCACCATGCTCTTGGAGATCAGGCAGTCGCCTTTGACGCCTGCTTTTGGAACTTAGACCACATATTTTAGCCAATATCATGTATCGTCACTTACTCAAGGCATGGCTCAATAACAAACATAGAAATAGTGCTATAAAAATCTTCATAACTTAATAATTTTGCTTCGCAGGCGACCGAAAAAGTAAACAGGGGAAGTACACAGTTTGAGGTTGTGTTGAATCGATATCGATAACACAGCTTTTCGATTATGGAAGCTGTGGCCAATTAAAACACAACGTTCTCGTCTTTTTCGACAGTCCACTCTTGGATAACACTTTATTGCTTCTATCACATACAATAGATAAGCTGGATAAGTTAAAACAATAGATGTTGTTTGGTTGTTAGCTGAACTCTCATCCAACATTTGTTCTTCAATGTTCGATATTTCGTGGTACTGTACTTTGAATGTGGTAATCATGTTTTTTTTTTGTCGTTTTTTCTTCTTTTTTTTGTAATATGCATATGCTAGATTTATATTTTTAATATTTTTTTTGTGTGTTTTCTTGTATTTTGTGGGGTTTTGTTTTTCTACTTCAAATGTGTTGCAACTTGTTGCTTTGTTTATGTGGTAATATATGTGTTAAACAAATATATAAACATTATATAGGCGTGTGAAGTTAGAAGGTAAAATAATAAAAACTTAGATACATAAAACATGCAGCATTAGATAAAAACAATAAAAAACAAAATGCAAAATGCTATGCAGAGAAATGGAATGGGATGAAATTAGCAATTAAACAAAACAATCTATGCATAATCAAAAAGTGGGAGCAACTGATGAAAGGAAATAAGAGGAAATCATATTACTTTGCACTACAAATACATTAATAATGTGTGTGGGGGGGGACTCTCTGTTCTCTTGTTACTTGCTCAAAATTGCTGCGCGAAATCTCATACAAATTGAAACTTACATAGAAACGATATCGTATATGTATGTTATATATCTGATGTGTAATCGTAATACGTGTGTGTTATTCGTATAATTGGATAGTTCCTCTAGTGATAAATGCTAAAAACTATACTTTTCAATTGCTCTGCTTGCTCTTTCCCTCCTCCTCTCACTTTTGTCGAGGCAAACTTAGCAAAGGCAATTCTACAACTACGACGGTTTGTTCATTCAATTATTATCCTGCTTGTTGATCAGCTGCAGCACAACTTTGCCGGCCTGCACGTCCAGAGCGTAGAGGCTGCCGTCCTTGACCTCGTTGTTGAGCACCTCGTCGGTGACGCTGACATGGACGCCCGACGGGCCCGAAATGTACACACAACTCTTGTTCACCTCGTTGAAGATGTTCGAGCCGCTGCCCGAGTACTTCGAGTGCATGCCCCAGTTGTTGTAGAGCGCTGCGGCAGCGGCCACGCCCCCAGCACCGTTTTCCAAGGCGCCCGACGCGCCGCCCTTGGCCATCGACTCGTAGAAGCCGGGCAGCTTGTACAGCTTCTGCTGCAGCTCCTTGGCCGTGTTGGAGAGCAAGTAGATGGCGTTGTAGCTGCAGCCGTCCATGCTGGCGTAGAGCGTCAGACGCGGAGTGATGGTTCTGCAAGCAAAAGGGAAGATTGTATTGGCAGTGCAACAAAAATTGATCACAAGTTGAGGATCTAGGTTGGGACAAGTCAACTGGCAGTGTTCTTCAATCCTAGAGCTATTTTTTTGCGTATCAACTTTTACAGGCGCGCAACTAAGATCTAAAACAAACTTAATCTGCGTAGACTATACGCGAGTACGCATATCAAGTTTGGTTTCTCTAGCTCTTATAGTCTCTGAGATATAACTGTTATTACAGACAGACAGACGGACAGGCGGATTGACGAACAGACTGATAGGCGAACAGGCTGATAGACGGACAGGCGGATAGACGGAAAAGCGAATAACGGACAGGCTGATAGACGGACAGGTGGATAGACGCACATGGCTATCTTGACTAAGCTGTTGACCCTGCACAACAATAGATCTACTTAATGGGGTCGGAGATGTTTCCTTCTATCTGTTACATACACTTTTCTCCTAGCTTCACATAGTTATAATAGTGTTTTACTATAGGTAACGAGTATCTTGAATGTTTCCAATTGATGAATGTTTCCAATTGAGATGTTTCCTTCTGTCTATTACATACATTTTTCTCCTAGCTCCACATAGTTATAATAGTGTTCTACTATAGGTATTATAGTATCTTAAATGTTTTCAGTTGTTTTTATTATCAAACTGTCATCAAACCTGCTGCCTTTAGCTCTTTTAAGTCAACTGATCAGACAGCTAACAATACTGAAAAACATGTCTCTAAAGGCGACAGCCAATAAACTCGCTTAAGCACGGCGAACAAAGTGCTTTGAAAGCTTCTTAGCAGCCTAACAGCTTGCACGAAAGCTCTCGCGCACTCAATTGCAAAGCTACATGTTCTGAGCAGTCGAGTTGGTCACACTTACTTGGCGCGTAGAATGTTGTACATGCGAATGCCGTCGGCGAGTCCGCAGATTTGTATCAGATCCTCTTTGGACATGCTGCGAAGAGAGAAACAATGAGAACAGAGCAGGGAAGAGAAGGGCACAAAGCGCACTCACCGCATAATATCGGCGCCCGAGAAGTGGGCAAAGGTGGTGAGATAGGCCGTCAGACGATGCTGGGTCAGCCATTGTGTCACTTGCGCGGGCGTCGAGTCCGGCATTATGTTCAGGTTCTACACAGCAGACGATACCCAATTAGTGAATTACTATGCGTGTGTGTGTGTGTGTGTGTACGTACGTAATCATCCATATCCGCTGGCACATGCTGCGGCGACACCATGTTTGTGGCATCCATCAGTTTCAATGTTGGCGAATTCGTTGATGTCACTGAGTTGATGGCGATCGGGCTGCTGCTGGTCGCCGGAGATGCGCTGCTGGCGAAGGGCAGCATGCCATCGTACTTTGGTATATGAACCGGCGAATTGGGCCACAGTTTCATACTGCAAGTAAAGTGCGAGAGAAATTAGTGAATACCTCGCAGCATCTCATTACGAGTATGTGCAACCATTACAAATGCGCTGCAGCACTGCAGTGTGGTAGTATTTGTTGGGGCAACGACAGGCGTGATCCTTCAGATACAAGCGCATGTTCACGAATGCTCCAAAGGCCAACAGAAACCAGCCAACAAGATACAGATACACACACACAGTTACACACAAGCACTTGGCTCTCTGCTCTCTAGCCACGCTCTCTCTCTCTCTCTCTCTCACTGTCGCTGTGTTGTTGTTATGGCGTGTCACTTGATACCCATTGTTGTGCTCGATTAAACCTTATGTAAATCTGTAATTATTATCATTGTTATCCGACCTTCGCTCGGCCAACTTTGCGTACGCAGCAAATTCTTGAAAATTCAATTAGCAATTGATGTGAGAAATTCGCTTCACATTTGCAGCATTTTCAAATTCATTTTTCGTTTAGAGTGTGCTGGACTCCTGTGAACCTCTTAACTTCGCTAATTGCTTGTAAATACAACACAAATTTGAGCAGTGCCCGACTAGCCTTCACCTTGTTTCGCGCTGTTTGCAGGCGTTCTAAATATAGCCACTGCTTTCAGAGAAAATTTTATTCAATTTACGTATTTATGATTGCACAATGGAAATAAGTATATAAGCATACTCGCAGCACCTTGTTTAGGAGCTTCGCTAGGGTAGTAAAACCGGTTGAAAGCCGTACTAAAAATAACTACAAATTTTTCTTATTTTTATTGATTTTGCAGCGCAAAAAACGAGACCGGTTCGAGCGCTAAATCAACCAGAGCCAGAGAGACTCTTTGCTCTGCGCTCTGCGCACTCGAGAAGAGAGTGAGATCCTGCAGTGAGAAACTGGGCGAACAACGAGTTTCCGGTCTATTTGCGCTCTCTGGTCGAACGCCACGATCGAGCGATTGGCGAGCGAAATAAAAGCAAATAAAGCAACGTGATTTCATTTTGATGTATGTGATTTCTATGGCATTTTGGGAAAATTCCATTAACATAGTTCGAGTGCTCATTGAACTCGGCAAACAGCAATGCAAATAAATTCGTGTCTGTCCGCTTCGCAATGAAAACGCTTCAAAGGCATTACGTATACGAGGCGTGTGTTGCTTTGCCCAGAATGAAAGCTGAGTGCCTGCAATTTGTTGTCCCTAAACAGTGTCTACTATATGTATATTGATATACGAACACGCCAAATTGTTCAGGCAATTGTCGGATCGGATTTGGATCGATTGAGGCGCGCAACAACAAAACAATTGACGGCAATTGAGCGCTACTCACTACTCGGGACTGTAGCAGCCGGTGGTGGTCGTGGCCGGCGTCACCAGGTCGAGTGAGATGTCATTCATGATGGTGCACTCGTAGCTGGGCTGGAACTTCTCCTGCTCGGCCTGCGGTCGCTTCTGGATCTTCTCGCGGTCCTGCTTGTGCTTGCGGTCGGCGCCCTTCAGCTTGAACACCTGTCGAATTGAATGTGTGTTTTGAAGTTCACTCGAAGTTGGAAGGGGGATTGGGGGTAGTGCTCACCTTAATCTGGCAGGCAGCCGCGTGCACCGCCTGCTTGCCGTTGAGTGCGGCCAGTGCGGCAATGTTGCCGCTGCTGCCGCCATTGCCGTTGCCGTTGCCCGCTCGATTGTCGGGAGTGCCAGGCGAAGTGACAGCCAAACTGTTGCTAGTCGTTGTAGTGCCGTTGTTGTTAGTGTTGTTGCTGCCACTTGGGCTGCTGCTGCCGCTCGAGCTGCTGTTGGCCGTCGAGTTTTCTATGTAAGTTTCAATTTGTAGTCGAAATGGAACACCCTTTTCGCCGCCGTGCTTCTTTGGTGTAAATTCGGTGGAAATGCAATTGACCTTGATGTAGACGCCGACCTCCTTCAGCGGATCCCAGAAGATCTCGACCGTGTTCAACGAGCCCGAGCTCAGCGGCTGCGACACGTGGCACAGGCCGTACGAGAGCGGCACGTCCACCTCAATGATGCGATCGCCAGGACGCGATTGCTGCCATTGCTGCATCTGCTCGCGTTCCATGAACTGCAAGCGGCGCTCATGGAAGCAGATCTTGATGACGCTCTGCGAATGCAAGGAGTAGTCAGTGGCATGGTGCAAAGTTCGTTCTTAAAGCTACTCAAGTTGTTTTGCGTACAAATTAAGCTTAATTGGGGCATATTAAAATCAATTAACAGCCCCACACACACACACACGCATAGCTTTAACATTTCAATATAAGCAACGAGCGCATAACTGCCTCAGTCGCTGTCGCAGTCGCTGTCGCTGTCGACTGCGCTGCTGTCGTGGACAATCAGCATAGCTGTCGCTCGCTTAGTCAACGAGTCTTAATAGAAACAACCATAACAATAACTCAGTCAATTTAAACAAATTTCCATCTTGCGCTTTTTCGCAAATTAGTTTGAACTCATCACATGAGCGCAGCCAACATGAAAGGCATTTAAATCTAGGCGCGTCAGACAGACAGACAGTTATGATTTGTGCTTCTATAGGGATTACTGCTCGCCTGCAGACTCGACATTTCACTCACCTTCAAAATCTTATCACGATAGAACGATAAATCTCCAATTTTCTTCAATTTGATCTCGTAGCTCTGGCCTTGATTCAGATAGGTCAAAGTCTCCTCGTTGTTCTTCGTCGCAATCGAGGTGGCCGCCGCCAAAATGTACTGGAATCTAAAGAACGAGACAAATGCAATGTTAGTTTAACTGCTAAAGGTACTATCAACTATAAACTGAACTTGGCATAGTCTATGTTATGTGCAGCTTATACAAAACACTCGCTAACAAAGACTGCGCATTGCTTGAAAATTCTAAACTTTTGTGCAAAAGATTTGATTAGAAATACTGCAAATTACTTGATATATATATAATTTACTAACTAACTAAACTCCGCATAGTCTATCTGCAATTTATGCAAAAGATTCGGTAAACAAGACTGCGAATTACTTGAGAATAATTCTAAGATTATTAAGCCCCAATTCGATGGTTATTTTATACAAAACACTCGCTAACAAAGACTGCGCATTGCTTGAAAACTCTAAACTAAACTCTGCAGAGTCTATCTACAATTTCTACAAAAGACTCGCTAGCCAAGACTGCGAATTACTTGAGAAAATTTCTAAGATTATAAAGGCTCAATTCGATGATTATTTTATGCAAAACACTTGCTAACAGAGCGAATTACTCGATACCAATTCTAAGATTATTAAGCCTCAATTAGATTCTTTTGAGGCTAAACTAGATTGCATTTGTTTACTTTAATTTGACTAGAAACTTAATAAAAACTTGTTACTTGTTATTGAATAAATACTTGTATTATTAGTTTAAGGAATTGAGTGCAAATTAAAGAGCTTAAATCATTGATAATTGAGTCTAAAAATTTAAAGATTAACTAAAAAGAAAGCTATTAATGATTAACACGACTTTTATACAAAATTTATTAATGAAGAGGCTGTCCAACTGCCACAAACTATAGTGTATGGTGTTCGTAAAACTGTCATCAGACACTCTACTCTTTAGGCTCTCTAACATGACTTAGGCGCCTTCTCGGTCTGCTTACTTGTGGTCCTCGGCGTGTGCGGCGCCGCCCGTGGAGGAGGGCTCAATCTTGGCCTCCTCGACAACGCTGAGCTGCTGCTGCAATCCGGAGCGCGCTGTAATTGATCAATTCAGGCAATTAGTTCGCTGCAGATACAAATGTATCTCAACACGACACTTACGCGCCTGAGCAAAGGTCTCGTTGCCCGCTGCAGATTTTCCTTTCTCGCCTGCATTTCCACCTCCAGCTCCACTTCCATTGCAATTCAGTTCGAATTCCGGTGCGGCGGGCGAGCCCTGCGGCGAGCCGCAGCCACAAATGTTGCCCGGGTTCAACTCATGCTTGCCACTTGTCGTTGCCGCTGCCGCTGCAGTGTCGAGCGATTGGGCAGCGCGCTGTGGCGAGTGGTTGGCATCGCCCAGTGGCGACTTGTCGAGCTTGCCGATGTGCACCGCAGTCGCGGAGCTGTTGCTGCTGTTGTCCTTGCCGCTGGGCTTGAGCTGCTCGGTCTGCGGCTCCTGCTTCAGAGCCGTCAGGCTCGGCGAGAACGACAAGAAGTTCTCACTGCAACGATTAGTATTAATAGCTGGCAGTTTGTTGATATATCAGCACACTCACTTGTTCAAATACGAGTTGCTGTTAAACTCTGCGTTCAGATCGAAGCCAATGTCGTCGCTCCAGCTGCTGCGACCTGCAAACAATCAACAGAAAGGAATTTTAAATGCAACAAAATGAATACTAAAGCTTGCTGAACTTGTGTCACAACTATAGGTGTGATACAAATGAAGCTAAAGCTTGCTGCAGTATCTTCGGTATAAGATTACAATATATTCCATTATGAACTTGTGTCGGAACTATAGCTATGATAGAAATGAAGACTAAAGCTTGTTGCAGTATCTTCGGCACAAGTTTATTATATTTTCCATATTGAACTTGTGTCTGAACTATAGGATTGATACAAATGAATACTAAAGCTTGCTGCAGTATCTTCGGCATAAGTTTATAATATTTTCCATAATGAACTTATGTCAGAACTATAGCTATGATGGAAATGAATATTAAAGCTAGCTGCACTATCTTAGGCAGGACTTAAGTCTATAATATTTTCCATAATGAACTTGTGTCGGAACTATAGCTGTGATAGAAATGAATACTAAAGCTTGCTGCAGTATCTTAGGCATAATTAAAGTCTATTATATTCTCCATAATGAACTTGAGTCGGAGCTATAGCTATGATACAAATGAATACTAAAGCTTGCTGCAGTATCTTAAGCATAAGTCTATAATATTTTCCACAATGAACTTGTGTCAGAACTATAGTTGTGATTCAAATGAATACTAAAGTTTGCTGCAGTATCTTCGGCATAAGTCTATAATATTTTCCATAATGAACTTGTATGAGAACTATAGCTGTGATGGAAATGAATACTAAAGCTTGCTGCAGTATCTTACTCATGAGTTAAGTGTATAATATTTTCCTTAATGAACTATAGCTTATTTTAATAAGCGTCAAGATAAGGCGCGTCTAGCTTAACTATGCCACGAAAACGAATTGCATCAAACAACTTTATATAATTGCATTTGCGCCTCAGAAACTTGATTATTTGCATTAGAACATTTTGCTTTGAGCATAAATAAATTGCAAAAAGAAAAATATTGTGTATTTTAGGAATTACACATTTAACTTGCCTCTGTCGGAAACAGAAATTATTTATAATAGCGAATCGAGTAATATTGCTAATACGCCCCTATGTCCGTTTCTCCTGCAGCAGCTTGATTAATGCGCACGAATGACGATTCAACGTTTGAGTAATTAAGTTATAATAAAGATGGATCTGTCTGTAACAGCTAAGCGCAATTGCAAGATCGACGCGAGTGCATATATCAACGAAAACTGAATCGTAAATGAATTTATGGCAATTAATTCACACATATCTCGAGCCTGCTGACGCAATTGATGATTAAATATTTCGGTCTAAAGCACGTTTTATTCAGTTACGGTCTCTATCTACCCCGTTAAGTGGCCAGTAGTGGGTAGTAGATAAAATGCAAGCTATAGTTATTGACGAACATTACTTCGCATATATTAGGGTTGTGTTTTCCACTCCAATGCGGAAACATTTTCCGATAAATGAACTGGATAAAAGACTTTTGCACAGCGTAATCTTTGTAGTCCATCAGTTTGCACGGCTCGCTAATTTGGCGACAATAAAAGAGGAAATTGTTTGAAGTAATTGCTGAAATGTCAATCGAGGCATTTTCAAGAGCACAACCCCGACAAATAACGCCAAATTGAGGATAGGCTCGGCTCAGCCCTGCCTGGGATGCCATTGAATTGACTAACGTTATATAAAGTGTAATAGAATAACGAATTTTGCAGTTGTTGAACCTCTAATTATTATTTGCTGTTAAAAAAATTAATTGAATAGTTGTATTTATTGTTTCGCCAGTGACTAATTGCTGCAAGTTTTTGTTATTTTTCTTTCTTTATTTCGGCTGAAAAACTAATTAAAACAATCGAACAATTTGTGGCAGCAATTTGAGTGTGTTTCGTTCTCAGTCGGGTTTGAGTAAAAACGAAAATTGCTTTAATTGCGGGTTCTACAAAACGTCGACAATTTCGCGCGCTTATCTGTGGGCATTTGTCGTTTTGATTCCACACTCGTTGATAAGCCACCATCACGAGCATTGCGATAGGCCCCGTCTGTCTCCCTGTCTCACTTGCTCTGTCTCGCTTAAAGCCTCACTCGCTCTCTTTCATCGTGTTGCTCTGGCACGCGCTTTACATGTTCAGCATGTAAAGAGTTTAGTCTGACTAGAAGCATATCTGTATCAGCAGTATTCAACTGTAATTAGGCCAATGGCAAAAGTCTGTTGGCCTTGCGTGATTTTGGCACCCAACCTTCCCCTCACAACACTATCTGGATCGTAAATATCTTCCAAGTGTCTGAGAAAAGGGGGCGTGTGCTTTCTCAGCTGCATCGGAAAATTCCCAGAGCTGCTACTCAAAAACATGAAAGCCATAAAGCGCCCCATAAGCGCAGCATGTTCTATTGTTACCTCTGATATCGTGTCTTGCACATATGTGTTAACTTAATTACAAGCCAGCAAGAAACTCCACTCCAGTCGATAGAATATAACGCGACTACTCAGCGAACTTGATTTATACTTTCCATTGCAATTTAAAGGGAGTCTAAATGGGTTAGCAAGACGCAGTAATTGCTTACTTAAATAAACATATTTATTTGCATTGCACTCGAGCAAGCGCAATTCGTCTTTAACATTTACTTCCTTCTGCCGAATTTGCTTTAGGCCGAAAACTGATTTTGTGGCTAGCACATTGGCTGGCCGTGTGGCGAGCATTTAATTTGAATTTAAATGTTGAATCACGAAATCCTCAATAAAAATCAATTTTATGAGCTGCACACTTGGGCGTCGAGCAATTAGCAGATTCAGTTCTCGTTTTATGAAACAATTAACACATTAAAATAAGATCAAGACTAGAGCAAAAACAAATCGGGTGCATTTGGGACTCTTGCTGTTACTACACCCTTGAACTTACAAAGCCCCACTCGCATTATACTACCACTCGGCTATATGCATGCCCTCAGATACAGATACGAACTGAGAAAGATACACACATCTATCCTCCCGCTAATTAAAAGCGGCGGCAATTTGGCGTTGCGCAGACGCAAAATACCTAAAAACCGGTTCCCGAATCGTTGTTAATTTTCATCTTTCCGTTCGCGATAGAACTCAGCTAAATTATAGTATTTGCTCACTGTCTCTATTGATCTCTCTCTCTCCCTCTCTTTCTCTTTCTCTGTCTATTGATCTTCATTTTGTTGGGCTTCAAAGGCAGCTTATTTTAAAGTCTCACTGTCAGTTGCGTTTCCTTTCTTATAGTATCTTTATAAGTAAGTATCTTTAATATAACTAACTAACTAAGTATTTCTCTTTAAATTTCTTGGCACATTTCATATATTATTATTAAAAATTATTCACTTAAATAAGCAAGTCCGCAAACTTTCAGCTTAACATAGTTCTGTAGTCACAACGGCTATGCATATCTAATCTAAAAGCTTTTAAAGTGTTTATTAATGTCTAACTTCAAAGCCTAGTGCTACAATTGGAAGAGAGTTCAACTAATATACTGCTTAATCATTATAAAATGATTTTGATTATGCTGAAACTCGTCATGCCGTCAATCAGATAAGATAGACTGTGAATTTGGCACAAAACACTTAAAAATGTTTTGATGTGCAGCTGATTGAAAACTGACAAAATAAAACTAGAGTTTTTCATGCTCACCTGAATGTTTCTCTCTCTTGTGTTTATCTTTCTCGTGGTGCGGCAACTTGTTGGGCAAGTCGCCAGTTGGAGTTGTCGGCGAATTTTCACTTTGACCGATGTCCAACGAGTCCCAATCCATTCGTCTTTTGCGCGAGCCGCTGTTGGAGTAAATTGTTCTAACGTCGATTATTTGCGGTCCTGGCGACTCCTTGGACTGTGCGTCTATCGTAACGGAACGAAACGATTCGATCAATGATATATTGACATTTGATGAGTCGTTGATTTACCTGTCCAAGATTCCTCAGAATTCGGCGGTGAGTCAACAAAGTTAATCACTTGCTCATAATCCGATCCAATATGCTGATGATGATAGCCGCTGATAAAATGACGATTTTGGACCTGGATCACAACGAAATACTTTTGAGTTTTCGGAAAACGTGCGACAAGCATGAACTAGTAGACATATTAGATGACTACTGTCTCTGGAAAACTTTCCAAAAGCGAACATTTTCGAAGCGCGTTATTCAATTAAAAATGTCTACTCTGTGCCGCACTTTATCGCCCTCGTCCACATAAAATCGTATAGGGGTCCCAAACCTTGCTGATAATGCAAGCTGTGTGCTAAGCACACTTGAGCGTAGCGAGCCTATCAAGGCTCAGCTTTCTGAGTGAGAGTTAAGAAAATCCGAATCCGAATCGATTCACTGCATTTCACTCAATACACACACACACATCTATACATCTATATATATTGTAGATTGAGATTTGTATTCTGTTTACGCCGCGCGTCCGCGTTCATAATATTTGATTTTGTTTTATTGGCTTCGGGGAAAGATAAGCGAGCGTGTAAATAGTAACCACACTAGAGGACGACCAAAAAGACCTAAATACGACAGACTGTAGCTATTTTTAAGTGCGACTCTAGATATAGTAGGGCTATCTAATATCTGTTGTGTCGATTTATTTACGTAACTTTCGCATTTGACAACATTGTTTACCTGTCTCTGCCAGTCAATTTGCCATACGATATTCAGTTCTCATTTAGTGTAAATATATATAATCATCAATCTAATTAGGCGCAGTAACAGAATCAATGTAATCAAGCCAATGGGAAAATTGCTTTCTCCAGAAGTCTAAAAATATATCCTACAGATTAACAAACTGCTCGCTTACGCGTTGCGTGATAAGAGTTCTATTTATATCCGGCATCAAGAGATTACAGTTATATAACATCTTGATTGCTCAATCTCAAGCGAGTCAAATATAACACAGAACTGTGTCAATCTACATCAAGAATACTTTTCCTAAACGAATTTCACGCAAGTTGGCAGCCTCCTTGAATAGTTTTGCTAATCTTAAAGATATATCATAGCTCACCTGATTCAGATTTTCACCGTTGGTCTGGTGCGTATGTAAGTTGTTGTTGTTGTTGTTGGTAGTTGTGTTTGTGTTATTAATGTTACTATTATTATTGTTATTGTTCTGATATTGATTGTGGTTGCGACCCAAATTGTTGTTGAATTCCATTTGGTCAAAATCGTTGAAGATGCTCAAATCGAATTTGGTTGAAGTGCGTTGTTGTTGTTGTTGCGATGTTTGCTGTTGTGGCTGTTGTGATGTCAGCTGTAACTGTTGTTCCTGCTGCTGCTGTTGTTGTTGTTGTTGTTGATGTTGTTGCAATGAATATTGTGGATCAAAGATGCTTTGTAAATCCAAGAGGCCGGAACTTTGCGAAAGAAACGAAAGCGCCATTCGGTATGAAAACGATTTACGCTCAGAACTCTTCTTGTTTTTCTTTTTCAGAAGACACAACACACAAACAAAAAGTTGTTTACTGTTTACTGTTTATCGTGATTATCGGAATTATTGATTTGGCATGCAGGAGCACAATTACCGTTACGTATACGCACCCGGTCGACAGAAACACGGGGTTCTAGGGTGTATCCTTCGAGCTTTCGCCTGCAATTTTGTCAAGTTTTTGCAGCTTCTTCCCCCTTAATAGTTATGTTGGATTCTCCAAATGATGTTGTTAACAATTAACGTAATATATGTGTATATTCGAAGTAGAAATAGTTAATGGGGTTTTATATAAAGTATTTCAATTTGATATATATTTGTATATTATTATTTAGCTCAACATTTTGTTAATATATATATTTTCATTTAGAATTGTTTATGACAACAAAGAAGATTTAATGACACTAGTTTATGTTTTTTTTTTAATTTTTGTTTTTTTTTTTGTTTGTTTTTTCTTAGCACAGCACTTTGATTTTTGGATACAACTAACAACCAAATAATATCTATAGTTTTTCCTCGTTTTTACAACTTGAATCTTTTTGTAACTATTTACGCTTTGAATTGATAAAGAAATTTGTTGTGCGTTTCTTCGGGGCGGTAACGCGTGGAAATTAAAAGAGTACAAAAAACGAATTGTATAGTTTCTTGATCCCAGTGGTCTCACGTTGACGATGGCTTCGAAGTAGTGTGTTTTCAATTTTTAACAGCATCTTGTTCCGCAGATACATATAGCTCGATTGCGATTGATATTCATTTGACATGCGTTGCAGTCGTATTTCAGATTTCTCCATTTATCGTTCAGTTTCTGTACTTGGGGGTATGCGCAAAATTTGAAAGTTTTCAAAAGCTTTCGTCTTTTCCTCCTCTTGCTCCGCTGGCTTCGTTCCTGTTGCCTTTCCTGGCTACTAGAAACGCTTCGATCCGTCACTTGGCTGAATCCTGTACGAGACGTATTGCTGGTTGGTTTCCTCGCGATTTTTTTGGGGCTTTTAAACCGCTGTCAGATTGATGCGAACATTCTAGCGAATTATATTGAAACCGTTGCGAGAATTATTATTATATTACACTTATTTTTTGTTGTTAGAAAATGTCTCGACTTGGAAAGTTCTTTGTTGTTTTTTGCAATGTTTGTCTATGTGTGTAGCACGCTGTCAGATATTTGACATTCTAATTAGTTGGTAACCAAATAGTTTTGGCACTTGTACGACTTCCACAGTATGTATATAGATTTTTTTATGTATATATACGACGACTTTGCTGCAAGTTGCGCGTTTTTCTATAGTTCAGACACTGTCACAATTCATACATTATTGCGAGGACAAATTGATAAAGGCGCCGAGTTCTCAATAGTGACAAAGTTGCCAAACGAAATGTTCATTTGTTGTTGTTGCTGTTGCTTTTGCTTGTGCTTTCGCCACAATCTTGATTTTGTCTCCAACACTGTTGACGCCGTTTTATTGCTGTTTTGTTAACACTTTGTCACGTTCGATACACTACTAATGAGCATAGATATAATAATTATATATTTATATATATTTTATTTTTTGCCAAGAGACACCGCAGACACAACTATTCCGAACGCGTTTCAGATTTACTCTGTTTCCCCGCTGAGTGTGAAAATCGCTGCGACGCTTTGCTAATAATCTTATTTTTGCTGCTTTTCGCTTTGGGTTTAATCGCTGCTCACATGGACGAAAGAGAGAAAAGCAGCTGTTCCACTGTATGCGTGTTATTTATAGATGCCGTTCGCTGTTTGGGCGTTGGTATTAGTGCACTCAACTGATAAAGTTTTGCAAGCCTTCTACGCGTATCGCTGTGTGCGTGAGTGAGAGAGTGTTATCTCTGCATGTGCCGCTGCTCTTCGCTCTTGTTGTGAGTAAGCGTGTATGGTCAGTTGGCCACAATAATATAATAAAGTTTTTATTAGAGGTTGCTTGCCCGTTCAAACTTTTTCTTCTTTTTTCAACTTTTTGATTTCGAAAACAGGTTTTCGAGTTGTACTGCTAATTGCACAAATTCGTATAATATTGGATTAATCAAATTAACAGGCCCGAGAAAAATGATCTGGTTTGTTTGTTTAGTCGATCGTTTCTTTCTTTTCGATTTATTTTGGTTGTTTTCTTGTTTGTTTGCGCGCAATGTTTAGACTTTTGAGCTGCTCGATTTTTATTTGTATTTTCGTATTGAATATTTTTTAACTGACGTTCATTGATTATATCTTCTTAGATCTTTTTGCTGACTTGCCAATTCTTTGGGTTCGTGGTTTTTGTTTTTTATGTTTTAAATTGTTAGGTGTTTGCGCCGGCTTTTCAAAATCGCGCTATAGGAGCACTTTTAATCCGACGAAGCGAGGCTTCGAAGAGCCCAAAGAGACGAGCATTTTGTGTGGCCAGAACCTTGGTCGAGCGGCAACCAACACGGACGACACGAGGTTAAAATATCAATGAGTTGTGAGAATATTCGCCGTTAGCGGGAAACTACAGATACAGTTTCAGATTCAGTTTCGGAATTAAACACAAGCCCCAACGCAAACCGAGCGCAAGCCGACGACGACGACGAGACGATTGAACAAAAAAAAAACGCACACAACGTGTGATTACGAACGACGACGGACACGGGACGAACGATGAGATTGTGGACTGCTACTGCGCTGCTGCGACTGCGACTGCTGCTGATGGCTGATCAAGTTGATTGCTATTGAGATGCTGCTGCGACTGCGACTGTGACTGCGGCTGAGACGTTGCTGCCGCTGCTTACGCTGACGTTCTTCTGCTGCTTCCCTAATTGTCAACAAAGCGCGCGCGCTGCGTTCGAATTTGGATTGCTGTTGTTGTTGTTGTGCTTTGTGTCAATTGGAAAGGGCTTTGTTGTGATCTCACTGCACTTTGCTGCTCAGCTGTTTTTGCACGTTTTCTTATCTGCTGTGTTTTTGATTACTGTCTCTGCCTCTTTTATTTTTCCTTTCTGCTGTGTTCTCCGTTTTTTTATTTTTTTTTTTTATCAAACGCGTATTTTACTTGAACTCGCCGATTCACTCACTCCGCTGTATAACACTGCTGTCGTCTCACTCGCACGCACGTGTTGCGCGCCTGACTTGGTTTTGCTGCCGCTGCTGCGTTTCACTGTGAATGTCGTCGCCGTTGTCGTCGCACGACACAATAACAAATTAATTATTTCAAACAGAGCGAAATTTTCCTCGATTTATGTTGATTGCTCCCTCGTAGTAGTTGCAATTGAATTCAATTCAATAGGTCTTTATGTACAATATGCTTTTATGCTAGCACATTTATCCATTTGTGTATGCGTATACGTGATTGTGTGTGTGAGCTGCCCACTTAGAAGCTTTCAATGGCTGCCGTTCGCTTCTGTTGTTGTTGTTCGCACTTTTGCTGCGCGCGTCGATGACGTATTTTGGCACGCACACGTAATAAAAGAGGCAAGGAGGAGAACTGGGAGAGCCTTCGACTGGCTGGCTGCCCCACTGCGGGTAGAAGAAGCTTTTGGGCCGCGGCGGCGTCGATGTCGCTTAGCGCGCTAATTAAACTTGTCCACTTTAGTTTTGTTTTTTGATAAACAAAAAACGCCGACGTGTTATTACTGCCTTTGTTGTTGTTATCGATGTTGTTATTGGTTGACCGCTTAAATAGCTTGTTGCTGTTGTTATGGTTGTTTAGACTCGCACAAAACTTGTGTTTTAGCCGATGGAAGCAGACGTACTGATTTTGGTGAGCGCACGTCAGACGCTAATATAAATTTTAGCTCATGCTCTGCGTTTACCAGCTGACTGACGTTTGATACTCTTTCTCTCTCTCCAACTGTCTCTCCCTCGCTCACTGCTAAGAGCATTGAAGCTCTAGTTGGCGCTCTTTACACACACATACGCGCAAATGCACATTGTATGTAAATACCAGTGGAATGCAGTAGAAGACAACTAAAGCTGAGGAAATTCTTATCGGCATGCCACGCACTTGCAAGATGTCACAGTTTGTCCCTCTCTCTCCTGCTTGCATTCTATTTGTGGAGAAATAAACAAAATACAAACTCGTTTTATGGCATCTGACTTGCATTTGAACAAAGAGGCGCAACAGTTAAGCAGCTGTTGCGCTTAATCGCTATGTTTAAGAGCAACGACTAAAAGAGCGACCTTTGCACCTGTCCTGTGTTCAATTTGCGTGGGAGCAATTGACGTTTACTCTCACGACAGCCGAAAATATTGTTTTTTATATGCATGTATGTATGTCAAATTGCATATGAGGGCCAAGCGTCTTGGGATGCGCATGTGCTATTTGAGTTGACCTAAATATGGCGGCGATCTCTATTTAACTACCCCCAACTTAAATAATTAGAAATTGTAAAAAATCGCGCTGAAATTTTGCTAACATTCTACAAAATTGTACGTCAATTTAATTCGCATTAATTATATTGCCAAGCTTTGACATTTTGTGTGTGTTGTATTTTATGTGGTTTCATTCATAAGCCGCTCGCTCAACATGTTAATTGAAAGTTTAATTGACAAAGGCAATTTTTTGAAGAATTTGCCGAAATTGCTGGTTATGGCTGGTCTGACTTTGACTCAATGGCATTCAATCAATAAATGCGACAAAAAATTAAATGTTCATTGTTTTATAAGGCTTGAAGTTGACTTTTTAATGCTTTCGCTGTACACTTCTTCAATTGATGGCAATGAGAGAAGGCGAATTAAATATGTTTCAATTGATTTTAAATTGCCGTCAATAGCAAGGTTTCAAGTGAAATTAATTTATTTTGCACAACGAAAGTCAAAGACGCCATTCGTTGCAATTAAATTGTACATTTCATGATATAGATCACATTGTTTCCTTTTTTTTAGTTACATGCCTCGCTCTTGGTATAAAATATTTTTGTAGCCGACGTTTGGTCTTAATTAATTTACCATGAACAATTTTTAGTGGCTTTCATTAGCGGTTGTCGAAAAATTCTGCTTGCTAATTTATAATAATTAGCAGAATTTAAGCAATTTTATTCTTTTAATACTCATTCATAATTTTTGTTGTGGCAATCAAATAAATAAATAAAATGATGGGCAAAGTGAATGAAATGTGAAATGTGTGAAAATTAATATGGTAAATAGTAAAATAAATAAAAAGACCTGTTTCAGAAACAAATTTAAATAAACGCATAGTTTTTGCGCATCAATTAAGGCTGTCATCAAATTAAAATATTCACAAGAGCTTTATATTTGAAAGTCAGTTAAAAAACTGAACTTTACAACACTGCGCAGTTATTAAACTAATCGATGACACAGTCAGTGTGGCCACTTTTATATAGAACATAACAAATTTGAAAATTCTCAATTTTACAATTGCATAAAGCATTTCAAAAGCTAAATTGCACAAATTAAAAGAAAATTATTATCAGTTGACTAATAAGAAAGTGGTATATTTATTGAAGTAAACTAGTATATTTTTATACACAGCGCACGGTCACGCTGTTGTACTCTCTAATACCAGAAAAAGAGAACAAGCGGTGTATTTGCAAAAAAAAAACGCGAACAAGCTATAATGGAATTATCTCCAAATAATCAAAACGAGGATAGAAAACCCACACTAACTGCTGACGGCTTGGCGCAGACGTCCAATTCACCATTTGAGCCAACTACAGCACCAACAACGACCGTGTCACAAGAGACGCAGACATCAAACGGTAACAGCGCCGCCAGCACCCCCTTGACAGTCGACCAGCTTGACATCGAAATTTTGCCGCTCATCTACGACATTGTTCGCTGGTAAGTTTGTTGTTATTGTCATCGTTGTCGACAGGTGGAAGTAAGAGATGCAAGTCATATGTGTGTGTGTGTTTGTGAGAGTGCGAGTGCAACAAACTCCTGTCGCTTTTTGTTTTGTTGGTAAAATGGTCGTTTGCAATTTGTGCGCAGCACACGAAATTCATTTTGTGAAATTTGCCAATTGTCGAAACACTTATATAACCTTTAAAATTATTTGAATGCTTTTGCAGCGTGGAAAAGGATCCCATCGAGAACGCAGTGAAGCTACGCGAGTCACAGGACTGCAATCACAAGGTAGGCATTGCTCCAATCAGTGTACAAACAAGTAACAAATTTCTGTCGTAGATCTTTGAGCTGCAGAAACGTTTTGAGTCGGCGCGTGAGCAAATCAAGCAGCTGCCTGGCATCGATTACAACAAGGAGGAGCAACTGCAGCGCCTGGAACTCTTGCGCAATCAACTGAAGCTGAAGCAGCAGCTGATACGCAAGTACAAGGACACCGAGTTCTAACTGTCGCTGTTGTTGTCGTCAAGATGGTGTTTCGTCTATTGATGCGCTATCTCGCCAACAACGAGCAGCTCATCCAGCGCATGGCCGACAGTTATCCCATGCGACGGGCTGCCCAATTGGTCGTCTCGCTCATGTATCGCACCAAGAGCTTGGCCAGGGAGCAGGGATTGCACGAGATGACGCCCGAGCGTTTCAAGTGAGTCGACTCTCAACAGGGCTGCAAAACGCGACAAATTCTAGCTGCACTTCTAATTGGAATGGTTCAGTTCGCGAGACGTTCAAATGAGCCATTTTTACATGCAATTCGAACCGAAAGAATGAACTAATAGTTCGAGACTCAATTCTTCAAATACCCCGGGTCCTTCAAATTACTATTTTTATTTGCTTCCCTCAAATGACTACTTCGTATTTCAGTTCAATTGATTTACTGACAACTAATTGGACAGAAGTTTTTAGCGAGCATTTAGTGTAGAAATGTTTTCTATCAAGTAGTAATATATTAAATTAGCAAACTAACAGTAGTACAAAAAGAAGTACAAATTTACCGACATTCTGAAATGAAAATCCGACTATTAATGTAAATATGGCTGCCTTCTTTGTGGCTTGATTCAAATTAATTTAATATAACTTTCCTCTCAGAGTGTTCAATCAATTGTACTCATCATTTAATTTTTAATAACGCTTTTAAATCCTTCTGACAAGTTGTCGATAGCTCTATCAACAGTAACCTGGTAACAATTCAATCAATCTGTGTACTATTCAAATATTTGTGCTCCTAGAATCGCCAATCTGATTTGCAGCCCTGATTCCATTGATCAAGTGCAATATTAATTTGTGTTTTTCCCGCAGGTCATTTGTGAATATGTTTAAGAACAATGTGAAGCAGGAGATCGAGGGTGTCAAGCAGCAGCTGAAGAATCAGAAGAAAAACTAAATTATTTGTTAATAGCATGACTTCATTTCGTTAGGAATATAAAATCAATTCTCACCACAAATAGAAAGTATTTTTAATTAAGTGCGCGCAACACTCAAAACATTCCAAGTAAAGTACAAAATCGGGCTTAGAGTTTGTCAAACTTTGAATTTATTGTGTAATTTAAATACGCTTCAACGCAATAACTTTATATTAAAATTAGAAATTTAGATAAAAAAAAAATGAAATCAAAAGGTGCATATTGGATAAAAATTATTCAGTTGTTGGTTTTGGATGAGCTTAAAAGTTCTAGTGCAAAAAATCATAGTCAATTTGGCATTTCAATATGCTTAAAAAGATCTTACCAAAATTCTGTTCATAAATCTCTCACTCTCTCTCTGCATTTTTACATGGACGAAAACAAACACACATTTATTCATAAGCAAATTTACACACACAATGCCGAGCCAAATGTTGTTGTCCTGGGTATCCTACTCGTAGCAAAATAGTTTCTTTAAATAGTTCAATTACTCGCTAGGATGACGACGCCTTCAAAAGTGTTCTTCTCTCCACATTTCCTGCGCAACCGCAACGCCAAATACTTGGGGTGCCTTAACAACTAATGCATGTTCTTCTGCAACCTACTAGTTCGCCACTGGCTCCGGCGTCGGCTCCACAGGATTGCAAGGGGAGGAACCGCCCCCCACACCATTGCCGTTAGTCGCCGCTGCACTTGCGCTTGTCGTTGCCATTGATATCGAAGTGGATGCTCTGGTTGCGCTATTGTTGCCCTGCTGGCTGCGATTGTTGCGTTTCCGCTTGCCACCGCGTCGCGTTCCCTCGCGCCGATCCCCGTTCTGTCGCTCCTCGCTGCTCTCCTTGCTGCCAGCAGCGCCCGCTGCCGCCGTCGCCACCGCTGCCGCCGAGGACGAGCCCTGGCCGTTGTGACGCTGCTGGTTGTTGGCGCTGTTGCTGCCACTGTTGCCGTTGTGGGCGCGCGACTGCATCTTGGCCGGCTTGGGGCGGTACGGCGAGGCCGCCGCCTGCGGCATGGGGCGCAGTATGTTGCCCACCGCCTTGGTGCGACCCTCGCGGAACACGAGGCGCTGCCCGGCGCGTATGTACTCCGGCTGCTTGATGAAGCGGAACTTCACCAGCGCCTTGTCGCCGGTGCGCAGGCATTCGCGTGACATGTGCACAATGGAGGCGGTCTGGCGTATGCTGCCGCAGTGCACCATGGCCTGGTAGCGTGCCGAGATCGTTGTCGGATGGTGCAGCACAAGGATCTCGCCCTCGAACTCCCAGCACGCCTGCGGCTTCAGCTCGGGCGACACCATCACCATGCCCTTGCGCAGATACGTGCGTTTGATCTTCTTGAGCGCAAAGCTCGCCGTTTGGCCGCAGCGCACACGCTCCACGTTCATGCGCTTGCGATGAATGCTCTTGATGGTGATGGGCACAAAGCTGCCCACGGCATTCGGCCCCAGCATGAGGTTGTCGTTCAGCTTGATGGTGCCCTGCAGGCAGGTGCCGGAGACGACGGTGCCGACGCCGGGCACCGAGTAGACGTCGTCGATTTGGAACTCGGCCGGCAGATGCTCGGAGCCGGCCATGCGTGTGCTCAGCAGATTGAGGAACATCTTGAGCAGCTCGAGATTGTCGCCGTTCACATTCGAGACCTGGAAGATGGGGCAGAGGCGCTCGCTGACGAAGTTCGTGGCGCTGAGCACCACGTCGTCCTGGCTGCGCACCACGACGGGCACCTTGCGGCAGCCCTGCGATTTGAGCATTTTGAAGAGCAGCTTCATGTTGTCCTGCAGCACGTTGGGCGGACACATGTCGATCTTGGTGACGACCACAAACACGGGCACGGCCAGCGCCAGGGCGAGCCCCAGATGTTCCTTGGTCATGCCTATGATCCCAGCGTTGGCGCCAATCTGCACAGATTTGCAAGGGGACTCGTTAGTGGGGGAATGCACTTAAGGGGGGACTACTTGGGAGGGGACTTACCATCAGCATGCCAAAGTCGGGCGCATGTCCCGTCATGCCAAACACTGTGGTCTTCAGGTAGCGCTCGTGACCCGCCAAATCAATGAAGGTGATCACCTTGGCCGACTTCTCGCAGATCTTCACCCAGTCGAGGTGGCCGTGGTCGGGCTTGTTCACCACGTTGCCGATGCCATCGAAGCCCAGTATGTCGTTGCCCACCGAGCTGGTGCGTCCGCTCTCGATCTCATGCTTGTGCCGGAACAGACGCTGCCTGGCATGGCCGCGTCCGTTGTCCAGCTCGCCATGAGTGAGCACGCCCAGCAGCGTCGACTTGCCGGCATCCACATTGCCCACCACGGCAACTCTGCAAGTGAATCTCTCGTGAATGCTGTTTTTGCGCCTCAGTCGCCTGTGTTGTCCAAGTGCTTACCGTATCTCCATGAAGTCGGTGGTCTCGATGTGCTTGCGCAGCAGGAACTGCCCGATCTTGCCCTTCTCCGAGGGTCGCTCGCGCAGCTTCACCATGTCGGCGTCGATGGCGTTCGCCAGCTGACGCAGCGTCTCCATGGAAGCCTCAAACTGCTCGGCGTTCAGCCCGCTGTCGCTGCCATCTGCAAGGCGAACTCAAAGCTAGTTAGTACTCAAGGAACCGGCAGTAGTTCGAGACAAGTTTCACAATAAAAAAGGAAAAAGTTGAGGAGAGCAAATGGATATCTTACACTTAGAATTGTATTTTCAAGCTTATTTTTAAGATTATCGATACTTTTAGCGAAAATCTATTCATAGCACTTGTAGGAGTCTTTTTTTATAATCTGTGATAATTGCATTTGAAAATAAAAAGGAAATACTATTATAAAAAACAGCGGCAGTTGTTCGAGCCAAATTTCACAATAAAAATAGAAGTAAAGTTGAGCGATTTGGAAGTTGAACTGGTCAGAAAACAAGTGCAAAAGGAGTTCTTGCACTCAAAATTATATTTATAAGAATATTTTCAAGATTAACTGAAAATTGCAATAGAAAGTAAAAATGAACACTATTAAAAAACAAAAAGCGTTTGTACCTAAGGATTCGGCAGTAGTTCGAGTCAAGTTTCACAATACAAATAGAAAGAGTTGAGGAGAGCGAAAGGATATCTTACACTTAGAATTGTATTTTCAAGGATATTTTTAAGATTATCGATACTTTTAGCGAAAATCTATTCATATTAATCTGTGATAATTACAATTGGAAATTAAAAGGAAATAATATTAAAAAACAGCGTTAGTACTTAAAGATTCGACAGATGTTCGAGCCAAGTTTAATAGTAAAAATAGAAGTAAAGTTGAAGGATTTGGAAGGCGAACAAAATGAGAGCGAAAGGATTTCTTGCACTCAAAATTCTATTTATAAAGATATTTTTAAGATTAACTGTGATAATTGCAATTAAAAATACAAAGGAAATACTAATAAAAACAAGAGCCAAGTTTCACAATAATAAAAGAAAGATTGAGGAAAGTCGAACTGTTAACAAAACAAGCGCAAAAGGATTTCTTGCTCTGAAAATTCTATTTACAAGCAAATTTTTAAGATTATCGATACTTTAGCGAAAATCTGTTCATAGGATTCTTCTTTTTATGAACTGTGATAATTGCAATGGAAAATAAAAAGGAAATACTATTATAAAGTTATTGTTCATTTGATAAATATAATTTGTATGACTATTTCTATCAAATAAACCGCTTGATTAAGCGCGAAGTGAATAATAGCATTGATTTTGCAATAATTTGTGAAATATTAAAAGTGAAGTGAATCAAACGATCACAGGAAATGGAATGGGGGCAAAATGGCAGCACTTGGAACTCACCTTCGCCCACGCCAATCTCGTAGATGGTCTCGCCACAATTGTCCGCAATGCGATCGAGCAGGCGCCGCTTGAGCAGCTTCACCTGCGCCTCTGTTGGCTTCACGAGGACATCCTTGCCCCTGATGCTGGAGTAGTCGATGTTCAGTTGCCGCTGCATCAGCGTGGGCAGACCGTCCACGTTGAAGATGTTGCTGCGAGCACTTTTGATGCCAACGCCCACGCCCGCTTGGGTGTTCGTGGAGCGCGGTGGTGATCTCCGCATATTGTTCATGATTGGGAGTGTGTTTCTCTAACTAAACTGAATTTGTTTGCGATTTTATATCCTTGGAATCATTGCCCGACTTTGTAATGAGTGATGCTGCAGGATGATTCTATGAAAGAACAGAAAGTGATTGTGAAATTGTATGTTACCATTGTGTGTGAGTTAAACCTAACCTATCCTATGCCTAGAAGCCGCAGTTGAGTTTTGATCGACATGCGTTTCGTTTGCATTTCTCTGGCGTAATAAGAGATGCGCTGCTCAGCGCGCTGCTTTTATACCAAATAGCTGACGAAACACTCACTAGTAACTGACGCAATATTTGAACGAAATTCGCAACAACGAAGAGAGTTCCAGTTCAGTACTGTGTGTGTGTGTGTGTGTGTGTGTGTTAGAGAGAGAGCGCGCAAGAGGACGCGCACATTGCAATTTCAAAAGAATCGGAAATAACCGTTACTGGCTCAAGTCGACGCAGACCGAGCGGCGTCAACTGCGACGTCGGCAGCGACGAAGAGGAAGCAGCAGCTGCTCGCTGTGCTGGGGGCAAAAAAAAAACAGCTGATAGCGAAGATGGCAGCCCAGAGGGAGCTTACAGTGTCGTGCATGTGTGCGTGTGCGTGTGTATGTTGCGATTTGTTGTCAATCGAGAGACCCAAAGACGCTCTCGACTGTTTATGTTTGTTTGCTGTTTATGTAAGCAATTATTTTGTTGGTTTTTTGTTGACGTATACAAAATGCTACACTAACTACATTGTTGTTGCACTTTGTTTGCTATTTTCCCAAAACAAAATTATTTTGTTTATTTATAGCGCCCACACACGCTCACACACAGCTATTAATCTGTATGAGTGAACGTATGAGTGTGTGCATAGCAAACCACATATTCTTATTATGTTGCGCCTTTTCTTTTGTTGTGCTTTTTGTGTTTTGTTTTTTCTTTTTCCGTTGACCATTGAATAACAAAACTGCAAATCAGCTGCGAGCAAATTGTGCACTTTCAATATACTTGTACATACACTTGAAAACCTGCTACGTGGGAGTTCAACTCAATTGCAATTAAAAGTGAAAGGGATGTTTTGATCGAAGTGACTCCTGTTGCAGGCGCAGGCTTTTTTTTTTTGAGGGGGAAACTGCATAAAAAATCCCGCCGAAGTTACAATATGCGGCTACTTACAGTTCATTTGGCGTTTGGTATCTATTGGCTTTTGTGTGTGTTTTGCACTATGCACATTTAATTTTGCCACAGGTACATTTACTAAATATCACATTAAATGTGGATAATTAGTAAAATGCCCGTCTGTCCCCAAGCAAGCCACGTAAAATTTTTGTTTTTCTGTCTGTTTGGACAGTGTTGTCCAATAGAGGTAGAGAAACATCGATAGCATAAACGATGTATCGATATTTTTGTAAATTGGAACTATTCGATAAGCTCGGATACGTTTTCGTAAAATTTAAAAACATTTTTAAGCTTATCATCAGGTTGGAGTATGGTCACAAGCTAAATTTGGAAAATGTAGGTTTTAAGTCAAAAGTGATTTTTATGATTGCATTAAGACTCAAATTATGTATTTGGATGCCACGCAATAAATGACAGAATAGTTGAGATTTTATAAAATTCAAATTTCAATATTTTGGTATATTATAACCTATAATTGGTCACAGTGGCAACGCTGCCTTAATTTATCGATAGCGATATTGCTCGTGTAACTTAAGCGCCAACTTTCGATTTCATTAAAAAGGGGAAGTGGTCATTGTTTACTTAAAGAAAGCCGCAAAATGTGATGCGAGAAGATATGAAACTATAAATACATATCACAAAAAACACATGGTTACACATGTCCCTCGATCATATCATACATATACAATTAAACAATTATTGCATTGTGGCATTTTTATGGCCTTGCACAATTTGATAAGCATCAACCGCAGAAACTTCGCGAAACATCAAGTCGCACATTTAGAATGGGTTTATTTTGCAAATACATTGATAGAGCGTGACCGTGACTCACGGCAAATGTTATAAAATAACAAACCAGCCAACATATACACGCACATATAAATACAAGTACACATGCATATACATTTTGTAAGTGTGTGCGCTCATTTTTCACCTTTGAAATGTTATAATTATATTATATACACATTTTCCTGATAGCCTGCAATCTTTTCCATGCGCCGCCTCCATTCGTACAGTTGGGATGTTCATTAGACTGCAAATCGACGTAATGTTTAATTAATTTCACTGACTTTAACACAAAAGTTCTTTAAACTTCACACAGCTGCACGAGCTTAAAGCCAAAATTCAATGTCAACAAGTTTTTTTTTCGTCTGCCGCGTGCTCTCTCCCTTCCTCTCTTGGTTGCTGAAAGGCGTTGCTAGGCATAATCGTAAAACGGGCACAGACACACACACACATATATATGTAGGAGCAAGCACACGCATGTAAGCGTGCGTGTGTCATGATTTGTGTGTGTATAAGTTATGCAAGCCAGAAATAAATGCTTACAATATGAATGAGTTTTATTTTTACAGTTCTTTTTGTTTTTCTTTTTAATGTATGTATGATAGTCTAAAAAAATACGTTTACAAATTATAAAAAATGTTTTTAACAAATTTTGGTACAATTTCGTGTGATTACTTCACATTCTTGCAAAAAACTTTCGCCATTATCGTTACTGTTATATGAACATTCCAAATCAAAGTTCGCTTTTGTGGAGGCCGGGGGCGAAACATCAGTACGGGAGGGAGGAAGCGGTGCAGTGTCAGTGGTAGGGGGTAGCCACTACTCCAAGGGGGTGCTGCACTATTTACCATTACATTTTTATAAGCAGGCTCTTGGGAGTGGGAGAAGGAGAAAGTAATGCTAATGCTAAAAATATATTGAATCGCTTATTCTTCCACTTGGTTGCTGCTGCTCCCGCGCACACAACTGGCAATGACTATTTACTGGAGTGTTTGATTTTCCTTTCTACTTGTCCATCATATACAATAAAAATATTAAATGAAATGTTCAAAACTGTACGATAACTATGGGATTTCGTATATATGTTATGCATGTTTCTTATTTGTGGTTTGTGGGCGGCAAAACAAAGAGGATGAGGCGTTTTTTGTTTTAGTTAGTGTTAGTGGAAACGTGGTGTTTTTTTTTTTGTATGTGTAGTGGAAACGTGCTTTAATCGCTGCTTGGAAATACATAGTTTTCTTGTACATATTTGTGGTTGTTGTTGTTCTGGCAACGCTTAAGGGCGCGTTTCCAACTATAACTATTTAGTATTTTGTTTAATGTTTGAAAATACCCTTAATATATTAATATAATTATTATATTTTACGTGTGTTTCTTTCTGTTCTCAGCGCTCACTTGGATGCCTTTATTTTGTATTGTTGTTGTTGACATGACCCCCGAAATAGCAGAAGCGAAGAGCGCAATGTTTTCGTCCACTTGCCTTCGACCTCTGTTCGTATGTAGTGTTTGGATGTGTATATGTGTGTGTGTGTGTGTTGATGTTATTGTTGTATATCTAGTGTAGTTGTTGTTGTTTAGGCAGACGCCGCAACTTCACCAGCTTTCTTGGCCCCAGCAATTGCCACCTCCTCAAAGTTCTCGACCAAATCGGGCACATCATCGTCACCAGCATCCGCAGCGGCAGCGGCGCCGCCGGCGGCAGCACCACCAGCAGCGCTGCTCTTATTGGCAATCTCGGAAGCAATCTTCTTCAGCTGATTGATGTCCTGGGGACCCAATTGCGTCAGAATGCCAGGCAGCATCTCCGAGATCGTCTTGTTCTCACCGTGACCGGTGATGGCGAACGTGTTCGTAGGCAACGATGCCTGCGCCTTCGGGTTGTTGAAGTGGATGACAGTGCCATCGTTTTTGATAATGTTCACCTCCTCGATGCCGGGGATGGTGTTCACCGATAGCTTTTTCAGCGATGACTGCAACTTCTTGTCATCGGTGGCCGGGGTCGAGTGCACGATCTTCTTCTTGCGGCGCGGGGTTCCCTTGCCGCCAATGCGCACCTGTGCCTGCAACTTCTTCAGTTTCTCTGGATTCATCTGGAATTAATTAGCACACACACGCGCACAAAACGAAATATTTGTTATTTATTTGATTTTCAGTTTTTGGTTTGGTTTTTTTCTAGTCAGATGTGTTCAGAACTCAATTGGAAATTACTTTGATTCTACTTGAATTTAGCACAGAGCTAAGCCCGAAAAACACGTGCGCCCAGTGGGTAGTCAAATGTCAAAAGAAATCGCCATGATAAAAATGGCAAAGCAGTATGTATAAGTGTGTAGTACTTCTAACCAACACTAAACGCGTGCTTGCTATCGATTAAATGCGAACAAAGAACTCCAGAAATTACTCCATTACAGCCGCTTGGCATTGAATACAGAATATTTAAAATTGTTGAACAAATTGTTAATACATTTACCTCGAGTTTTCAGCTGTTTAACTAAAAATTATTGTTTATTTTCTTAAAATCGATATGGAGATACGCAATCGATACCCAACAGCTGATGCGTGTACACTAAACACAACACTCCCGTACAGTGTTGCTCAACCAAAGTGCCGCAAATGCTATTTTTTAATGTAAATGAGAAAATTTCGAAACAAAAATTGTCGTCACGACCTAGATGTAAGAGAGAAGGTTTGAATTCGTCTGAAAGAATAAAATTTATTGAACAACAATAGCATATCAAATGAGTGTGACCAAGTTGAGCATGTTTTTTGCATGTTGGTATATTTTTGAAATTTAGCTAATGGTCACACTTCAAAACATATGTTAAATAGCTTTGGCAAAACTCTGTTGTGGGAAAAAGAGCCTGAATTGCCATCTCTAGCATTGGGCAGTGCCGCCGAGCTGACGAAGTGTGGAGATTAACTAATCTCGCCCGCTCTATCAAGCGATAGATAAGATTTTATTAAGTTGATTTTGATTAATTGAATTTGCTAAACTGCGCTACGAAGTAAGCAAAACGCGCGTTGCACATTACACGTTCTGCAAATTTAAAAAAAGTGTTCGCGTCCGGTAAATTGTGACAAACGCAAGTGGCATTTATTGCAACAAGTGGATTTTGCACATTAATTATTAACAAAACGTTTACCGCGACTATCTTTGCTTTTAAGCCAGCGAACCAGGCATAAAACGTGAGTACATTTGTCTATATATATATCTACGTGTGTATTTGATGAGTCTTTCCCTAATATATCGCCTTGTTTTTTGTTCGCCAACAACAGTTAACAATGGATTTCTGGGGCATCTTTATGTTCTTCGTGCTGGCGTTCCTCATCATGAGCTGCTGTGGCTATTGCTGCTCGAGCAAGCGCCAGGGCACAGTTCTGTCAAGTAAGTTGCTGTATTCCAGTTAATCTCATTCCACGATGACTCATCATAGCCGCAGACATCGAGTCGCGGGAGGAACACACATGCGTAGAAGTCCATTTACATGGCTATAATATAATATTCGCAAATGTGTTCGAGATATGACTAACATTTATTGTAATGCTGCCCGAAATCAGTCAGTATTCATCTCATGACTAACCCACATTGAAATATATTTTTGTTTTTCTTTTCTGTATTGTGTTTCAATTAACGCTTTCCTCGACGTCACTCGATTTCAGTTGCATTAATTGATTCGGTTCCGATAAGTTTATTCCAGTCCATCAGCGAAAATACACAGTTTGTATTTCTTTGTTTATCTTTCTTACATTTCGTCTACGCACTCTCTTTCGTAAACAAAAGTGGAACCACTCTTTAAACGTGTTGTATGTACCAGCATTAATTATATATTATTTAATTATATATACAAGTAAATATGTATTGGCTGTGTTATCAGCAGTCGAATGACTAATTATCGAATTCATGCTTTGTATCTTATCTAAGGGTTTTCGATGCGTTTGTCACGTTGTCGCTTAATTAGTCTCCTGCCTCGCTTAGGGTCGCTAAAATTTCACAAATTTGCAGTATATATATTAATTTATAAGTATACATATTAATTTATTTTAAACGCGCACTTATCAGCAAATTATTAGCATTATTCTGTGAACCGCGCTCAATCCCGCAAAATTTGATAACTTTAGAAAACTACGACTTTATATTATATTGAAATCAGTTCAAATTCTATTGTTGCAGTTTATGAATGAGATTAGAAATTTTCGTTTTATATTACTTTCAAGATTTCATGAAACTTAAAATTTGCAATAATATTTTACACAATTTCTATGCATGCTAATAAGCCCCGTTGTAGTGTCCATTATAGATAATGAATTTCGGGTTCTTTTCTTTGGAAGTGGTATTTATAAAAAATAGATATAATAGGCAAGCTCATTTGTTGAACAACGTTCAGTAGAACTCAGTTAAAGTTGCAGTGCCAAGATGGTTTACCTATATTGCGGTATTTGGGTACCAATCTTAGTGTTATTCTGTGTCTTTGTGTTGATAGCGGTTTTGCGCTTAATTAAAGGACGTAGAATGCGACAAGGAACGGTCACTGTGGCTACCAACTGTGAGTGGAATCTTTCTTTTAATCGCGAAATCTTTGAAGTAGTACTACAAGCTTTCCCTTGATAAGATGTCCTTAGGCAGAGTACACGCTTTGTGTGTATTTCTGTTACTTTGGTGGGAAATCTTATCACTTGCCACGTCAAGTGGCATAAATTATTTGTGTCATTTGCATTGCCATTCCGCCATTTGATGATTATTGTGAGTGCTTCCACTGAAACTCAACGATCTTTCTTATTGGGATTGGACATTTCGTTTAGATTGTTTTGACTGACGTCAAGAATATTATGAAGTTTTCTATCAAATTAATGGCGCTTATTTTCAAGTGCTAACAGCCAAAAATAAATGCAAAACAATAACACAAAAGCTGAATTTCTCTACGCCTTTTTGTCAAGCATTCAAAATTCTTTGGAAATTTGCGGTATTCGGCATTTTTTGTGCCAAATTAGCATTATTTTGATTGAAACCGGTTTTCAGTACGAAATGTTTGAATACAATACATACATAACTAGCAATTTGTTTAACTACAGCTCAAATAATTTGCTTTATTTATATATTTATATTTAAGACTCTTTACTCTTTACTTTAAAATGTTAATCACAATTATTACTAAATTGTATAAGTGTAAGTAATTCATTTATGGTATTTCATATTTCCACTTTTACTACTCCTACGTCCAATTGTTGGTAAACTTTGCTTGGGAGTAAAATCTTCGGCATATTCAAGTTGAGCGATTTTATAATCTTTGCTGTCTTGGAAAACTGTTTGTGTGGTTTCAAGTTTGCTTGGAACTTACCTTAAGCTGATTAGAATATCATAAGTCGTTTGGAGGTGGTCTATTTTAGCAGCAGACTGATTTGGGGCGGGACAGGATCGTGATAGGTGTAATTGAATAATGTGCTCGTTAATCATTGTTGACGTCAGCAGACACGGACCCACATAAAGATTATCACCGGCGATACTCGAGGTAGTTCACAGTTTCAATTTCAATTGGGCTTAAGCAGATTCCATTAGGGAACCTAATTGGCCAACAGAAAGTTAACGAAACCGCGAAGCAACAAAACCGTGAAAACGTGAATCCGATTGACGCACAACATAGTTGTAAATTCTGGGGTCCGTTTTGCGACTTTTATTATGCTACTGCGTATTGGGTTAATTCGCAATTTGATAATCGCCGGAGACCATTCGATTTTGTGACGTCACAAGCTAAAGGCCCGCTCATATCTTATCATATTCATATATTTATTTCAAGCCGCATCTAGAATGCGCCTCTGCTTGAGTTTAAAACCAGAAATCGCTCTCCTTGCGATTCATTTACCGGCAAACGCCAAAGAAATGCGCAACGCGTAGTCGGACGAGAAGTAGTGAAGTTTTGACTCAATCAAATGATTACCGAATCGAATTTATAGTTTGTAAACAATAACAAACAATAGTCAAACAACAATCAGTAATAAATAATACAAGTAATACCAAGACAAGATGGCACATCAACCCACCGACTTGGACCTGGAAATCTCGACAATTGTGCTGATCTGTCTCTTTGTCGTCGTGCTCATCGCCATCCTCACGGTCATTATACGCAGCGCCCTCGAAAAGCGACGCCAACGCTCAAAAATCTACTCTCTCGAAAACTGTTAGTTGCTCTAAGTACCATAGTTAATAAACCTAAATATAACTCTGTCACATGCATGTTGTTGTTCTTTCGATTGCTAAATCAGTCGAGTGCTGGATCAAACAATGCCCATAAGTGTGGAGTGTTTGCCTAACAATTGAATGCAGTATCTGGTGATCGTCGAGAGTGCACTAACCATATAAACCCAAGACTTGAAAGTCATTTTTCGATTCATCGAAATGTCGTCAGCTCTTTATTAGTTGCTGCCACAAGCCAGCATAGTGCGGTTGTTTTAAAAGTATCTCAATTAATATTGTAACTATGGAAATAGGAATATGTTTTGTGATACTCCTCTTTATTTTCATTATTATCTATCTCGCAAGTTGGTGCCAAAAGTGTTTGAATCAAAGTGATACGCAAGAGTGTAAGTAATCTCTAATATCTTAATACTTTTCCGGTTACTCACAATTGTGTAAATAATGGTGATATGATAGCTTTTGTTAATTCGAATGGTAGAACCAATAAATGCACTACCATATTACTACAGTAGTTACTTTTGTTAGTTCCCACTGTGCAGACGTTCTATATAGATCGCTGAAGATGTTGCCAGTACCTTTCGTCTGTACTTTCTTAGCGGGCGTTGCAGTCGGAATTCTAGGCTATTATATTGCAGAATGTGAGGAAATAGGTAACACGACAAAAACTTTTAACACGACTGCTACTAAAGGTCTAAATATTTTTCCAGAAATGAACAGCGAATATGCTGGTAGCGTTGAGTTTAAACTGAGGCTCGTCGGCTATTTAAATGGTCTCTACTGTTTCGGCAATTTCAAAGTGCGGCGGTCGAAACTAGACCCCTGAATCTGATTCTGTCTCTTTTGACTACATCAGAGTGGAGAGTCGATGCGTATGTGTAAATTGAAATAAAATGTAACTCCAAGAACATTGCAAATTACTACGTATTATGTGTAGTCTGACATTGGCATAGGTTCAAACGATCAGTTGAAATTCTTTCATTACAATCTTCAATCTGTTAAAAAAGTTCCCTGTTAGCTTCCATTGCAATGATATTTTAAAGCAATACACAACTTGTCAAATTAATAATTCACATTCAATAAAATATGATGCAGCTTTCTAAGACAGCATTGGCATTTCTCAAACTTTGTTTATAAAAAAGCACTTTGAATAAATCTTGCAAAAATTCCTTGTTTCAGTCATTTAAGTTGAGTTTTTCCCAGTTACAGGTTTTCCAAGTTCGATACATCAGTTAGCCAATAACTACTTGTTTGGATTTCAGTGCTCATAAACTATTACAGCAGAACTATGAAAAATCTATGTACTGCAAATAATTGTTGTACAAATTGTATGCGATAGGAGATTAGTCATCAACATACTCGTATTGCCTGCAATAAAATTCTTATATTTCTCAGTTGCTTTCACTCGTTCGTGTTGCGCGGTTGTATTGCATAGATCGATCAGTTAGAGAAGGCTAAATATGGAAGCAGCATTGATTGCCATTTGCTCGCTTATTGGACTCTTCGCAGTAGGGTTGTTTACCTTTTCCTGCTTCAATTGTAGTAATGAAAGTGACACAAAAGGTAAATAATCCACAACCAACATCAAAGTTTTGTCACTGAAGAAGAAACCATTTGTAGAGCCAGAAGTTGCAGCGCCGCAAACCGCCCCAGATACCCAAAATGTGGCCGCTGAAGTGGTGTTGGATGTAGTTGATGTGACACTCGACAACGATTCGCTTCCTAGCATCTCGGATTGTGGCTGCGACGGTGGATCTATTGACTCAGACACGTGTTGCTGCTAGTTTCGTATGCATGTAGAATAAAATAAGCTACTAAGAGATTGATAGTCTAGGGAACTCAAGAGCGGAGTGTGCTGTTGATTAATACAATATATGTTGTTAATAAGAAATCATAAGTATTTAACACTCGAGTCAAAAATGAAAATAGCAAAAGAAGCAAAACTGATGCCGGATGTACACAAGCCGAACAACGATAGCAATTACATTATCGCCATACAGCTAATCTACGAATCTAACGTAGATAAACAAGTGGTTAGCTATTGGTTATTGTGCTCAACTGTGAGCTACTCGCTACCCATTTGATGATAATACCTAAACGCATTTGTAGCCTTAGTCTAGACTCTAGATTAATTCAAACTATAATTTTTGATTATCATGCAGTACGCTTTTTCCTATAAACCTATATTATATTATTATATTATTTATACTTTGATTTTGCAAGATAGTATACTCTTTTTGATTTGGAAGTGCCGGGTATAATAATTGCATTATAAATAATGGCTTGATAACCGTGAATCACGGGGAACAACCTAAGAGGAAATCGTATACTTTACTAAGTAAGCGTTTAAAAAACTGCGACAAATTTCAGTTCACATGATTTTGCTTCTGCTTCTAAAAAAATCAGAAGTCGCAGTCAAATCATAGACAAAAATCAAACAGCTACGAAAATCGGAAAGCGGCTTAAGTCGCCGGTTTTCGTTTTTCTGCTTTCTGCTTTGCTGTTGCTTTCGATCGTATACATAAGTTGCCGCTGCAGCTATCGTCAATTTTCGACAGCTGTCGGCAGTCACAGTCGCGAAAAGTAATGCGTTCGGCTTTTTGCTACTTTTGATTTTTGTCGCTATTGCTTTTGTACAGCAGCATAAGTCGAAAAAGCAAGAAGCGTACGATTCGTGGAAGTCATCAGCAGTCGCCGTCTTGTTCTTTTTCCTCTTTTGCTTTTACTTGCAATTAGAACTCTGCTAGAACACGTGTTCAGCTATGGCGCAAAGTGCAGTGTGGAAATATTTTGAAAATAAAGTTGCCGAGGGTTTTGCAATATGCAATATATGCAAAAGTTCTCTTAAAAACAATCGAGTGTCTAATTTAAAAACTCATTTAATAAAGCAACACAAAGTTGACTTAAATTCAACTCTTGAAAACATTGAATCGTCATCAAATTCCTCGATGAAAACAGTGCGAGAGTCTCGCTCTCAACTTTGCTACACTTATCTCA
The DNA here is from genome assembly GCA_035046165.1 of Drosophila rubida. Lineage (NCBI taxonomy): Eukaryota > Metazoa > Arthropoda > Insecta > Diptera > Drosophilidae > Drosophila > Drosophila rubida. The sequence goes on along the minus strand of JAWNOF010000021.1, from coordinate 26,897,364 downwards.
TGCGAGAAATGGCCGCCTTCATGTTAAGTAATTTGTGTACTATCTAATATCTGTCTGTATCTTGATGTCAAAAATATCTGTTGCTTAAGTTTAAATTCTTAAATGTATTGGAGCCAGACAATGCCTTATGAATTTCTCTCTAAATTCTATTTAACCGGTATGCTGATTCCAAATGTTTGTGATTATTTTGGTTCGAAATGGGATTAGACTTTGCAGTAGTTGCGTTTGCAAAGTCGCGTTGCGCGGACGAGTTGGGTTGATCTGTTAACACTTTTCGGAAATGGACGCAACAGTGTTATGCTTATTTGCTACTTTAGCATTGTGGCTAGTCATTTTATTTACGCATTGTTTGCTAATATGTTGCGATGAATCTACAAAAATTCCAGAAAACAAAAGTAAATAACAATAACATATAGTGTATTGTTTTGCAAACCAGTTTTGCGATATAAACAATAAGAATAATTGTGCTTTGCAAACTCTGCTACAATTAATCGCTTGAAGTGCAAGTGCCGTAAATATGCATATTTGAAATTTCCAACTCCTAATTGGAGTATTTCAACTGAAGATCGCAATTATTTTTGCAGCCACAAGTACTGCTCTGGATCAAGGTGTCAATGTCGAAAGCGCCCCTTATCAAGATTTCTATCATGGCGCCGATGTTGCGCTGTCTATCATAGAAGTGGCAGCCGAAGTTATCACAGCTCCATCGTATGATAACACGAATTCTGGATGTGACGGTGCATCGATCGGCTCGGATCCTTGTTATTGCTAACTCTAACTCTGGGAACCACAAAAGTTCTCAATTTAGAATAGTTACGGACAGTTTCTGTTTGCTTGGCGCTCTTACCTTATCTTCTAATTCCACAAAGTGGCAAACTGTCTAATTATTATGTAAGACAATGAAAAGTTCTCAGATGATTTGAGAGCCATTTGAATTAAGAAACGTTATCTGCTGCTCTACCAATAATAAATGGGATAAAAGTAGTAGTTTAAGATGCATTATTCCAATAGAAAACTGATTATTTTGATTTATTTTAAATCTTCGAAAGTATTTTTATGATATAAAATATATTGGTGAATCTTCATTATGCATTGCCATGAGATAGCTCACTTTTTCCTGGTAAATGCATTGCAATTCTGTGAAAAACAGATGTGTCTACAACATTTACAAATCAACAGGTATTCAATTTTATTCCAAGTATTTGTGAAGTACAAGTACATGTGAATGTCTTCTGAGTATTTCACTAAATCGTTCTCTCTTGCTCTGCTGCTTTGCTCTCTACTCAGCTACTGAAACTAGTTTTTCAATGAATTCAAATTGTCTTGTAATCGTTATGACTAAGTAACCTAAGTTGGGTTTTGCCCCATGATAGATTCATATTGCAACAGTTTTGCTTGCAAGCTCGGGACGTCGAGGTTTAGTTTTCGAAGCGCAGTTGTTACGTCCGTGACGACTCTTTTAGCATGGACATCGTTGAGGGCATAGTGTGCATAATCTTGCTTATTGTTCTAGTTGGATATATAGTTTGGTGTGCGACATGCTGTTTTCAGTGCAAAAGAAATGACGCTAATGGTTGCAATGACCTTGATAGAAACCACTGTAATTATTTTCATAATTTTATTCTTTGCAAATTTGTTTCGTATCTATTCACATTGGAAACATGAAATGATGTGAAGAGCAAGAAGAGAATTGGATTGAAATTGCAATTAAATCTCTTGCAGCAATATGTGCTGTCTTTGTTGCTATGCAAATGGCCAACGATGTCTGTGCATCATGTTAGGATTCTGCAGATTGTCATTGAGGTTGAAAACCTTCTTTCTACATTATTCTACCAGAGGCAGACGAAAGATTCTCCAAAGAGGAAATTGAATAATAATAATCTTAAGGCCATATTGTGATGATATTCAATAAATGTATTTTAATATTGACTGTTCATTTGTTTCTTGAACGCTACTTGCTTCTACTCGACTTGTTATACCATGTATGTTACCTATAGGTACCAAGAAATATTAAATTCGAATGTATGTAACAGGAGACGTCGCAGACCATAACAACATATGTTTAGAATCGAAAGCAAATGTATAGAATGGAAAATATAATGGACTTAGCCATGTTCTTCTGTCCGCGTGTCTGTCTGTCCGTCCGTCCGTTTGTCCGTCCGTCTGTCCGTACGAACATCTCGATCTCAGAGATGGTAAGAGCTAGAGTAACCAAACTTTGGATTTAGGTGTAATATGCAACTACGCAGATCAAGTTTATGTTTTTTTCCTCTCCCGCCCTTCCCCTTGCTCTCAAACCGCAAGAAACTGTGGCACCCTTAGAGCTAGAAATTTAATTTAAAGTGCAATATGTAGATATGTATAATATGAATCGAAATCCAAGAACAAGAACGAGTATTTGTCTTCTACTATATTCGTAAGCATGCATACACACATGCAGTTGTGCTTGTACTGCTGGACTGCTGCTTCTTTTCCAATGAAATGATATGAATGCCGTATTTTAGTATTCGCTGGGTTTCATGTATTATTATTTCAATTAGAAGTAAATTAAGGCGACGACAATTTTACATATGTTTGTTTTAAATTTTATTTTGTCAAATGCTGCATGGTATATCAGAGTCGAGCCAGCTCGACTGTAGCCCTTCTCACTTGTTTATAATTATATTTGTATTTGTAGCCAGAGTTTTGTTGCTGATTGTATAAGTTTTTATTATATGATTTATATGAGTTTATTATCTGATTATCAGACATTGCGCACTAGTGACATCATAAACCGCTTTCCTACAAACAATTCCAATAGTAATTCATGTTCACGCAGCGAGTAGAGAAGTTACAAAGAATGCTTTGCATGCCGTAGACAAAATTGCACATTCATCTCCAGTTTAATGCCACTGAAAATGTAAACATTCTTGCAGCAATTCGCACTGGCATCGCCGTGATGCGATTGACGCGCGCCATGCGTGGCAACTCCGATGGAGATGCGGTTTAGGATTCCGGAAGCTCCAAAAATATACATATGTGCCTCCTACGAAATTGAATAATTTGCATTTTCTGATCTCATTTTGCTTCTTCTGTGCTGTCGCAATTCTTAAATTATTCAAGTGCGACATGTGTAAAATAAGAGGACTAATTTAATTTTATGTTGCATTTTGCATTTTGTGCCGATAAACTATAATTAAGACCACCGTAAATGTGCCAACCTCTTGTCGAAAAGAGCTTAAAACAATTGAACTTTTGACCTCAACTTTAACTACAAAACCGTTAACAATTTTTGATAAAATTATTAAAGAAATAAAAGTTTTTACAAATATATAAACGTAAAGAAACCAATTTCATAAACAGAGTAATATTATACAATGTGCTCACATAACAGAATGAAGTAGAAACCACAACAGATCTCGTTTAATTTCTAATATTCTTTATTTAAATATTATACAATATAAAAATAGTATTTTACAATGTGTTCACTTAACAGAATGAAGTAGAAACCACAACAGATCTCGTTTGATTTCTAATTTTATTTATTTAAATATTACACAATATAAAATTAGTATTTTACAATGTGCTCAAATAACAGCATGATGAAGAAACCTCAAAAGATCTCGTTTAATTTATAATTTTCTTTATTTAAATATACAATATAAAAATATATATTTCTCAATGTGTTTACATAAGAGAATGAACAAGAAACCGTAAAAGATCTCGGTTATTTTCTAAATTTATTTATTTAAATATACAAAATAAAAATAATATTTCTCAATGTGTTTACATAACAGAATGAACAAGAAACCATAAAGATCTGGTTTAGTTTTTGATTTGCTATATTTAAATATTATGTGCAAATAATATACAGTATTAATATTATGTTTTCCTTGTATTACAAATGACAATACCATACACTTTAGAACACTTATATAAGAAACAATAATTCGTTTTAAAATTTACTGAATATTTAATGTCAAAATTATTAACACTTTAGCCAAATTGTGTGCAGAGTCTATAGTAAAGTGTTTGTATTGAATATCTTTTAAAAACTACACAGATATTTATGTTTAGTTGACATCCAGACAGCAAGGCAGATGAGTTCAATAGTTTGTATAATTTTAAATGCCAAAGTTCCCTGAAGACTCTTTAAAGTAACATGAGAAAAAAACTAGAATTTCCATGTGCAACCGTTTGGAACGATGCAAAATATTGTTTTACGCATAACAACTGTCCAATTTTGTAGTATTTCGTTTTGCTGTCACTTTCTTCATTGTGCTCAAATTAGCAATGCAAATTAACTTTGATTCCGAATCGTATTCAAACGGGTCTGAGACAACTTAGAATTATTTTTGGCTATCGCTGATTGCGTTTGTTTTATGCGCACGAAATGCGATCTTAGTTGCACTTGCCAGCCCAAGTTCGACGAACGTGTTTAAGAAAATTGCGCAATGGATCCTTCACTGATATACGCTATAGTTGGCGGCATATCCGTTGTTATCAGTTTCATCTTAGTTTGCTGCTGTTGTTGCTGCGGCAACAAGACATTGGAAGAGAACACCGATAGTAAATACTTTTAAATTTTTGTGAATTTGTGAAAAAGTCAACAATTATAATATTGAAAGAAACTATAGATGCCAAAGAACTACTTGTCGTAGATATATGTTGATTTTGGAACTCCTTATTGGAGCGCTTTCATTAAAGATTTCATAATTATTACAGATATCGATGCTGGCATAGGCTGTCTGGAATTTGCAGCCAGTTTAGTTAAGGATTAGAAACATCAAATATAATAATACTGTCGAATGAAATGCACACCACTTGCGAATACTCTACACTGCCTCAAAGCAATAGAAGACTGATAAACTTGTTTATCTATAAAACAAACACAGAGCATAAAGAAACGCAATACTACTTTAAGAAAATGCAATGTATACAATAGAAAACGCAGGAATTATTTACACTTTTTCTACTGCTATTACTGTTTAATGGAAATAAGTAATGATGCATCTGTTTTAGAATTTAATAAATGTTCAGTTCCCCCCAAAAAAAAGTACTACGCTTTGCCGTCACTTTCTTTATTATGCTGAAATTAGCTAAACAAATTAACGACTCGTATAAAAACGAGTTTGAGACTTCAGAGAATTCTTTTTTGGCGATCGCTTATTCCGGTTCTATTCGCACGCAATGCGATCTCAAATCGCCAGTTGCATTTGCAAGCTCAAGTTTGGCGAACGTGTTTGATATTCGATTTCACAATGGATCCTGCGGTGACATTCATTTTAATTGCTGGCATACCGATTATTATGTGTTTGATCCTACTTTGTTGCTGTTGTTTAAACGGCAATACGGAAGGAGAAAACGCTGACCGTAAATATTTTCAAATGTTCTAAACCAAAGACGAGTAATTGTAACTGTTCCTACTATCTGTAAAGCACTCTAGATGCCAAAGAATTAATAGTAGATATATGTGTTGATATTGAGACTCCTTATTGGAGTATTTTCATTGAAGATTTAACAATTATTGCAGATATCAATGCTGGTCTTGCCTGTCTGGACTGTACATCCGCTTTAGTAAGAGATTAGAGCTCGGCAAACAACAAATTTATTAATGAACAATTAAATACTGTACGTCACTTGCGAATACTCTATACAGAAGACTGTTAAACCTGTTTATCTAAACTAAAAACACAGAGCACGTTTTACAAACCTACGCAATATTATTTTAAGAGAATGCAATGTACGATTTACACAATAGAAAACTCAGGAATTATTTGCAATATTTACTGAACAAAATACTGTTAAATGGAGATAATGAATGTTGAATTTGTTTTAGAATTTAATAAGTGTTCAATGTTTGACAACCTATTGTATTACCGACATTATTGTATTGTATTAACCAATAAATGTGTTCACTGTCTAATTGTGTCAATTGAATGTTCGACCATTAACACGATAAGTCGATTAATTTAAACAGCCTGTTTAATTTACTAAATATTATGTTTAGTATATTCAGTATTTTCATATTTATATTTTGCTGCTTTGATTTAACTCTGCGTAATATTTGTTATTTTATTGTATGTTGATAATGGTTTTGCAACTTATTTATGATAAGACTTAGCCACAACTAACCCAGACTGTTTACTTTGCGATTGGCGTGCAATAAATATTGCTCTAGCTACAATGCGAATAATAGAAAGCGCATTACTGATTAAAGCACTCCAATCGGCTCGTTTGTGTTGCTGTTCAGCTGTCGCTGACAAGTGACAGTGTCAGTCTCATTGTATAATACAAGTAGATTGCAGCTGAGAAGTGTGCTACGGTTTTGTCTATGCAGCAGACGACGGCAACAGGTCCTTGTGCAACATTCTCGGCCATGTTTCTTAGCCATGCAGGGCTGCCAGTGGCAATCGCCGTGGCACAACGAGTCATTTGCATTTGTGATTTCGCTGTGAACCGAACAACGGATGATGAATTTCGATTAAGTGCTCGCTATGGATTTGCTGGCATTCCTGCCACTCGTCGTGCTCTTAGTGCTCGTCATGCTGGTTCTTGCCACCATTCACTTCATTCGCTGCTGCTTCGTGTTGAAGATGTACGCCCAGCTTTTTCGACAGGCCAGTAAGTGTGCGGCTGCATTGAATACTTATTGATAACTAATTTATTCAGCCGATCGCTTGCTGAAGTCGCTGACTCAACTTGTTGCTGTTTGTTTGCCTTTTTCGATTAGACAATCATTCTTTGAATTCCCAATTATTTTGTAAGATTTTCCCGCCACAACTTGCTGTTGACGCATTCAACTGTGTAGCATTGGGGTTTTCCAGCTTCTAACGTGATCTGAGCAGCGTGTTTGACAAGTCTTTTTGTAGTTGCGCTCAGTTGCTGTTGCCCCGTCGCGAGATTCAAACGTGTTTTTAAGCGCTTCGCTAGCAAGATGCATGTGCCAATTAAATTGTTCGATCACGGCGAGTTTCCGCATTACCATGATGACAATCAAGTGAATGTTCCCATTGTGTATCGATCCAGGGATCATTATGATCCGTTCAATTCATTTCCCCGCGACAATGGCAACCGAATTTTCGTTGGATTTGCCATATTTGTGGTTGCCATCATTTTGGGAGCTTGCTGCTTCAATTGTTGCTGCAAACGTCGCAAGCCGAAGTTGTGCAATTGTAAATATACTACTCTCTAATATTACCCATAAGTCTCGTAGCTGCCTTGATGACGTTTCTAGAAACAAACAATATTTCTGTAGCATTCTTCTGTGAGCTACGCTTAAGTTACCTCGAAAACGTCACCACCGAAAAGTATACAACAAATTGATATTGCTATGTAGAGCTCTAAGCTGCTAACATCAGAATAACCATCGCACACGCAGCCCTCATAAGTAAATAGTACCTTGTTCCCGGAATTTATTTGAAATATCAAAAAATACAAGTTTCTTTATCTACATTTATATTTTTCCCATTAAAGTAGTCGACTGGAATACACTTATGCCAGTTCTTCAATCATCGAAAACTTTTCTTGTATGCGATTTTGGGTATTCCGGCATTTTTCCATTGATACTTCTCGACTGCTTAATGGTTTCTTAACTCAATTGAATAGATAGAACACACAGGGAGGCACATCAGCTGACTTCGGTGGCTGTTATTTAATACATTTTAGAAGTAATTCCGATAGTTGTTATTAACTAAATTTTCAGTAAATGTTTTTGTTTATTCTATTGTCTTCCCAGTGCTGTTTACCAAGTGCTGCATGCTCAAGAAATCTGTTGAAAGCATTTTTCCTTAAAATTTCATTATAGGGAGTTTTAATTATATTATTTATCGCTAAAATTGTATGTTGCGGTTGCGATTCCTTACCTTTCGGAGTCACGAATAAACAATTTATTAAACAAGTGAGTTCAATAGAGAAGCTGATTCATGATGTTCAAACAAATAAATATTCTTTAGTCGAGAGTGCTTGACTAGGAGATACCCTCTGCTAGACACGCTTGCAGACACAATTATGCTTGTAGATACATACATATAATGTCTGTAAACTTTAGATACCACATATTTTGTTAGTCGAAATTCTAGCAAACTATTTTTAAACATTAAGTAGTGCTCAAGTTATTGAAGTAATTGGAGTTGTAAAATTAAGAATGTCTGAAATCGAATATGCTGATCAGTATATACATAACATATGTTTATAGTGTTACAGACAAATTAGTGCGTATGAAATGAGTGTATAAAAGATAAAAGCGTGAGCAACACCCGCGTAAATTGTACTTTGACTTCAAACAATCGAACTTGCATGAGCAGACATGTTTGTTGTTGACTCCAAGCTTTATAATTGCTCAAGCTGTGTCTTTGTTTGCGATTCTCTGAGTTCATTCAGGGCTCGCAGATAGACGCCATGATCGAAAACAGAATTGGAGCAAAAGAGAACAAGCATTTGCACAAAAATACAGAATACATAAACAGTTCCACGTACTTTTGGTTTATGTTATGTACGAGAGAGTATTTATAAATTTGACAGATTGAGTATTTGACTAATGTTGATTCAGATTGGGATCGTTACTGAGAAATCTTAGTGATTAAGCTCGGTAAATTCATTGTACAAACAACCCCAATATATGTGTATATATTGCTGCGCCCGCTTATGATTTGCTCGCGCTGATTATTCTATAAGCAACTCCGATAATTCTTGCTATAATAGCTCAAAGTCGACGAAGTGCATGCTACAGCTTAGCTCTGTTGCATTCACTGTGCTGCTTTGAAAGTGAATAGAACACCCTCAATGGTGCTCGATACTAGGCGGGCCGGTCTTTATTTCATATTCTTCGTCATTATTATTGTTGCCATGCTGCGTTACAGTTGTGATTGCTGTTGCGGTCGGCAGCGCAATGGCTACGATCATTTCGATACTAACGACAGGAGTTCGGATGCTGAAAGTCGCCACCATGCAAGTGAGTAACTTAGAAATGAAGAGTACAGTTGCACGAAAGTTTCCCAAAAAAAATTCATGACTTAGCAAAACCCACAAAAGACATTATCTGTAGACGTTCAAACTTGTATGATCATACATGTGTGCTCTTGAATTCACGCACTCAAATGTTTGTTCTGGACTCACTGAATTGATTCATGCGTAGCGAGAGAGAGAGAGAGAGAGAGAGTGATGGACCTTGAGCTTGCAACATAAACTACAAACTAAAGTTTTTGCACAGTTCAAAATAGAGCATTAAATATAAAATAAATACTCTCAAAGAACGCTTTCCAAGCGAGCACAGAAGCAATTCCTGGAATGACGACGCCCAAACTCAGTTCTGCGAAATATATTTGAATGCGTGTTTAAAAAAAAAACTCAATGTGTTCGAGTGCGTATATGTTAAAACTCGTTGGTTCCAGACTGTACCAGAAGCTCAAACGTTTGCCCATTATTGACTTTAGTCTATGCTGAGTTCTCTCAGATATCGGTTGTTTCGCGAAAAGGAACAGCTTTGTTTTCAACTAAATACCGAAATTAATCAGTCTAATGTCCGCACTGGAGGGTTTGAGTCTCTTTTGCAAGTGCTTGGAAATGTGCTGTACTATTATAAATTGCTGTGAAACTGTGGATCGGTCGTGGAACACGCTCTCCAGCACCAGCGAGGAAAGAGGTAAACGCGTGCTTAGTGCTAATGTCGCTCATCAGGTCATCAAGTCGTAAATTTGTTGAGTGCTGTTGCACTGCGAATTCCCATTTAGTTCGATTGAAGCTGTCAACATGAACGCAACGATATTTGATTTCACGTTCTGGGCGTCGATGACTCATCGCTTGCAACTCGATTCTCACACGTTGTTGTATCAATTTGTCGTGCTGACAATACTCTGTGCTCTGGCCGCCTTCTATGCGTGGCTGTTGAACGAGGACGACAAATGTGTGCAACATCTAAAGCGTCAAAAGAAAGTTCTTGGCAGTGAAAGTGAAATCATAAAATCGTAATACCAATATCAAGTGCACAACAGTTCAACAGACAAGCCAAGAGAGTATATAGTGACTTATTCCCTAGCAACATCAAAGCCGCGTAAGTGAGAATCGGGAGATAAGCAAAGTGCTTAAGTTTATTGAGCTGCAGCTAAGTATAACAGAGTTAAGTGTTTGTTGTCAGCTGCAATTCAAATGCCATTAAACTTTTATTAAATATCAACTTAAAAGTGTTGCTTCTGATAACATTTCGAGACTTTTATGCTGCACAAACAATAACCAATCTGTTGGCAACAACTTTTAGAAAGCTCTTGAGTTCAAGGTCGCCTAAGAAAAATCATGTATACACATGTTATTTATTGTGTTTCAAAGCTATCTACGCATTTTTTTGTTTGAATAACATTTGCCATTTCGTTAATAATAAATACCAAGTGTCCATTAACTGGAAATTACTCAAAGCGACAGCTTTTGCTGAGGCCTTTTCTACTTCCAATTTGTAGCTAATGCCAGTCGTTAATCCAACGTCACATTTGGGCGCATCAAAAGTATTGAAAGACATTAAGTAATTATGATTCTGCATAAGCTTTATAGACAATTAATTTCGTGGCTTTGAGTGCGAGCAGCGTTTATTGCTTGTTGAGCTGCCTCAAAATGCAGAACTTAACGCTGCCATTAGATCCCAACTCGGAGTACGGCTACAATCCGCAGCTGGTGTTGCTGATGTACATACTTAGGCTGATCTTGAAAGTGTTTAGCTACAGCCTGATCCTCGGCACAGTCAGCTATGCGCTGCACTACAGACGCCAACAGCGACGCGTCAAAACGTTGGATGATCTGAGTGAGTTTTGTATCGCTGAAATTGGGCGAAAGCTCTGGCGAGTTGGCTTGTTTGGCTTGGCGTTGTTCTTATCTTTATGGGTCTTGAGATTGCCCTTCTCAATTGTTGCGAATTCACGGCATGACTTGTGCAATAGTTGTAATCTTTTCATTTAGTCGTGTTTTGTGCATTTCGCTTTAGGCCGTTTTAGTCGTTGGCCGCAAGTTTCGTCGTTCGTTACGGTTTCATTTCATTTCTGTTGTGAATCGACTACTTTGTCTATATAGCCATGGATAATGCCGGGCTCTTGTGGATACTATTCTTTACGTTCTCCGTGTTCTTTATGACGTCGATGGCCGTCTTCCTCACACGCGGACGCAGTCGTCGAGCCGATTTGATGAAGGGTGCAGGTCTGTTCATCTGCTGAGTCATTTCAATAATGTGTCTAATCAGTGTGCCTCGATAAGCATTGATAAGCGCGATAAATACACAGTGCCCAACTATTTATAGGTCCGCTGTGTCATTTTCCCAACAATTTATGCAAATTTCTGCAGCCAAGCTCGGTTTACTTCGCTTTGAGCTCGAGTCTGCGTCCCAAAGATGTCGCTCTTGCTTTTCATATTCATCCAAGTCGCAATAATGTTTACTACTAATGTTTTATTTTAAAAGCTCATGACGCTACCAGAATATGGTATTAATCCTTTGATATTTTGGGGGAACCCTAACGATAATTGACAACTGAATTGAATTGCCAACTTTTGATAAACAATTCAGCAGTTCACTTTGTGCCCTTAGAGACAGCGTTACGTGTGTTTTTCCACTCACCATGGAAGTGTTTTTAATCTGGCTCTGTTGTGTGATTGCGATTGTCCTCTTCAACTGTGCCTTCTGTTGTGTCGGCTTTTATATGGAGGCGAAACAACAGCAGAAGTCCACAGGCGATGGTAAAGTTGGCTGACACCTGACAAACTCATTGTGCCCGAGCAATTAACCAAATCGAGAGCGCTGACAACTACAACATAATGTTGTCGTAGTGATTTAGACAAATTAATAATTAATTAGCCTGTGTTCACACCTCACGCTGACGAACTTTGAAAACTAGTTATTGTTGTTTACTTGATCGATTAAATATGCAAAATGATTAAGTTATGCTTGAAAGTGTCAGACATCCAACCCGCAGCAGGGAATACTGCTCTAATATTTAATTATACAACGTGAAAAGTGCTCAGTTCGGAAAGTGTTTTAACTACTCCAACGAGATGTATTCAACTAGAAATCTAGTTTTTGTAATAGATATTTTAGTTTGAATTCGAGTTTGATTTGCGCTGGTATTCTAATATGTATTTAAGTTTTTGCGCTGTATGCTTTTATTTTGTTAGTACGTAGAATAAACTTTTATTTGTTGTTTTGTTGTAGCGTATTTGCCACTTGATGAGCGGGAAATTCTTGATAAAATAATACAAATAAAGAATAGCGTTATGTGTGTACTTCGCTTATCAGGCAATACGATAATTGTTTAGATTAGACTGAGCTCTGAGTGTGCTCGCCAAACAGTTTGCATTGTCAGCTCAAAGGCAATTGATTGGCGTGGCAGATTGTGAAATTCGCTAGTTGGCAATGGACGCAGGCGCCATTGTTGGGCTATCCTTGGGATTCATGCTGTTTGTGGTGATCACAACGGTTTGCTATTTGAGAAAGTGCGACAAGGCGCAACGCAACGTGGGCTACGTAATTAGCGAACGTGGTAAAATGCGGCTGCTGTTATGCTAGTGTGTGATTAACATATCGACAAACTAATCAATTTGCCATGCCTTCTCTGCTTGCAGCTCCCGTTGTGGTCACATCCGCCACACACACTGCGCCCGGCGGCTATCCGGTGACAACGCTGCCGGCTTCAAACTATCAGACGACTGCCTATGCTGCGCCTTATCCCGCCCAGACCACAGGGTAAGCTTTGAGTGTGTCCATCCACGTGTCAGGCGTGCCGTGTGCTAACCTTGCTTCTCTCTCTCTCTCTCGTTGTAGGGCTAATATTACCGTGCAGATGCCAATGCCGATGCCTGCAGCACAGCCGCCGATGTCGATGCCGATGCCTGGGTAAGTTTAATTGATATTGGCCACATTTCAAATGCAACCACTCACCGCTTTGCTTATGTCAACTTGCAGCGTGCAGCAACCACAGGGCGCACCCTATCCGCCCGTGCAACAGTATCCAGGCGGCGGTGCGGCAAACATGAATCCCCCCAGCTATGACATGGCCATGGCCAATCCCGGCCCCACCGTGCCGCCCTCCGGCTACGAGAAGCAGATGCCTTATAATCCCAACTATTAGACCGATTGATCTGTACCTCAATATCCAATATCATTTCATCCGGCGATCCACGCTAGCATTGCATCTCACAAGCACACTTTTGCAACGAACACATTGAATCCAAACTAATGCTTCAGAGCATGCTGCCCACACAATACAATCACTTACATGGACTACAGAGATATGCGATTTGTGTGGGGCGCATCCACAGAACCAAAGTGAAGGGCCATACATTGTTATCCGCAGAAAATGAAACATATTTTCCTTCTTCATTACTTCACTCACATTTGTGATGTAAATACGTTAAGAGTGACTTATTTTTAATTTATATTATGCATATAAGAACAAAGTTTGAACTATGAAAGTTTGGAGCTGTTAATAAACGCGTGCGAATTGTCACAAATTATGTTAGTTTAGGCATAATGTGTGCACAATTCAACCAACATTAAATGAAATATCATCTTTTTTTAATTAAATGTTTTAAGGTTTTATTGTATCACGAATTCGCTCTTTTTTGTAAGAGACTTGCTATTATTTTGGGTTGAAAAGGGCTAAGGAGGTGTCACTTTTGGAAATTGTACTTGCCTTTGATTTTCACAACCTGAGTCACTGAACATGAGTCATTTTCATGTAAATAATATAGCATACTTTTAGGCGGTGGCTGAAAAATTGTAAATGCATTAAAATTACTTGGTTTTGACTATCAGCCAATGTTGAGTGCAAACTTTGAAGTTGAACACTTGCTTAAAAATAAAGGTCTTTATTTATTATATTATAATTATTATATTTAGTTGTCTAAATAGTTAGTGTTGAAAACACATTTCACACTTAAATGAATTAAAATGTATAGAAAGTCTTAAAATATTTTTGTTATCGAACATAAATGAAGAACTCTGCCAAGTATAGTTTCAATTTTAAGTAATAGCAATAGAGAGCTAACTAAATTATTATTTACTGTGGTCAAGTGCTTAGTAAATCTATTGGACATGTAAATTATCTCCTCCACAATGAATGTAACATAAGCAATTCGATGAAGAAGATTATGCACAATATACAACTGAGTTATGTTTATGGAGATTGCAATTGTTCACGCATTGCACTTAAATGTGCTGTAACTATTGATAGTTAGTTTAATCAATTAACTAACTATAACAATACCTTTGTATCCATAGATCTAAGCAAGTTTAACTTTGTGAGGATGTGAATAAGCTGCGCAGTCGTGTTGCAAATAACTGGTTCAGCGCGTCTGTGCCTACGATGCTGTGGCATTCAGAATTCTGTTTGAATTCAGCAAAGAGTAGCTACATATGTGGTGACCATGCAGATGAGCAACTTTTTTCTACTTTAGTCATATGTGGTTCAAGAACTCATTATTTTATATTAAATGCCACTGTGGTTCAATGGTGAAAGTAATTCTATCAAAATGGGGTTGTCCGACAAATTTCATCACTCTTCGCCACTTTCTCTTTGTGGGTCACTGAGACAGTTTCCTTCACGACAGATGAGTTGTAATAGATCCTCTGTTCCCGATGACAATGATATAGAGTACAAAAAACAACTGCAGAACAATGAATATTTTACTATTTTGAATATCCTTTCGACAGCATAAGCACTCTGATCTTCGAGGGGTTAAAGTTAAATACTCTTAGCTGCAGTCAAGCGCTTGTCAAGCATTTTAGCCACGCTGATGCCAAGCTTATCAGTGGCATTAAGCCATAAATTTGCTGATTCCATAATGCGTCCCGACATTGAAAGCTGTCACACCGTCGTAAGCAGTTCGATTAGCAGACTTCTAACGGAAATGCAACTCCTGCTACTTGCTCTTGTTTCTTTCTTGTTTCTGGCGTCGGTGAATTGTTCCAATGGAGCGAAAAAACTAAACGAAAAGAATGTGACGAAAGGAGAGGATGGAGACAATGGCAAGATGGGGGATGAGGATTATGAAGAACTTGAAGAAAACGATTGTCCAGACTGTTTGCCCTGTGATAACAAATACTGCCCCGATGACAAGCAACCCGTTGGCTGCATCCAACCGAAGGTAAGTGCTGATATTCGATTTGAGCGGATTAAGTATTGTATTGTCAATGCCATCCACAGTCTTTCTCCGTAGTATGCGGCAACAGCACCCACACCTATTTGCCACTGAACAGTGCGTTGCGTGAGAGCATACTGGAACATGTAAATTACGTGCGCAGCTTTGTGGCAAGTGGCCTGTTTAACTGGACAACTGCGGCACGCATGCCGACCATGATGTGGGACAGGAAATTGGCATTTGCAGCCAAAACGTTGCTGCACATCTGCGATACCGAGAGCATCTGCATGAATTCCAAAAAGTTTAAATATGTGGCCACCGTGGAGATCAGCGGCATAGTTCCCCACTTGGAAGATGTGCCCGGTGAACTCTTACAGCTTCTTGTGAAAAGCTGGATGAATGACATACATGGTTGTCGCGTAACCAACACACGTGCAGTTAGCACTGAACCGGGGTAAGTGCGCCTTACCAGCAACAATTTCACACTTTCCATTGCACCCGCTACCCAAATTGTGTAGAAGGGTATTACAACTGGGTGTCAGTCACGAGGAAATTCATGTAACAGGCAGAAGAAAGCATCTATTCTTAATCTGCATCAACTACCCAGACAATACAGACATGTCCGTCTGTCCGCTCGCTTAAACATCTAGATCTCGGAGACTATCAGAGCTAGAGAAAGCAAAGTTGGTAAACATTCCCGTTAATATTAGACGCAGATGAAGTTTACTCCAAATCGTTCCTACCCCTCTACGAACGTAATTTAAAGGCTGCAGTCTCGCAATTCAGTACAATCAATAATCTTGATAATCTCTTAAATTTTTGCAACTAAAATCGGGAACAACATTTGACAGATATTAAGGAAAGACAAGCAGCTGCACATGCTC
This sequence comes from Drosophila rubida, assembly GCA_035046165.1. Classification (NCBI taxonomy): domain Eukaryota; kingdom Metazoa; phylum Arthropoda; class Insecta; order Diptera; family Drosophilidae; genus Drosophila; species Drosophila rubida. The sequence continues at coordinate 26,881,390 of JAWNOF010000021.1, read as the reverse complement.
AGTTGCCTTAGTGTGCAGTGTGATCGGGTGTGGTATATTTTATACTGTAAGTGAATAGCAGGATACCTAAAATACCAAGTTTATTGCTATTGGTACACTTTCAACTGTTTAGCGTGTAACTTACAGGCGAACATACTGGACTCTAGCTTGACAAACTCTAAATCTAAATCTAAATCTTTGGTTGCAATCGGGTACAAAACTTGGCATACATTAAATAATCATAAACAGCTGGTCAGTATATACTCTAGATATATAATGAACGTAAGTTAATTGTAAGATACTAAAAATAGCAAACTGTTTAGCGAGTAATTTACTGGCGAACACACTCGTCTCTAGCTTCACAATGTTGACAAACTCTAAAACTTTGGTTGCAATCGGGTACACAACTTGGAATACATTAAATACTCATAAGCAGTTCCTTAGTATATTTCATACTCTGTGAGATATACTGAATGTAAGTGGATACCAAAAATACCGATTGTTCTACATTTTCTGTTGGTATATTTCCAACTGTATAGTTTGTAACTTACACGCAATCACATTTGGCTCTAGCATGAAAATCTTGACAAACTCTAAAGCTTTGGTTGCAATCGGGTCCAAAACTTGGAATACATTAAATAATTATAGGCAGCTCCTCAGTATATAGTCTATGATGCCTTACAGACGAGCACAGTCGACTCTAGCTTGTTCTATTTTTAGCTCGTGCATTGGCCACTATATTCCCCTCATCCAGGACCACGGCAACCGCATGGGCTGCGCCATGCGCTACGACAGTGTGTCTTCCAAGCTGGACTTTGGCGAAGACGGTGACGGTGACGGGGACGACGACGACGACGACGACGACGACTCGCAAAATCGGCTGGTGCTCATCTGCAACTTATCGCGCGCCCATGTCAACAACATGCCACACTATGCTGTGGGGCAGGAGCCTGGGGAAGCTTGCAAAGTCGGCATACATCCGTTCTATACAGTCCTGTGCGATGCGAATGAGCCAGTCGATAACAACTATGTGGAGGCCTAAGAGTAGAGCCACCAAATTGAATGGCCATTGATTGTTCTACAATAAAAGCGATGCTTTAATGACCATGAGCGAGTCGGTGATATGGGTTGGTGGGGCGACCAATTGATTTGCAGGCCAACTCTATAAGAGAGAGACGTGGCCCAGTCGAGCTGGGCAAACGAAATGTGGAGCACTAACTGGCTGCTGGCTGCTCTCGGGCAGCTCTGCCTCCTGCTAAGGACACGCGCCTTCGATTACTGCGATCCGGTGCTGTGTCCGGGACCCGAGAAACACATTGCATGCAACAACTTTGGCGTAAGTTGCACGCACGACTCTCAGTCCATGGTATTGATAGAACTTGTTGCAGGAGCTGGCGGAGAGCTGCAGTGCGGATGCACACGTGGTGCGCATAACGGCGGCGCGTCGCTTGATGATTCTCAATGCACTGAACGATTACCGGGATCGCATTGCACGCGGCGACCTGCTGGGCTTCAAGCCTGCCACACGCATGGCCACACTGCAATGGGATCCGGAGTTGGCCAGCTTCGCGGAGCTGAATGTGAAGCGCTGTGCCTTGGTGAATGATCACTGTCGCAACAGCGAACGCTTCCGCAACGTGGCCCAAGTGGTCGCCGAGGGCGGCTGGCAGACGGCGCCCAGCGGCGGCGGCAACGGCAGCGGCAGCGGCAGCGTCGAGCCGCTGGAATACCACACCGAGGACGAGGTCATCAATGCCACGTTGGCGCAGATGTTTGCCGAGTACAAGGAGTGCACAATGCGCGACATCATTGCCTACAGTCCGCCCAGCAATAGGTAAGCCAATGACCAGCACCATTGAGCCTCCCCCCCCCAGGTCTGAGATTGAGTTGAGTGTCTGAAAAAGAATTCGGCTTTTCCGCATTAGCAAGTGCATTGCGTACTTCACGCAACTGGTCCGGGACAGCACCACGCACGTTGGCTGCGGCATTTTGCGGCAGACGCACAACACGACCAACAATGCCGGACGCTGGATGCTCGGCACACATCAGTATATGACGTGCAACTTTGTGCGGGGCAACGATGTGAACGCCCCGGTTTATCTCAGCGGCGACAGGCCGGCCGTTGATTGCAGCACGGGACGCAATCCGGTTTTCATCAATCTGTGCTCCATCAACGAGATCTACGACAGCACTGGTCTGCCCGGATTTAGTTTCTACTAATTGCCGATAATGACGGAACGTTAACTAATCACTTCTCTCTCTCTCTTAAATAAAAGCAGTCTCCTTAAATTTATGCACGTTCACAGTTCAGCTTTTCATTTACTTATAGTATTATGAAAATATAACTTCAATTCTTGCACTTTAATATTAATTAATGAGCAGTCTTGCTTGCTCTGAAAATATTCGTTATAAGGTACTTTTTATACTTATGGTATTATGATAATAAAACTTCAATTTCTATCGAGAGTTGCACTTTAATTTTAGTTGCTTGCTCTGAAAATATTCGTAGTTACAGACTGGTTTTAGTTTGTGAAATTTATTACAATTTCGTCCTTTATTTTGTTGCACAGTATGCCCCAAATTGAATTGTTTGCTTTTCTTATTTTTATTAATGTTCTCTACTCTTGTAGGAGCTGCTTCATTTGCTGACAGTCTCCGGCACCTACTGATCCCTCCCAGCTGCTGCCGCGGCTCCGGCTGCTGGAGCATGCCACTCAAAGTCAGCGATGCAAAAGTTGCCTGGCAATTCAGCGTTTGCCGTTGACAACTTCAGCAAACAATTTTTATCGCTTTCGTGCCACACCTTCCACTGTTTTATGCGTTTTTTATATGTGGTCGGTTGGACACGAGGGGCGCTTCAAGAGGTGGAGCGCGTATGAAAAATGCAAACGCAGCGTGAAACGCGCGACAACCGCAAATGATGCGCAACAAAATGTTTCAGCATTTTTTCTTCTTATTTTGATAAAATAACAACAAAGTGTGGGTACGTTAAATCTGAAAAAATGCACAATTACCTGTATTTTGAAAATAAATTAATTTTTTCCTCAATATAATAGAATTTACAGTTTTTTTTATTGACTTTCAATATACGCAATTTATTGAATGAAATCACAGTTTTTTGTACTTAATTTTCTTTTGATTATTTATTAAAAGCCAACTATTTAATTACGCTGCATTTAAATACACAGTTTGCACACAATAGTCAAGATTTTCGTGCGGTTTGCAACAAATGGGGCCAATTAATATGTGAAGGCCACTAAATTGTGCTTAAAATTGCAGATTTTCAATTAAACTGCCATGGATTTTCAAGGTTTCGATAATTCGATGGCATTTTAAATGTTACATGCGCACGAAAGTATGCAACAGTATTATACGACGTTATTAAAATAGCTCAGCCGGAAAGTATGCCATGCATTTATTTCGGCGCACTCGACATATGTGTAATGCAGTTGTCAGGTTCAACCGTAAATGCGCTTGAGCACCGTGAAGAAGGTGTAGGTGGTGTTGAGCAGATGCTGGAATAGCTCGAGGGTGATGGGCCGGATGTTGCCCAAGCGTATCTGCAGTTTGCAAGTAATTAAATGTAATGAAATGTAATTAAATTAGAGTCTCACCGAAGCTGGACGCTGTGCACGCAATATCATCAGCTGAATGTTTTTCTGTATGGCGAGGTCGAAAGTAAACCAACCGGTCTCATAGGCTGCCGTGGCAATGGCCAAGTTCTGTGATGTTAAAAGGCAGCTGTAATTCAGTTAGAGCGAACGAGGCCAAAACCACTCACTCACCTGCTCCCTTAACTCATTGGCATACCAGTACAGGGCCAATATCTGCGCCAGTATCATGTTTATATACGCACCTACAATGGCCACATGCGCCGTTGAATCCACCTAAAAATGCCATGGACAGAGATATGGTCGACTGAGAGAGAGAGAGGAGAGCACATTGTGACGACACACTTACAAATATCAGCATAAAGAGCAAGGCGCACAGCAGAGCACCGAATGCCAGAAACTCAATCAGAAATATGTAGGTTGTTAGCTTATTGATGGTCTGTATGTAACTATAGGGAATTGAAATTCGTGTTACAACAATGCACTCGATGCCGGGCTGCTTATTATAATTTTTCTTTCCGGCTTTTGCTATGGCTTACTCAATGATCCGCTGATGATAGATAATGCATTCGACTATCTCCTTGGATAGCTGACGTCCGGTTAGCTGGCGTTGGTGTATGCAACGCAATCGATGCTGCAGCGCCTTGCACATCACAATCCCGAACATAATGAAGGCAACACAAAGACTCGTGTACGGTATATACATGCAGCAGCCCATCGGGGTGATGAGCATGTGAAAGACGAACCAAATTTGATAGTAGGGCGTGGCGTACTCATTCACGCCGGGTATTTTGCTACCAAAGGGCAAAACTGTAATACAGCAAAGGATAGCCAGGACTGTAGTAAAGTCGGAAGCTTGCCTTCGATTTAAGGCTTTAAAAATGCAGCTGTGTTGCTTTTAGTGAGTGTAGATTTTAAATTGCCAAAAAGTAATCTAATTACTATATATGTTTTTAATGTTTTAATGAGGGTTTGGGTAAATATTTATCAATTTATGCTGAATTTTGACTTGACGTTAATAAAGTTAAATTTAAATTGCATGTTGATGCCGTTAACTTGTTTGTTCACATCTTTCAGCAGTTTTTAAAATTACATAACTTTGTTTTAGATATCAGACAAAGTAATGTTTTTTTGTGTAATTAATATATTTAAATTTGACAACTTTTCAATCAGTACTTTAAATTAACTGATTTTTAAATTTAAATCTTTTAAAAAATGATGGCTTAACTTCATTTCAAACTTGTCAACTTGTTTCTGTGAGCTTTCCCTTTTTGAGCCTCTTGTTTGCTTACCTCGCTCGTTTGAACTCAACGGATAAAGACCGAAGCCAATGCAGGTGAGTAGACCGAAGAACAGATTGCCGCGTGCCATTAGCTGACCCTGTCGATTGACCTGATCCAGCAAATGCGACACATAGCCGTCGTTAAGACGCATCAGCTCATTGTAGGTGTCCACCAGATTGTTAATCAGCTGCAAGTAGCTGTTCTGGTCAAGTAGCAGCAAATAGGCCCGGAGCACCGTGTTTATCCACAAGACAAGCATGTAGGAGTTGCGTATGATGCCCGTGATGCCCTCGTTGGTGGTGAACATGTACAGCAGTTGGGTGAGCACATGGAAGATGCTCAACGTTAGGCAGATGTAACGCTTAACGTTCTTGTCGTAGAGCAACGCCCAGAAGCGCAAGATGCGAACGTTCATATGAATTAGTTTGATGTCTTCAAACATTTTGCCTAAACTGTGCGCAGCACTGTGCTGGCAATGGACTTTTATAGCGTCGCCCGAAAGTATGCAACGATTATAATAATTTGCTGCTCAATTCATAGAGCGCCTGGCAAAGGCTCCCAAGCTGCAGTTGGGTTTCAATAACAATTGCGCAACAATTTCCATTGCGATTTCAATAGCTCAAATTGAGTTGCAGATGATTTGGCATTTTTATTATGAAAGTGGCCAGCTGAGCGTACCCAAGGCGACGAGTTCGCCATACAATTTTTCATTAATTTTATTTGCGTCCAACTATTTTATTGATTTCCATTTGCCAGTCGCTTGAAAAAGCTTACACACCTTTTGTAAACCATTTTTTTGTACATTTGATTATTGCTTTTAAGAGAACTAATTGATGTTTGCAGTATTTCAATTTATTGAAGAGCGTTTTTCATTTAATTCGCTTTCATTTTATCAACAACTTGCTGTAAGAGTTCCATTGAATTTTCATTTCTATGTAATCACTGTTCAGTTATCAGCTCATCTGATATATATTTATTATACATTTTTTTATGCATGAGAAATTGAATGGCTATCGCAATCAATGTATGCTAATGTGATAATTTGGTTTATATCTTTTTATTTATTTAGGCCACAGCAGAAGTTTAACATCAGCCAGTTGATTAGGAAAATATTATTTCAGAACGAAAGCCGAGAGTTTCATACTCTTTTATGCAAGAAATGTTGAAACATTAATTTAGAATTTACATATATTCTACACAAATTTAACTATTAAATATAAATTATACTCACCAAGAATTCAAAATGTAATTCTGTAAAATTTAAAGGATATTCTTTACTTCTAAATGCCTCACTTCAATAAATTTGCTTAACAATTGACATTTGCATGCGATTATCAATGCACAGAGGTAGATAATTTATTTCAAATAGATTTGTAATTACCATATCATTATATGAAATCAATTCCATCACAGTTCAGTTAGAATCATTCATCTGACAGGCGCAGTTCAACATGGCTCTAATATTGCTAGCTCTTTTGCTGGTGCTATTTGTGTTGATTTATAAGTTTTCAATGGCACCGTATGGAGTCTTTAGGGATCGGGGCATAGTTCACGAGTCACCAAGACCGTTCATAGGGAACCTGAGTCTTCGAGTGCTGTTCGGTCGCACGCCATTCATCGAGATGCTTATCCATAAGTATCAAAAGTTCAAGCAATATAAAGTGTATGGATTTTATAATATAAGGGAGCCGTTCTTTGTGCTGCACGATGTCGAGTTGATTAAAAAAGTGGGCATACAGGACTTTGATTATTTCACCAATCATCGCGACATGATAGCTGAGTTCTCAGAGTCTCTGTTCTCCAAGTGCTTGATATCACTGAAGGGTGATAAATGGAGGGAGATGCGTAATACGTTGACACCTGCCTTCACCGGCAGCAAACTGAAGGCCATGTTCGAGCTGATTAATGAGTGCAGCCTGGAGGGTGTCAGATACATCGAGAGCGAGTTGAGAAATTCAAATAGTCTGGACATCGAATTGGAGATGAAGGATTACTTCGAACGGTTTGCCAACGACGTGATTGCGTCAGCTGCATTCGGCATTAAAGTCAATTCGTTTGTGGATAAAACCAATCAGTTCTATAAAGCAGGACAGTCTGTGATTCACTTCACGGGACTGGCCATGCTTAAGATCATACTCTATGGCATAATGCCGCGTGTCATGAAGGTAAATTATAGCACCAAATAATCCTATTCGTATATATACTCTTAATGGCCTTTTTAGGCTTTGGGCATTTCACTTTTTGATCCACGAAAAACGGAATATTTCAAGAGCTTAATCTTCGATGCTATGAAATATCGCGCTGAGCATAAGATTATACGCTCCGATATGATACACTTGCTGATGGAGGCGAAGCGGAACTTTCTGCTGCAGGAAACTATACCAGAGTCCTCGATGGAGCACGCCGAGTTCAATGACGACGATCTGCTGGCACAATGTGTGTTGTTTTTCGTTGTAGGCTTCGAAATCATGTCCGTTTGTCTTGCCTATTTGACCTACGAACTCTGCATGAATCCCACGGTGCAATCGAAGCTGTACGAAGAGATTCACAAAGTGGAGCAAGAATTACAGGGCAAACCACTCACCTACCCGATGCTGTCGAAAATGAAGTATATGGATTTGGTTATATCGGAGCTGTTGCGTCTTTGGCCGCCTGCCTTCAGCTTGGATCGAGTCTGTAGCAAAGATATAGATATACTGGACGACAATCAGGAAGTGTTGGCCAAGTTTCGCAAGGACGACATCATAATTATACCCGTTGTTGCTTTACATCGCGATCCTGAGAACTTTCCCGAGCCCGATCGCTTTAAGCCGGAACGTTTCCTAGAAGAGAACAAAGACCAAATCAAGCCCTTTACATATTTGCCCTTTGGCCTCGGACCTCGCAGTTGCATTGGTAAATTAACTCTGTTCAATAATTCTACAAACAAGTTGCAAAGCTGCTTTAATTTGTTTTCAGGCAACAGAATGGCGCTCATGGAGGTGAAATCTATTATTTACCATTTGCTGAGCAAATTTCAACTGGTGCCTGGCGAGAAGACTGTTAAGAATATGATGGATAGCTTGAAGGGTTTCCACATGCAGCCCAAGGACAAGTTTTGGATTAAATTCGTGCGCCGAGATGTGCTTTAAGGGTGCATGGTAAAAGCAAAGCAAACAATAATCACCGTATATATAGACATACATATATGTTTGATTAGTAATGGAAATATCTATACTGCAGATAAGATTGCATTATTTATAAGCACGATAAATAAAGGTAATCATGTCTGATAAGAGCTGAACGGTTTCCAATTGATTCGCACACAGTTTAGATCCAGATAATTAACAGCTGTGGTGAGTAAATAGTTTGATCGCAAGCATATATATACGAGTAAAATATATAAAAAGAATTGAATGGATAGAATTCTACATAAATTGTTTATCATATTTCAATATCAAAATAGTGTTGAAACAATTACACATTGTCGATAATTTCATTGGAATGCTATGCAATGCATTACATTTCAACAACATTTTTTGTTTGCTATTTATCAATTGCTTATCTCACTTTGTTTGTGGGTGAGCAATATTCCGAAAAGTTTCCTAACTGCTTTCAAATACTCTTTTATTAAATGGACGAGATTATTTCGCACTGACCTTTGGCAAACTTTAGATACTTTTGGCACTGACATAAATAGTATTATTTTGAACGTTTATGTTTAAATGTTTATGCCTTTTGATATTGCAAAAGTCGGTTGCCAAAGCGTGTGAATGATTCATAGTATCTATTTTTTCAAGTACAAATGTTAGAGCATTTGTTTATTTTTTCAAAGAGAGCACATTCAACATAAAACTGGTTTTTTGGTTTGGGAGAGCGTTGTGTAGAATGCGAGAATGAGAATTTCAAAAATTTAAATATATATGAGAGGAAATGAGCGTTTACTAATGAATGAATGAGAGATCACGCAGAGAGTAATATTGTTTTTACTGCGTATTTGAGATTAGATTGCGTGAGCGTTCTCTATTTATATATTTCGATTAGATTTTGCCACATTAGTTGCCATTGTGTTCTCGCTTCGCTAAGTTCCAAACAAAAGTGCTTCAGCAACAAACATAATTATATATATATTATATCTGTACATTTGAAAAGCCGGCAATGTATCTGATAATCGGTACACTGGTCATTGTGCTTGTGGCTTTGCTGTACAAGTGGTCTGTGGCCAAGTACCAGACATTTATAGAACGAGGTGTGCGCCATGAGACGCCCAAGCCGTTGATGGGCAACTTTGGACTCGGCGACTTTCTGGGTTCAGTGCCGCAGCTGCAAAAGCAAATCGATCAGCATTTGCAGTTTCGCGACTGCAAGATCTATGGATTGTATTTCCTGCGTGATCCCGTGTTCGTGGTGCGCGACGTGGAGTTGATCAAGAATGTGGGCGTGAAGGACTTTGATCACTTCATGAACCATTCGGGAGTGGAACAAATGGAGTCGCTGCTCTCGAAGAGTCTGGTTCAGCTGAAAGATCGCAAGTGGAAAGAGATGCGCAATACATTGACACCCACATTCACGGGCAGCAAAATGAGAGCCATGTACGAGCTGATTAATGTGTGCAGTGAGCTTGGCGTTCAATACATAGCTGGCGAGATTAAGGCCAAAGGCGATGCTGGCATTGATCTGGAGATGAAGGATTACTTCACGCGCTTCACCAACGATGTCATTGCCTCCGCCGCCTTTGGCATCAAAGTGGATTCGTTTAAGGAAAAGGACAATCAATTCTTTAAGATTGGACAATCCGTTACGACCCTAACGAGTAGTGCAATCATCAAAGGATTGCTCTTCACCATCATGCCGAAGCTGATGAAGGTTCGTTTGACTTGCTCTTTATAAAGTGGAATACTACAATTCTGTTTTCGACAGGCTTTGCGCATCAATCTGTTTGACGAGAAGAGCATCGATTACTTCAAGCGTCTGGTCTTTGACGCTATGGTATATCGCAAGGAACACAACATTATACGACCCGATATGATACACCTGCTCATGGAGGCCCAGCGACAGGGCGAAGATGAAGCGGAGACGGGCAAAAAGTTCTCCGATGACGACCTGTTGGCCCAGTGTCTGCTCTTCTTCTTCGCTGGCTTCGAGACCGTCTCCACCTGCCTCTGCTTCCTCACCTACGAGCTGTGCAAGAACCCCGAAGTGCAATCGCAGCTGTACGATGAGATTCTCTCCGTGGAGCAGCAACTGCAGGGCAAGCCCCTCGATTACGATACTCTCATGCACATGAAGTATCTGGACATGGTTGTGTCCGAATCTTTGCGCAAGTGGCCGCCAGCACCGCGCACTGATCGACAGTGCAATGCGGACATTGACTTGAAGGACGAAAACAATCAGTTTGTGGTGTCCCTGAAGAAGGGAGATGTGCTCTTCATACCCATCATAGCACTGCACTACGATCCAGAGAACTTTGCCGACCCCAAAGCGTTTAGACCTGAGCGTTTCTCGGATGAGAACAAACACGAGATCAAACCATTTACCTATCTTCCGTTTGGCGTGGGACCCAGAAACTGCATTGGTGAGTCTAATAAAATAGACATTATTGAAGTCCTTAATTACATTTTCATCTGTATTCAGGCAATCGCATGGCGCTGATGGAGGTCAAGTCCATTGTGTATCATTTGATGCTCAATTTCCAATTGGTGCCAGCTGAGAAAACGTCAAAGGATATGTTGAACAGCATCCAGGGCTTCACAATGGTGCCCAAGGAAAAGTTCTGGGTCAAATTTGTTGCTAGGAAATCTAATGAAAGTTCAGCACAATAATAAAGGCTGCCTCTTCGTAGAGTTGAAGCATCCATTTTTAATTGCAAAACTATCTGTTATGCTCATTGCATTAATTAATCACTTGAGATTCTAATTAAAACTTTATTATGTTTACTGCTTTAAGTCATTTATCAAATGTGAAGTCACAGCAAATTGCACTATTCTCCTGACAAGCTTCATTTAATTATCTTTATTTCATTTCTCCTATGCTGATGCGTCAAAGTGAAATTTGTTTTTGCCACGTTACGAGCAGAAAGAACACACTCAAAGTTCTCGCACAGAATTAATTAAAAGCAATCGAAAATAATGCACTGAGCTTCCTTTCACGACTGCCAGCGACAGCAAGAGCTCGAAAAACATGGATTATCAAGCATAATAATATGTAAAACTGCTAAAATCCAGTGGGGGAAAGATGCTTTTCTATTCTCTACTTCTGCTCAACTGCATTTTGTTCGTTGGCATCACGAGGAAATTTGCACAACACACTCAAGTGCACACAAACGAGACCTAGATGGCGCCACCACCGAATCAACTTATTAAAAAAGTATAGTTAGTGTAATTATGGGAATTTAAATTACTATGCATTTGTAGGTAATGAAAAAAGCGAATACATAAATTACGCTTAAATTCCTGAAATTGATTAACAATAACCACAGGGTATAATTAAGCGTCCTCAAATGAAACTTTTGCTAGAAATCTGTTAATTAATTTATCAATTAGGCTAAACTGCATATTTCATCAAAAAAGGCAAAAAGATAAGATATCGCAAGATTTCCTGGAAGGCGCGTCGAATGTCCAGGACTGTGGCCATGGCAAAAGGCTACCAAAAATGGACGCAACATTTGCAGTTGACTGCGGAGTTGCCAGTTTAATTTGGTAAAGAAATTGTTGGGCGCAAACTTTTTGACATTTCGTTATTTATGTGCTTGGGATATTTAGGCAAAAACTTTTTTGGCCGACTAAGCAGTTAATGCGATATTGATTTATTCGCCCAGAGCCAGCAGCTGCTTTGCGCTTTCACGTCTAATAAATATTATGCAGCTGCAAAAAAGGAAATATAAATAGGAACTGCTTCAGCTGCGAGTATACAAATATGTTCTATGCGTATTTTAAAGAGCTGATCCCAAAAGTTTGTTTTGATTTGCAGTCAGTCCTTCTTGCAAACAGAAAAGAAGAAATTAAAAGATCGCATTCATTTCAAGTTCATGAAATTGAAATGCGAATCAAGACGATTAAGTTGTGTCTGAGTTCGCGGAGGGGGCAAGAGTTTCTATCTTCAGCTCACTGCCAGACAGCTAAGGCTAAAGCCAAGAATCTCAAATATCAAAGTGGCACAGACGAAAAACTTGAAGTTTCTATCAAAAGGCAACAAACTTTTACGCGGAAAAACTTGGACTTGGACTTGCACTTGAGCGAAGCCTTGGCGACAAAAGGCGTGCTACGAGTACAAAAAAAATTAACAGAAAGCTGCAAAATTTTGTTAGCTGCGATTTTGGCCAGGAGGCAAAAAGTTGTTAATTATTTTCGCTGGACTGCCAGCGACATTTAAGCATTTTTTCTTTCAATCGACGATTAAAACGGAATTTTTGTGTGTTGCCTGAAAAAAATCGTGATGCTGCAGAAGCGAAGTGAGGTGGACGTGAAGTGAGCGTTAAATGTTAATGGTCATATTTTGGCCAACTGCATTTATTCGGGGCTCTGCAATGCGGCTTAAGTGCTTGGCAAATTGTGCAAACTTGTAATTTGTAACTGAAGAAGACTGGCAGCAGCAGCATCTGCAGGATAAGCACTAGAGCCAGAGAGAGGGAGAGGGAGAGGGATGAGCCAGCAGGAACTGGCTTGCGGTCGTAGCTGCTTGGGGCCAAAATTCTCTTTTGGACAAAATGGTTGGCAGGCGGCAGGCTTGACCACTGGTTGACCCATTTGCATAATTATTCATTGCGCAGCATTATGAGCATAAATAAAATGATGCTTCAGTGCACACACACTGACACACACACACACACACACTGACACACAGATTCACATGTGTAGAGACGCTGTTAGCTGGCGGATAATGCCCCGTATCGCATAATAAACTCATGTGAGCATCATTCTTACTTCCTTCCTTCCTTCCTTTCCCTTCTCTGTCTTTCTGCACTGCGCTTTTTGCTGCTTATTTATTGTTTAGCATTTTTTATTGCCACAGCAAGTGAACGAACACTCGCCACACACACAAACTCGTGTGCAAACAAAATAAAGTTGTACATTTCACTTTATCAATTTACCAAATTCTCCGGAATTGAAACGAAGAGCATTTGCACGGCAAATTCAATTGATTTGCCAGCCAAAATTTATTTCTGCAGCACAAGCTAATGCATTTTTACAGTTATTAAAGCACATTCTACACGTTGTGCGAGAGTCATGAAATAAATGGCTTAAAGCTTCAGTGGTTTCAAATTTCATGTTCAACTCAATGAAATTGTTTTCAATTTAATTTAAAGCTGCAAGACTCTCAATATTGTGTTATTGCTATTGACTTTCTTACATGCTGCCACTCTATTTTAATAAACCTGTTTTTGTCTTCGTTTAGAGTACTGCATTTCTGGAGCTGGCAGTCGCACTTTGCCTGTTGACCCACATCACAGCTAATCCGCAATTTAAGTGACGCTTTAAGCCAGTGCCATTGCGCTATTTGCAGCCCTGGGCTGAGCGCAACTTTATTAAAATTCCCCAAGTTCATATAGACAATAGGCAACCGCAAAAGCAGCTGCTTTCAAAATGACACACAAAGTTTGCAGAGCTCCAACAGTTCGCCTCAAACTAGCTCCAACGTGTGTGTGCGTGCGTGTGTGTGAGTGTATGAAAGGATGTGGCTGTTGGCTGTGACGACAACCTTAATACCAAAATACTCAATTAAATAAAGTTCTATTTGAAATTGCATTACATTTATGAACGTGAGTGCGTATTGCCCTCTCGTTGCTCCAGTGCCCTTTTTATGGTATCCTGCCGCACTTCCCCCCCTCCCTTCCACACAGACAGCCGCAGTAAAAGTTTTGGAGCTCATATAAAAATATTATAGTGCACACTTCCTCTGTGTGTGCATGTGTGCGGATAAACCGCAGAAACAAGTGCTCACATACCTATACATATGTATATATGTTATGTATATATACAATGCGAGCACTGCACATTTCGATTGTCAAGTGCAAATCATATAAAATGGAATTTTCCGTTTCCAGTTCCGGTTTGCGTGGCCGTCTTTCCACCTGGCGAGTGCGTGACCCCCAAGTGTTTACTAACTCCGACAGGGTTCTTTAAATGGCAGTGCGAAAACACTTTAAGAGCGCACCACAAACGAACATTGAAACATTGCCACCTAGTGCTGAGCTCAGAGCAACATGCAATAAGGCGATCAAATCTGTTTAGGCGGCAACACACACACACACACACACACACACACACACACACATTGTGTGTCGACAACGGAAGAACAATTTGTACACAGCCAGAGTTTGAACTTTCCAAATATTTGCAATTCAACAATGCTAAGTTACACAGCGAAGAAAGCTAGCTGCGTGTGGGAATTTCGATAGTAGGTAGCTAAAACAAATATATTACCTTTATGTATTCCAACTGTAGTGTTAAGAAAGAATTCTGTCTGAGTTAAGTTGTATATTCCAACTGTTTTCATTCATTTGAAATAGGACTTCATCTGAACAAAGACTTATTTGTTTATTACAAAAAGCGATCGTAAATTGTATATTTTATCTGTCCAATTTGCTGCGTTTGGGAATTTCGATTGTAAGCAAAAAAATTTTATATTAAAAAAGAGCTCTTTCTGAGTTGAGTTCCAAATTTAAACTGATTTTATTCATTTGAAATAAGACTTCATCTGAACAAAGACCTATTTGTCTATTACAAGAAACGATTGTAAATTATATATTTTCTTGGTACTTATCCGTCTAATTTACTGCTTTTGGGAATTTCGATAGTAACCAAAATAATTATATTACTTTTATGTATTCCAACTGTTGTATTAATAAAGAGCTCTTTCGGAGTTGAGTTGTAAATTTAAACTGTTTTTATTCAGCGGAAACAAGGTCCTTATATACAAAAAGTTCTTATTATAAATTAGCGTCATGAAAAGACTTATTTGTTTATTACAACAAGCGATTGTAAATTGTATATTTTCTTTCTGAGTTGAGTTTTAAATTCAAACTGTTTTTATGTATCTGAGACAAGGTCTTATATACAAGAAGTTCTTATCTTAAACTCGTCTTATGCAAAGACTTATAAGTCTATTACAAGAAACGATCATAAAATATATATTTTACTGATACTTAACTGTCCAATTTACTTGTCTTATTTATCTAGTTTGTATATAATTATATTCTGTGTTGTTTGATTTCGCTAACTTAAAGTGTTTGTTGCGTTGGTTTCATTTACTTGTGTGAACTTTTTAGTGGACTGTATGTTTTGTTAGTTGTAGGAGTACGTAGAGTAACATCGACTTTCCTTTTCGCATGTGTGAACATATTGCCTGTATCGATTATAGAGGTGACTTGGCGATCATATTAACTTTGCCAGTTGTCTTTGGTTTTGCTGCCTGTTCTCCTAAACAGCAGTGAAGTAAATAGTATTAGAAATGATTATTAATATAACAACATGCAGAAGTGTTATTAACATTTCCCTACCAACTCGGCGCATACAGCAATTAATATAATAATGTTTGTTTGATTCACGAATAGCTCGGAAAATAATCAAATAATGTAATAAATTGCAACTTTGTGCTGTTGTCAATAATGAATTTGTGGCAGGTGCGGCATTAACACATTTAGAACAACTCGGCCGCAAGCATTTAATGCAACAAGACTGGCTTTAGTAAATCCCATTGAAAACTAATAGGCATCAGCTATCGGCCGTGGTAACAATGGCAGGTGTTTGCGCACATTTGCTATAATTCGACCGCAACTTTAATATCATCTATGCGTACAATTTACAGCGCTGAAAAGCGTTTGTATGCCGACTGAGAGTGCATTGCTGTGTACTCGTACTGTGGGTGTGGATTAATAAGCAGAGTGCTCGCCTGCAAGCGCATTTCGAATGCCAGACCAATTGTCGGTTTTTGCGGTTTGGCAAATGTTTAAGCTCTTCGGCTTATGCTGAACTGCAGGCGGCTAGCTACTCGGGCACAGGCAGGTACTTAGTTAAATTGGCGATGAGTACTGTACACGGAGCAACACACATTAAAATTGCATGCAAATAATTCATATCAAACAATCAACTCTTAAAACACCAACACTCGTCTCGTATTCGCCAAATTGTTTAATGCGCGCCTACACAACTTAAGAGCATTCAAATCCTACTACTCTCTTTAGGTGCCTGGCTCTCTTTGCCGGCAGCCGAAGAGAAGCGTTGGATATTGTGGTGCCGAGTGGGAGTTGGTAAGAGCGTTTGTTGTGGTAGTGCTTAAGATTCAGGGCTAGTAACTTGGCAAGTGCTTAAACAAATCATTGGCTGCTTCTTGATTTATTGCGCGCAGATTGTGTGTTAGTAAATCGCGGCTTTGAATGTAACATTGTCATATGCAAATTATTGCATTTAATATTAAATTATCATTCACTTGTGTAGCGATTTTTGGCAATTGTATTGCAGATTTCAGCCAAGCAGATTGTAATGTATACACTTGAATGAATTCCACACATCTGCCGATTCTCAGTATTGCGATATTTTTAGTATCTCATTAAATGGCGGAAAGCGCACTTATGAGTTTCAAGGCAGGCGGCTTGAAATTGTGTTCGCCTCTGTTATTTTCATTTGGATTTTTATTATAATTATTGAGAGTCATAAATACTGAGTGTCTTAGCCCGGCTTTGGCATTTTATGGCAGCTGAAAGTGCCTGCGTTGGGGAATCAAAAGCATAAAAAATAATGTTAATTTCAATATTGCCTTATTAAATGAGCATAAAAGTCATGTGTGCTGGCTGCTGGCTGGCTGCTGCAACATATTTATACGGAAATACGAAATTTGTTCATTTGAGCCTGTTAACGTTTTATTTTCCACACTCAGGCCGAGGCCGAGCCTCAATGGCTCCGCTGCCGTGAAATTTAAATAAAACGTGCCTTTGTAGCCACCAACGAGAACGAACGTATGCCGAGATATGTACTATATGTGTTTTGGACAGATTGTCGAGCAGCTGCCGCCGGTTGCCGGTTGCCGGAGTGACAAGGCTTTAAAACGGGCCTCAGTCACTCAGTCAGTCAGTCAGACAGCGAGACAGCGAGCCAGGGAGTGGGTGAGATTGTCTGTTTGGGTCGATTTGGTCGCGTCGGGAGTCACGCACTTCACACACACACACATACACACATGTCTATAGACGGTTTTTAGTATGTTACGCAGGATGCCGACAGCTGGCAGCGCACTAACACAGACACAGAGACAGAGACAGACGCAGGAGTGTGTCGGGAAATGTGACAGGATGTCATTTTGCAACGCATCCGAAAACATAAACACGTCGCGCGCTCTTCTTTTGTGTCGCTCGCAAAATTATGCTGCTAAAAGGCGGCAAATGTTTGTATTTCCCTCGGCCTCACTTCTCGCACACACGTGTGTGCCTGTGTGCGTGTGTGTGGAGAAGGAAACTATGGCGAAATTTGCATAAGTGTTTGTCGGCTTCCCGCCCAGACGCAGCTTCTACCACTTTCGCATAGTTTTCCGGTCATGGTTATTTAAAATACACGTAATATTCATAATACGACACAAACGCGTGTCATCCACGGCGTGGCATTGTGTTAAATTTATATATATATCGTATATATTTATACTTGTTGAGTTTCACAGTGCAACTTCCGACAAGTGCCTAATAATCCACTGAAAATTGTCAGAGCCTGGCATTTGCGGCACTTCAAACCGTTTGCCAAAATTGATTCATTTTTCACTTTTATGATGCTGTGTTCTGTCGAAACGAGAACAAATGTGTTTTTGCCATATTTAATAACGGTTTTTTTGCAGCTTGCGCTGGATTTAATTAGCTTTTTTTTTGGCGCGCACACCGCTGAAACCATAAAACTAATTTAGATTTGCAATGTGCATTTAGTTGACCTTTCACCGCTTGACCACAATTCAACAATGTTCACAATTAATTTTAATTTATGTCTAATTTTCATTTGTAGTTTTTTCAACAAATAAATGTGCATTTGCTTCTTTTGTAAATTATGGCGGATTGCTTGCCGGCTTAATTAAATTTCCAACTAAAAAGTGCAACACACAGTGGCGACTGTTTCAATATAAATTTGCAAAATATTCGACTGCAATATAAATAAACACATGCATAAATATTTGGGCAGCCAAATAGACTTGCATTAATAAATATGTTAATACAAGGTGTATTGCCTAGTTTTATTTAAAAGCCAAATAAATGTGAAATTGAATGAACTATACATTTTTGTGTATGCCTCGTTAACATAATTACTATGTATAATTAAAATATGCACAGAAGAGAATGAAAAACTATATAGTAAGATGTGTGTAGATCTGAGCCAAACAATTGCTCCGTTGCGGCGACTAAGAAAAACGCTGAAACTTTACAATAAAGTGCAACAAATTTTATTCTTTAAATCAAGCTAGGACTGAATCAGAAAAATACAAAATCTTACTTAAAAGGAGAGGCATTGTTTGTATTAAGAAACAAAAGTGTTGATTTGTTAATTAAACTGGAAGATATACAGAATCTGACTTCTAAGGGAGCATTGCTTACATTAAGAATGGAAGTGCTTACGAACTATGGATTTGTTAATTGAACTGTATTATTGATTATTGATTATAAATATACATCCAATAAGCGCTTATTGCTCACTATTGTGTGCAGTTTCTTCGATCTTAGAAGTCTTTTCTTTCCTTTGTTTATTTTTGCAGGATCTAATGGATTCTGCATGAAGTGCAAGAGTGCATACGTCACTATATAGCAGTACTCAACTCTTCAAGAATAATTATTAAAGTGTGTCAAGCAATATAATCCAATAGCAATAAAATTCGGCTGTAATGCGATGTAATACTCCTCTGAAGCATAAACACGTTTTTGTTTCTGTTCACAAGCTAACCATTTTTTCACAGAGCTCTGGCATGCAAAAATGATTGTATAGAATGGTAAACACACTACCATATGATATGTTGGCAATGTCAGCTAGTTCGTCCACTTGCAATTTGCAATCGTTCATTACCAATTTGTGGAATTTTTTATATTTTCTCGAATTACAGTCTGATTTCGGCGTCCATTAGGCGCTGCATCATCACGTTTAAATTCTGAAATCCACTTAACGAATATTTATCTAGATGGAGCAGAGTCCGGGCGATTGGTTTTTTGGTTGCCAAAATATTTCTTCCTTAACAAACAATGTTTTATTAAAACTCGAATTTAACTTTTCTTCATTTAGTTGTCGATAACAAAAGCTTGTTCACACAAAATGCGATAACTATCGAGCGAGTTGCCAGATCGCTGTCAAATTTATGCACGTAACCTTTGAAGAATTATACTAAATAAATACCGCAAAAACTCAAGTAGCTACATTTATAGATAAGTCATACTGCTTGCTTATTGAGTGGACAGTTATGTCAGTTGTCGAGTACTTTTGATTAGTTGTTAAAGTGCGTGGAGTTAAAGAGGAATATATTCGTTTTCCAGGCAATTGATTCTAACCACTGTGCAGTGTAGAGGACGTAATTTGATTGCAATCTGCTATCGGATGACAATATGCACATTTTATTTAACTAAACATCATTAATATAAATATATGCATATTAGTGAGTTCATTTCGGGTGTCAAGCTGAGTTTGTGTGCGGCCAAACATGTTATTTAATTAGTTTATTGTTGCTGGCCAAATGCACAATGCCACGAATGCGAAAGTTTGTCATGTTGCAAGGCAGCGGCCTCGTAACGCACAAACATGCATATTTGCGAGTGCAGGCGCAGTTGCAGTTGCATGTCTATATAATTAACACAGAAAGCGAACGGAAGCCAGCTGAACTGAATTGAAATATCAAGCAAGATGGCAGCAGGCAAGAAAACCAAATGAAAAGGCTGTTTGTTCGCGTGTGTGTGTGTCTGTGTGTGTGTGTGAGGGGAAGTGACTATACGTGTGTGTGTGTGTGTGTACGTGTGTGCTCCAGTTGGTAAATACAAAGTACAAATTGCACAAATAATGATACAGTGGGTAAACTTTCGCTGATGTTGCAACATGTGATGATGTTGCATGTTGCTGCTGTTTTTACTAACAAACCTCCGGCTCAAAATCAACACAACTGCAACAGCAACAGTGTGTGTGTGCGGCAGCTAGTGCATGCTATTAAGCTGTGCCTTGTGGCACACTGAGTTTGTCATTTGGCTTATTGATTTTTGCATACAACCAACTCGACTCGACTCGAGTCGAGATGAGAGCATCCTCAAGTGCGTTAAAGTCGGCAAACCACTTAACAGCATTGACATTGACGAATATTGAATACGCTTCTTGGCCGCGCCACCAAGTTCATGTTGCAGCAAATAGAGCTCTGTGCGTCAACTCGCATACCTTTGGCTTGAAAGTTTGCAGCGCACAAACTTGTGGCTCCCAAAAGGCATTCACTTTGCATGCTAAATAAATTTAATAAGCGCATCAACTTTATGCCCCACACAAACTTTTCATGCAATTTGTTTACGGCCCGCAGTGCGTGTGTGTGTGTGCGTGACAAGCTAAACAAATTTTCGCTAAGTGATTTTTTCTTTTTTTTTGGGCATTTTCGTTGTTGCCACATAATTAACCATTTGCAGGGCAGAGACCAACAAAAATTATAGCATATATATATTCCACACCTCTCGGCCCGTTATCGCCTGCTGTTGCACAGACTTATTTATGGCCACTTTATGGCCACATTGCAGACCTATTAACAATCTGCAGTCAAATTTAATTTCTAGCTACAACAACGACTCAAATGGCAGCCAGCGCAAACGCTGCGATACCAAATGATATTAAAAAAAAAAAACAGAGAGAAAACAGTGAATGGAAGTTGAAATTTATGTGACAGCATTTGAAATTTATTTGGTGCAACGTTCGGCGGCAGCGGCTACAGCGGCTACAGCGGCGGCGGCTGTGCCGGCGATTTGTGTCTGCTGCAACAAAATAAAGTTCCATTGACCCATTTTGTGGGCCAGCTTCAGCTTCAGCGTCAGCGTCAGCGCCAGACACGAGCACGACAATACACATACGCCCCGTGGCACCCCGACATGCAAAGTTTTGTTTTGTTCTGTGTTGTGCCAGGCTAGCGAGCGAACAAAAAGGCAGCCAGCAAATGCGCAGACGATTAGTGTGCCATTTGGTGCGCCTTGTCTATGTGCACACACACACACACACAGATACACACGCACGTCGAGGCTGGGCTGCTGTTATTTACTGTTATTTGTTTAGCTGGGTTCCTGTTTATTTTTCGGCTTATTTGTTGCCATTGTTGGCTGTCATTGTTATTACTATGCCTGGGCCAGTTTATGCTGCACTTGCTCGGCCGTCACAAAATGAAATATTTAAGTGCGCATTAGCCGCATGCTCCATTTACCCGCCTCGTCGCTCCCTGCCCCTGCCCCTGCCCCAACCGATGTTGGCCAACTGGCAACTGGCAGCAGCCCTTGGGCCTGCAGAGTAATTGCGAAAATTACCACAAGCACTGCAAGAGGCTGCATTCCGATTCAATGAATGAGAATTGCAATGATTTTTGCGCTCAGCACAGCACAGGCCTGCCCTCCCCTCGCCTCAACACCCCCCCTCCATTCGCCACAGTGGAGCTCTGTCCCCGTTTGCCATATGCTGATTTCAATTGATTCTTGCTTTGTGGCTTCTCTGTGCTTCGTTTGCTTCGTTAACATTGCAATGTCGGATACGGTTTCTGGTCGACTTCCAGGTACCACACACACGCATGTTCAGCCTCTCTGTTGCATGCCTGTGGGCGTGGCAGGGACGGGCCACAAACGCATATTATAAATACCACATGCAGCTGAACAACAAAAACACCGCCCGACATGCAGAACGTTTCACTTCGAAATGACGATTCGATCTCGATTCGAAGGCGACTATTTAAAAACCATTGCAATTTAGGTTAAATGTTTAGCTTTTGATGCAGGGCCTTGGTTGCAATCTATTAAAAGAAACAAACAATTGCGAGACCGCTACTCTTTAGCTCTGGATTGTGCGATAAGCGTTTTCAAACACTGGATAGATATGTTTCTTCTGCTTTTTATTTTGTTCGCATTGCATATTTAAAAACCATTGCAATGTAGGTTAAATGTTTAGCTTTTGAAAAGGTAGAGTCGATATACTTACTCTTTTGCTTTTAGTTTATCTAAATTGCTTATTTTAAAACTCATTGTAATTTCGGTTAAATGTTTAGCTTTTGATGCAGAGAATCGATTGCCATCTCTTAAAAAAGGGAAACAATTTAAAGACCGCTACTCTTTAGTTTTGGATTGTTCGATTAGCGTTTTCTAACAGTCGATACATGTATTGCTTCTGCTTTTTGATTTGTTCTATTTGCATATTTAAAAACCATTGCAATTTAGGTTAAATGTTTAGATTTTGATGCAGGGATTGATTGAAATATGTTTAAGGGAAGCAAACAATTGTGAGACAACTACTCTTCAGTTCTTGATTGTCCGATTAGTATAAAGGTAGAGTCGATGAATTTACTCTGCTTTTTAAAACCCTTGCAATTTAGGTTAAATGCTGAGCTTTTGAAGCAGGGAATTGGTTGCCATGTGTTAAAAAAAGGAAACAGTTTAAAGACCGCTACTCTTTAGTTCCTGATTGTCCGATTAGTCGATGTATTTATTCAGCTCTTTGTTTCTCCAAAATGCATATTCATTTCAAGTTTCTTATTAAATTATAAGTTCTACCACTGGCACTTGGCTTTTTTTCAACAGCTTTGTGTTTCGTTTATTCAAAAAGTTGCCTTCGGCCAGATATGCACGATGTACACATGTAATGGCTGAAACCTTGATGAAAACAGTTACCAAAAGTGCTGCCATGCTCTCTGAGCACACTTCAAACAATCAACGAATGAAGTATTGTTGTAGTTGTTGTTCGGTTTTTGTTTTTTTTTTTGTTTTCTGTTCCGTCGAGCACTTAGAACTTTGCTTACATGTACTTCAATTTGAACGAACTTTTGACCTTTTCACAGCCTTGTTCATAAGCGGTGAGAGCTCTTGTGGTCAGCATTCTACACAAAACAACAAAAATTAAATATCTCGGCTGTAATTCTAAAAAAGAGCAACTGAATTGCTGACTTGTAACATTTGTGAAGCACTCAATCAGCTGGTGGCTCTTTAATACACACTCACATTTAATTAAGACAAACAATGCAGTCAGGAGGTCAAAGACTTTTGCCTTCCTCCCTCACTTGTGGTCTATTAACCCGACAACGAAACTTTCCACTGCACTTTAAGAATTCATAAATAAGAGTTACTTTAAATAATTGCGCTGTTCGACACAGTTTCAAAACCCAAATAAATGTAAGCCAATTGAAGAGTTTGGCTAACAGCAGTAACTTTATTTAGGTTATAAAGCGTGGCAAAGTCCCAGCGTTGTAGTTATAAGGCAATTAAGCAAAGTATTTAAGCAGAGCGCCTCTTGAATCATTTTTTCGTGTTATGATTTCAATTATTTTACTTTTAAGCAAAGCTTGCCGAAAGTAGTTATAATGTTTTTGTTTTTAAATTAAGATTGAAACTCGCAGCCTCATTATAAAGTGACTTTCAACAACATAAAGTCAATGCAAATTGAGAAATGTTGCAACTTTGAGTTTAAGTGGGCTTTAGTTTTGCTGTCCTGAGTGTGCCTCATAGTACTGCAATAATGAACTAGAGCAGCTCCTCAATTATCAAAATATGGCCAGCCAAAGAAACGAAACATTTTGCCTTTGTCAGAAGTGAAGAGCGCTGCCCATTGAAACGTATATTTTGTTTAATTGAAGTACAATATGAAATGCACACAGTTCACTGCACAAATCTAACGACGCTTCAGAGTTGTGGGATGAGTGGAGGGGAGTGAAGAGAGTGGTCATTGTTTCTTTTTCTGTTCGTTCATTTTTCATTTTTCATATTTTCTTTTGGTTTTTGGGCATTTGTGAAGCGACACGTAAAAAATTGTGAACAATGCCGTTGCTTGAAGTTTGATAGTTTGGTTTTCTTGATTTAACTTGTAATTGGAAATCTGAACTTGTGCCACGTATAAATGTATAAGCTGTTACATAAGGAGAAAGAGGAAAACTGGGGAACTGAGGAAATAAAACTAACGGAGAAATGCAATTATAAGGTTCAGCTTGTCGGCGTGCTGGAGCAGGAGCTGGCGGCGAGCGTTAAGTAGTTTATTTACTTCAGCCATAATTGAAATGCCAGTTTGCCAGTGTGAAAGAAATCATAGCATACATTCGAGCGCATTGCCTTATAAATTGCATTGTCGTGCAAGGGCTTCCATTTCGACTTGTATCGCATTGCATTTGCAGTGGCGTTGCATCGCATTGGCATCGCAGCAGAATAGAGTGGAGTAGAAAAAGCAATTTGCAGCTATCAAAACGATGCAGACTTCGTGCTGGCTGCCTGGGCTGCCTAGCTGCTTGGCTGCTTGGCTGCCTGGCTGCCTGGGCTGCTTGAAAGTAGCGACAATTGATCGATTTGTTGGTATTTGCCAAGCAATCGTCGTTTGCCAGCATTGGCAGTGGAAATGGCAATAATTGCAGCTGTTGACTAAGCTGACACAGCGGGTTAATAATGCGCTCGCATCAAGTAGAGCAAGCCAAGCCACGTTTAAAGCACAACTTTAGCGGGGCGCACATGGCGTATGCGTGATGCCGATTGCCGGGCGATAGTGTGCGCGTAAAGTTTAAAGAACAAATGTGCTGATTATAGCGATAGCACTTGATTAACGTCGTCATCGTTTGCCAGCCAAGCGCAGGAGGCTGTTATGCAAATTAGTCGAGCGCCCCACGCACAATTTGTTTTAGGCGCGAGGCGCTGACTGGGCGGAGGGGGGGGGCGTGTCTGACGGTGGAAAAGGTGTCGCTCACTTGACAGCGCTAATGAAGGCAAAGGCAGTCACTCTGGCTGTCAGTGAAGAAACCGCCACAACACAATCAGGAAAGCAAATAAGCAAACAAGCAAACAGTTAGTCAGACAAAACACTGGCGAGACCACCCCCGTCCTTCCCCACACACTTTGCTTCTGCTGCCTTTCGGAAAAAGCCAGTTACAGACGATCTGACAGCGTTTCGGGTTTTAGCTTCAGCTTCGGCTTCATTGTTTGGTTTTTGGTTTTTGGCCATGTTTGTTGCCTGCTGCTGCTGCTGCTGCTTCTGCTGTTGCCTGCTTATCGTTACTTTGGCTTAATTAAAATGCCTCGCGCTGCCAATTTGGCCATTTCTCGCACAGATTCACTCTCATACACGTATTAACAGCACGCGTTATTGGCACGCCAGTTTAAGCCTGTTTAATTAGGCATAGGACGCGTCGAATTCGCGTTTCGCGCACATGACAACTGCAATTTTTTCGAAGCGTTTATTCAGCATTTCCATTGTAAAATTTTTGCAGACAGCCGCAGCTATTCATAAGCATAGCGTCGACTGAATAGACAGACAGCCTCAGCGACTGAGTGAGTGTGCGGGTGAGTGAGTGAGAGAGAGAGAGTGAGGGAGTGAGTGAGTGAGTGAGTGTCTTGAGTGACAGTCTGACAATTGCGGCTGCCTTTTTACTCGTATTTTGGCTTTGTAATGCTGCTACCCAAAAACCTAAAGTATCATTAATAAAAAAATAATGCCACAAAAAGAATAACGCATGCCACACACACACACACACACACATACACGCGCGCAGACAGACAAACGAAATGCTGTCGCCAACAACAACAACAACATGACGGCAGAGAAGAGCAGCGGCAAACCTCTCTAATTGAATTTCTTATGGTCCATTAACTGTCAGTCCAGAAATCCGCAGAGTCAGTCGAAGGAAGAGAGGCGGATGCCAGAAGCGTGGGCGGCGTCTCTGTGTGTGTGTGTGTGTGGGGGAGGGGGGCGCGGAGGCGTGGCGCAAGGTATGTATGATACTTATATAACACCGACTGAATGAGTAAGCAACGAAAACGTAAACGTGACAGTTTTTAACAATATTTAAGATGTCAGCATGATATATCGTTTAATTTATGTATGTGTCTGTCTGTCTGCGCGTCCACTCGCCCCCCAACCTTCCCTCCCCCCCTGCAGGCACCATGCATATACAGCACCTCATCCTTGGCTGCGTCCTTGGTCGGCCTTGTTTTCGCCAGCAGAGATAAATTTATTAAAAACGTTTTGTGCGTTATTTTTCAATGCCGTCGACTGATAAATGCGCCAGTCATATATTTTGTGAGTGTTTCGAGTACTTGCTTTGGCGTATTATAATTAGCTTAAAGATCAGTTCAAATTTGCATAAAGATTAAGAGACAAATTAAATTTATAAACTGTCACGGCATGAATAATGATGCCGCGCACAATGCGAATGCGAGTAGTATGAGCTGGCTTACGCTAATGAAACATATTTGTATCTATTAAAAGCCTTAAGCAGCTTCCGAGCATTTGAAGTGTATTCAAGTGCTTTTCGCACAAAGTCAAGTTGTAGCTCAGCAACCATTTGGCACGTGCAATTACTGTAAGTTCATTGAGCTTATTGTCTAAACTACACAAGCATGTGCTTGAAAGCTTTGGCAACTACACAAATAGTTGAAGTAGTTGAGCAGCTTAAAGCTTCGAAGTGCTAACGTTGCGATGTGTGTATTTTGAAAGTAAGACATTACGCAGATTAATCGTGTATTTATGTGCCGTTCTCAGCTAACATATTTGTATCTATAAAAAGCCTTAAGCAGCTTCTGAGCATTTGAAGTGTATTCAAGTGCTTTTCGCACAAAGTCAAGTTGTAGCTCAGCAACCATTTGGCACGTGCAAGAACTGTAAGTTCATTGAGCTTATTGTCTAAACTACACAAGCATGTGCTTGAAAGCTTTGGCAACTACACAAATAGTTGAAGTAGTTGAGCAGCTTAAAGCATCGAAGTGCTAATGTTGCGATGTGTGTATTTTGAAAGTTAGACATTATGCAGATTAATCGTGAATTTATGTGCCGTTCTCAGCTAACATATTTGTATCTATTAAAAGTCTTAAGCAGCTTCCGAGCATTTGAAGTGTATAAAGTCAATTTGTTGCACGCGTAATAACAGTAAGTTCGTTCAATGAGCTTATTGGGTAAACTAACAAGCATGTGCTTGAGAGCTTTAGCAATTGCACAAATAGTTGAAGTAGTTGAGCAGCTTAAAGCTTCGAAGCGCTAATGTTGCGATGCAAGTATTTAAAAGTTATAGGTTACGCAGATTAATCGTGTATTTGGTTGCCGTTTTCAGCTTATGAAACACATTTCTATCTATTGAAAGATAGCTACTGTAATCTTAGCATTTGAAGTGTACTCAAGTGCTTTCCGTTAAGTCAAATTGTAGCTCAGCAAGCATTTGGTACTTATAATACCAGTAAGCTTATTGAGCAGTAAGTTTATTGGCTTGCGATTGCGGGAACTGAAAAAAATGTGCTTGAAAGTTTCACAATTAAAACAGCTTAAAGCTTCGAAGTGTTATTTCTTGAGAATGAGCTAAACTACTAATAGAATTTATGGCAGAATAATCGTGTATTTGTGTGGTGTTTTCAGCATATGTCATTATTCTGCGTTTAAGCAAGTCGAGCATTCACTTGCTGAGTTTGCATATTGTAGTATTTTCATACAATAACATTAAGTTTATTGAGCTTATTGGATGAAGTAACTAACATGTGCTTGAAAGTTTTAGCAACTAAACCAGCTTAAAGCTTTGGACTTCAATTTCTGGGGCAATGAGCTTAATAGTTATTGTTGTGATGCGAGTCTTTGTGACTCGCCTGTAAGTTGCAAATGGCGCAGATTAATCGTGTATTTGTGGGGCGCTTTCAGCTAATGTCATTTGTTCCAGGTTTATACTTAAGCAGGTCGAGCATTCACATGCTGAATTTGCATTTTGCAGTATTTTCAGTTTCTTGGGCCGGCGATTTACAATTTTCTGCTCCAGCCATTCAGAATATCGAGCCAGCAGTGGCTGCTAAATAAAATAAAAGTCAAACTCGAACTCTGCAGCAGTAAATACAGCGATGGCAGGGCATGAACAGGTGGGAGAAATGAACGCAGCCGCCGGGCGACGACTTCCTCATCCGGTTTGCAGCTGACTTATTTATGCAAATATGCGCAGCATTCAGACTTTAATGTGCATGCCTCCGTTTTTATTTCAATAAACATTTCTATTTCTCCCTCTCTCTCTCTTTTTTTAATAATATTTATTTTCATGCAACAGTGGCGCTGAATTGCTGACCTAGCTGAGCAATTCTCTGTGGAATTTTGCAATTTTAAAGCGAACTTTTGCAATTGCAATTTGCTACGGTTTTTAGCTGCTGCTGCTGCAGCTGCAATAGAGACATTTTGGGCATTGATTTCTCGTGCGTACGCCAGCATGTCGGGGTCCAGCAATAATGAGCCATTAGCAGCAATTACGGACGACCAATACAATTAAGCCAGCGGCGTTTGGCCATTTCGACGGTTCAAGTGCAGCTGCGACAGTTGCCTCGGCAACGCGACGTATGCGTAATATGCTTTTGTCTGATACTCTCCAAATAAGGCTTTGTTCGCTCCCTCTCTCTGTATCTGTGCAGGCAAATTGGCATTCGGTTGCAAAGGTTGCTGGACTGCAATTTGATTTCATTGAGCTCTCATTGCGAATCGTTCGTTGCCACTAGTTGCGTTCCTTCACTGGAAGCCAAACAAAAATGAAGGACTCTATGCCAGACACGTACTCGGTTTATATACTTAACTTGCTCTCTCTCTCTCTCTCTCTCGTTATCTGCCTTGCTGTTTTTGCTGCTGCTGTGACTGTTACTGTGCCTATGGGGGCCGATGTCGATGGCAAGTGCTGAGCTCTTGCACCCTGGAGCATAGTTAATAATAATTGCCTGCTTTTTGGCATTGCTTTTTGTACATTGAAACGAAGCATCATCAATTTGGGATTAGCCGGCATTGCCACGATTGCGAGGCCAACGCCCACGCAGTTTGAGGTTTGTTAAAATTGTCACGTCTTTTGTTATTGTAGCGAAATAAATACATTTTAGCCAGTTTCCCAGTTTCCCACTTTCCCAGTTGCCCAGCTTAAAAACTGTGAGCGTCAAGGCCAGCCGAAACTTTTCCACCATCGCGACGTTCGGCTCGATCGTGGGCTGTTTGCTCATGTGCCGCTCCACTGACTGGCTAATTAGCTTAGTTGAAGCTGCAGCACTTTGAGTTATTCGTTTCGTTGTGCCTTTGGACTTGCGCTTTAATAAATAATTATTCCAGTTCGGTCGCAGTTTTGGCAGCCGCTTTTGATGTTATTCTCTCGTTTCGCACACACTTTGTGTATTTTGTTTTCTCTTTTTTTTGTTTGCTTTTTTTTTGCTTCTGGTGCTTCCTTTATTCTGGGTAAATACTCGGCAGTTGAAAGGGCATATAATAAGCGTGCGGCCGAGGTTTGCAAAACTGTTTGCCCCATCAATTTCGCTAAGTTGCATGCAGCCAAGCTTCACTCAATTACGGCATAGTTGAACTTGACTTGTCGCCCAACAAAGAGGTATATAAGACGGAGACAGACTCGTGTTTATTTTGCTGGAAGTTGAACAATCAAATTGTTGTCAAGCGCCAAGTTGAACTTTATTAAATTTGTAATTAGATTGAGTTCAATTAGCTGGTAGATTTGGAAGGGTTCACTTCTTTGATTTAACGTTTAAAAAATTGCCTAATTAGATTTCGGACAAACAATTACAGCACTTTATTACACAATTGACAACCTTTGTGAAGTTTTCACTTAATTAGTTTTCAAAAAAATTTGCTTTTTGGTATTAACTTGACAAATCTTTTGATTTTTGCACAATTTAATTACTTTGGTTCAACTTTAGCTATTTGAGTTTAAAATGTATTTGTGTAATGTCTTTTTGT
Organism: Drosophila rubida; assembly: GCA_035046165.1. Taxonomy (NCBI): domain Eukaryota; kingdom Metazoa; phylum Arthropoda; class Insecta; order Diptera; family Drosophilidae; genus Drosophila; species Drosophila rubida. The sequence continues at coordinate 26,851,663 of JAWNOF010000021.1, read as the reverse complement.
ATTACTCATTAAATTATAATTTGTGTATTTTACTAATATTTTCTGTTTGATATTACTATACAGCGTAAGTATAGCGGAAGACTAATAAATCATTATTTTGAAATATTAGTTTTCACAACATTTATATTAATATTACATTTATGTATAAATCTATGTATTATATCAACGGGTAACATTTTCAATGTTCATATTTTACTTTAATATTGTAATAAATATGTAACGAGAGACTTCTAACCAATTATTTTCTAAATTTTTTGCGTTTTGCTTTATTGTTCATTAAATTATAATATAGTGAATTCGGCTAACACTGTCAATGTTCCCGTTTTACTTTAATATTATAATAAATATTTGGACTCCTAACCAATTATTTTGCCAAACAAGTTTTCATAAGATATGTATAAAATTGATATAAATAAATTTATTTTTCTTTAGCTCAATAAATTATAAAATTCTACCTAACATTTCCAATGCTCTCGTTGTACTTTAATATTGTCATAAATATTTAGACACCTAGCCAATTACTGTGCTAAGCTAGTTTGCGAAAGATGTAAATAACTTTGTTTCCATGCGCTCTTCAAAGGCGATTTGTTGGTGCTTTATGGGTGAAATAGCTTTGTAGCAATGGCTGCATAGTCAAAGCAATCAGGCGTGACTTTCATTAAAAGCATGCGTACTTAATTAATTTCAATTAGCAACAAACAGGCACACACCAACGCACACCCACCAATATAATGTTTTACGCACAGAGCTAATTTTGTTTGGGCATTTTCTTGTTTTTTGATGTATTTCTGCACTTTTGCCCTCAAACATGTGTTGAATATGCACAAAACTTTGATGAAGCACCAATTGATTGCGCCCTCTCTCTCTCTCCCGCTCTCTCCTTATCTCACTCTCTCTGTCTCCGCACGTGTCTGTCAGCGTCCCACGCTCTCTGTAGTCCGTGTATTACGCTTTGTGTGTGTGTGAAGTAGTGTGCGTTATTTCGAGCTTAGTGGCCATGTTTTTGATATTAAAATTCCTTGTTGAAAAACAATTTAAAATATTCCATAGCATACTTTGCGGCGCCTCCTGCATGCTGCTGCATTCCATTTGCATGTGCGCTCGCAAGTAGTTGCTGCCATTTCAGTGCTCGAGTTATACTGACTAGACACGCTGTCGTTGCTGCCGCTCCACTTCGCCAGTCGATTCTCTAGAGCGCTGTCTGCGCATTCTCTCCTTTTTATGTGCAAACAAATAACTCTGGCCAGTTGCTGATATGGATAAAGATACAAATACCAAACGACTCAAAGTACTTGTACTCGCTATCGACACGTGTGTGTGTTTATCTGTGTGTGTGTATCTTTGCTTTTGGCTTTGCGATTTGCTGGAAGATGTTTTCCTTTTTACAAGTGCAATAAACTTGCCTTGACTTTGATTGACAGCTTTGGGGATTTTCGTGCCACATGCGAGCGGAACAATCCACAGATACCCCGCAAGCTGTGCAGCGCAAAGAGTTTGCACAGCCAGTATGGTATTTATGTTGTCTAATCAAACGACTGTAAAATGTATTCAATATTCCAGAGCTGCCTGCGGTTTGGTGAATGTTAATATATTTATGGACTTGGCCGCACTCACACTGATTGCATTGCTGCCTCAGTCAATCATGGTAATAATATGCAAATTCTAATTACAGTATCTTGTTGCCGTACTGGCAAAATTGGAAATACGCTCTCTCGTAGAGACTGACTCGCTCGCCAGCCATGTGCATTGTTTATTTTATGCAAATTTCATGCTCGAAATTTGAGGCTTGATTACATTGATAGCTCTCTGGCTTGATTGTAATGCCTATCTATTGTTTCGCATTTCGGTCATTGAAATAGAATAGGCAGCGGTAAGTTTGGTTTGCTTTCGATTGTGAGTCAATCCACATTTCTGCTACATTTTTTGTGCATGCATAAATTATATACAAATGTTATGCACAATTTACATATGTTTTGCACTTTTTTCCCATCAATTTGGAGCAATTATAAGCATAACAAATGTTCAAAGGTAATTGCCAATTGCTTTTAGAATGGGTTTAAAGCTATTTTAATTACACATATGAAGTGGCAAATTGAATTTTCCACCACCCTTGTGGTTTGCTGCACTTGGCCAGCTTCACAGGTTGCAGACGACAAGTGCGTTGGCTGGAAGTCCAAAGGACGGGCTGGCCAACAAGTACGAGTATGTGGTGAAGTTGTTATTGAGATATTCCCAGCTGTGTGTTGCAAATTGCTTACAAATGCAACTCTTGTAGCCAAGATGCCTGCAATATGATTATATTTATTATTATGTTATATGCACAAGTTCTTACTAGACACACTCTCTATGGATTTCGCTTGTGGCTGGCTTAAATGCGAGTTAAAATTGTGTAAATTTTGCATATTTTGATTGGATTTGCGTCACTGCAATTGTGGTGGACCGATCTGCTCGGCTTTACTATCAAGGACATAAATTATAAGTCAGCACGTAGAACGCTGGTTAATTATCTTCGACTGCTTGCGTTAATTGCACAGCTTAAAGTTCATTTAATTAGTATATTGAAATTTATGATGAACTACAAAACTCACTGCAGAATTGAAATCAGGAATTGTAACAGAAAATACGACTTTTCTAGAAACGAATTGGAAAATAATGGCATTTTAATAGAGCTTCAAACTGCGCACCGAATCGAGGGGCTTCCACTTAAACCCGATTAGTTTTGTTTCAATGCAGCTTTGACTGTTGTTTGTTGTAAAAGTTACGCTTTCAGATTAAGTATAGAAATTCTAGAATATATGTTTGTTATGCATGCATGCATGCCTCATATTTTATGAGCTTACTTACGCATTATATTTGCATTTCAATTTATTTGCGCCACTTAAGTTGCGAGTTGTGGTCCGATTAAAGCACTTATTTGACTCGGCAAAAGTGGCGACATGGGGAACTCCGCAGCAACAGCAACAAACAACTGCGAATGCTATCAAAAGTTACTCAAAAGTTCAGAAGTTGGTCAAGCATTTTGCAAATAGCCCGCCACCAGTCCGCCAATCTAAAGCCACCGTCCTGGGCATCGGCCAGGTTATACTATATATACATATTTTATATATACAATTTTATTTTTTTGTTGTTGTTCGTGTTGTTGTTGTTAGCAGGCCAAGTGCTTTATTACTTATTCAAGTTCCCATTCAAGCCGATGCGCAAAAGTTTTCATTAACTGGGCTGCGGAAACATTCAGCCGGGCAGCCGAAGCTGTAGCCGTAGGGCAGCCAGGTTGGCAGCAACGAGTGCTAATTGTTGAAGAGAAAATAGCAAATTTAATAAGTTTTTAGCAGTTACTCGAGTTGCCATTTCCAGGCCGTCGCAACTGCTGCTGCAGGAGTGGCCCTAAGTGCATTCAGCTGGCCCGCTATCTCTTCTATTTAAATGCATAATGCTGCAATGGAAATGGGATTGCAGCTTTTAAGCAGTTTGATAGCAGGAAGTGTGGGCTATTCTAGTCCTTGGTACACAGAAGCGGAATTCTATTACTGCTTCGACTTCTGTTTCTACAAATATTGTTACACACTTTATGCAACTTTTGGTCACTCGATTGATGGCTTCTAGTCATTGTAGTATGACTACCTTTTTTATAATGCCAGCTTCTGCAAAGAATTTGAATTCAAATGCTTTTGCAGTCAACATATTCATTGCTTAACGAACCGTCGAGAAGTTAATTTAGCCAAGAATATTGTGACCACTAAGTTGTTAAGCGAACGCACGGAATTGAGTTATTTAAATTCCTTTTTAAACTGACCACAAATAACAATAACTTTGCGCTTTTTATTTAAATTGTCGTTCGCTTTTAAACTTACTTTAGCATGGCATTTAAATTGCATTTGGCTCGGCGCACAAATCAAATAATTTTACCTTTTAAATGCTCGCAATGAAAAGCTCTCTTTACACACACACACACACAGAGTATCAATGTGTACACCTTCTTCAGTTGGCCATTTGAAATTGTATTTATGTGTGTATCTTTGGTTCAGTTCAGCTCAGCTGCCCTTTGCTGTCGCAAATACGAAATGAGAATTTTATTTGTTTTTTCTTTTATGACTCGATGTGCTGACAACAGCTGCTGTTTTGACTTGTTATTAAGCATTGTGTAATTTAGTCATATATGTAATTTATTGTTAATTTTGAATGCTTAAATGAAGCATTTGGCGTAATGCGGCTGATTTATGCGCGTCGCGCCTGTAAATATGCAGCATGCAAATTAATAAAGCGACGCGCTTAAAACTTAAATCCTCTTCATGCTCACACATATGGCACCGGCAGTATTTATCGCTCCCAGTGACACGCTCACCTGACCTTTTGCCAACTGCCAAACCCCTTCTCTTCCCCACCCCTACCTCTCTCTCACTCTCTTGTCCTTTCGCAGTCCCCAGCTCCCATTGGCTTCAGACTGTTTGCCTTTGCCTTTTGGAGCACATTTTGAATTTATGCACATTTCATGGCATTAATTATGCGCTTTCCAGTTGTTGGTTGTTGTTCGCCGTTGCCATTGCCGTTGTTGTTGTTGTTGTTGTTTATTGTTGACATTAATAAACGCGCAATTAATGAAATTGCAAACGTGCAGCTACATAATTAATTATTCGCATTAATTATAAATGCTCTTAAAATTATACAAATTGTAAATACATTTATATTAATGTTAGCTTTAAATATCATTTTTACAAAAATATGTATTCACAATGTCTGCAATAAAATGGGCGACAGTTTCGCGCGCTGTCAATTGACAGGAGAACAAAACTCCTCAATGGTTGCTGTGGCTATAAGTCCTTAAACCTGTTGTAGCATTATTAAACAGCATGTTGCGAAAATAGTGATGGAGCAAATGCCTGCTCTGTGATTACTTCTACATTAATAATTTACAATTATTTCCTAAATATCAACACATTGTTGTGACCTACTGTATACTACAAATTAAAGACGTGAGCTTCTTCCGACTGATCTGTTCTGTGCTTTTGCTTTGTGCTTGCTTACTTTACTTGTGTTTGTGTGTGTTTATTATTATTATTTATGACTTGCACATCTCTGCGCTCTTATGTTACTCTATGTGTTTATATGTTCTTCTTCTTATTCCATGCAGTTACTACAACGTATAAATAATTCATGTATTATTGCAAAAAATATTAAACTGAACACAAACAATACCACTGTTTCATTACTACTATTTTAAATATATTAATTTAAAATTATTTTACAAAATATCGACACGCATAATATTTATATAATTTCAAATATATTTCACTGTACATCAAATGTTTTTGCTGTGTTAGCACAACCATTTTGAACATATTAGTTGAGCATTATATTATAAAGTATTCTTACACATTAACAACATTAACATTAATCAATTTTCAAAAAAAATGTTATATGAAACTGCATACAAAATAATTCTTTTGCAATTATGAATATATCATACATATTTTGAATGAAAATATCATCAAAAATTATATAATAAAGAATCGACACATATTTCAATTATATTAAATATTCAAATGTATACAAAAAAAAAAAAATAAATAAAAAATAGCTGATCATTATTATTACTAATAATTCAAAAATATTAAATTGTACACAAAATATTTCTGCAGTGTGATTCCTACTTATTTTATTTATGCTTCTTCAAATATATTATGCAGTATGTAAAGCATTGAAATACCAATAGTTTGTGGTATTTTTTGGAATAATTACCTTGGGCGATGTCAAATTATATTCATTTGGAGCAAACCAAACATTAAGGGAAAATTCAAATGTTGTCATTGTAGCACGAACTCTTAATTTGCGTCTTATGGAATCAGCACGCCTGCATTCCTTGGCCCTTGACATTGATTTAATGAAAATAATTGTGGTCGTCGCATGGTTGCGACATTTTGGGGCACAAAGCAAAGCCAGATTATTAAAGAAACCGCAGAATTCGAGCTTTGGTTTGGGCTGGCGATTGGGGCTGGAGAGTTAGGCGCATAGCCAAGAATTGGCTACAACCAATTTGCTTTCATTAGCCGAGCACTGGGCGTGTCATTTCCATGTTAAAGATGTTAAATAAGCACACCCCAAAGTACACCTCGAGAAGTAATAGAGATTTACAGCAGACAATAAAGCGTACACAATGGAGTGCTCATGACATCAAAAGAGATTGTTCCCTGGATACATTTGCCGCACTCTCACATTCGGGGCACAAGCAAAGAGAGCCAGCCTCGCAGATAGACAGACAGTCAGAGAGACAGAGAAACAGACGGAGGCAAATTGAGAACTTTATACTAAGTTTGATGCTTAGACATTTGGCATTTGAGGCAGCCGTCTTTTCGTATTTTCATTAATCTGTGTCATAAAAAGTTCAGCTCGTGTGCCATGTGTCAGAGCCGGGCTAATTAAGAAGTGCTAATGAAAAATCCAACATACATTTGCAGTTAGCCAGAAAGTTTTGGCCATGTAAAGATGGTAACATCTTTTATATACGGCCATTTTGCATGCGTGCGGCAAGTTTTTAATTAAATAAAGTCTTTTGCGTCTTTTGTTGTTGCCACTGTTGCTGCCACTGTTGCTGCCGCTGCCTGCACTGCATGTTGCAAGTTCTCAGCGTTTGCGTGTGTGTGTGTGTTGTTGTTGTTTCGCTCTTTGTGCAGCTGTAAAACTTCGTGCAACTAAAATTAAGTCAAGAAACTTAAAGTTACAACTTCTTTGTGTATACCCTACTTAGCCGACGGCACTTTAATTTCACCACCGAATCTGCTGTGCGGAGATTGCAAAGTATGTGTGTTTCTTTAATCATGCGAGTCAGATTTAATATTGTCAAATGCTCATTCATTTCAACCATATTTAATGTGGAAGAAATGCAATGAATTTAAGCAGTTTTTGTGCCAAAAGTTGCCAGAGTATTTCTACTCCAACAATCTTGAGAAGTTAAATGGAACTTGTTGTTTTCGGGCATTAACTGTGCGCCGTACGAAAGTATCTTGAAGATACTTCTTTGTGTGGGCTTTAAGCAGCGACAGCTGGATTAACTTCAGTTCATCAAAAAGTACACAACAACAAGTAACAAGTACAATGAGTGCAAATGCGAAATGAAAAAAATATGTTAAAAACGAAATAAACAGAGAAAACTAATAACAAAATACAAACAATTTGTGGCCATATAAATTCAGGCGAGGCGAATGCGACTCCAGAGAGAGCCGCAGAGCGGGGAAGATAGGTGAGGTGGTAGAACAACTCTGCAGGTGCCTGGGCACGCAGTTGGGCTTGAAAAGATAGGTAAACAAAATCACGTTGGGTAAATATTATTTCGTTTGCCCGACTCATGAGCCGCACACTGCAAGACAGAGACGCAGACAGGGAAAGAGAGACAGAGAGAGAGAGAGAGCGGGACAGCAGTCGACAGCGTCGCGACGCTGGTGGAAAACCCACTTTGGGGATTTGCTTTTTTGGCCGCCTGCTCCACTCTTGTTGTTATTGTTGTTGCTGTTGTTGTTTTGCGTTTTTAGAAAACAAATTTCAATTTTAATATTTCGGCATTTCGCTTTTGATTGTTTTTTTTTTTTGTTGTTTTGTTGCTGGTTGTTGCTATTGTTTATATTCGTCTGGCGACGACTTCAAACAAACAGAAAACAAATATATATATGATGAACGACTCATGGGGGAATAATGTGGCAAGTTTTGCTTTAAGAAAATTGCAAAACAATTGTCCAAAAAAAAACCGATAAAAGCAAGTGAATAACAAGTGCAACTGGCCAAGTTTGCTGAACTCTAAATCAAGCATGACAAACAAGAGTTCAACTGAAACTTAATACCCTGTAACATCAACAAAAGTGTCTGGGAAAATGTTCAAAAAATTTGTGGCAGATGCAAAAGTTCTAAATGCATTATATTTGTAATACGGAGAGAAATGTTCTCAACTTTAAGCACTTCATTCTACAATTTCAACGTAACTTTTCTCTTCGTATACAAACCTGTATTCACAGGGTATTCAGAAAGAGGTCATTCTTACTTTCAATGGCAGCTTGTTATTGTAGCTTTGCTTAAAGTATTGTTGAGCAATTGAATTGAATTTGGTAGAGCTTTGGCATATGATTTTGGCAATTATCTACATCAAATAACTTGATAACAATTTGTACTTTTTATTGCCAAAATTATTGTAAATCTCGGCTTGCTTATATATATATCGATGTGTGTGTGTGTGTGGCAGCATCGTAAATCTGAAATCAAAACTCAAAAATATGTACACGAGCTTTTCCATGTCAATAACTTGCTCGAGCACGTTTCTATTGACAATGCGTACAGCGTACAATGTTTTGTCGTATTGACAATTTTTTTTGTGTGCCTCCGCTTCGTGCTGCTACTGAACACACACACACACACACACACAACAACTCACAGTTTGCCTACACATATATAGTCGTGATGCTGTGCATGTGATGGGGACATTTTACTGTCCGGCCATAAGTAATATTTTGGTATGCCAGTTTGAATACTGTCAAGCAGCTGTCAGACTGCACTGGTTGCTTCCTGCAGCAGCCTTGGGCAACCCCACCCACCCCTCGCGCTGCTTTTTGAGCTTCCAAAATTGTAGTCACCTCCTTCAATTGTCACTTGGATTTCGTGCACACGTGTGGCACTATCTACAGTTCTACAAGGCAACAGACTGTGGCACAACTAATGCATACTGAAAATTCTGACATGTCAAAAGTTGAAAACGTTTTCCTGCTCTCCGCATTTTCATTGCGGCATTTTATTTAAAGCGATTTGCCATAAATGCTATTTACGCAATTTAACAAAGGAAATATTAGAGGCAAGAATGAGTGATGGACAATAAATGCAAATAAACAGAATAATTGGAAGCTGATCAATTTGCTATTGCAATTAAATTGCTGCATAAAAATGGACAGAAACTAAGAAATTCTTCAACGATTTTGCTGAAATATGCAAACATAAACAAAAGCAAAACTCGATTTGTATGCCCAGCTGTGAATTCTCTATCTTCTATCCATCAACTGTGTCGCATTTGCTATGGAGTAATATTATACACACATTATTATGATGAAATCAGAAGCTAAGCGCATTGATGATGCTTTTTATCTAATTAAATTGACATAAATTTGCTTACGAGTAAGCATTAGGAGCTGGTGGCACTGTGTGTATATTACATGTTGTTGTGCTAAGCGCATTACACATACGCTCTGTATGCCCAAGAGATATTCGTTGCGTTCGCAGCAAAGGCAAAATCGCATACACACTCAGTCAATACGCTTAGCTCGTCGCAAAGCAGAGTCTGCTCTTCTACAATACTAATGCCATGTAAAATGCTTTGAAATACCAACTGCAGTGGCAGCAAGCCACAGCAATGGCAACAACATAAAAACATCTAAGTAAGCTGCGCGAAGTGAGGCAAACTGAAGGAAGACGACGATGAAGCAGCAGCAGCAGCAGCAGCAGCAGCAGCAGTTGAAGCTGTGTAAGTGAGCAAAATCCTTTTGGCGCGTTACTTTCATTTTGATGGCCTCGCCGGTTGCCAGGCACTGAATGAAGTGCAAAAGTGTAAAGTCGTAACTGAAATGGTTTTGCGGCTTAAAACGCATGTCGCTACAATTAAGCCAGACAGCTTTTGGTTTTGCTCAGCTTACACGGCATCGTTTGGGTCTCAGCGCCAGATCCTACTTTTTATTTGATGTCTTGCGAGCTGACTTTGACTTGAGTTATTTAAAACTCGATAACGTTTGACTGTTAATTTGCCACACTCTTTAATATTTTATGCCATGCCAGTGGCATGCAGCAGGAGACTGAGTGAATTAGACCTCTTGTGGCTGCTGGGCCACTGCCATCATAAATCAGGCAGGCAGTCCGCTTTTACTCCGTGCCGTACGGTGGTGTCCACAGGCAACATGCAACAAATTGTCGGTCTGCGGCTAGTTGATGAATATATGCTTCACTTGCCGCACAGCTAGATACTCATCTGGAACTGCGACAAGACGCTGCTGGTCTATCGGCTTTGCCCGGCTTAATTACAGCAAACCTTGCTGCGACATCAAACATCAATTTCGGTCGGCATAAATAGTTCGGGGGGTGAGACGTGAGACGTCGCGACGTCTGCGAACAAATCAAATAACTTGCAGCTGGCTCTGCAATTGAGTTTCTCAGCCATTACTTGTATTAGTGGTGATTTGAAAAGCAGCCAAATTACAGCAATTGCTGTAATAAGCTGTCGTGGCTCTCGCATTAAGTCCCCTTTAAACAAATTGACGACAGCTCGTTAAGCTGCAGCTGCATTGAGCTCAAATTGTAGCGACTCGATGCGTCCGTAAAAGGATATCGATATTCCCCGACAACGTTTATACAAGTGATTGAATTCCCTAATGCGCGTTGACATTTGGCATAGGTAATTAATAAGCAACGTTGTGGCAACGAGCAGGTCGTATAAATTATTGGCAAGTCGCTGGCGAAAGTGAATTGAGTGAGCCGAGCAGCTCTCTATTCACAGAGTGGCAATTGCTTACTCAACCGTAGAGTTGGTCGCGCTTAAAGCAAACGCTATTTGGTTTCGAGCTCCAACCGTCTGACACTAATGCCGACTGCTGCAACAGAGACAGCAGCAACTGAGCGACGGCGCGACGGAGACGTTGCAACAGCTGCAGACCACGCCGGAAACATAAATTCGGTCAGGTTCGTTTGCGAAAACCCTGACAGTTAGTGGCAAAGTAGCAACAAAGTGGCCCTCGTCCTTGTCCTGTCCTGTAGTCCTCGACGCCGTTAGCGGAAATGCAGACCGAAACTTTAAATTGCAGTGAAATTTGAAGGGTTTACATTTGCGACCATTGAGTGCCAGAAGTGCATTAAAATTATGTAAAACCCATAAAGAACGAAGTGAAATGCAAACTGATCGAAGATGAAATACCCAAGAGGACAAACTTAACGAAGAGGAAATACCCAAGGGGATATATAAACTACTTATAGTAAATATTCCATAAGTATGTCAATACTGCTAAAATGTAATGTGTATCTTAATTTCCTTCATTAAAATGATGTAAAACCCATAAAGAACGAAGTGAAATGCAAACTGATCGAAGAAGAATTATCCAAGAGGACATCTAAACTGCATATAGTAAATATTCCATAAGTATGTTAAAATTTTATGTCGATCTCAATTTCCATTAATAAAATTATGTAAAAACCATAAAGAACGAAGTGAAATGCAAACTGATCGAAGATGAATTAACCAAGAGAGCATATAGTAAATATTCCATAAGTATGATACTAATCCTAAAATGTTATATCTAATTTCATTTCCATCATAAAAGAAGTTAAATCAAAAGTGATATAAACTGCCTAATGTAAATATTTCATAAATATATTAACACTACAAAAAGCTTATGTCTATCTCAATGTCCATCATTAATATTATGTAAAAAACAATAAGAAAAAAATGAAATGCAAAATGATCGAAGATGGAATACCAAAAAGAACGTCTAAACTGCATATACAAAAAATACATGTCTATCTGAAGTTCCATCATTGAAACTATCTAAAAACTATAAAGAGCAAAGTGAAATGCAAAGTGATTGAAGATGAATTACCAAAGATGTCATCTAAGCTGCATATACTAAATATTCAATGGAAATGAGGCATAATTGTTGGTTCAATCTTAAATCTACAATATTTGTAATACTCGCCAACTTGGCATCACAAATTAAGCATACCCCGTGGCAAAAATAAAAGCTAGAGCGAGCGCAGTTTTAAATCATCATCTGAATGGAATGGAATGCGGGTTGGCAGCCAGTCTACTTCGGTGGCTGCGTTAAGAGTTCGTTTGCACTCTCAATTCGAGTGCTAATTGCCGGAAATAAAAATGAAAATCACATCCTGTGCTCCAGCTGGCGGAAACCAGCGCCGCAGCGACCGGCGGCTTTAGCTACAATGCATTTTCAATGCGTCTGATTTTTTATATGACCGAGTACGAGTATACATACAATTTGCTTTCTTTATTTTTGCATCTCGCAGTTCTTTTTATTATTCCTCGTACACTTTTCTGCTACGTTTGCTCAGCGGCAGCAGCAGGCCATGCAAATACATAAATATAATAAAAATAATGTTGACCATGAGCATTTATTATTGTTTTTTATTATGCTTAATTCGACTTCGCTGCATGTTTTTAATGGCCGTGTTTTTTGTCCGCCTCAACAATAGCAAATCATGGTGATGCCTAATTTAATTTGACTGCAATGTTTTGCGCTGCGTGAAATGGGTGAAACAATGGACAACACAATATGCCATTAATTTGGCTATGCACAAAATTCTGCTTTAAATTATGACCCACGCACAAAACAGATGCCGAAATGAGTCAGCCATCTGATGTTTACAGCGCTGGAATTTGGGTTACTCTATAACGAGGACTGCCCAACGAGTTCACAAGTATTTTCGAGTCACGAGCGACCGTAAAGAAATTGCAAAAAATTAATTTAAAGAGCTCACTAACATTTTATTGCAGTGATAAGTGGGGTAGGAGTATAGACAAGTTTTTATTGCGATGCTTTTAAAGTCAGCTATTCACTGTAGTAGACGAAATAATAAAATTGAGTGCCTTTCAAATTGCTTGTCTATTAATAAATAGTTTACGCAGCGATTGCATAATTTGGTTCTCCAATTGTCTGGAATTATCGATGGACCTACTGACTAGTGAATTACTATATTGTCATGCCTAAATACAATATTTAATGGTACTGCTCGCATATTGTTATTGCGCATACGCCGCGTTGTCAAGCCTTTCCTCTGTAAGTTTGGGGGTCGTCATCCGGTTGGGCTCTGCTGTTTACTTATTGCCTAATTGCATGAATATTTTTGCATGAGCGGCATTTGTTTGTTGTTGTTGATTTGCCGAATTTCAAAGGCGACGGCATAAATTGTGCGGCAATTTAAATACAAATTGGTTTAAATATTTACACTTAATTTAGCCAGCAACTGCATAAATATACAAAACAATAATTGTGCTCAATGCACGTTAATTGAATCCAGCAGACACTTCGATTCGCATAATTTCATAATTACAAATAAATAAATATGGATTGCAATGCAAAAGCTGTTTAACTGCCTGTCCCAAGCAGCACAATCGTCTCACAGCTCCTTGTCCATCCTTATTTCTACTCCCTCTCCTCTTCGTATGTCAAAGCTGTCAATTTGCTCAACTGCTTTTTTTTTGCAATTTCATATTATGGTAGCATCTGTTGACTGCCTTTGGCTGGGGCACAGCAAAATGCATTCAGCTCAAGTCGAGCGAAAATCTGTAAGGACAGCCAACCGCCAACTGGGCAGCAACTTGCCAGTTGGAGTCGCCCCCTTGCTTGCTACGTAGAGAGCACACTTCTTGGCGCTCGCCAAGGGGTCCGTTTATTGTGTCTGTAATTATGTGAGAGCTAATCCCAGTAACACCCTGAATCTTGGCAATTTCAACAAATTATTATCACTTACATCAAAATATTTGAGCAGCAAATTCTTCGCTGCAGACAAGAAAAATAATTTGATGGGCACTTTGGCTGGTTTTCTAAAAAATTGTATGTTTGCTGCTCGCTTTTTTATTTGAAATAAATTGAAGATATTATACTGAATGCAGGAGGGGCAAGTAAAATGACTTTGCCCGAGAAAATAAATAATGTATTCTCGGAAAGTGAATGCGAAATTAAACGCAAATATTTAATTTTAAATTATTCGTGAAGCGTTTTCTGATTTGCCTGAAGAACACTTAAAATTCATTGAATTATTGAGGGTATAAAACATGCGGCTTTTCGCGCAACACAAACTCATTTTCATTCCGCTTTTCCCATTAAAATCTAACCGAAGGCAGCTTGACTTACGTTTTTACAAGACTGCGTTCCTGAAGATAAACTTGTGTGAACTCCTATACCATATACTTTTGTCCGCCACTGCATCGAGTTCCCATGGAGAGCAACAAATTGCTTTTGATTTGCGCTGCCAGTTGGCTGCTGTTTCGAGTATTATATTGCACTTCTTTCGCTTTCGCTGTCGCTTCTGCTGTGTTTTATTTTTATCTGTGTGGCTGTTTTGTTGCCGTTGTTGTTGTCGTCGTTCTTGTCTGGCTCAGTGTGGTTGGCATTCATTTAAATTAATGTCATTAAAGTGTTAAAAGCATCGCAAATGCTTACACGTTCTTCAACAGTGTTTGCACAGCATTCGCATAAAAGTTGACTGCCAAAAAAATGTAATTCAAAGCAAGTACACACACTCTCAAGTACTCACACACACACTCTCGTGCTCGAACATGTGTAATTAGTTGTGCGTGAGACGATTTTTCATGAAGGCTGCAGACACTTTTTCTAAGTAAACTTCTCACGCTCTTTAGCTAATTTATTGGCCATTCAAATGAAATTCGCATTAAAATTAAATTATCAACTGCTAGATTAATAGCTGTCAAAATACCCTGCAGTTTACTTCAACTGAGCTGGAGTTGCTAGAAACTGCGAAGCTTGAAATCGTAGTTTCCGTAAAAGTAAATTTGGGAGTCAGTTTAGCTGAGATTATTTTCTTGTAAAGCATGATTTAAAGTTGTCTTAAAATACGCCATTTCAAATTATAAAATAAATGTAGTATTATTTTTATTCGTTCTCGTTCTTTTGCGGTTTAAACATTAACAAAAAACGCCAAAACTCTATTTGCTAGAAAGCTGCAAATATTACACAATAGTTTGGACAATAAGTCTGGGCAATATTTCATAATCACACTACCACCTTATTATCTGACTTATCTATCTTATGCGCCAATAAGTCTGAATTTTTAAAATCTGTTTTCTAACTACATTTAATAATCACACTGCTACCTTACTCCATCTTCTATGGGTTGCATTTTTTATTTTTCAAATATTCTTTGTCACGTTTAGAGATAGCTTTCTTTACTTAGTTACCCCTAAGTAAATTAAATTTGTGCTAATCAAATATTGTCATTAAACTCATCTCATTAATTCCTGTCACGACTTTACTTGAGTATTACTCAATAGATTTGACAATAAGACTGGATTTGTCAAGTTTGTTTTCTAACTTTATTAAGTAATCGCACTAACAATTTAATATACTTTTTAGGAAATACATTTCTTAACTTTACAAATACTCTTCGTGTTTCTTGGGCTTTCTTTGGGTGAGGAAAAGTGAATTCCATTTGTGCTAATCAAATATTGTCAAAGACTCTGCTTGAGTATGATATAAGCTTGAATTTTTTAAGTTTATTCTCTAACTATATTCATAAGTACACTGCCACCTATATCTAACTTTTATGAGTTACATTTTTTAACTTTACAAATATTCTTTGTGTTGGGCTTTCTGATGGCTAGGGCAAAGTTAATTCAATTTGCGCTAATCAAATATTGTCACATAACTCATCTCATTATTACCTGTCATGTATTTACTTGAGTTGACGATTACTCAATTGATAATAAATCAATAAGCCTGAATTTTTTAAATTAATTTTCTAACTATATTCATAATCACACTGTCATCTACCTTTTACGAGTTACATTTCTTAACTTTATTCTTTGTGTTAGGCTTTCTGTGGGCTGGGGGAAAGTTAATTCAATTTGTGCTAATCAAACATTGTCAAAGAACTCATCTCATTAATTATCACCTTTGCACGACTTTGCTTGAGTTCCAAACTTTGCCGGTTTTTTTTTGTGGTTTGTCTAGGAGCTGAAGTGCAAAGTCGCATGCATTTTTCATGCACTCGCGTATTATACAACTTTATGGCCATAACATATTTAAGTAATTACGTAATATCATTCTGTGGCTACAGCGCGCATGATGGACGAGGACTGCAGAAACGTGACGTGCAGCTGCCGCTCTCGAAAACGTGTCAGCCATTTTCTATCCACGGCCAAAGACGCCCACAAATCTATCTGGATGTACTCATATCACTCTCTCTCCCTCCATGCTTGTGTCCCTCTGTGTGACTCTGTGTGGGTGTTTGTGTAAGTTAAGGCCATGTCATGCATAAAATATACATACGAGTACGTATATGCTCGGCTCGCAGTCGTATGCACACATTTTTATGTAACGTCAAAGTATGTGGAAAAATGCGGTTTGAATGTGTGTGTGTGTGTGTGTGTGTGTACTCTATATTTCATTATAAACGTCTTTTGTCTTTTGTCTACGTCCCACGATTTAGCTTACAGCCCAAAGTCGCAATGAGACTGGCTGAAAGTGACAGATAGAAGTTGCATTAATCCGAGCTCAACAGACTGCTCATGTGTCCTGACTTTCATTCCTATGCAGCTTAAGTTTTGTGGAAACCATTTTCCAACTCGCAGCACAAGATGCAGCAGAATCTGTGTAAAAACTGCCAAGAGCGAAGCTGAGTAGGTAATAATACGAAATAATATGCTGCTTTTTCGAGTACTTTGGCTTTTGCTATGGCCTTGATTGGCTCGCTCGTTGTTGTTGGCATTGTCCCAGTTCCCATCGCACACAGTGCCAGTGTGTAGTGTCTATGCAATTTCACACAATTCGTTCGCAATGGCATTTTATCTATCCAAGTTCAGTGCGATTGACTTGAAGTAATGCCCTTTTCCCTGTTGTGCTGTGATTCGTTGGCTCCCGCCCGCGGGGCAATCAAATAAAGCAAACTTTTGTTCAATGTCAGCGCTTAATTTCTCGGGCTTTGCTTTTGTGCTTGTTTACGGCTTAACTACATTTTGGTACTTATTATGCTGCTAATTTAACAGCAGCCGCTTAATTGTATTTGCCTGGATCTCAGCTGCCCAATCAACTTGCTTGCCAATTGCCTGGAATGGAGTCCAGCGCGCACTCGGCCTCCGACGTCCTGGACCGTCAACTAATTAGGCTTTCGATTAACTTTGCCAGGAGAACAATACAATATCAAAGTTCGCTGCTCAATCGACAAAGCCGCACAAACGCACACACAGAGAAAGAGAGAGAGAGAGAGAGCACATAATCATTGTCAATAGCAGTGACTGTTGAGCTCGCCCATTCACGCCCGAAGTCCCGAGCTCCTATCGTCCCTCCATCATCATCAGCCTCATCATCGTCGTGATCCGGCGGAAGCCGTGGGCAGAAAATTTTGAATCGTTTTGCAAATAATCGAAATATGAGAAACAGTTCAAGTGCTTTTTGGCCCTGTGCAAAGTTTTGCGGTATCACTTCCATGAAACTGTAGCCTGAAGTGCACCAACTGCAAGATTGCCGCAAAATTTCAACAATGGAATCAACTTTTTTATGTGTGCCTCTATGCGAAATTAGTTGCCGCCAACTGAATCCTTTCGGCTACACTTGAGCACGCCCAACTTGATGTGGATGACGGCAAATATTAGCAGATACGAAGGCTTCAATCAAGGCAGAGATTCACAATACATTTTCTTACAAATCTATTTATAATTATTTGAAATTACGACGTTGCCTAAAAGCAGAACATAGAATACTATAAATTCTTATTATGAATGCTGATAGTTGAACAATTCTAATGAAATGCTTAAGGTTCAGTTGGCTCGTAATCTGCTGTCGACGCCCACAAATTTCATGGCTATTCAACCAGAAGCAGCAAAGTTATTTTCCCTTGGATTAGAATTAATAACATCTTACAGTTGGGCATCAGCTTAGTTCCATTTTTTTTTTTAATTATAATGAGATTTAAATTAAATCACTTTGTAGTTGCTTCAAAAGTTGCCGTAGACAACTTCGTTGGAAGTGGGAAAAAAAGCGAATGCTTTAAGAATTTAATTAAGCTCTTCAAATTGTGAGTAATGTGCTTACTCTACTCGGTCTGCTGAAGGTTGGCTTCGAGCTTAAGCTGTATGGATGAGGGTGATTTAGCTCAACCGTTTGGCGTTGTATGTTTATCAAATTGGCTTGTGTCTGTGTGATAGCTGAAAGTGTTTGCGTGACATCAATTTCAATCAATTCAATTAATGGCTCAATTTCTGGCCAATAAAAAAGTAAGCAAATAAATAAAATATGAAAGCAAATATTTGTGTTTGCCGCCGCAGCACATATGAATGTAAATCTATAGCGATAGTATCTACACTGCAATTGTATCTATTGATAGATCCGTATTTATAGCTGTACGTGAGTGTCAGCGGTTAGTTGCAGCTATTTTTCATTTGATTTCAATTGGGGACTTTGAAGCGTTTTGCAGCACTCGTAAGTGGGATAAAAATAAATTTAATGTAGTCACAGTTCATTTCGTATTCATGCACTTTACAAATTTCTTGCTTCCGCTGCAGACGAATTCAACTGCTGCTGCATGCCACAATTGGCTGCGAGGCAAGAGCCCAACTCCCTGCTATGCTGCAACCCACGCTGACCACAGCAGCCGCAGCAACATGTGCAGTCAACTGATCTGAAGCACTTGCATTTGTGCTTGAGTGGACTTTAATTTATCTATGCTGGTTCTCCCACTCGGTTGCCTCCCTTGTCGACTGCTTTGTGAGTTGCATTTGAACCGTACGCCTTATGAGTTATGAGTGCTTGAAATTTGATGCTGCTTTGATAGACTTAACTCAATAGTTTGCCGACTTCATCTTTTGCTTCTTCTTGTGTGCCAGATGTGCTCTGTGCTGGTGATGTGATGTTGTTAGCGAAGGGCTACAGGGTTTCAAAGAAATGCTGGATGCTTTCACATGCATTGAAATCATGAAATACATTGCGAGACAATAATGGGAGCAATCACTCGCAAGCAGTTGTAAAGCATAAGCAATATATAACGAGAACAAATTGAATACTTAAAAAAAAACGTTCTTTTCGCGCAAAGTAGGATTAGGGAATGCAATATTAGTTCATACAATTAATTGCTACAGCTATTCACATTAACGCTTTAACTGAGTGTCTTATAAATATCTTTTTTGTATGCAAATGCAAGCGTATAATTTACAAAATTATTATCTACTACTTCACATTTTGGGCAGATATTTATAATTCTTGATCAATTCGCCTTCATTAATACTAAATCAGTTAGACAAAAACTTTACTAAAACATGGAAAAAGTATTTAATGTATTATTGAAACATGTTTGTTTAAGTGAGACTTCTTCTTCAATTCTAAAGAGTGAATATTAAGGTAAAAGTTTTTTATTATTTTATAGGCTCTACAACTCAACACAGCAAATAAGGCTGCGTCAATAGATTTTTGACAAATGACAACATGAAGTTGTAACAAATACACAAACAAATACATACATAATAAATGTATTTAATATATTAATCACAAGTGTTGCTATAAATGAGACTTGCTCTTCAATTCTAAAGAGTATTTGCATATGTGTTCAAAGTAAATTTAAAATGTTTTTTACAAGCGCTTCAATGTAGCTGTATAAATAACGCTGCGTCAATTGAGTTTCGTGTGCCGAATGACCACATTGCGTTGTAACAAATATCATAAATATATGTATAGGTTTAATATATTAGTGAAGCTTGGTGATTTAAATGTAACTTGTTTTTCAATTCTAAAGAGTATTTGCATGTGTGTTCAATACAATTGATTAAGTTCATTGGTACTTAACAGGCTCTGCAATTGGTTTTTGGCGTGTCATGTGACAGGGGTACTTTGTAACAAATATCATGTATACGCCGTGGCAACCGAGCCAACAAATAAGCCGTGTAATATTTCTGCAATGTTTTCATGCTGTTGCAACTACCTTTTTGTCATGGTTACGCTCATAAACTATGCTCTTTTCGATTTTTATTGTGCATTTGCAGTTGCGCTGCATCCTCTTTTAATGCCCCGCATGTCAGTGCAAAAAGGTGTCCTTGCCTTAAAATACTACACAAATTTGAGCTGCTTTTTTCGCGCAACACGGCGTCGCACTAAAACGCAACCATGCGTTCTACTTAATTCTCTTTGGTGGAATTGTGTTATTGTTTTTATTTGAAGTATTTAAGCGCGCTTAAAGCATTTACATAATGTGTGTGTACAGTTGTGTGTGTGTCTGTGCAAAAAGCAGAGCAACTGGAACAATGCAATGCCAATGCAAATATCGAAGTGAAAGCACGTGCACAGGCAGAGAGAGGTGTGTGGCTGTGTGTGTGTGTGTGTGTGTGTGTTGAGTATTTGGGGCGCGCACTGGGGGAGTGACGGGTGACAATCATTACGACGGCTATGAACATAAACAACAACAAGAACATTTGTTTCTGACAGACGGAAGCGCAAACAGACACAAATGTAAACACACACAAAGACACAGCGTGTGTGTGAGAGTGTGCGCCATATTTACATACCACATCACGTGTTGCTATATTTTCATCACAATATATAAAAAGAAGAGCACGACAAGTTGATACATTTGTATTAGGTCGATCAGTAAATACACTCGCAACTTTGGTTACACAAATATTATGGGTATTATTGCGGCAACGAGTATTTGAAACAAAATGAAAACTATTTTAAATACTACGGCAATAGTTATTTGTATGTTTTCCAAACAAATTCAACTCAATAGAACAAATGCTTAATAATCTGTTTTAAAGTTGGAAAAAGAATAAGAATAATAAAATGAAGCAGTATTGAACACAAAATGTAAAGTATTTGAAAGACTAAGAACATAATTATACTCAATAGTTACTTAATAATCAGTTTTAAAGAAGAAATAATTATTAATTTGTATAACAACTTTGTATGCTAAGAGTATCTGATACAAAATAAAAAGTATTTTGAAAACTGAGGTTTAAAATTAAGTGTATGCTTTTCAAAAGAATTCAATTCAATAAAAGATATATTAAATAATATGTTTTAAATGTAGAAAAGGAAGACAAAATTATTATTTTGGCTTTAACAATTTTTGACTTCGAAGTATTTTAAACAACATAAAAAGTATATTAATGACTGGGTCAATAATTAATAGCATGTTTTCCACAAGAATTCAATTCAATATGTTAAAATATATATTTCATAATTTGTTTCTAGGCTAGAAAAAGAAGAAATAGTTAAGAATATCTTATACTTAATGTTGTTGAAATATGTTTTTGGAACTCCGCAAAGTTCCAACTTGATGTTGGCGTCACAAACATTATTCGATAGCCATTATACTTTGTGCAAGGAGACTAGGCAAGCTGCATAAAGTTTGCGCGAGTTGTCGCAAAGTTTTTGGCATAAACATGGCGAGTTGTCTGCTGCAGCCGAAGCGCGTTGCGAAATTGCTGATAAAATTATAATACTCTTGCTGTGAGTGCATAAAATAAAAATACGGGGGGAAAAACGAGAAATCTCAAATAATGTCAGAGCTGTTGTTGTGTTTGTCTTTTGGCGCACGTCAACGCCTTTTGTGCTTAAACGTGTTGATTTTAAATACAATTTGCAGTGCAGCCAAAGAGGCAAGCAATCGGCAACTGGCTGTTTGGCAGCGCACGTGTTTGGCCGTTGCCAGGGAAAGGGTATCAAGCTGGCAATTGAGCTCGAAAATTAAACCCAAATCAAGGGCTTAACCCGACTTGGCTACAAAGTTAACTAAATCCGTTAGTCAGCAGTTTTTGCTTCAGCTTCAGCTACAGCTACTCGGCTACTCAGCCACTCTTCGGGTTGCTTTAAATTCCAAAGTGTCCTTGGCTTAACTTGCCAAAATGGACTCAAGTCGAGGATAAGTTTTGCGTGTGCCAGGCCAAAAGCTGACAGGGAGTTGAAGCGAGACCCAGAGAATGCGATAGCCAGCGCACACAATTAGGTCAATACACTGTTAAATTGTTTGAGGAAAGCGCAAAAAAGGGAGGAAAACACACGAAAAGGGAGAAAGTATTCCGAGCCAAGGGCATTGTAATGCGTCCTGAGTGTGCGTGTGTGTGTGTGGTCCGAGAACAAGACAATGTAGTGTTCGACACACTGAGGAACTCAAATTTTAACTATGTACTGCTGCAAGCTTGCCTCAAAACTTAACCACAGCCCTTTGTCTGTGCGGAATTGTTAATTAGCATCCAGTGCTTGCAACACAACGCAGCGGGAGACAGAGAGACGCAGCTAAGCCTCTTAGCATTGTTGTTGAACTAGCTCAATAATATTAACTATACTTGCAGCAATTTACTTGCGGCATAGATACGTTATGTGTGTGTGTGTGTGTATTACAATTACTATCTTATGCTAAACTTCGGCTGTCTGCAGCGGAAGCGGAAGACCAATTATGCAAATGCTGATATCTTCGCATTACACATACGCAGCGTGTGTCGGCCTCAGATGTTTATGAACTCGTTAACTGCATTGTTTTGCCTGCAATTATCATCAGATACGAGGCTAGGCGACACACTGCAATTATTTGCAGACGTCCCGTTGTGATTGACAGGGGATTATTGGGCAATATGGAAAACCAATTACTTTTCGCAGCAGCAATAATATTTTGTTTAATCTCAAATATTTTAATTTGCTTCAGTCAACCCGCAAAAGTTAAACGCTTTAAGGCTTAGCCAGAGTCAACCAATAACACAACTTTCTGGCCAGACACTGGCCATAAATCTTTGTTGTAAATTGAAAAGTTTATTTATTTTTCACCTGCTGTGCTCTGCTGAAAGTGTCAACCGCAGCGCCATGGTATAACATTCCTGAGAGTCTGTTGTAAAAACACGCATTTATTTTCATCACTTTAAGCTTGTCTTGACCTTGACAACAAGCTACATGACACTCAATGACACTTGTTTTAAACAAGTTAAATTCGCCAAATTACACGCACGCTTCCCAATAACCATGAAAGCTTTTGCAGACCGCATAAAATATGCAAAAAACATATCTCGAACCTTTGTCAATAAAACAAAAATACTTCAACCTGACCAATCAAAATAGATCGCACTGAAATTAGAGCTTGACAAATTGATTTGATTTGCCTAATGAGTGTTTGACAATTATCAACATTTTTCTAATTTCCTTTAACAATGATGATCATAAAGCACTGATACTATAGTTTATATGTAAATGCCAATTTAGTGATGAAGCCAGATTACGATCATTTAGGCTGTCAATTAAATGCATATTTGGGCCAACAGGCGCTCGTACTTCCATGTATGCATTCGAGCGTATGGTGTATTAAATTATGGACCCCAAGGAAGATAAACAAAGAGCCACACACGCGTACACACATACATACAGGCGCAGGGAGTTATTTGAACACCCCACAGTCCAATTATGCGGGCGGGGAGCGCAAAAGTGCAGACCACAACAGAGACATCATTAGTCTGCAGTTTGTTGTTTGCATTTACAACTTTATAGCTGTGTGTGGAGCTGAGCTTTGGCCACAAGTGACTTTCGCGTGGGCAGGAGAAGCAGCACAGCAAACAGACAGAGAGGGAGAGAAAAAACGCGAGCGAGTTTGTGGAACAAAAGCCTTAATTAATCTGTAGTTCCTTGTGCTTATAATCCGCATATGAAATCTATAGCCATAGTTGTGCGAGTGCTCGACTGGTCGGATTCGTTGCGCTTTCTTCGAATGCATTCAATTGCAAAGTGCACTCATTCACTCGCTCTGCGGGCGCATTCACTCTCCACTTGCAAAATTTGAACAGAGACAGCAAGTGTCCGTGTGCGTGTGTGTGTGTGTGTTAGTGTGAGAGAGACAGAGACGCTTCGGTAAATTTGAAAAGCTTCTCGATATGCTGTGTAGTAGTAGGTCAACAGGTTTGTTTTTATATTTTCCCTCAGAATTCAGTTAAGCGAATCCATCAGATATGCAATATCATGTTGTATAACAACAGCAACAGTCGGGTCATGTTTTAGTTGATGTCAATGAATTTGCCAGGCATCTGACTGCTGATTGCTGGCAGACACTGTACACAACGCTTGAATGGCAACTCAGGCAACTCAGCCAGCACACAAGTACGAAGCCATGCAAACTGTTCAGTCTGCCTGATAGTGTGATAGTGTGTGTGTGGGGAGTTTTATTGAAATGCCAACATTTGCCATCTGCTTTGGCAAATTCATGTGTAAACTTTTGCCGGCATTCAGCACAAATCCGTAATTATAAGTAAACATTTGAGCGCATTTCATGGATTTCATGCCCACAAGTAGCTGTCAGAAAGTTTCTGCTTTCTGCTTTTTTCCGACTACTATTTAATAACCCAACGAAGTGAAAGATGCACTCGCTTCACTCAGCTGGAATTGCAAAGCGATTGCACTGATAACTATTTTGAAATTAATCAGAAATGTGACCAGCATATTTATGAATCAATCTTTTGAAGCTATGCTATTTATTTCAGAAAACATACATCAACAAGTTTTTAATTAAACATGTCATAATGTCATATATATTATTCATAGAGCCTCAAAACCGACTTCGTCGGGCTGTGAAAATGGTAACAGAATCTTATGAATGAATTTCCGCATTTTTAATTGGCATACTCACATCGATGCAGATGACCTCGTAGTCCGTGCAGATAGTCTTAGTGGATGTCATGAAGAGGAAAATTAGGAATACAATGAGCATTGCCAGCACCGTCATTGCTGTCCAGTAGATGCAATGATGTAGTCTATACCTCGGATCCCAAGTTACATGCTCCATATTGCTGCCAAACTTCAATAGGTAATAATTTGAAAGACAAATATCGAGAACAGCTCGAAGCACTTACGAGAATGTGTTACTCGCACTTAATGTCGTAGGAAGAGCACTGCCCGAAATCGGACTTGAATGTGTAGTACAAGCCTAGACAGATCAGGCCCAAAATAATGAGTACGGAAAACCAGTACAATGCACGAAAAGCATTTCGACGCCAGGCTGCTTTTGCTGCGTGCTTTTTCTCAAGTGCCACCTTCGATGTGCGCAATGAGAGTCCGTCTTCCATTTGCAATTTGATATTGTGAAGTGTGTGGAGCTGTGAATTGAGTTATATGTTTTTAAAGTAAACGCCAGCGCTTGCTTTGGCTGACAATTTATTGAAATGCGTTGCCATTAGTGTTGAAATGTTACCTCGACCGTAACCAGGTCCGCATTTCGGCAACAACTTTATCTGAATGCCACAAACTTTGGCTAATTATTTAAGTTAATTGGCCTTTCTGGCCACAACAAAAAGTCAACAACAAAAGCCGCCCGAAATGATAAAGGCGCAACTGACTGGGGGGGAGGTTGGCGCACAAAAATAGGTTAAATATTTGTACAAAAGGCCACAAATGTCTCGCAAATTTGTTAAAATTACTTACAAACAAAGTTACACAATTTCGACGTCTTTCTCTCGGGCGGGGCAAAAGGTCGGAGGAAGTTAATGTACACATAAATTTAGTTTTGTGCCTACGACTTTTGTTGTTTCGGCTCACTCTCAATCTGAATGCGTATAGAGCGAGGCAGCATCTGAATGTGAGTGTGAATGTGAATGTGAGTGCCTGTGGTTGCTGCTGGTCGAGTGCGAGTCTACTCACAGCTCATTTCTGGCCTTTATTTGGCAATGTAATTGGCTGCACTCGCTCTCGCATATTTTATGAAATTGTTGAGATGCTGCTCATTGGTGGCAAATGTTTGCACTTCAACTTGTGGCCAATTAGACGTGTTTGAGGTTCGCACTGCCAACTCTGCCGCAATGACATTAGCACAAAGCGAGCTTGAGCATTCAACAAATTAATAGCAATTAAAAAGCGTTTAAATGTCTCTCTATTCCAAATCTGTTGATTGGGCAATTTAGCAGCATTTGTAGACGTCAAGTTCTTGGTTAATTAAATTCTACTTCCGTGGTTTAAAGCTCAACTTGAAATGTAAACAAATATTAAGATTTTTGTTGCGATTCATTTCGAATATTGATTGTATCTTGCAACACTTCTTTCTGCAACTGGTTGAATTTACTGTGAAACATACAGCAGTTGCTTAAAGCTCAGTGTAAGCTGATTTATAAGTAATCTGCTTTTGGCGCTGTCACTTTCAGCTAATACCGCTGAGTCGAGTTGGCTTTGTGCATGACTTGCTGTGCAGTGTGCTTTATTAATCATAAATAATTGCATAAATGAACAATGCGAATGCCACTTAATCATGCCATTTGCCCAAGTATCATGTTAAATACATACACAACTCATTACCGAATGTGTTTGTCATATTATACACACTCACACACACACACACACACACCAACCCACGCTCGTCTGCGCTTCTTGTGTTCCGGGTCCTCCTGGCTGCGCCTGCTGCCCGCTGGAGCAGTATCTGTTTGATGTTAATGAAAGTTTCCGTCGTGCAAATAAAGCCAAAAGCATGGAAATCAGTAAAACAAATTGCAATCTGCTTTTTATCGCAATGTCGCAGGACCTCAGAGCTCAGTACTCACTGCTCAGTGCTCAGTTGCTCGCGTTGTCTCTTTCTCTGTCTTTCTGGCAGTCGCCTCACTCTTTCTCTTCATCGATTGCCTGCTGGCTATGTGTGTGTGTGTGTAGTGTCGAGGTATGTGCTGTCCATGGTATTGACTTGCTCATTATAGTAGCGTTGGCAATGCTGTTTTGCCAGCTGCTTGCTGGCTGTTGACTCTCGCCATCTTCAGGGCTGCAGAGAGAGTGAGGTAGGGAGACGTCGCCATCGCGTGGTGCCTCCATTTGGCTTGCTTTGGTTTTCATTTCGATACATTTTCAATTTACGAAATGCCACAAAGCATGGTGGCGCATTCAATACGTATCGTGGCATTGCAATCAGTGCTCATTTTACCATAAATTGATAATTTTCTAACGGATATTCAATTTCCCCCGAGCAGACAGCCTTCTGCTACTCGCAACTCTCGCCATTGACCCACAGGCCAAGACGCGCACACACAGAGAGCGAGTGCAACCACAACAAAAGCTGGCATTAAGAAAGGAGGCAGAGCAAGAATAAAAATGGACCAAGTTAAATATAACATTAATACAAAATTCCAAGTCGTTATGAAATGGCAAAACTTTCAGCACGGCCAGCCAGGACATACTATATAATGCAGGCTAACGTCCAGACAGCCAGCGAGTGCTGCGTGCAAGAAACGCCATGCAACTATCTAACTATCTCATCCAACTGTTTATTTTCTGTAGAGTTTTTTGCTTGATGCCTTATTACGATGCTGGCAGCCAGCTTGCAGCAACAAACCCAACTCTCTGGCCACCTCATCAGACCCAAAGTCAGAGTCAGAGTCTACACAAGCAACAGCAGCAGAGGCAGAGGCAGAGTTTTTGCCTGCCGCCTGACGCAAGTTGTCAACCAACTTTGCAACAATAATCGCCTTCCACAGTTTGTAGTCGCAGTTGCAGTGAGAAAAGTGAAATAGAAGCTCGCTCGCAGTAGATAAAAACCAGAAAACAATAAGGCTTTCACAGCACCAGGGATAAGGACAGAGGACAAAGGGCTCCCCTGCCCGCCGCCCTTTTGCATTTGAATGCAATGTGACTTTTAGCTGCGTTTACACAGGGCTCAAGCTCTGGCCAAAAAGGAAGCCAGCCATCCAGCCATCTAGCCAGCCAGGCTGAGTTTGAAAGCCTTCCCTTGGCTGCACATAAAAGAAAACGAAAATTGTGCATTTTTCGGCTGTGGCGCAGAAGGTCTCTTCAGATTGCGAGCCGTGATTACTTTAGCTTTTTTGTATAAGCTGGCTTATTTGGGGGCTTTTTGCGATCAAACAACATAAAGGACCCTATTCTGTGACCCACTAATACAAATATGCACACGTTTGATTCCAAAGTATGGACTTATAGTTAAGAAGTTTTGCTTGGCTTTCCACTCTTGCAAGCAAGCTAAGCCAAGGACAAGGCAGTTTCATGTCATGCATAGTATTATAATCAGCAGATTAATCGCCACAGATGTGTGAGATGTTTACTAGAGTGAAACAGAATACGAAAGCGAGCATTAAATATAAATAGATTTGCGAAGAGACAATGAGCTCTAAGTAGTTACAAAATAATGAAGACAGAGAGATAATTAACTTTAAACAAACACTCTGCCAACTGGCTTTAATTTAACCACACGACATTTATGCTGTTTATTGCTTAAACTGTGTCAAGCTGATATTAAATTCAATTCACACCAACATATTTGATCAATTAGATACTGTTATTGTTTACCCTAAATATGCGATTTATAATTAATTTGCCTCAATTATTGCAGTGTTTAAAATGCAAATTCGTTTTGGTTTAATACTCAAAGGGAGTCATTAGGTTTTTTTTTTCGTTGAATTATTAAAATAGTTCGCACACTTTGCTGCTAATAACATTTATAATTGGCCTAATTACCGTGACATGGCCAGAAACTTTATGCTTATGCTCTCAAACAGACAACCAAAGGGGCGAAGAGCGATGCGACAGGATATCTATTTAAGGACTTATAAGCGTGTCGCCCAGACCGGCGAGTCAGCGAGTGAGCGAGTGTAGTGTGCGTAGCATATGTAAATTTTTCGCTAATTAAAATTAGCATATTCCCTTTAGTTGGAGCTCGCACAGCTGGTGACCAGGCGGAAATGTGGGCTTGGTCTGGCCACAAGCACATTAGCTGTCACTGGGACTTGGGACTTGGGACAAAAATACCCGCAAAAAACAACCAGCCAGAACAATGAAGCCAAAAAGATTCACTTCAAGATACTCTTCGGCGACAGCTTATGCACTGCAAGGACTCTCTATCTTTCGAAAGAGTTTCACTGATAAAATAGTGATATTGTTACTAGGAAATTATCTGCAATAAATCGATTGCATTTATACTGAGAAAATAACTTATATAAATGATCTTCTAAACATTATAATTATTCTAAGCAGTCATTATCTATTACTCATTACTATCTAGCAAGAAAGTTTCTTTAGTGCATTATATAGTCCCTTGAAATTCAATTGAATTCATGCAACTTGTATTTGTTTTGAATCCATTTGTATACCTTTAAACCTAGTTATGATCATACAGTTATGACAGTGCAATCGCATTGTTTATCAATTAACTTTATGTTGGCAGAGCAACTTATTTATATGGTTTTCTAAAAAGTATTAGTAGTATTATCTAGCAAGAAAGTTTCAATCAAATTCATGTAATTTGTATTTGTTTTGAATATATATATATAAACCATCAAACATTTAATTTAATGTGATGATCGTTATTATTATCTAGCATATTTGTTTTGAATATATATATAAACCGTCAAACATTTAATTTAATGTGATGGTCGTTATTATTATCTAGCAAGAAAGTTTCTTCAGATAGCCTCTTATAATTCAATTGAATTCATGCAATTTGAATCTGTTTTGTGTGTATATATAATACTTTCATGGCTTGTTATTAAATCTCTCTCAGTGCAATCGCATTGTTCATTAATTGCCTTTATATTAGGAGAGAAACTTCTTTATATAGTCTTATGAAAAGTATCATTATTTTTATCTAGCAAGAAAGTTTCTGCAGTGCATTAGGTACTTCCACATAAATGAATTGAATAGAAGCAATGCAACAATATGCATTTATTTTGACTGGTTTTAAAAAAAATAAAAAAAACCTTTCTTTGTTTTGCCACATACCTTCATAGTTATCACACCCCTTTCAGTGTACTCACACTGTTTTACAGGGTATCTTAAAAAAGAACTTGGCGTTGCCGGCTGATTAAAAGGGAAAGCTAACAAGCGTTTGCTCTTTGCCTGCGGCTCTGTGTCATTTGCTCTGCCACACATTAGAATCGTAAAAGTTTATTGTTTTTTTGTTTCTCTCTCTCTCTTTTTTTTTTTTGTTGTTGTTGTGAGCGTGTGTGTGTGTTTGTTTTTATTTGTTGTTGGCGGTGTTGGTCTGCGCCTTTGAGCCTGCGTAAGCTGGAGGGCATTATGCTTTTTAATTAAATTGTTGGCTGCTTTTTATTGCCGAACGCCCAAGCAGCACACATGCCTCAGACTCTGCGTTAAATGCATGGCATTACTTGAGACCATTTTCAATTTGCTGGCAACAAAACAAGCAGTTCAACCTGCACTTTAAGGCGCATCGATAGCACAGCTCCGTGTAATTATCATAATTATAGTAGCATATTAATTGCGCATACGCCTTGTTGCACGCGCTCCATAAAAATGCTGAGCGCGCATAAATAATTGGGCGGAAATTGTGCATGCACTTAACACAACAAAACATATATATATATATATATGCATATATGCACAAGTGCATGGCACACGCTCAGATATGTTGCAGCCGCGCTTTTGACTCAGTTCACTTGAATTGTCGTTGCTGAATAGCGCGTGGTTTTTGGTTTGCAGTGCGCCCTGAATAAATTCCGCTGTTCGAGCGGCTGAATGGCCACAAATTTGCGCAAAAATATGTGTACATTTGCCAAATGAGCTTTTACAGTCGTAAATGCGGATTCCAGCGAGTTTAAGATCAACATTTTAAAGCACTCATATGCAGCATAATTTCTTCTTGAATCCTTTCCGGAAGCTTTCTCTATTGCTAGCCTCAGCTCTATGACTTTCACTTTCGAGCAGCATCGGCTTTGCCGCCACGTGGGCTTATTGTTAATTGCCGGAAGTGCGAGCCAGCGGGGGTGAGTGGAGACGGAGACTGAGAGCCCGTTGGCCGCTTACGACCACAGAACCATGAATAGATTTGCATTTTAAATGCGTGCAGCAGCTTTTCGCTTTTATTTGTGCCCCTTTTTATTTAAGCGGTGGCCTTTGTAAATACTTTTATATATACGAGCCAAACGAGCAAAAAAAAAAAAATAAGAGAGAAAAAAGGAAACAAACCGTAGGTAAGTTGGGGTTCGTAATTTCCTTTTTATTTTCCATTTTCGGCTGTATTTTGCTCAGTTCACACTAAATTTGAGTTGCTTGTGAAAGATGTTCTTAGGTTAAATGGTGCAGAAAACGCTCTGTTGACTGTTGACTGACCTAAGTAAAGCTAAAAATATATTTAAATGTCGCCTTCCCATGCCTCTCTCTCGCTCTCTCTATCTCGCTCTCTTTGTGTGTGGGCCGTCTCAAGTGCCCGAAACCGAAATGCAAAATTCTATTTACTTCTTTTCGATGCTTATTCCCCGAAATGAGAAATAAAAACTAAATAATAAAATACAAATAGCTATGCAGCTATGCCATGGTTTAATATCCTCTGGCACTTTCCTTGCATTAGCTTGCGAGTTTAAATCTGTTTTTTTGCCAGTGCGAAAAGTGTCAACAAAAATAAATGCATAAATAAGGATCAGTGCGTCAATCCACAACGACATTACGGGGGCAGAGTCAACAGAGCTCAACCCAACCCAACCCACCGACCACCCAAGTCACAAGTCAATGCTGCAAAAGATTCAATATTATGGAGGCAAGCAGTAGCTGCAGCAGCAGCAGCAGCAGTAAAAAACTGTGCACTCTTCCATTATTAAGGCGTGTGCTCTCATGCCTGATAAATTGAGCAGCTGAGCTTGTGCTGCTTTTTGCTCCAGCTCTGCGTTTAGTGTGAAAATGTCTTATGCTTGGCTTGTCAGTGATATAAGACAGACTGTCAGACATATCGAGTCAGTCAGCTGGCATTTTTAAATGAAAATTCACTGCACTCAAATAGGACTTTGCTTTCGCTTTGTGATTTTCCCATTACTCCTGGCAGTGCGAAAAGCGTAGCATACTTATTGGGGCAGCTAATCGTATGAAGTGTGTGTATTATGACGTGTTGGCCGGAATTACTTGGCCAGCATTGATTGCCTTGACTGGCAGCAGCCCAGACAAGCAATCTGTAAGCTTGGCTAAAACAATACTGCCAATAACAACAACAGTGGCGAGCACTGAAACAATGAAAACAAGCCACAGCCAAGGCAGCTGGGGCATTGTGCTCTCGCCTTTTTTTTCAACACTTATCATTCGCATTTTTTTTGCTTCGCCTGAGATGAGAATTCTCTCTGGTGTGTGTGTGTGTGAAAATGCAGCCATAAATCTGCGCATTCAGCAGAGCGCTGCTTGCTCTAGTTGTTGATGTTTTTCTGTGTTGCTGTTTTCTTTCTCATTGTTGTCATTGACAACATTCTGAAAGCCACAGCGCAGTGCGTCGTCATGTTGTGCACATGCAAAGATTTACCGTGCTTTATAATCTCGAGGGTATACCGATTGCGCCGTAAAGTATGCAATAACCAAAGCAAGGGTATGCAAGAGTATGTTAATTAACAGCAGCAACTTTGCAATAAAGAACTATATAGAAAAGGCCAAAAATGGCCTTTCTAATAACTATTTTCTGTCCCGTATTTGTGTATTGTAAATGCTAATTACATTGCAAGGCAAAAGGGTATTTGCGCTTCGCTGGAGTTTACCTAGATAATGCAACGCCACCACTCGATTATCGACAGATTTCGCCAGTCACTCGATGCCGAGTTGCAGCAGCTGCAGCTGTTATTGTTGTTGTCACTGCTGTCGATGGGCAGCGCGAGCGGGAGAGAGAGAGAAAAACCTTGGTGAGGAAAATTCACATCAATTCATTTATTGTAAAATACGCCGGCTATAGCCAGTTTTCCATTTTCTCGAGTCACTTAATACGTAACGTACATAAAATTAATGTATACATAATGCGTACTATACATGTATATATCTCTAGGTATATATATTTTACATATATATATATATATATATAGCGTTTATTGACTTGCGTTAGCTGCAATGCTAGCCAACGATTTGTGTTTTCATTATAGTATTATATTTAGTGTTTATTTGTATTTTTTGGTATATGCAAAACTGCAGAAAATAGTTCATTTTTGCTTGTCTCGAGTTCCATAAATTAATTCTATGCTCTATGTATGTCGTGTTTGTGTCTGTTTTGGGGGGATGTGTGTCTTTGGCTTACATGTGTGTGTGTGTGTGTGTGTGTGTGAGAACAGATGGATACTCGTAGAGTTAAGCTGGAAATTGGGTTGTGAGTCGAAATGCCGTCAACATTTGCTATGATACAACAATTACAGATACCAACATTAGGACTAAATACTTGATGACTTATTTCATTGAGGCCTACACAATACGATATGGACAGAAGCGCACAAACAAGTGTTTGCCGTCGTTGCTCATACGCCGTTGTGGTACGCCGTTTAAAATGTAAGTGTTTGTAGCAAGTAGTAAGTAGTATGTAAGTAGGTATGTATATTTATTATTTGTCTGAGATGCCTACACTAGAGACTGGCTTTCACTTACGCATTAATTAATTAATTAGTTTAGTTATGGAAATAACTGCAGACATACACGCACTTATTTGTTCTGCTCATGATATGCCCCAGGGAGAGTTGAAAATTGTGTTTCACTCTAAGTACAATTGCGTTAGACATTGCTTCGAATGGGATTAATGGAATTAGTGGGATGTGGTTTGGTTGTGTTACGTTTTGTTACGTTTTGCTGCGTGTTCAATTTGTTAGCTGTCAGTTGAGTCGCTTGAGCTGCGTGAACTTATGCCTCTATGAGATCCGATGAAAGACAAAACAAATATGTACGCTGGCATGCATACATTTCCATGGACAAGTTGGTATTAATAAACTAGAGTTACGATTTAACTAGATTACGCATACGCCTAGGGTACTCGCTATTGTTAAGCACTTCTGCTTCTTCCGCTTTTGACGAGGCTAATAAGCTCCATTGAAATACAAGTATTAACTACAAACTTAGACCAAAGCTAGCTATATACATACACCACCCTCCTCACTTTACACATCTCTTCCACATACACACATATATATATATATATTTATATATATTGTTTTTTGCGCGTTTCACACGCACGCACTCCAAACTATAGTAGGCATGGCTCTGGTGGTTCACTGAAGCTGTTAGCTAGTTGAATAGCTGCTCGCTTACGCCTGCGCAGCGGCAACGAACTGCACCACAGTGGTTGGCCGCGTCGCTGATGTGGTTGTCGGGCTCGCCGGACTCGCCACTGTGGGCGCCGCCGCATTGCCTTGGCTGGGCGCACACTCCTCGCCGGACAATCGCTTGACCAGCATCTGGCTTGATCGGACCGCTATCCACTCGGTGCGGCCCGCATCAAACCAGGTCAGGCCCAAATTGTAGCGACCGTTGAGATTGGCGTGCTGGCAATGAGAGAACCACCAGCCACCCTCATAGTTAGCAGCACAGTGCGTCTGTGAGATGTCGCGATCGTCGTCGATGGCCGAGAACTGCATGCCCTGCTGATAGTTGAGTGCATCCGAGGCGTTCCCGCTGTACTGCCCAATGTGCAGCCTGTAGCCGTCGTCGCGCGACGAGATGTAGAAATGCTTGTACTCCGCCACCCAGTTGTGGTCGTAGATGTCCTGCATCTGCACGCGCAGCTGTGTGCAGTTGTTTAGCGTGAGGTGGTGCAGCTGCTCGTTGCCAATCCAGTACTCGCCGCCCGGTGTGCCGAAGCCCTGGGCGTAGTCCGCCCACGAGCGATTGAAGTCGACGCTGCCGTCGAAGCGCCGCTGCACCGTCGTCCACCCGTCGGCGCTGCAGTGTGTCATTAGTGGATGATGTTGACCAGCGGGCGCTATTAGATGCAGCCCGTCCGCCTGCGACGACAGCTCGCTGCAGTCCTGCGGCAGTTTGTTCACAATTGCCTCGTACTGCGCCTCCACGTTCTCCAGCTCGGCCACCAGCGTTTCGGCCAGCTCGTTTTCCGCTTCAACCTCGCTTACCTGCCCTTCCGGCTGCTGCGATGGCAACTG
Organism: Drosophila rubida; assembly: GCA_035046165.1. Taxonomy (NCBI): domain Eukaryota; kingdom Metazoa; phylum Arthropoda; class Insecta; order Diptera; family Drosophilidae; genus Drosophila; species Drosophila rubida. The sequence goes on along the minus strand of JAWNOF010000021.1, from coordinate 26,817,126 downwards.
CTTCTGCATGTGCGGTCGCTTGTGTGGTTTGTTCAAATGCGAGAGCTGCCAACGAGAAAGCAGAAAACACCATTAAATTGATAAGTTTGCCATGGCGCCAATAGTTTGTACTTTTGCAGAATGCTTGTGTTGCAACTGCGATATTTTGCGGTAGCGATATTTTCAATTGCTTACAGCACTATTAAACGAGTATCGTGATACTGCAGCCCTGGGTGGCAAAAGCTTGAAACTAACGATAGTATCGATGTTGTTAAGCAGCACAATTGAAATACTGTTAATAAATATATTATTCTGCTCAATCATAGACTTGTTTATTAATATTTAAAATTGCAAATAAGGGTATACTACTGTCCTGACTGCCAATTGAGTAAATATAACGATAGTATCGATACTGTTTAGCAGCACAATTTAAGTGCTGTTAACTGTACAACAGTATAGTATTTAAATGCTGTTGATAAAACCATTATTTTGCTCATATGTTAGACAGCCATTTCGATAGGTTTTTAAAATTGGTAATGGCAAAGTAACTAATTAAAAAAATATATTTATATATAGATATTTGTTTTATTTATATTTGAATTAAATAATCGTCAAATTTAACAACAATAATATTTACATTTATTAAGACACTAATTCGTCAAACGTGACAAATTTATATACTTGCAAAGTTCTCGAATTTTCTTAATCGTTACTATCGGCTGCGACCAAATACAATATTTGATATGTAGATAAAATTAAATACATAATATTAATAAATACAGATAATGGCTATTGAGTTTTCTGTATATCACTAACATCATCGCTTGCTAGTTCTCGAATTTTCTTAATTGTTACTATCGGTTGCAACTAAGTAAAATGTTTGATATGTAGATAGCTTTAGATATTTGGGAAATATAAATTAAAAAACTATATACATATATTAAGACAGCAATCGGTTGATCGTGTTTTTGTCTACAGAGTTGTATACTGCATTCATCACTTGCTCTGTTGTCCAACTTTCCTACTCGATACTATCAGTTGTGCCTGAGTAAAATGTTTGATATGTAGATAGCATTAGCTAATAACAAATATAAAAAAAAACTGTCGACTTATATTGAGACAGCAATCGGTCGATCGTGTTTTTGTCTACAGAGTTTTATAACTGCATTCATCGCCTGCTCTGTTCTCGAACTTTTATACTCGATACTATCAGTTGTGTTTTTGAGTAAAATGTTTTCTATATAGATAGCATTAGCTAATAACAAATATAAAAAAACTGTAGACATATATAGCGAGAGCAATCCGCCAATAGTCTGTTCTTGTCTATAGAATTCTATAGCTGCATTCATCGCTTGCTCAGTTCTCGAACTTTCGTAATCGTTACTATCGGTTGTGACTGAGTACATTTGGTGAGTTCGATAGTATCAATTAGTTACAAGCTCTAAGCGAGTATTGAGTAGTCATTCTCTAGCTGACTAGACACGTGCTTTGTGCTTTGTGCCTTCCGCCTTCTGCTTTTCTCGTGAAAAATTGTGCCACGCGCAGTAAAGTCTTGAATTTGAAGCGAATCTAGCTTACCTTATTGTGTAGTTCGGTGTTAACCAGTGTCTGTACACGATCCACGTTCGACTGCAGCTGCTCTACGTTGCTGGCCAGCTTCTTGACGCCGTCGCGCTCGTCTTGCAACGCACTGACGCTGACGGCCATCGCCTGCAGGGAACGCGCCGCATTCTTGCCCTCCTCGCGCAGCAAGTTCTGCTCGGAGCTAATTTGTGCATTGGCAAACTCGAGCTTGGAGATTTCGTGTCGCAACTCAGGTATGTTCTTGTCCATTTTACTTTGCAGCCCCTCCACGTCCTCGAGCAGCTCCAGCATCGAGATGTGCAGCTTGTCCAGTGTCGCAATCTGACGGCTTAAATTGAAATTGGCGTTCGCGATGCGATGCTGCTCAAGCTCAATGCTTCGCACTCGTTCGTCGATGTGGTGATATTTCAGCTCGTTCATCTGTCGGCGCATATTGCGCTGCGCCATTTGCAGAGTGTGTATTTGTTGTTGCTGGAATCGGCAGTGACGTCGTCGGTGGTCGGCGAGTTCGCTGCTTGTCGGCAGCTGCGACTGCGACGCCGACTGTGACTACAAGAAAAATAAGAAGAAGCAGCGGATTAGTTTTGAACAGCTTTCAAAGCTGCATTGCTTAAAAGCTTTCTGTCTAGTGCTTCTGCTGTTTGTGTTGTCTGTTTTCTTGGCGTGCTTGTGTAATATGCATGCGAGCTGGATTATGTGCAGGGAATTGAATCCTAAATCCATTTATAATAAATGCATTTCATAACCCACCACAGCAAAGCCAAACGCAGACAACTGTGATGAAAGGCGTGTTTGCAACAATAATGCCAGCTAGCGACAGCAACGCGCTCAAATCCCTGGCGTTGTGTGTGTGTCTCACACACACTGCAGATATTTAGTTGCGGCAACTTGGCAGCTGTCTATGCAAGCGCAACACAAGTTTATGTATGCCTTCGTCCCCCTTACTTCCCCCCAGGCAAAAAAGGAAGGCGACAGAGACGGAGCGATAGTAGTAGTATAATTTGAGTGAGTGACAAGCGTTAACCAAGGTAATGGCATTTGGGTCACAGTTGTGATTTGTGAATGGAAATGTAATGAATACGCCAGCCAACACATGCATACACACACACATCTAAATGTATACAGTTACAGATAGAGAGATACGTCCTGCTATTGCTCTGGGTTTCCTTTCATTGCGAACATGCTCCATCTGCGCTTTTGTCTACGCCAGATGTCCCTCATAATTGACTAATAAAGTATCTCGGAAATACGAAAGCAACTAAAAATGTGCTACTAATGAATGGGAAAGGCAAACAGCAACGAAGCACAAAAGTAAAGCACAAATTGCTGTTGCTCTTTAATTAAGCGATACTCCCAGTGAAATACTATCCACACTCGCCATGGCAACAGAGGGCAGCAGTGGGTCGCAGCCGAGTACTTTGCCCGGCTTATGTATCGAAAAGTTGAAGTTGTGCTGCTAAAATATACAGTCGTCGCAGGCAAAACTAGAGTTGGAATGCGTAGGCGAAATATTCAAAAAGATGCCATATTGTATTCCATTTTAGAGAACTCTTTTGGCTTCTTTCTGGGAATTGATTCGGGTTTATTGCCACACTAATTGCCACTAATGCCATCTAAGCCTTTTTCTGGCGCACGTTTTGGGCGGCTCTCGGTAGTTTGAAGTTATAAATTGTTTGGCAAGTATGCATAAAGTACACTTAACATCTTTGAAGTATGCTCGTGTTTCGCGTTGAGTTTCTTTAAATTCAATTATTTATGCCGCAACAGCGCACCAAATAAAATAAAATAAAATGCACGCATATTTACGCGAAACTTGTGCTGCCAATCGAAGCGCAACTTAACGGAATTTCCTGCCGCTTTCGCTGCTGCTGCTTCGGCTGCTTTAGCTGTTTGTGTTTGCTTTGGCCCCGACGCACGTTGCGGCAAGAGGAGACTGCCGGGAGGAAGCCACGGTTGCTGTTTTATGCGAAAGGTCACGAACGTTGCTAATACGCCACGTTCGACAGGCGGCACAACACACACACAAACACACAGTGTAGGTGTGTGGGTGTTGCTACTTGGCGCCCGCGGGCGGACGAGGCAGCGAGGCGGGACGGGGCGGGGTGGGGCTATCAAAAATGGCCAAGGTGATATACGATTTCCAGCAGGCGACGTCAACAATATAATTAAATGTGATTTATGCGTTTTGTGCGCGGACAGCGGGGACGAAGGGGGGTTGGAGTCACAAAATAGCGTTATACCAATTAACAGCTGAAGGCTCGAGAAAACAATTTTAAAGACATTTTGTGGCAAGTGACAGCGGCGCTAATTGAAATCGAAATTGCCGCATAAATATTTTACGACTCCGTGTCGATTGTGTTTAACTACGTAGCTCTGTGTGTGTGTGTGTGTGTGTGTAATTAAGAATCGCTAATCTGGCACAAAGCGCAGTCGCTGGATTAATTAATTTGCAAATCCAACACACACACACACAGCGACGTCGATGTCAGAGGCACATAAAATGCATAAACCGCTTTGGGTCGTCGCAAGGCTTAAAGTAAAATTTTACATGTTGTGCTCAAGTGAAGGCTAACAAGGATTTGCTATTAGCGTCAGATATGCAGCGACAACCAGGGAGTACCGCTATACGTGTGTGTGCCAGTCTCTGTGTGTATGTGTGTGTGTGCAGGGAAAATAGAAAAAACTTCTACTGCTGCTGGAGCTGCGCGCTGAATTGTCGTAAAAATTTAATAGGACTTTTGTGTGCCGCTCAAAAAGTTACACAGCGCTGTAAGCGACTGTGTGTGTGTGCGGGGTGTGCGGGGTGTGTGTGGGTGTGCGCTGGCACAAACTGCCATTAAGTTAATGCGCATTTAGGTGCCCGCCATTGGGAGCTGGCGAAACTGGCTTTTTGCCGCTAAAAAGCGCCAGGCTAAATGGCAAACGTGTGCATAATTTGAAACTAAATATGCGCAAATATTGCAACGTCGAGTGTTAGGAATTTTAATAAAATGCGCACTTCAATTCCCCCTTTTATTTGACTGCTCACATCAAATCCTTTCTGGCTGCTGTAACAAGTCAAAGGCGAGTGCAAAATATATGCGTATTTTGGCTGCAGATCGAGCTGAAGCTACTAAGGGCATCATGTTTACAGGCACAAATCCTTGCCACTGGGGGAATCTTGGGCGGGGAGGGGGTGGCAATTTGAGCGGGGCAACATGACGAACTACACGTGAATCTCTCAAGTGTATGCCAAGTTTCAATAAAGGTAATTCGACTCATAAAATAAATATCAACTACAAGTACATATGCATATATATATATATATATATCTTCTCCCATGTAAAAGAATACATAGCGAGCTCCGTCTGACTGTGGCACACACACACATGTGCGCGCAAAAAACACAGAGAGAGAGACAAAGAAAAATACAAGCACTCGAACAATCAAACAAATTGCCAGCCGCAAGGGGGGCGGCGGAAGATGGCAACATAAAACAAAAGGCAGGCACAAATATCAACATAAATAAGGTAAAATGCTGGGCCCACTCGAGCACACACAGCAGCAAGCGGCGAAGGCAACAAAAGACAAAAAACCAACGCAACGAAACCAGAAACAAAACAACAATTTTTGGTGCGCCTGAAACTGGATACGCTGTCGAGGCTGAAACTGAAGCTGCGACTGAAACGGAGACGGAGACAGAGACGCAGGCCTGTGGCCCGCATTTGTTTGCCTGGCTAATTTAAGAGCAAGTTTCTCACACACAAAGAGAGAGAGAGAGGGAGAATATTTCTGGTGCTGCTGGCAAGCGCATCAATAACCAGTGATAAACATTTGCGTTTAACTGTTGCTACTGACAGCTTCCATCATGCGATTTGTTATATCTGCCAGCGATTCATCGAGTGCGTGTCCTCTATTGGCTTTGTTATAAATCTGCACACATTGCAATTAGAGAGCATCGTTTTCTTTGCCTTGTCCTGTCCTGTCTTGTCCTCAGCTGTGCTGTCAGTGGCAGCTGCTGGGTGTCGTGCGACCTATGAAAGGTCTCGGCCATCAATTTGGGTTCAATTAGTGCAGGCAATTCAACTAAGTGCCAACATCAAATACTACACTCAACAAAAAGGCTCTGCCAAAGGCTTTTAATTACTGCACAATTTTTTGTTGTTTCCGTGCGCCAATCAAATGCTCGTTCCTAGAAATTTGCCTTGATTTGAATGCGCAAATATTTAATATTTGCTCGAAGAAAACAAACGACTACGACTTGCAGGGTACTACAAGTCTCCCCTCTCATAGCACTTTTGCATGTGTTTATAAATTGTTAAAGCTGGCAGTTGAAAAAAGACTTGCTATCGAACCATATTTGCAGTATTCAAGAGCTCTTTTTTGACACGCACAAAAGCTTTCTATAAAACTAATTTGAATGGTATTCCTTCAGTCTTTTTGCACTAGTCGTGCAGCGACCGCAGTGCAAATGAAATTCGTGCTCCTTTGTTTTGCTTCCCTTTGGGGTTATGCGCCAAATTCCTTCCTTTTTATTTTGTATAAATTTTAATCAAATAAAGGCGAGTTGATTTAATTTAGCCGCACACACACACAGATACATAGACACAGACGCGCTCACACCTACGCAGAGAGGTATGAATATATTTGGCGAGCCACCTGTGCAATATTTTGGCTGCTCTTCTTTGGCTGCCATGCGCTTTGTTCTAATTTAACCTAATTTCTGCTTTGCTGCGCTTTTATAATAACAATTTTTAGAAATTGCTTTTCTGGCATTTTTACTTTCATTGTTTTCGCGCCACCACAGCGAACGAGCAGCACAAAAAATGAGAGAACTGGTTTACTGATAGCTGCGAATGCGAATGAATAAGAAGGAAATAATGAAAAGGATCAAATTGTGCTGAAGCATCGCGCGCATCATAAGCGAGCGCAAAAATAAACAGCCAAACGTATACATGTACAAAACTGATTATCAAGGCACTCAAGAGCATCTGCTGCCAGTTGCCAGTTGCCGGTTGCCGCTTGTTGGCCAAGGGGACTGCCAAATGTTGGCAAGACAAAAGACAGCAGCCGTCACTGGTCTCTGACATCAGCAGCTAGCAGCGAGCAGCTGGCAGCTGGCTGCTGGCTGGGGATGCCAATTTCTGGCTGCCCCCGGTTTGCTCCTCGCTCCGCCTGCTCGTTGCTGCCCCTGCCGCAGCGCTTCGCGGAGCCTGCGAACGCTGAGGGCGATTAAAAGGTGATTTCCTGCTTTTTGTTTGCAATTTTCAGCAATTTCATTCTATATACAAAGCGTACGTGAACTGAACAAGCAGTTTCAATGGTTTTCTCTCTCTTTCCTTTTTTTTTTGGCAAAGCATTGCCCTTTAACATTACATAAATATCTCAGTGGGCGTGTGTGCGTATGCGAGTGTGTGTGTGTGTGTATTATCCTGTCCCCTGCACTGCAAACAGATTCAGATGCGTCGGTTGTGTTGTGAAAGCCGCTTAAACCGCCCGACTGCACGTTTTATCGCTTTCATCGGTTTTATTGGTTTTGTTTGCCTGCGTTTTTTTTTTTGCGCTTTAAAGCAATTTGTGGTCAACAATTTTTAGTGGCTGCTTGTCGACGTAATTGCTTTGTCTGCTCAGCGAGCACCGCTTTTCAATCAGTCGGCAAGCGGAGGAGTTGCCGGACCACTCGACCCGACCCTAAGCAAATTTCGCCACTAAGCAGATGCTAAAACGCCTTGCGAGCGCACAAAGCACAAATACTTCAAAGCAAACACAGCAAGCTGCTCCCACAAAGCGAGAAGGGACGCGGTGGATGGGGGGGATTGCAAACAGGTGGCTGCAAACCAGTTTTCGGGTATCCCACTGACATATTTTCTGCGGCAACCGCATGGGGCAACATGCACGTAAGCGTCGAGCGTTGAGCGTCGCATAATCCTTTTAATGAAGCACAATGTGCCACATTTTTTTCCCTGTCGCTGCTCTACCTGTTGGTGCTGCAAGGCAAGCAAAAGGATTCAAACCTTTGCTTGTGTGCAAAAAATTGATATGCTTGCCCAGCAGATCCGTCTCTCAGTCTTTTCCTCTTTGGCTTTTGAGCGTGTCCTAAAATTGTGTGTCTAGTTGGAATATTGTGCAACGCTTCATTTTATAAAGCAATTATTACTTTAAATATTAATTGAATACTTTTCGCTGTTGCAACCTCGGTTTCTTTGCTCATTTTATAGGTGCAAAGTTTGACTTTATAAAGCAATTACTTTAATTATTAAGTGAATACTTTTCGCTGTTGTCTTAACTTATTTAAAATCTCTGTTGCTTTGCTCATTTTGTAGGGTATTCGGAAGTGCGAACTTGGCGCTCGCTGTTTGATTTCAACTTTCGCTTTGCCTGCTTCCGTTTATTGACTTTAATTATAATTAAAAGTTGTTAGCATGTTGTCGCTCAGTCTGCGTCGTTGTCTGCGATTTGCCTGACCTTAATGTTAATGATTCAGTTAGGCCGCCAGAAGAGCAGCAGGGGCGGGGGGAGAGAGAGAGAGAGAGAGATGACAGCTCGATGGGGCGACTGTTGGCTAAGTGGCTGCCCGGGGCGAGGAGTTGGCATTAAATATTAAATATGTTGACGTCCTGCGGTGCGTATGAGTAATTTAAGCCAGCGTATGAGTTGCCATTAAAAAAGGGAAAGACATAACGCACACACACGCGCTGCTGGCTCGTATCGTGTGTGGTAGGTAGCTGTCGTCTCTGGGTCGGCTCGTTAGCACATCGTGCCTCAGATGGCGGCGTCTCCTCCCGGCCCAGCAGAAACAATGCGCGACCGCCGCGTCTTCGTATAAAATAAGGCATAAAATGGCCAGATAATGGCAATGGGCAGGGACTGAGCGCTGTTCGAGTGGGTGGCCAGCTCTCCTCCTGCTCGGTCGCTTTATGAGCGCACTTAAATAGCAGCCGCAACGACGAAAGAAATTTCAAACCCATAAAAACCTGAAGCACTCCACCTGAGCGTGTGTGTGTGTGTGTGTGTGAGTGTGCGCGTGCTTATCTGATCATTAGCATAAAGTTACCTGCCTACAAGGACGCCGTCTGGCAGTACTCACCTCCTGGCTGACTTCCTGACTGCTGCTGCTGCTGCCGCTGTACTCCTCGATGCTCGCCGACTGCTCGCCAGTCGAGTGTTGCTTTGCATTCGCATTCGCATTCAGTTGCTGTCTGTTGAGTTGATGCTTGTACTCCTGCTCCTGCTGCATGAGTTCCTCGCGCAGCTCCTGCACAATCACCTCGGTCTGCTGCTGGCGCTCGCGCTGAGCCGCCAGCTCGAGCTTGAGCTGCTGGTAGTCGTTGCGTATGGTGGCGAGATCCTCGTAGTAGGCGGCGCCGCCGTTGTGCCGCACATCGTTGGCCACGCTGCCCGCTGTGCGCTGCAGCTCGACCAGCTGCTTGCGTATCTCGGATATCGACTGCTGCAGCCATTCGATGGTCAGGCGCTCCTTGTTGCCGCTGTGCGTGGCACGCAGCGTTTGCACCTCACGTCTGCGGAGTGCACAAAAACAAAAAGATGGCAAATTTAACATGTATACGAGTATTTGCAGCGTATTTGTGCCCGCTGCTGGCTTGTTTAATTAGCCGGCTAGCAAGGTAGCCGGGCAGACAGAGAGTTCAGGGGCAGCTCGGCGCGTATGCGTAACATTTTAATTGACTTTGAAACGGGCAACGTGCGCTCGGCGCTCGACGCTTGGTGCTCTGCATGCCGCTGGCAGAATCTAATTTAAATTGACATTTTCAGGCTAGCAAATGGCTTAATTGCCTGTGTGGCCAAAAGCAGCGCGATAATGAGATTTACGCGTGAGGTTTACAACGCCGACACGTCGCAACTGGCAGCAACGCCGGAGCCATGCAGTTTTTCAATCAAGCCCGCTTAATGACGCGCTATTTTTGAGTTTCCTGCAGCCGCTCACAAAATAATTTCACACCTACACCGGGGCAGTCGACTGCAATTTGCGGAATGGAAAATAAGGCCGAAAAAGCCGAACAACTTTGCAGCCGCAAAACGAAACTACGACAGCACCGAAATTATTGTTTAAGTGTGGCGAAAATGAATTTTGTTTAGTCGCAACAACAAAAAAAACGCTGGCAAAATGAAAATGTTGTAGCACTTGTGGCAGCGGGGGGCAGACAGACAGTCAAGCTGGCAGCCAGCCTCAAAACTTGTGCGCATTTTTGTGGCATTTCAGACAATTAAAGTAGTCAGTCGGAAGAGAGCTGAAGCCGGCAACAAGCGGCAGACAGACAGACAGACAGACAGACAGACGGGCGGGCGAACGAGGCGAGAAAGAGAATCTCTCAACTTCTATTCCCCAACACGGCAGCAGCAAAAACAACGAACAACTTTGCCTTCACGTCTTTCGCTTCAACTGCGAGGACTCGGAGTCTCTGACTGTGTGTTGCGGTGCTGGCTGCGGTGGCCGCTGTGGCTGCTCGGCAGCTGCTGTTGTTTTATTTTTCACTGTCAAAAGAGCAAAGCTACATGAAATTTTCATAAAAAACTTTCGTTTTTGGCTCCGCTTCATTTTTTCTTCTTTTTTCTGTATTTTTCTTGCTGCTGCTGCTGCTGCGTATACGTAATATTTCAATTTGCGTGCGGGTGACTGATGCACGTGTGCAACTGTGGGTGTGTGCTGTAAAATTTGATGGCTCGCAAAGTTCTTTGAAGAGAGCGAAGCTGCCGTCTGCCGTCTGCCGTCCCCGACTAAAGTGCAAAGATATGCCAAGTCTTTATAATGTTCGAGCGTAAAAATGAGCAGAAATATCCGCGATATGGCTGCTTGGAAAGTGCTGAGCGAAGCGCATATGGTAATAATATTTATTTGCGCATCAGCAGCTTGGCACTTTAATTAATTAGCAATCAACTGACAGACTTTCAATCAACTTTCCCATTTCGCAACACGAATGACAACAAGCAAATGTAATTAGTATTTTTGGGATGTTTCGCGTGCAGCTGGCCAGCGAATGCATTCATGCAAGCCAAATCAATGGCCACCGACATGTCTGGACTCAATTAATCTAAACATTTGATCAGCGCGCCGAGCGCAAAAAAAAGGAAGCGAACAAAGTAAACTATTGTGTGCTCTGTGTAGTTGCGAACTCGTCGCACACACTCGACACCGACTATAGAAATTTGCACAATTTTGCGCATGGCTGCAGCAGCGTTTTCATCTTTTTTGTTAACAGCAGCGCGAGCGCAAGCATAAAAAAAAGGAAGCAGTAAATGTCATTCAAGCAAAAATTGGAAACGCTGTCAATGACGTGAAGCAAATTGAAAATACGCAAAACGAAAGCCGGGCCGGGAAAGCAGCGGCCTGACAGCTTGGCGATACATGGGGGATCGTGATGGGATTTTGAGATGTTGTCGCGCACATTTTAATTATCAAAATGGATGAGGCTGCTTTGCTTGCCGTCGTCGCTGCTGTTGCAGCGAAGTGCGTTCAATGCGCTGAATGCCCCATCAAATTCCATTCGCAAATCAGTAGCGGCAAATGGCTGCCAGTTTAATGGATCACACACACTCGCAATCCCCCGCCCTTTGGCACGCCCCCGCCACAGCTGGCGATATCCTCATAAACTTTGTTGTTGCTCACTGGCTGGCTGGCTCACTGGCTGGCTGGCTCGTGCCGCAATCAGATAACGACTTGGCGGGGTCACATAAACCACAGTTGACATGACGTTTGACTGGCCCTGGCGAGTCGCCGTCGCCTCCCTTTGCCCCGTTCTCTCTCGCTCGCTCGCTGTGCACACACGCGTGTGTTGAATTATTTACGGTGTCAGTGACAAAGTTTACGACGTTCACGACATGAGCCAAACAACGGGCGGGGCGGGGGGCGCTGAGCCAAAGCAAAAGCGAAACTAACCAAAGCTATTTGTACAGTAAATTAAGAGTGCGCCATTTCTGTTGTCCTTTGCTCTAGATCAACAACGTGCGCGCCTCTGTGTGTGTGTGTGTGTGGGCTGCATGTGTGTCGATGAGACAATCATTATTAGTCAGCCTGTCTGAAAAGACAACAAACAAATCACGAAACGCAGAGGCTTGGCCTCACTTCGCCCTCGGCCCCAACTCGCTCTCTGCGTCTGCGTTTATTATTCTTTTTATTTTTGGCTCTACGTGTTTCCGGCCAGCGATTGCTTATCAGCCACTGCTATAGGCTGACTGGCTTAGACAGCTTCTTATTTGTTTAAATTAACTTGGTTTTCGGCGCAACACAAATAGCACACACACACACGAGGAAGTACAACAATCAAAATTCAGCGAGGCGCAAAAGTGTTGCCTACTTTCAGGCGTCACCTAATTGGCTTAGCTTCGCTTCAGTGCGAGCTGGCGTCTTCTCGTTTCTTCTGTGTGTGCGTGTGTGTGCCACATGTGAGCCATAAAAATTAGTAGCTGATACGCCCACTTAATTAAACGCTAGCACAGCGTCGCGCTGCCGAAACTTTCGTGGACAAATGGCGGCCAGAAAGTTGGGCCAAGTTGGCTGCAAGTTGCAAGCAATTTGGCTTGTGGCCTGCAACTAATTAAGCCTTCAATTTGGCGTGGCGACTGCGTGTGCAAATCACCTTGAAATTTAGTCAAGCTACACACCTCAATTGATCCAATTCGCTGCGCATATCCGCATCAACGTGCGCCGCATCCGTGGTAAGCCGCAGAGATTTGCGTAAATTATGCTCCAGCAATTCGTAATCCTCACGACGGCGCGTCATCAAGGCGTTCAGTTGCTTGGACAGCAGTCGCACCTGATCGCCCAGCTTCAAGCTCTCGGCATTATCGACGGGCACTCGGCCGCCAACGCGCACGCCATTCGATAGCATTTCCAGCTCATTATCGGCATCGTCCTGACTGTTGTTGCTGTTGCTGTTGCTGTTGTTATCCTCGTCCTCGTTGACGAAGCGCAGCAGCTCGACGCTGGACGAGGGCACAGTGGTGGCTGCTGCTGAGGTCGAGCTGACTGCCGCCTGCTGTTGCTGCTGTGTGTCGCGCAACATGTTGTTCACATCGCTGATGATTCCGGTGGCGCCACGCGCGCTTGCCACCGCGACAGCGACGAGGAAGAAACTCAACCGCAGAATGTTGCCGACCGCCATAATTGAAGTCAAGTTTGCTTTTTGGTTTATGTGTGTGTATGTGTTTTTCTTGCTTGCGTTCACTTGCGAGTTGCAAGTTTGTTTTGGTCAAATTTATCAAAGCACAAATTACTGTTGCTGCTGGGGAGTCGGGTATTTATGCAAATGCTGGCCACGTCTCATGACGGACCTGAAGCTAAACACCTTGTAAAGAGCGGCGCTAACCGTATTACAATTATTCGCAACTCGACGCGACTCCTTGCCACACTTTGACGCACTTTGTTTAGCACTTTCAGCTGTTTGTTATTTGCCACTCGAGGGCTGCCCTTTTAAGCGGCTTTCACTCGCACTCTCGCACACCGAGCACTCGCACACACACACTGACACACATGCGAGGGGGGGTTAGAGACAGAGCGGAAGGAATGCGAGAACTCGACTCAACTCGACTCGACTGTTTAGTGGGATTGTCTGGCTCTGACTTTCACTTGGTTGGCTGCTGCTTGTGGCAAACGAAGTTGTCAGCGCGGCGTTTGTCGTAGGACTAAAGCGGCGCGCTGTGGCTTCGTCCTTTTTATACACGACTGCCGACGACGCCGACAACGACTTCGTGGCGCTCTCAGCGAGCGTCGCAGACGAAGAGAGCGCGAGCGACAGCAAGAACGAGCGCGAGCGAGTTTGAAGAGCATGCAACAAGCAGCAGTTGGCCCTTAAACAGGTTGTTAACTACTCCAACTGGTGTAAGAGAGTCGAACTCGGTGGCCGTGTGTGGAACGGAGGGAGCACTAAAGAGCGCGTTTCGCTCTTGGCCCGCAGTCTAGGTCTTACTTCGAGCCAAGCTTGCAGTAATTGTTAATATTAATTGTCATCCTCGGTCAGCTTAATAACTGTGTTTAATGAGAAACCTGCATAGACGATTTCAATCATTTTTTTTTCATATTGAGATGCATTACTACTATTATCTACCTAAATTGCCTTGCCAATAAACTTCTTCTGGCAGATGCCAGCATATCAAAATGATTCCAGATTTCTAATTGAACACACAGTTGGCAAGTGAAACTAATTTTGAGAAGACTATTTCTGCTTAAACTATTCAAAAATGTTTTTAGATTATTCTCAACGTTCGTAGAATTTATATCTGGATTGGTAGCAAATCAAATCTTTTTCACTGCACACAGCACTACAATTGCAGCATAATTTTATTTTAATGTTTCAAAAAGAAATATTTTAAATGTGATTTATATGAAAATGCGAATCGCATACAGAAATTAAAATAACTGAAATATATGAAAAATGATGGCAATATAATTATGCGTGAAATTTAAAAGAATCACAATAAATACTGCAGAACAATGGCGAATAATTATGTGTAATTTAGTTGAAACTTATTATTTGTGCAATACTGCATTATTTATTAGACAGTAGAATTTCTATCATTATAACTAGTGTTTCAAAAATGAGAATGCATCAAAATAAATGAGTAAAAGAGCTCTCAGATGAATACTGCAAAATTCAAACAATTAGAATTTAGCTAGCAAAGTCGTAATTTAAAATTTCTATCATTTTCCACAATGAAATGAAAAACTTCTTTTAAGCTGATGAATGCTGGAAACTTAAAGAAATAAATATTATCCAGAGAAGTCGTAAGTTACAACTTCTATCAGTTTCAAAACTAAAACTGGCGCTTCAAAAATATAAATTTATTAAAATAAATGAGTAAAAGAACTCTCAGATGAATGCTGGAAATTCAAACAATTATAAATTAGCTTGCGAAGTTATAATTTACAATAATACATTAAAATGAAAAAGTTCTTGTAAGCAGATGAATGTTGGAAATTCAGACAAATACAAATTATCTAGAGAAGCCGCAATTTAGAACCTCGTATCATAACTAGGTCTTCAAAAATAGGAATATATTAAAAAGAAATAGTAATTTTGAATACGAGTACGCATCATTTTCTAGAGTTCTTTATAGCGGATAAATACTGAAAATTCAAACAAATTGAAATTAGCCATATAAATCGTAATTTAGAATTCGTATCATTTGCAAGAGTTCAAGCGGATGAATTGTGGACATTCAAACAATTAGAAATTAGCCAGAGAAGTCGTGATTGTGGTGCAACTTCGAGCTGAATTCTTAACTATTCCATCAAACATCACAGCCACAGAGCTGTCACATTATGGACGAAGCGTTGGCTCTCTTGTTTTGTTAGTTTCCGTTCTGTTTGCTTGACCATTGACACATACACAGAGTGCTGGCATGTGGCATGCGACATGCGGTGGTGCGTCGTGGTGGCATGTGGCAAGAGCATAAATTCATGGCTATTGTCCGAATGCTTGCGAGTGTTTTTAAAGTGCAACTTTGAATGCAGCAGCAAACTGAAAGTCATTTGCTGCGCTAAAGCTAAAAGCTAAAACCAACTAAAAACAAGCGCTGCAACGAAAAACTTGTTGGTCGAACTGCGAACTGAAGTGAATGAAGTTTATTTAGCGGCTTTGTTGGCGTACGCTGAATTTTCAACAATTGCGCTGCGCTCTGCTCTGTTGTGTGTTGCAGTGGCAGCGGCAGCGGCAGCGGCAGCGGCAGGAATATGCCAAAAATGGCGCATTTGGCAATGTATGGGTTGGGTTCCCATGTGGCGACGAGATGTGCACGCCACCGCATCGCAGCAACACAGCACCAGCACCAGCACCTATGGAACCGCCAAGGAGCCAGGCATGCAACCCATTCGGGTGGCACGCTTCGCTGCACAGCCCACAAGAGAGGGCACGGTAACGTCTACACTGCGTTGTGCAGCCTGCAACAGTTGTGCCACACCTGCCGGACGCCCGCCCGCCCTCCTGCTCGGCGGCCTTTTGTTGCCATTTTCCGTCTGCGTTGTATTGCAATTTGCAATATTTTCGCTTTTCGTTTTCGTTTTTATTTTGCATTTTGCATTTTACATTTTTGTTGAATGCATGGCGGTTGATTGGGCGGTGGTTGGTGGTGGCAAAGTTGAGCCGGTTGAGGGGTTGTGTTGTTGTTGCCGCTCGGCAAGGCAACATCGATGGGCTTATAATCAAGCGAGTTGTTGTCGTCGTGTTGCTCTTTGCTGGCGTTGCATGCAGTTTAGTTTTTAATTTCTGTTGCCATCTCGCCTTTGTTTGTTGTCAATTTGTGGCGCGCTGTTCTAGCTTGTTGCACATTGCACATTAATGCAGCCAACTCGTGCGGCTAACAGCGCATCCGGCAAACCCCCTCTCCACTCTGCCACAACCAAAAACAACCTGGCCATCACATGCTGCTGCTCTTACTAGTGTGGTGGTTGCTTGTGGCTCTGCGTTCTGGGCCCTGCCCTTTCAACTGCTGCCCTTGCAGCTCGGCAAATTGCAACTGCTTCCATTTGCATTGCTCTGCATGTTCTCCCTCTCTCTCTATCTCTCTCGTCCCCCCTTGTTGCCCTCCCATTTTATTCTCTTTTTTACAATTTCCATTTCATTGTCGCCTGGTTGTCATGGTAGCTGCTGCTGCTGCTGGTTAATATTGTTATTGTTATTGCTGCCTTTTATGGTGTTGTCTTTTGCCCTATGCGGTGCTCGTTATGGTCAAAGCATATTAAGCTAATGGCCTGGAAGTAAACCTTGGCTGCTGCCGTTATAGTCGCTGCATTTAAGCCATTAACTCTCACTTCGTGGTTACTTTCGCATTTCACTGTTTAGAATTTTACACATTCCATCGCCACTATCGACAATTTATTCTGCAGCTGTTGCTTCAGTGCAAGGCCTTGGCCTAAGTTCATTTCATTTTGCACTGAGTAACTTTAATAGTTGTATTTGCTCTTCCAGTTAACTGCATTCAGCAACATGCCAGGAGTGACTGTGAAGGACATTGATCAGCACGAGGTGACCAAGGCGGTCGCCGTCTTCCTCAAGAAGTGCGGCAAGCTAAAGGTGCCCGAGCAGATGGACCTGATCAAGACGGCCAAGTACAAGGAGCTGGCGCCCTCCGATCCCGACTGGTTCTACGTGCGCTGCGCCTCGATACTGCGCCACCTCTACTACCGCAGTCCGGCCGGCGTGGGCGCCCTCACCAAGGTCTACGGCGGCCGCAAGCGTCGCGGCGTCCATCCGTCGCGCTTCTGTCGCGCCGCCGACGGCGCCATCCGCAAGGCGCTGCAGGCCCTCGAGCACGCTCGCTTCATTGAGAAGCACCCCGAGGGGGGGCGCAGCCTCAGCTCGATTGGGCGCCGTGATCTGGATCGCATTGCCAACCAGATCATCGCCAAGCAGCGCGAGGCAGCCAAGCAAATCGCCACTATAATCATCTTCGAGTGAACCGCTGATCCAACTATGTAACATTATCAATTTATCCGAGAAATAAAGCACAATAAACACTAAAGTAACGCATTTTTATTCGCACTTATTTGTGTAGTGAAGTGAGGTAAGATTGCAGCAAAGAATGTGCCACAATTATAATTGATATCTGCGTTTTACATTGCATTGAATTTGTTGGCTGTCCCTGCATCTTTAATTGAAATTTCATGCAGTCTGCTGTGCAACAAAATAATAATCAATGCCCGAAATTAACGCAGGTGTTTTGCAGCTTGTCAGCAATAAAACGGCAAGTGGAGACGCCCAAAGCCAAGCCTGTTGGTTCTTGGCATCACTGTGCTGGCAGACACACAACAAACACTGCACAGTTTGCTGCCCAATTTGCGATTGGCGACGCCTTGCAACAAGCTGCAAAGCGTGGACAGGTTTCTGCTTTCTTGATCTCCAGATCAAGCGAGACGCACGCGATACCCGAAACGGCAAAAAAATAAGAACACAAACGCACTGCGCAAACGCAGCTTGAAGGCTGCTCACTAATCATCTGAGTGACAACAACAGGAGTAGCAGCAGCAGCAGCGGTGGCAGCAGCAACAATAACAACAGCTGAGCTGCGGCTCAGACGCAGACTGAAACCGGCTGGCAGCTAACGGCAGGTGCAACGCACAAATTTGCAGCGCTCACGAAAATTTCTTACCTGATTTAATCTTTTTTGTTTCTTGCTCTGCTGCGCCTTCTGTGTTCCTCGTTTTTGGCCCATTGTCGAGCCGAGTTGAGCTGTTGCCTTGTTCTGTCTACGGCTTTTTGTTTTCTCTCTTTTTTTCGGGTTTTTGGTTGCCAAGGTTTTCGCCGTTGTTGTTGTTGTTGACGCGGCTGTTGCTGCAGTTTCTGGGTTTCATCGGCTGCTGCTCCTTGGCAGCATGGCATGTTGCCAGCATGCTTCGCTGCGCTCACACACACACGCACACACACACACTCGGGGAGCGAGCACATGATGATGTTATCACTCAAGGCTGTTGCTGCATGGCTGATTCCATGCGCCTGTTCTTGTGCTCGCATCTGTGCGCGTGTGTGTGTGTGAGAGCTCGTATATTTGTGTTTGGGCCTTTTGCTTTTGTTTTCTTGGCAACACCAGAGCACCAGCGAAGCAACAGCGGCAACGCAGGCATCGAGTGCGGCTGCTTTTAGCCAGAATTTCATGCTGCGTTCCCCTAATGAATGCCCCACGCGAAGCACAGCCAACGCCTGACAGCTGCCTTCGCCGTGATAAAAGGAACAACAAGAGCAAAATAAAGATACACACACACACACACACGCACACTTACGCGGGGACCAATTGAAAAACCATAAAAATCCTTTAGCTATGGCACAGACTTCGTCTTCGCCGTCTACCTCTCCCTCTCTCGCTCTATTTCTCTCTCTCTTTTGTGAGCCTGTTTGCGCGACAGCTGCAACTACAGCGCATATCCTAGGCACACATAAAGCGAAAAAAATATGGAAAAGGAGACTGAAAGTGAGAGGTGTGTTCTAGCAGACAGTGCACGACTAGCTGGATATCCTTAATGATGCTATGTAACATATATCTTCAGCTATTTATACAGACAAAAAAAAACGAAAGAACTTTCTTTAATTCTAATATTAAATAAAAATATAAAGTGGTAATGTGAAAAACTTGTTTAATATATAAATAATACTGTTTACCACTACTCTATAATATATTCATGTAATATATAAATATATTGCATTACCACTCTATATTTTTATTCAGTATAATGATTTAAAAATAGCATTGGAAGTAAGAGTATAAAATCAGACATCTTCTTCGATTCATTTCATATGCTTAATGCAGACATTAAAAGTGTTACTTTTAAATACTATATTATAATGCAGCTATCTATCAACGTAAATGACATTAAAATAAACAATATATTTCAGAGCATAGATTTTGTAATATTTAAATAAACACAAATATATTAATACCAAACTTTAAATATATAATTTTTGTTAATTCACATAGATATACTTTTGTTGTGCTATAGTTTTAAATAACAATAACACATAAATATTTAACCTTGAAAATATAATATTTTTAATTTGAATCATTCTGCTTGTGTTGTGCTATAGTATTCAAATAAGCAATATGTTTCAGACCACAGATTTTACTATATTCAAATAATAATAACACCTAAATATTTATCCTTTTAAATATAATATTTTTTATTTGAATCATTCATTCATTAGTTTTAAAATAAGCAATATGTTTCAAGCATAGATTTTCTAATATTTCAATTACAATAACATAACATAAATATTTAACTTTGAAAATACAACTTCCTTCACGAATTCGAATAAACATGATTTTGTTGTGCTTTGTCAATTTGTTTTATTTGACTTGTTTCATTTCCTCTCTACTATTTATTTCGCTCAACTTTTTGCCTTTGCAAACATCTGCATTGACTTAGTACACCCGCTAGAGGACGACAGCTAGCTGCAGGGTATTTGAAAAGGATGATTTCTTTTTTCAAAATCCAAGCAGCTGTCGACCACTCGAACCCATACGGCTATTCGGCCAACAGGCCAACAGATTTTCAACGGCAGCAGCGGCAGTTGCTAGTTAATGGACAAGGTGAAAGACAGCTACGAAGCTGCAGGAATAGCAGCAGGACGACTATTGTTAACATTCTCTGAACACCGGCACATCTCTCTCTGTGTGTGTGAGTGTGTATTCGTGTTCGTGTTGTGTGTGTGTGTGGCTGAATGCTGAGTGTGAATGTGTAGGCGCGTATTTAACAATGCAAATGCAAAGCCACTTGCTGATTGTAGTATTGCAGCTGCAAACGGCAAATCTTCTGGGATATCAATCTCTAGCATTTCAGCTGCAGTCAACTTTTACATCGTCCATCATCAGGATGCGAGAACTGACTGGCATTGTATGGAAAATGTGAGTGATATTTGAATGCACAGTCAGCAGCTCATATTTCTTAATTTCTCCTTCCGCACTTCAAAACAAACTCTGCAAAGTTCAACAGGCAATGCAACTCTTCATTCACAAATCAGCTCGAGTTTGAGCCCGGCTTGAAAACAAAGGAGTTCATTTCGTTTGCAGAGCTAATTTAAGCCAGAGGCGATTGTGAGTTGAGCAAGGTAGTAACAGACTTAAAGCCGTTGCCATATAGCACTAATTAGTGCACAGACTGTGCTTTGATTTGCTTAAAGAAATAGTTCAAAATTAGAGCGAGGAACTGTTTAATAAAAATGCATCAATAACACAGAATTCATTGAGAGTAAGTCTAAATTCATTCATTCTGAAATCTTTACATAATTTTGTATTACAAAACGAACTAAATAGTTGTGAAATGTGCTTTAAATATGACAGTTTCTTGCTGTTAGTTGAAGTAAAGTGCAGAGTTAAAGGTCAGCTTCATTTCGTGGCATTGCTGAGTGAACTTAAAGCATTCAGCTCAGCTGGCGGGCAATTAAACTGGAGGCAAGCAAAAAGTGTTGAGAGTGCAGAAATCCGTTGT
The DNA here is from genome assembly GCA_035046165.1 of Drosophila rubida. Classification (NCBI taxonomy): domain Eukaryota; kingdom Metazoa; phylum Arthropoda; class Insecta; order Diptera; family Drosophilidae; genus Drosophila; species Drosophila rubida. Next base: position 26,796,656 of record JAWNOF010000021.1, on the reverse strand, counting down.
ATTGTTTGAGATGTTCTGCGCTCTGTCCTTGCCACATAGGCTTTTGCAGTCTCACGTAATTGACCAACTGGCTGGGCCTGGCCAAATGCGCTGCTGAGCTATTTGCGAGTTTACAGCTCGCCGCTTAAATCACGTGGCATGCGACAGCTGCATGCAGCCGGCAGCCGGCAGTTGGCCAAAAAAACTTCATTCGCATTCGAAAGAGTTAATAACAAGCTGTAAACAACGACGCTGCCATTTGGCCCATGCTCCTTTATGTGCTGCCCACCACCACGCTCTTTCTTTCTAAAAAAAAAAGAAGAAAACTCAACAAAAAAAGGATTCAAAATGAAATTGTCGACGAAATATTGAAAACGCTGCACACACAGCACGAATCTCGATCGCTGTTGTTATTGCTGTTGTTCTAGGCGGGGGACACAGCCGAATGCAGCCCAGATGTCGCTCAGATTACGAACTTAATTGCCCCAGTACAGGATATGAAACCGTTGCACATGCAACAGCAACAGCAGCAGCAGCAGCAACAGCAACAAAAGCAGCCCGGCAAAAAGAGAGAAGCGCAGTCCAAATGGGGGACTAGTGTAAAATTTTGTTGGCTGCGCCTGCCGGCCGTGCCGAAAGCAAGAGAAAACGTGAAAAAATGCAACACAAAATGTGGAGGGAGAGTGTGTGGAAGAGGGCGGGGTGGGGGAAGATGCGAATGCGAGCATATCTGGTGGCCCAGTGAAATGTCCAAAATCCGATTCCGGCAGCGAGAAGCAACGCTTTAGGACAAAATGTACACCGAAGCGGCTTTTGCATTTTTTATGGGCGAACGGACTAAAAGCATTCTCCAAAAAATATTATGGCAATTGATATGTGTAGAAAAATAACTACAGTTTTTACTCTCGTTCTCGCACTCTCCATGTTGTTGCTGCTGTTGTTGTTTACTGCAAATGGAAATTTTATGGATATTAAAAGTTGGCTATCAAATAACTGCCTGCAGGCGAATGTAATCAATATTCAGCCTTTATTTACACACGAGCTGCAACTTTTCAAATGATTTGTAAAAGTTCTAAATATGTGTGTGAAAACGGTCGACTCGATTCTAATAGGAATCAACACAGTACCAACAGCCGCACTCTGCTCTGAGGGCTAATAATTTATGTGCACGTGGCAGAGTGCAGGCATCCGATTCCAGTAGAGATCACAGTTGCATGCGGCATGAAAGTATCAAATTTAAGGCACATTCTATTAAAGCAAAGGCTGGTTTTTGCTTTAAAAATTTGTTGGGGGGAAAGCAAATTATATAGATTAATTGTTGCTTTTGAAGTTGATATTGTAATCGTAGATTTTATGAGATGTGAACTAATAGTGAATTATTTCACAGCTAAACAGTGGAGATCACAGTTGCATAGTGCTTTAAACTATCATAATTGAGATTTATTATTATAAAGCAAAGACTAGGTTCTGCTTTAAGAATTTGTTGGGAGGAAAGCAAATTATATGGATATGGTATTTCTTTCGAGTTATGAACTAATAGTAAATTATATCCCAGTTAACCAGTAGAGATCACAATTGCATACTGATTTAAACTATCAAATTTAAGTCAGACTATCTTTAAGCAAATGCTGTTGGGGGACAAGCAAATTAGATAGATTATTTGTTTCCCTCAATTACCTTGAAGAAAAATTGCAATTGTATCTTTTTATAGATGTAAACTAAAACGTGAATAACATATTAAATAAGTTACCACTTAGTCAGTAGAGATCACAAGCTCATTTTCGTAAAGCAAAGCCTAGTTTTTGCTTTAAGAAAATTAGACAGAAAAAGTTGTTTTCTTTGAATTTAATATTTCAATCGTAGCTTTTTAGAGTTGTGAACTATTATAACGTGTATTATAGTAAATAATTTATCATTTAGTAGACATCTCATTTATTTAAGCCATATTTTTTTAAAGCAATGACAAGTTTTTGCTTTAAGAATTTGTTGTGAGTAGGCAAATTTGATAGGTCATTTGTTTCCTTCAGCGTCAAATTTTATTGTCTTGCAATTGTATCTTTTAGTAATTGTAAACTATAACGTGTCTGTAAATAATTTCCAAGTTAGCCAGCAGAGATCACAGTTGCATACTGCGTCCAAGGATCATAATTAAGGCACATTCTAGTGAAGCAAAGGCGGAAAATTTGTGTATTTGGCAGTTGATATTGAAGCTTTTAATTGTTGTAAACTTTAACGCAAATAATTTCTCAGTAAACAAGGTAAACTGTAGTTATTTGAATTCTCTGTTTGGATTTATGCATATTTATTTTCTTTTCAGTTGAGAGCCTACGCAAATCTGTCATTAAAACAAGTGAAAGTATCTTCCCACGTTTGAGTTATCTTCAATAAAAACAATCAACTACAAAATACCAATTTGTATGACTTCAAAAGCCGCCGACGAGCAAACTGCTTTCTGTGAATTGCTCGCGAGCTTGATCAAGTATTTATGTTATAGAAGTTGTGTTTGTATAAAGCACACAGTGGAAATAAGATTATGTGCTGCCAACATGGTAATATGTTCTCTGTGCGCAGTATAGAGTATTTTCGTGAATTTGCATAACGACACAAAGCTTATTGCGAGGTGGTGTAGGCCCAATCGATTACCCTTACCTTTGGAGCGCAGCTCAATTTCGTTGTTATGGCCTGTGCCTTAAGTCGATGTGAGTTGAAGCCGCAGCTTACAAGTACTTGAGTGTGTTGTAGTTGTTGTTTGGCATTTGTTTTCAATCTCAATGGCCTTAAACGTGTGCACTGTAAATCTTTCCAATTTAAATCAACCTAAACGTTTGTCATTTTGACTAATGGCTTATCAAACAAAGAGAAACAAAAGCAGAGGCAGAGGCAAAAGGCAAAGGCAAAGGCAACAGCAAGGGGAAAAGAAAACTCCTTTGGGCTTTGGCAACTTCAAATGTTTGACAAAATTTATTGTATCGTAAATTTCGAATAACAGCAGACTACACATAAAAATAAAAATAAAAATGAAATGAAAGTAAGGAAAGGGAAACACAGAAAAGTGTAAAAGGAGCAGAAACTTCACACAGCGCGCAAAACTCGCAGCTCGTAAATTTGCCCCCGTCCTGGACGGAAAAATGTATGCAAAACTTTTGTGAGAAATTCGTGATGCTTTTGCTCCTAAGGTGATTTGGCACCCGGACATGCAAAAATGCCATCGAACCGAGGGTGGACCGAGCGCTCTCTATAATGAGCAGGACATGCACAAGTGGCCAATGCTCGAAGCTAAACTGCTATTGAGCGCAGGTCGAGAGACGGTGCGCACATTATAAATTAACAAGGCGCAACATAAATATTTCAACGTGCAACGACACCAATTCGATGTTGTCGCTGGACGGGAAGCAACGGAGGCAACGCGGGGCAACAACCCGAAAACAACCAAAAAATGCGGAAAGAAGGAAATGAAAACTGTGCGCAATGATGAAGCGTTTAGTGGTGGCCCAAGCTCAAGAACAATAAAAGCCGGAAATGCTTAACAGCAGCAGAAGCAACGACAGCAGCAGGATCGACATCGACGGAGATGCGAGGGGAGCCGAGGGGAGAAGCAGCAGCCGAGGAGACCCACAAACAACCTAACAATGACAAAGTTTCCGTTTTCTTTGTTGCTCTCGCATTTGGCGTTGTTGTTTTGCTCTGGGGTAAGCCCAGGACTCCGGCTCAGGTCCTGTCTACGCCCACCTTGTTGTGCATTGTGTCAACTGGCGTACAATAAATGCCAACAGCCAGAACAACAACAAGAACAATCGGGGCTATGGAAGACACGGCAACAATAAGCAGTCTAGCATATGAAGCTGGCGCTTTTCGCCTTGCAAAAATATGAATCGCGTGTTAAGGCAAAAGGACGAGCAAGAACAAAAGCGCACGGACAACCAAAACTTTTGCCATACTTTCCGCTGTGCTTGCAACGAAACACACATACCCTGTCACCAGCTGAAAAATCAATTAGAGCCACCAACATTCGCATCAAATATTTACGTGCAACGTTTCTATTATTCACATCGTAAATGCTGGTATTGAATTAGTTTTATAAACGGCAAATATACTCGTATGCTTAAAATGCATGCCACAAGCGGGCTGCAATATTTATGAACTTCGCTTAACCCTTCCGCCCGGCAATTGCAGGGTATGCGATAGTGAAGGAATTTCTTTTATGTCACATTTCCTTTTTGCTGCTTTTCACTTTTGCTGTGCGTGCTATTTGTGTCTTCTATGTGTGTTTGTTGTCTGTGTGTGTGTGCGACTCTGTCTGCTTTTGTTGTGATTTATTTATTTTGTTGTTTGCCGCTTTGTTGTCACTTTATGCTTTTATTGTGCCCAAAACCCCAAAAATAACAACAAGCATACGCCGCGTGCGCCGTCGTCGGCTCTGCGCTTAGCCAGTCGTGTGCTTTCTTTCTTGTTATTGTGGCGGAGCAGAGCAAAAGAAATCATAAAGTTAAACTTTTCTTATTACCTTTACAACTCGAACTCGAACTGCGAGCTCAAGTGCCATTAGAGTTATTAAACGGCGTATCACATAAATAACAAAAGCAGGCCGAGACGCTTGCTGGCCCAGGTCAATGGGGTTCAATTAATAACCCTTGAGTCTGCTGATTGCGAGTTCAATTGGCTTGCCTTCAAGCTAGCAAATACATATGGGGAGCAGCAGCAGCAGCAGCAGCAGCTGCTCATGCAAAATCCTGTTATAATTGATGAGCAAGGAGGCGGCACTTGTGGAATAAAGTCAAATCATAAGCCGGAAATCGTTAGGTATATCACCTGCCACAGCCGCATCCCTCCCTCTCTCTCTCTCTCTCTCTCTGGCAAGGAAACAAATGCCAAGCCCAAAAGATGAATCGAAATTCGGAAGCAAGCTGCGAGTGTGCGAATGTGTGTTTGAGGTTTCCTGCGCATATCCGTTCGCTGGAAAGGAAAAGAAATGTGTGAGGATAAGAAGAACTGTCAGCTGCCAGGTTGAGCACACAAAAGGAGTCTTGTTTCCGTTTGCCAATAACATATGCGACGCCATCGTCCTGCTGCTTATGCCTTCTTGTTGTCCTGTCCTCCTCTGCTTATCCTTTTTCTGCATTCATTCATTCATTTATTTATTCATTCATCGTGCCGATGTCGATGTCGATGCTGTTGCTGCTGCTGTTGCTTCAGCTTGCTTGTTGTTCACTGCTCGTTGCAGCGCGTTTGATTTTTATTTATTTATTTTTAATTATGAACGCAATTTTTGCGCAAACGAAAAATCACTTTTGTTGACGTTGAACTTTTGATTAATGCATCTGCCACAGCAGTCGCGCGAGTGGGAGACAGAAGTTTGGTGTCTGCTGTTGCTGATAAACAATGCGGCGTCGCTGTGTCCTTTCTCTGTGTGTGTGTGTGTGGGAGCAACCGCACATAAAACGCCAACTTCATCAGTTGGAATCAGTGTAAGCAAGCGTCACCCACCCACACACACACACACAACTGCAACATGCAAATCAAGTCCCCTATGCAGACGTTCGGGGTGCACGTCGCGTACGGCAGACGACAGACGGCAGACGGCAGACGGCAGACGGCATACGGCTCGGTTACCGCATTGTCCTGTCAGCGTCATTGAGAATGAAATATGAACAGCACAAATGTGAAAAGTGTGGACATTGAACGTTGCTGGCCACTGCCAGCCACTGGCAACTGCGTCCACGTTGCTCACGTTGTTCATTTACCGTATTCGTTGGTCAACACCCGTGCATCGTCCAGCTGCAGCTGCAGCTCGGCAAATTGCATGTGGTGACCAGCGACCGGCGACTGGCAACTGGCAACTGGCAGCGAGTAGCTGCATTGTTGGTGCCGTCGCATGTAGCTGCTGGAACAACATGGAAATCATTTAAAATGTTGCATCCGAAATGCAGTAATGCTCCACTTATTCATTTTTGTCGTTGCGACCGCAATTTAAACGTTGACAGGCATTCGCCACACCCACAAACCTGCACATACACTGCCACACACACACACACACACATTCTCGTACACTTTTACACCCGCACACAATGGTTAAATTATGGTCAACTGTTCAAGTGGAGGTCTACGTTGTGCGGCCCTCGTAAATCTGCTGTAAGCTCTGCCATTTAATTTCTGACTGCTGCCCTTGCCAAATGGTTTAATGAGTTTAGACTTTTTGCCCAAATTCCATGAAATTAACTAGTCATTTTCGAGTACTTCCTGGACTCCTCCACTCTCGCTCGCCCTCTCTCGAGCTTTGGCCGGCTTTGCAGCTTGTACTGCGGACTAAGCCCCATTGTCAAACGAGACTCCAGCGTCATGAAATGCTGGAAAAGCTAATGAAAAGCCCACACCGATTTAGGTAATGGCCAATGTGCATATATTCGCAAGTTCAGGTCTAAATTGCAGCGAACAGGGCCTACATGTGCTCCCCTGTTGTTTTGCTAATGCGACATGAAGCTTCCACAGTTCTGCGTGGAGAACACTCTTTTATTTGTTGGCTGCACTTTGCCAACTGCATATGTCACGAAAACTAATAATTAATTAAGAAGCCACACACAAAGTTTATTGGCCTCGCTTACTCATAGAAAGTAGCGGTAAATAGCTGGAGGGAAGCTAAAATTGCTACTCATACAGTTCTCGATCGTATCGATTTTCTATTTCTATAATTTACCATTGTTTAATTTTTTTGTCGCGACGCCAAGTATGGAGGTCAACTAAATTAGGTTATTGGCTGACAGTATTCACTTGAAACAGTAGTGGAAGGTGCGTGGTCAAAATTTTCAATAGATATTCAAAAATATCGAGGTCAAAATCGACCAACTGCACAGCATTTAGTATTTTGGTCATACTTTCTTAGCAGCAATAGCGTTTGATCCCACATATACACACACACACTAGGTGGACAATCTTTGTGAGACTCTCCTGCTTGACAGCGCTCACTTAACTCATCCGCTGCTCTTAATTTCTCGCTTACACACAAATTTTTGGCACCGCTCACTCACACACACAAATCTTTCGCCAGCAAGCAGTCCACACTGCCAGCGCCTTGCAATTCTGTTAGAGCTTGACGACTATTTATAGTTATCGGACGAAGCAGTCGATGACACATACACAGTCACACATGCAAGCTGATAAATCTTTGTGGATGACCTTGTGCGCGGAAACGACCACTAAGCAGATATGGTCACTTTGATTTCTTGGTCCGCCGCGTAGACAAACACATACAAATGCACTTTGCATACATATAGCCATATTTTTGTCACCACTCACCAGATGGTTAACAGCAGCTGTCGTTGAACTTGTTGGCAACCCAGAGACTTTGTGGTCTAAGAAGAGCTGATGTAATAACAGGCGAACAGAAATCAGCCTAGTTTTTGCCGATATTGATTGTTGATTAATTACAAATATAATAAATAAATGCGTGAAATAACAACGTCAACGGCTAGTGATAGTTGAAGAAAGCAGTGCACTGCTCGCTGAACTGCATGCGCTAGCAGTTGAAGCGCAGGCAGCGACTGCTTTCGACTGCGATCACGTCAGAGAGTTTAAAGAGTATCTGCGCGACTGGCGAAACTCTAGACATGTTTTATGACTTTGCCGCACGCAAGTTCCACTTCGTTAAGCAAAAAAACGGCCAAGCGAAAATTTTATTGGGGTGCCAAAGGACTTGAGTGTCAGCACTGCAAATAAAGTATAAACCGTAGCTGAAAACCGGGCGTCAGAAGGCGAAGAAAACGCGGGAGTGAAAATTCTATAGTATATCGTGAAACACAGCGAGCAAAACAAATAAAACGAAATATGTGCGCTTTTTGTTGAAAGTCGAATATAATACGAACAATAAAAAATCCATTTGGCATTTGATTATTTAATGTGGTAACCAAACTATGAAATAATTTGTAATCTATAAAAGTTGTTCTTTCATTTGCATTTGGCAACAGTTTTTAATTGTATGCAGTTATTGTTGGCAAGTTTTTTTTAACGACATTTGCCTGCTGTTTGTTATTGTTCTCGTTGCGAACAAATAAACATTAAATAAGTTCATAAATAAACAATTAGCAAGCGATGTTATTTCAACTCAAACAATGCACATTTTAAAGAGTTAACGTTTAATTATGCGCATTTAAATTTGTATAAAATTCGTTTACTAAAGTCAAATAAAAAGTGCTAAAGCACATTATCTTCAAAGGAACAGCGCTTTGCACAAATCTTTGTGTTGTTCTTGATACATGACAATATTAATTGCAGTCATTAAAATGTTTGCAATACTTTTCTTAATTGATGTATCACATTGTATATGTCAGAAAATCGTTTGCTCATTAAAAGCGCAATGCGATTTTTAAGTCGAGTGTTTTTCTGGCTATCGCAACTTAATCAGATTGTAAGCAATCTTGCAGTGCTTTTGTTAATTACAATATTAATTTCTCATTATAAATGACGGTCAATAAATTGATTGAAGTACACGCGAATATGAGAACGTTTGTCGGTTGGAAAATTGCACGTAATTAAACGTTGCACAAAAAAGCTGTGGGCGAATGAGAGCATGTGTGTGTGTGTGGGAGAGTGTGTGTGGGTGTGCCAGCAGTGCCAAACCACAGACAAATAGCCGGCACCAGGTAAAAGTTGACAGCCAGGGGATAAAGGCTACTCAGACTGGCGCAGACTGTGTCCACGCAGCGTCGCTTGTCATTGAACCATGAACTGTGGCGAACTGTGAGAGAGGCAAGTAGAAGTGGAGTACTCATCAGCAGCTCAGCAACTGAAGGGCAGTCGTTACTTATGCAGGAGACACAGCAACAGCAACAGCAACAGCAACAGAAACCTCACGTGTTTGCGAGCAAGCGCGTATTTGCTTATGCAAAGGGACAGACGTTGAACGCGGACTTCTGCTAGCTGCTGTTTGATTTGCAACACGCAAGCGAGGAGCCAGAAAGAGAGAGGGCGAGTGATTGCAAGAGAGCGAGAGAGTGGGGATGTTGCTGTGGCAGCTGCAGGTGCTGCTAAAAATGAGCATGTGGCAAATACTTAAATATTTATATTGAATTTGCATGCAACCGTCAGAGCGGAATCGCAACAACGTCAACACAGCGCGGCCTCATCGACGTGCATTGGAATTTAATTAAAAAATAAAAGCACATGAAAATAGCCATAGCGGCAAACAATATGCTCGCATGGCAAAGTTGAGCCACTGAATGATTAATGTCAATTTAATGGCCATTAATTGAAGTCGCAGTGCTTTGATTGATCCAGCAGCAACAGCGGCAACAAAAGAGTTTTAAAACGTTGCCGCAAATTTGAATAGTTTGCGGCGATTGCATCTGCAACTGCGCTGTTATCTAAATTACATTGGCTCAACACACGTTTTATGCGGGACGGCGCACTCCACTCGCAATTACGGCCAATGCAAATACACTCCGAGCAGACAGCGATGGAGGAGGAGGAGGAGGAGGAGTAGGGAGCGAGGCGAGTGCGCTTTTATTAAAAGCGCATTTATATAATGGACTCGCAGCTAGCGCTTGGCCGGCCAGCACTCGGGGGCACTTAAAAGCGGTCACGCAGCTTGCAGCAGGACGAAGCAGCTGCCAGGCAGTGCGAGGCAGGATAACGGGGCGTATGGACTATCTTTTCACTATCTTTTATCTGCAGCGTGTCTCTTGTTGCAAGTCGCACTCGCCACTCGCAACTCGCAACTCGAGCGTAAAATGCTGGCTGCCTGCTGTCGAACTGTGTGTGTGTGGCGTCTCAATCGTTATGCAGTTGAATGAGTTTGAGTGTTTAACGCATTGCGCTTTAATTTGCGTAACCATAAACCTTTGTTTTGTAACCAGATCCCACAGCCAACTGCCCAACTGCTCGTGCAGCTTATTGGGGCACACTTCAAACAACTGGCGCACACGACCTCAGACCCGGCCTCATTCCCGTTCTCGGTTTCTTGACCACACGCAGCGCTCGGCCATATGGTGGCCAACACTCGACACTGGACGCTCGCTTCGTTGCTGGCCGCAATTTATGAATATGACACTCTCACCTCATTGTGCAGCCTGCGATTAATTGCTCTTCGTTCTTCGACTCTCATGTGAAATATGTGGCCGCTGGCTCGCCAGGTGGAAGCCACAAGAAGAATTGCATTTGGTGTCGCTCTATCTGTCTGTGGCCCAATTGGGACCTTTGTGGGCTGTAATTGCAGTTTGCTCGCTTACGGTGCACGAGGCGCGCTGACATTGCATGCAAATGTCAAAGGCACTAAAGCGCTTAACGTCATTGCAGACATGCCAAGTGCCAAACTTTGGCTTTGGCTTCAAGTTGCGAGTTCGGCTAAACAGTTAGCCAGTTTGCGTCAGTTACGAGCGCCATTGGCAGGCCAAATGGTTTGCCGTTGAGCTGAGGAAAGTTCTCTGCCTGCAGCGCTGACCAGCCGTGAGGTGGGGCTGCAACCTGAGCTGTGATGAGCAGACAGCAGCTGGGCGGGGAGGGGGAGCAGCTGTCAATTACAGTTGCACGCAAGCGAACGCTGCAAACTGTTGCTCGTCGCTGGTTGTCGCCGCACTAATCCCTTTGTTGCAGCTGCAATCCGCAGGATCAGCGCATCCTGCCCTGATAGCCAACGACTGCAATACATCAAAATTCGGCAGGCTCGACGCTCGCGATCTGCGACCGGGGCAGGTGCGTGGCTGCTCGGTGCTCGGTGTGCTGATTGTAGGGGCCGTCGTCAAACAGATTGCAAAACACATTTGCAACATGTTACGTGCCACGTAAGCTGCAATTAAGTTTTGTTAATTTTAATGAAGCTTTGTCGCATCTGCTGCTCCCGAGGGTAGCCAGCAAAAAACTGCAACGGCGACCGACATGCAGGAGAAAGATATAGTAGAAAGGGAGCGGTCGTTGAAAAAAAGCTGCAAACTGACCACAGCCGTTGGCCAGGTCTTTTGTAGGGATTCAACGTTTTGGTTTTCATGCGCTGCGCTTCACTGCGCTCGCCTCATCTGCTGGCCCGGCCAAAAGCAATGCTATGGCAACAGCAGCAGCAGCAGCAGTGGCAGCAACAACAACTTCAACTTTAGCAGCAACAGCTGCTGCTGCTGCTGCTGCTGGTCGTCGTTTTAAGGGTTGTTTCTTGCTGTGCGCTTTCCTTAGTCCATGCGGCCCGGGGCATTTATTCAACTAGCTTTTAAATTAAATTAAAAAATACCTGGCCGGCCAAGAGGCAGATCATTATTTGGCAGTGCAGCGAAAACAAACAGTTAAACAGCACAGCAATTTGAGCGTCGTTTACCCGAAGCATAAACTACATCAAAATAAAATATAAAGTAAATTCATTTTCGATTTTAGCCACTTGCCAAACTGGCATTCATATTTGCATTGCCCACAGGCCGAGGGCAGCGGGCAGGCGGGGAGGCACTAAATAAACGTCATCAAACCAGCCAGGCAAACTGGCTCCATAAAGTTCTGCGAGGCAAGCAAGCGAAGGGTGAGCACAGGACCCTGTGCAATTGGCCTCAACTGGACTTGCCGGTTTCAATTGGCAGCACTAGGAAGTGCTGCGTCTTCAGGCCTTCAACCGGCAATCCTGTTGTGCGACTAAATTAAATAGCTTTGCAGTTGAAACCTGAAATGAGAAACATATTTTCAGCATTTTAATTAATTCCCATTTAGCAAAGATCAGAGCACCAAAAATGTATTTAGTTTTGCAATGTAAAAAATGAAAAACTTGCAATTATTTTGGAGTCAAACATTTGATTTGATTTGAAGAATATCTGAAGTCCTTTGCTCTACTTGCTGCACTCTAATCTCATCGATTGCTGTTTCTATTGATACTTCGGTTGGACTAAGCGTTTTATTTGTGCTGCGCAATCAGTTGATGCAACAGCTTTTGCTGCAGGTTGCAACTGCAGTCGCAGTAATAAAAGATTTATGTTGCAGTTTTGCATATGTGTGTGTGTGTGTGCGGGGATTTTTGTGAGCGTTGGCACTTTGCTCGCTATTTGCCAGCAACTTTCGTGTCGTGGCACGGCTAAAAAAGTTTCTCCAAAGCCGCAGCCTTAGACTGCGACTACGAGCCGCAGTTGCTGTTGTTGCCTCGGCCTCGGAATGACGGCGGCTGGGTGGCAAGTGGGGCAGACATAAAACTGCACTCGCGACTACAAAGTGGTTATTTTGTTTGAAGTAATCCGCAAGAAGTCGTTAAAACTGTCGTTGCCGGCAGATTGATGATGCTTTCACGTGTCCAACGCGTCCTGCATCCACTCGCATCCTGCCGTGTTGCACTCTTTACGATGGAGTACAGCATGCAGCTTGTCGCACGCTGCACTTGAAAAGACTTGCACCACACATAACATACTATATAATGAAAGATCGGCTTTAATATCGGCACATGATTAACGCCTCACTGATTTCTACTCAAGCTTTGACATGTAAATACGGCAAATACATAGACGAGCAGCCACTAGCGCCCCACCAGAGCTGCCGCAGTGTGTTGCAAGCTGCATCGAAACACAAGCAGAAGTGGAAGCAGCTGCAGGTGTTTCAGCGCACGCAATGAATCGAGACTTCACCAAAAGGAGCAAAACAAACTTTGGGGATTTATTTGCTTTGCACAAATACACAAAATATGCAGATGGATTTCGATTAAACTGCACTCAGCAGAAGTCGTTTTTTCACTCTGTCATTAGCTGTGGACGAACACATTTGAATATTTGTGAATGCGTTCTTAAATTCTAATAAAATTTGTTTAACACGTGTGATTACTTTAAATTGACAGTTCAGCTCAAGCTCGCCAAAGTATTTAAATATTTGTGAATGCCTTTGTAAATATTAATCAAATTTATTTAATATGTCTGATTACTCTAATAATACTCATTGCTTAATAATAATCTTCTCTTATTTGGCTTAGTATAATTTGAAATGAATTGCAAGCAATCAGGTTTGCAGCTGCCACTAAACTTGCATAGTTCTATTAACATAAAAGAATGCAAAATTTCACAAACTTAAGAGTAAATGCTGCTTAACTTATAAAGAAGATTAATTTATAAATAAACAAAAAGTAGTTGTTATAAAACTCCTATTTATAATTATAACAAGAATTGTAATTTTAAAAACTCTCGATAGTTTCGTTTTCGATTTTATGCATTCACACTTAATTTACGATTCAAGTACTTTCATATTTATATCAAATAATATGTTACAATCTGGTTTCTGCATCCAACAAAATATTGCCAACTTGTTGTCTTATATGAGTTATAAATTGCATTTTAGAGCTGTTGGCGCATAAATAACAATTAAGTCTTTGAAAGCATTTTATTAATTACCAAAACTGTCATTTTTAATTTGCTAAGAGCACTTTCCCAATAAGTGCGATTCCTTTGAATAATTTCAAACTCCTACTTTTGCGCCTTCGTGTGGCGACACGCGCTCATCTCTGGTGCATGCAGCTGGAGGAAATATGCTGTCATTGGCAGAGAAAGTGCTCTCGGGTTTGAACTCTATTAAATGTCCTGGCGCCAAAGAAACGGTCGTAATGCCCGTAATGCTGCAGTCGTCGTCCTCTGCCTTTGACACCTGATAAGTGTTCTGCTCAAAGAGGTGTGAATAGCAGCCAAGCAGCAAGCAGAGAGCAGCCAGCCTGCTCAGCTGCTGAGCTGCTGCCTGTAATCAAATATGCAAAGCAAATAAAATGCCAAAAGCACAACAAACGCAAACAAAAAGGGAAAAAATGAGAATGAAAATTGTGTAGGCATTAACGCATCTAAGCAGTTTTCTTTTAGCAGCAACTGCGACTGCGACTGCTAACGACGAAATTTCAATTAACTTTGCCTGCCAGGCAAACGCTCGATTTACAACTCACGTGGGCAGAACAACAGGCACGACAACAACGACAACAACGACAACAACAACAACATCCATGGGCGACGTCAATGGAGCAGCACGTTATTGGCAATAAAAGGTCAACAATTTTCTACATGTGTTTGCCCCCCAGAAATTAACATAAAATAATAAGAACTTGGCGTGGCAACTGTTATGCCGTTATGGCCACATCATATTTAGTGTGATTTTTATGCATAATTTGTTTCATGCGCCCAGAATCAATGACGTGACTGCAGCAGCTTAACCCCTAATGCCCGAAATGCCTGAATTGCCCGAAACTGGCCAAATGCTAATGCTAATGAGCCTGATAAGAGGCCACACTTTCGACTTAATTGTGTGGCGATGGCTGCAGCTTGTTTCAAGTTATTTGACCCAGGCGACGACATAAGTACGTGCAATTGAGACAAGTCAAACACTTAAGTTTACGCGGCTTAATTGCAGCGGCCCCACTACAGCGGGGTGTTTAGTCAGGCACGTGAAAACTGCCAGTTTTTCATCACGAGCATTGGCATTAACTTCACATTCATCATACTTAACATTGTTTTCGTAATTGTAACATGGCCAAACGGTTGCTGTTAACCGCTAATCGCTAAGCATTTAGCCGATACATGCACCAGCAAGCAGTGGAGCAGTGTACAGCTTGCTGAGGAGCAGCAGCGCAGTGCAACTGCTTGCGAGTATGATGAACTGCTTGGCTCGCACGCTACACAGCTTGCTGCAAAGCAAATATTACACATACGCAATGTTGACTGTCATGCTCGTATTTATCTGTTTTAATATTTATGTATTTTTTTCTTTGTTTAATTTCGTTCACTTTTTTTTTTGTTGTAATGTTAATGCTAAACGTGGTTGCTATGCCAATTTCAATCGAAAATGCCCTCTTCGGCTGCTTTGACAATGAGAGATTTGAGGCCCTCGGTGACCTCGACGCCGACTTCCGTAATTTGATTGGCTGGCAGGAAGAAGCCAAATGTGCCCTTATCACGCAGCTCCACAGTGCAGGTGAATGGTATATTTTTAACTCCATAAGCCCAGTCCTTGGCGGCGCCCGACACGGGGTCTACAGTGAATGAGGGTCAACAGCATTTTTGATTTTGATTGAAAATATGTGCGTACTTAAAGCGCAACGAGTGCGAAGTACTTACAGTTCAATAACCCGCTGGCGCCATACGTAAACTCCGAGCCAAACGAATCGAGGGCGCCTTCAGCAAAGGCGGCGGCTATGCGCATCATTTGATCATAGTTGGGTGGAAACTCGGTGTTCGAGTGTCCGTACGGCAACAGGATGTACTGGCCATAGGCGTGGAATGCCATGTAGGCGCGAATGTAGTCCTCGTCGAAGGAGCTAACGAAGTCCTGCAGCTGTTGTATCTCAATCTCCGTGTTGGGCTGCTCGCCATTGAACCAGTGGTCACAAGGATCCTCGATACCCCAGCCAGCGCCGCTCCAGTGGAAATCGAAATTGCGGTTCATATCGATGCCGTAACAGGGGCCGGACGAGTTCGAATAGCCATTGGGCCGGCGATTCTTGCGCCACAAGCGCTCCACTTCGTGGGTGTAGACAAAACCATCGGGATTCACCATGGGCACCACAATCCAGTCGTACTCCTCGGTCAGGCGCTGCAACTCGCCATCGTTCGAGTTGATTAACTGATTTAGTATGTAGGTAACAGTTGCCGACGATATCCACTCCATGGCATGAATGTTGCCCTCAATGAAAATGGCTTTGTTGCCCTCACGCTTCGACAACCTGATGCTTTTGATGGGCCGCCCCTCGTAGGAGTGTCCAATGACCTTGCAGTCGAGATAATCATGAGCAGCGCACTGCTCATCCACCCAGTCATAGATTTTATCCAACGGATGGTAAGTGACCCAGTCCATTTCCGCATCTGGATCGTAGGCTGACTCATCCAGCAAGCTGCACAGAACAGAGCAGAAAGTTTGCCGAGAGTTTGTTAAACTTTTGAGCAGACGTCGAGCGAGCTCTAAACTTACGCTTGCAAATCCTCGATGATTATCTCGAATTCAATATCGAAAAAGCGCAGATTTAGCTCAAAGCGATGCTGATGTTCTGGGCCTACGACGACCTCATAGCTGCGATTGAAGCCGCCAATGTCGTGCAGCATATGGATCTAAGAAACGAGACGGAAACGTCAAACTCGAAGCGTATGCGAGAGTCGTGAGACAAGTGTGTTACGTGTATGTACTGATGAATCTTTTTAAACGCGTCCAACTGCTCGTTATCGTTGATAAAAGCTTTGTACACTTTAAAGTTGTCGTAGCGCGCGGCCATTTGCTTTCTGGCCGTGGCCAGCACGAGCAAGGATAGCACAGCTACCAGTAATGCTAACACTTTCATCCTGCTTCCTTCTTTTTTCACTCGCTTGTCGTCTGTTTGCTTTGTGAAACGTTCGAACGTTCACTGTACCCTGGACACTGTCAGCACACGGCCTTTTATATCGAGCACTTGGCTCTCGTGTCGATTAGCCATCAAGTGCACACTCCAAAAGCCAGCCAGCTAACCAGTCAGCCAGGCCACTACTCAGCTGGCGGGCTGAAAGTGCAACGACAGTGTGTGTTATCTAATAAGTTATTGATAGTGTAGGAAACTTTTGATCAATCATCTGTTATTCTTGTGAATTGCACTGCGTTGTGGCATGTGTCGCTGCCACTTTGCTGCCCTTATCTCGTCTCTGCGTCTGTGTCAGTGTCTGTCTCCGCTTTTTCTTTTTCCTTTTAGCTCGCTCTCGCTCGCTTGCGACTCGACACTTAACCTACCACAAAACAACAATTGAACTGTGTGCACTTGATTTATATTACAACAGACATTTCTTTGATTATTTCATATTTCACCAGTTATTGCAAAAATGTTTGTCCAGTGATTGACCTCAACAGCGCAAAGTCTTTATCTATCCAGGGGAATTGCCATTGATTTTCAAATATCTATTTGTTATTTATTTTTACTGTTATCTTTATTTGCAGTAGCTTAAGCTGTTGCGTTTGATTTACTTTAAATTTGCGACGGCCAATTCGTAATTAAGGGCAGGAAATCATAATTGAAGTTGCGTCCGCTTTGAGTAAACACTTCGTCCGCAGTGAACCTTTAGACAGCAGCAGTCGAGACTCTCAATCGCAGCTACTGATAAGATAAAATGATGCTCAGGATTCGCATGAAGCACGCGTCGTGCAAATATTTAATAACAATTAGCAAAGTCTGCGCGTGAAGAAGCACTTTTGAAGTGGACAAAGCTGCACTCGACACAGCAAACAGTCGATGAGTGTTTGAGTGTACCCAAAATAAAGCAAAAAAAAAGAGCCAAATGACAATTGAGTAAGTGTTCGAAACTAGTCAAATGATTTTTTAATTCAATTCAGTAAACCAATTTGCTGTCATGTTTGAATTGCTGAAATAGTTTATTGCAATTTAACTGCTGCTTCCCTTCCGCTTAACGCAATTAGCACAAACAAACTGTCAGCTGTTGCAGTTGTCGTGATTTTGTGAGTGCATTTTAATTGATTATGCAAATGCATTTAATTTAAGGCTAAACAGCTTTGTCAACAGGATAATGCATGCATGCATGTGTGCGCGCACAAAAACAGAAACGAATATGAAACAATTATTGTGCAAGTATCAATGGCTTAGCGGGCTTTAATTGTTATTGCTGCAGTCTGCTAAGCCGAAAAATGTAATTAAATGTTGAATTTCATTGATTTTGACATTTTAATTAAGTACGCGTAATAATAATTAAATGCTCTTTATCCCTTGCGGTTGTGTAGCACTCAATTGCAACACACGACTATTTAAAGCAGCACACTTAACATAGCGCTGTTATTAACAGAGTGTTGGCTAACAGCGGCCGAGAGCAGCGCTTGCCGGTCTCTCAGAGAGTGAGCGAGAGAGAGAGGAGGACACTCATAAATGTTGATGAGACAAAAAATCGTTGATTGCGAATTGAAAATTGCTGGCAGATTTCACTCGTAAACAGAACCTGTTCACTAATTTAGAGCCTAGACTTTTATGTCTAATTAAGCAGCGCAATGATTACAAAAATGAAATTCAAGGCATTTGTTAATTAAAAGCAAGCACAAATGATTCGCGACCCCAGTTGCCGTGAAGGACCTGCGAACACGTGCTAAATAAATACGCCAAGTTGTTAAGTACCAGCAGACTTTCTCAATCTCGCACCCCACCTCTCTCCCTCCCTCTCTCTTTCTCTCGCTCTGTCTGTCTGCCCCGCGTGCCCTTGATCCACTGCCGCTTTTGACGAGTGTGTCGTAAATTTACACCCGACTCGGCGTGTGTCGCCGCTTTCTTTTTCGTTTCTGCAGTCGCTGGCGTCTTGTATATAAAGAAGTAATATACTTTGCTGGGCGGAGCGTGGCGTCAAAACATTTCCTTTGTTTATTTTCCGGCAGAGGAAATAAATGCGTTTATTGCGGGCAAACTTGATGTGCCATAAAAATGATGTTAATTAGCTTTCTCGAGCATAAAATGTGGTTTTGTTTGCATTTTCCAATACGTTGCGTTGCATGCACGCAAATTGAAAATTGTTTGCAATTTATATAACTCATACGTCGCGTGTGTTGTCCGATGTGGCGCATCGACAGCAGCGCAGGCCAAAACTTTTTGGTCGCTGCATAAATTGACTTTCTTGTTTGGCTTTTGCTCGCACAACAACAACAGCAACACCAACAACAAGAGCAGCAGAGACGTCGAAAGCAGACGCTTCAGGTGGCTGAAATAGCTAAACGTGTGTCTTTCAGCAAGCGGCCGAGGGGGGAGTCGGGGCAGCGGAAGCGGGGGGTGTGGTCTGAGATGTTTGCTCCGCCAGCGATGTCTTGGCACAAAGGCAAATATTTGCTGCAGCCAGGCAGCGAGCTTCCTCGGCTTCCTCGGGGGAAGCACAACTTTGTGGCCCTCGTGTGCATAGTTTCAGGGTCTGCAGGCATATGCGAAAGTTAAGATCACCGCCCAGAGTGGGCCGAGCAGAGACAGAGCGAGAATGAGAGAGAGAGAGAGCTTGCCTAGAGGGTGACAAACAGCGCGTTTTAAACAGGCAGGAAACTTCATCAAATGTGCGCGCCGCAGCAACAGAAACAAAAACAGGACTCAAAAAATAGTTTGTCTTGCCACATTTATGAAATGTGCACCAGTTGCGAGTGTGTGTTGGGTTTGTTGTTGTTAACACACAATAACTTTCACTTTGGGACCGCTCTAAGCGGCTTAAAACTTGCCCAAAACTGTTGAGCTGGCAACTGAGCCGAAACTGCCAACTGCCATTTTTGGCAAATATTTGCGCAGATAATGAAAGTAATACAATAGCACTTAAAGTGTCCTTGCAAGTATGTATGTGTGTGAGTGTGTGTGTTCTAGTTGGCATCGTATGTGGCGTCAACAGTTCAGTTAACAGTTTGTTGCCAGCTTTTGATTTTTGACACACAATTCACTTTGCAGCGGTAATTGACCCTAATGCCCGAGTTCAGGCTCCTTGCGTCTTGCTGCCTCATCACGCTCGCCTTTAAATCAATACAACAAATTTTTGCCAGCAAAATTCAATTTGTTAACACACTCACACACACACACACACACACACAGAGACAGAGACAGAGAGATACATACACGTGCCACACGCAGACAGAGTGACGGAGAGACTGACACACATGGCTAAATGTCAAAAAGGCACGTTCCAGTGTTTTGGGATTTTGTTTTTGCATGTCATGTGCCGCCAACTTTGAACTCTCCACAATGCCATTTGCTGTTTTTTCTGCCGTCGACTGTTGTTGTTTAGTAGCAACTACGTGACTATCATCAAACATTTACTTTTTGCAATAAATGTCAGGCGAGTTGGCCAAATAAAAGTAATAACCATAACAATAAAATGAACGTCATCAGCGCCGCTCTCGCGCTTAGAGTCGTGAAAAAGTTATGCCATTTCCATTTCCACTCGCATTCCTGTTACAAATTGCATTACCTCAAAAAAGTGCCTCAAACTAGGCTTAATGCTGTCAGCCAAATGCTGAAGAGTTGTGCAACGCATAGAGCACCATAAAGCTCAATCGTGAAATCCAAAAAATTAAAATCCACTCGCTGTATCTATGCAATCAAAAAAGAGCAGCTGGAAAAAATTCTTTTAGTGCTGGCTTAGTTTGCTTTATATTCATGATAGCAACATTTTAAACTAGACACATTCTTTATTAAATGCAAACTTTAATCATTTTTGAAAGACTTCAAAATATATTGAAAATAGCTGAGATTAGCGAGATTACGCCATAGCTTCGTCTGCTTCTTTCTTACATACTTTGTCTATAACTAACTCGAAATTAGTTTGGTTTCTTTTACCTCGCATTATCTATATAACATTTAAAAGAAAGTTACACTATTTATAGCTCAAAAAAGTCTTGCTAGTTAAGCTATTTATAGCTCAAGAACGGCTGTAACAATTGGTCTGCAGCTTAGAGCCAGGACACGTACATAGAAACAATAATGAATGATTAATGTACTTAATCTTTTAATTGGTATTTTCTATTAAGCAATGTTACTTAATAAATTACAAGTTCTGCTTATTTATTCAGAGTTCGCCGGAAGCTATTTGCATTATAAAATTGTGATCGGTTTGCTCTGTGGAAATTGTAGTTTGGTGGCTCATGAGTTTCGCAAAGAGTGTTCTTTGATGAAATGTCGCCGATTTAGTGTTGCATTTCATTATGAAGGCAAGCTATTACAATTAAGTCTAGACCTTCGGCTATTGCACAAAATGAAATGGGCAGAGCAGCAACTACTACTGTCTGTTTAAGCGGTTTATTAATTTATAAATTTGTATGCAAAGCTGCATTTAAGCTGCCATACGCAATTGACCGTTTATAATGTTTGGAATGCATTAAAAGCACAGTTCGCATCTTTTTGCCACAAAACACATTCAGATGGAGAGCATTGGCAATAAAAAGCGAGCACTTCCGCAGACTGCATGCTCGTCTGACTGCACTAATTAAACGCATATCAAATGCATTGTAGCCATTAATGCGTAATCGCCACTTTCAGCTCGTCTCATTTAGTTTCATCTCTGATTCCATCCAATTCTACGCAGTTATATCAATTTGTAGTTTAGCGACAACTCACACAGGCAAAAATAGTGCAAAGTGTTTTACAACCGCACATCGATTTGAATGGCTTGAAAGCGTGGCATGCATAACAGGGCCTAATAGCCTCAAAATTCTCACATATCCCCACAGTGTCGATGGCTCTTGCCTGTCCCCCACCCCGTCCGCTGTGCCGCCCTTGCATTGTGCATTGTTTCAGTGCAATCGTCTGTGGCTAATCTCTAGCTATTTGCACAGAGTCCTACGAGCTGCCTCTCTGCTCTCTCTCTCTCTCTCTCTCTCTCTGCTGGTCGCCTGTCTGGGACAGCGCTTTCAGGCAGGCCCATAAATTAGGCAGCTCCAGCTACAGCTCCAGCCAAGGCATGGCCATGGTTAAGTGCTGGTACGGTGTTTGGGGCTCCGATTGCTGTTTTGTCTCCAGCTCCGCGCTGCGAGCGACGATTTCTATCCAATTCAGCTCATTGTGCTTTCGGGCCAAAGATTTATACTTGCTTTCGCACTTTCACATGGCTCCATTCTCCACGTCGAACTCGTGTGCAATTCCTATTTGTATTCCGATTCATTTTAAAACATTCATCACACAATATGGGGCTTTGAATTTCTCGCCTTCGAATTAAAGCGAACCCATAAAAATTGACATAAATTTAAATATTTGCCAGCCATGCAGACAATGTGTTTATGTGCCCAGCAATATACTTGTAGAAGTGAATGTGTCTTAAATTACTTTAAGTGAAAATCTGGTTTTTCATTTCAGTTTTCCCTTGATTCATTAAGCCAAATATTTGTCTAACAATTTGCTAGAGTAATTTCAATTTTATGCATATTTTTTGGGTGTTTTGTGTTTTTTGTTTCTTGTTTTCGTTATGCATTGTTTGGCTGGCTTTTACGAAATTGCTGAATGCAGTGCAATTAGTCGAAGCTAAAGCAAAAGTTTCGTCCTTGCTGGGTTTATTGAATAGCCTAAAACTCAATTATCACATACTCTGTGCCAAGCACGCCTCACCTGCTCAAACAAATTCATATCGCACTGCAAAACTTCTCGTGCTCGCTCTAGACATGACAACTTGTCTCTGTTTGACTTCGGTCTCCCTCTCTCTCTCTCTCTCTCTCTCTCTCTCTCTCTCTCTCGCACTGTCTCTGTCTGTCTCTCTGCCAGTTTCGGTTTATGTTTGGCCAAATGTTAATTAAAAAGGCCAGCCATGGCTTGTCGTGCCTGAAGACAGTCGGTGTGCAAGGGACACTGTTAGCATTATGGGCCCATTCTATTATTTTTACTGGCCCCCCCACTATCCACCCCGCTTGTCGCTCTAGATGACCGAGTTCAAAGCAGCGCCAGAACAGTGTCCGGCTTATGGCCGCTTAAATAGGCCGCATGCTCCTAGAACCAAAAGCCGCCAGCAATCAGAAAGCCAGCGATAGCACTGAGTTCATATTTCTGAAAATTACCCACATGCCAGCCAGCCAGCCAGACAGCAGAAGCAGACCGCAAAAAAATGAAACTAAAATGAGAGACTCACGGCAACAAGCCGAGCTCGCTGAGCCGCAGATTACATACGCTTACTGACCAACACAATATTGTATATAACCACACAAGGAATGAAAATTGCAGAGCACAAAAAGACAAACAATTAACGTAATTTTACAAACCATTAATGCAATTTTGTGTCACATTAATCTGTAACTAGTTGACCTCAAATATAGTAACAATATATGAATTTGTCAACAACTTATGTTGAGTACAACTGTACGCTACCTATAAGAAAGTAGGTAGAAAGTATGGGCTTCAATCAAAGTCATCAACTATTTAGTCATGGAATCTACAAAGATTGTAATGGAAAAGAGACTGAATAATACAAGGCACCGAATATGAAATCAAAGTCATCAACTATTTAGTCAAAGAATCCTTTAAAAACTGCACCAAGATTGTAAGAGAAAAAAGACGGAATAATACTAATCATTATACCTATAATTTATAAGTAATTCAAAACAGTTTTCTTTCAAAAAGTATTAATATTCAATAACATCAAATTGCTGTTAAAATGTCTCTACGCTTTGTAATTTACAACTAACTTAATTACAGTTTATTTCTAAATAGTATTAATATGCAATAACATCTTATTACTATTAGCTATAGTCTGTCTTATAGATCGCCTGCTTTATAGAAAAATGTTATTGTGAGTTTATTAATTAAGCGCGTACTCCAGGTGGCATCGCAGATATATAGTATTCTAGCATTTCGCATTCAAGTTTGTGTGAATGGCTTCAATTGCTTGACGACTCGAGTGTTTTGCAGTCGAAATTGCCAGCGCACTCGTCTCGTTTTTGGTTTGGCTTGCTCTCGCATGGTGTCGTTAGACTATAAGGTAAAGTAGTTATATCTACGCATGACAAGGACATTATTTTGACGAGCGCACAAACAGGGTATATAGCTAGAGCCCACAGTTTTGGATTTTCCACAGCTTCCTTTTCTTTCCCCTCCTCTCGCTCTCGCTCGCTCTCTTGCGCGCTATCTTGCTCTGTAGTTTTTCTTTTTTGTCATTTGTGCTTTCAATTGCTTTTGCTGCTGTTGCATGCAACCTGCACACACACTTTTAATTACACTGCACATTTGCACTTCAACTGCAGGCCAACCAGCTTGACAGCCAGCTGATGGGCGCAAGCTATGGCGCTGCTCGTATGTGTGTGTGTGGGTGTGGCAGGCTAACATTCATGCCACGTTGCACAAACACAAAAAAAAACTCACACACAAACATGCAAGGCAAACGAGTGCAAAACGTGCGGCATCCTTGTGGCACAACCTTGGTTTGTTGCTGTTATAATTTTTAAAATTTCTCTCTCTCTCTCTCTCTGTCTGTCTCCCGGTGTCTCGCAAATAAAAGAATGAAATTTTCGATTTTAGCTCTAAGCTGGCAACTGTGCGCGGTTCGCTGCGGCTCAGTTGCGGAGTTAAAGCCGCGGCAACTGTTGCCGGAAATATTTAAATAAGTAAACCAATTTGTTTGACTGAGCGACTTAATGGCCGCACCGGCGACTCGCTTTAAATTCATTTTCTTTTTATTACACCCTGTCCGAAATAAATGCCGGCAAGTCAGCATGATCAGCTGCTGGCAATTCACGTGACAACTGTGCTAATCAAATGCCAATGAAGAGGTTTGAAACGAAGACTTTGAGTGCAATAAAAGATTATTCTATTTAAGTAAACTATTCGCAAGCAGCACACTTTGTATCTCATATATTTATTTGAAAGTTATGTGATTGTTTTGTTGATAAACATTTGATTTTCATTCAACAAAATTGTCATAAATCACCCTGCTCGACACCCTTTAAAGACTGTAAAGCATGTGGAATTCCCTTACTTCCAATTGATTCGTTTTTATCCTGCTTGAGTTGCATGGCATTTTTAGTCCATTTGCCATTGGCTTATCAGCCTTGCTGACTTATTTATAGACACACACTTCAGACCTGGGTAACAGGCAGTCGAGCACTCTCGACTAGAGCACGCTTACTCGCATTTCTCGTATTTTTTACGCGTTTTATGTTTATTTTTTGAGCTGTCCTCGTGTCCGGCTGTTGGCAGCGCGCATTTTTCTTAATTTTCAACGTTTTATTTTGATGAGATCTCATTTATTTTCATTGCCCTGACTTGACGCACTGCGCTGTGCGTGTGTATTATTTAAATGAATTGAAGAGCACGCCGTTTCGAATATAGCTTTTTAGCAGCTGCCAAATTTAACTAAATGTAATCAACTTTTTTTGGGCAAAATTCGTAAATAATTAATGACTGCGAGATAATCGGATCAATAAATAGTAGCCGACAGTCAGGTGTTAATCTCAAGGTAAAGTTCTAAGCTGCTGTGCAGAACGTTTGGCGGGTGGGCAAATAACACGCATACGCCATGTGAGCCCAACAATTGTCTGGTTGCGAATCAACAAATTGGCACGCATTCCGGATTTGTGGCTTTAAAAATGAAGAAAAACAGGCAAATTAATTATGATTGGCTCGCGTTGAATGTCAGTGGAGCTCGGCGCATAACCGCGAATGTTTTTGCAAGGAAAAAGCACCAAAATAAATGGAAATATATATTGTAGTTAAATAAAAAATGAGACGAGTTTGTTTGCTTTATTCGATTTTGTGGTTGTGCAATTGATTTTTTATTTATGCTGCACAAATTCGCAATTATTTGCAATTCAACTCAGCACTCAATACACGCTGCCATATCTATTGTGGTCCGCATTGCAGAGTTGCAAATGCCAGCGCACAATGCACTGCTCTGATTACAATGCTGCTGCGATATACCATGCTTGACTAGAGCATGCTCGATATGCGTGCAACAATAACTTTGTGCACGAAATAAGCAGAAGCAGAAAAATAGAAGAAGGCGGCAAGCGTGACTCTCGGATACCCTTCAGCTTGCGGCTAACAAAGCGCACAGCTAGAGTATCCAACTGCCTAATTAGGTTGCTGAATTATTTTGCTCTATCGGAGATTCACTCAAATGCGGATGCTCAGAGCTGCTTGCCTCGGTCTGCATAAGCAATTTCTTTTTTGCATGACTGCAGGGTATAAAATAATATGCTCGGGAGGGGGGAGGCGGGTTGGAAAACATCTTCATCTGCGAGCGTGCTCTGGCAGCTAGTCAACCTTTGACTTTTGGCTTGGCAGCAGTGGTGCATTAGTAAATTGAAAGCAAAGTACGTTGCCATTATGTAGACGAGCGAAACAACAACAACAAGAACAGCAGCAACAACGATTTGTGTGCGTGCAGTCGAGACACTAACATAAAGAGCCGCACACACACACAACCGGGAGACATAAATGGAGGTGTATCTGCAGCTAGACATTCAGTTAAGTAAACGAGTTGTCGAAGCTTTTCAGCTCACTCACCACTCACCATTCACCATTCACCATTCAATCAAATCAGGCACACAATCTGAATGCTACTTGAACTTTACCAGCACGAAGGAGACAGCACCTGAGCTCGATCGCGTTATGCAAAAAGCCTCAGATTAGTGCCCGAAATGTGTGGCTTTAATTGTCTGATGTCTCTATGAGAAGCTGGACATATGCTTTCACAACTTCAACTCGAAGTGCAACTTTGAGTTGAACTGCTAACTGAATTAATTACCAATCGCTTGTCAGCGTTTTGCAGAGTTTTTCGCACTGTTTGGCACTTTTCGGCGACTTGCCAAGCGGGCCATATTTAATCAAGTGTGCATAATGTGCTTTCTGGCCAACTGTCAAACTTAACACTTTGCTATTAAAAATGGATGGCAATAAAATGAAAAGGACGACAGAACGAAACAGAAAAACAAAAAAACCAAGAAGAAGTGGCAAGAACAAGAAAATGCGGCTCGCAACGGAAATTAATCAAGCGTGAAAAAGCCTTAGCTAAGAATTTTGCACCGTCATTTGTTCGCTTGCCTTCGCTTTTCTCATCTGCCATCTGGGATACGGTGCGTACAATGTGTGTCTTAGCATAGAGCATTTCCCTCCTCAGCTCAAGTCGGAGCCCCCCGTCAGCGTCTCATTCCCATTCTCATTTCCATTTTCATTTTCATTGCCATTTGCTGTGCTGCAAATTGTTTGCTTGTTACTGACAATTAGGCGCACGACTCAGCAGAAAAGCGTGTGCCGCAAAAAATGTAACCGAAATGGAAAACGCTGTAAAACAGCAAGTGGAAAAAACTAAATGGAAAAGCAGCCCCGCCTCCCCCTCCATTCGAGTCGCGAACCCCCAGCAGAGGCGAGGCATAAAGAAAATTGGAAATTTACAAGACGCACAAATGTATGGATGGATGCGGGGTCAGAATTTTATGGGTATTGTGCCGTGCTGCACTCGCCAGACTCTTGGGGGAGCGAAAGGATTTTCAGTGCGCCATAAGATGCTTGCACACACACAGTGCGTATACTTATTATATGGGACTTAAGCAAAAGCTCATGCTTGTGTGCTGCTGCTGCTGCTGCTGCTGCTCGAGCTCGGCGGCAACAAGTTGAAGGCAGCTATTCAATTACTAATAAAACTGTTCAATTTCAGGCCATTTCGTAGTTGGCAAATGAAATTGTCAGGCATAAAATCGGACCGAAAGTAAGACAAAAGGGTCACAGCGTGAAGGCAGGCGACCCGGTTACGAAGGCAGCCAGATTGTGTGGGAGGCCAGGCAGGCAGGCAGACGAGGAGGAGGACTGGCAGCTATTTCGGTTATTTTGGCAGCTTAGCAGCAAACAATAAACCGAACTTATGGCCACTGACAGCTGACATTTGGTCCACAGAAACATGCACACACCCACACGGAGGGAAAATACGCAGCAAGCACGGCCATTCACATGGAAAAGCCAATTCATAAGCTTTGACAAGGCAATCTTAATAGCAAAGTGTGCGCTGAAAACCGTTTAAGTTCCCCAGCTCAATGACATCAGCTGAAAATAGTTGATAAGCTGCTGCTGACCGCGCTGAGTTCAGGATAAAAAGCGCACCTTATTTTGAGAACAGTTGCAGATTACTAACAAACAAATGCCATTCTAAATTGAGTCCATTAAAGATGTCTTCCATAAAAGAAATTAGCATTTTAATAAACGCGAGTAAGTGAAATAATTAATGACTGTAATAAAACACATAAATTCCATAAGTAGCTTCAAAATTTAATGAGAGCTCGCAACATAATTAATTGCCCAAACGACGCAAACTGCTTCCTTGTTTTGCCGCTATTTAAGTACATTATGATTGTAAAAATTTGCATTATTTATAGTATTTATTTGCGTTGATGTCAGTTTGATTTTAGCGTACTGAAGCAGCTCGTATCATTGCAGCTGAAGTGATGCAAAAGCGTGTGCTTCGGCAGCAGTAAATGCTTACAATTTTCAGGCAATCAAGTCTGAAATGAAGTGCCTTAAATTTAACATAATTTGCAATGTGATTTTGTAGCAATTTGCGCTGATGTTGATGTGGATGTTATGGCTGCCGAGCTGCCGAGCTGTCGAGCGGGGCGGCAAAAGCTAATGCCGCATGACCACAAAACTTACGACGAGAAACTAATAATAAAAATGTTAAATGTTTTGGCTTTTCCTCATGCTTTCTTCCATCCTTCGGCCGCTGAAGCTGGCACTCGGCGTTGAAGTGAAGTTTCAATTTCTTGCCCTTGCATGTTCGCTTATCCTCCGCTCATCCTCTCTTTCGCACTAGCGCTCTGTCCTGCTCTCGCCTGTTAACTATCGCAATGCTGCTGTCTCTGTTTGTGGGTTATAAAGCAGCTCAGATTTATGCTTTGGCTGTGTGTGCATCAGGCGCTGTTTCTATTGTGTCTTGGATATGAACAACCCTCTTATATTTTATGCGCATAATGGCCAACTACAACAACGACGACAACAACAACAACAACGACAACAACAACAACAACTGCAAAGCAAGCTCACCAAAAAACAAGAAGAACAACTACAGTAGCACACTCATAAAAAGGCAAAGCAAAATGTTAGTCGTGAGTGGTTTTTGGGTGGTCTTTGCCCCACCACATCACAGCGCCACTGACGTCTCTCTCTCTTTCTCTGCCCCGCTCTGCTCTGCGGGTTGTGCTGCAGGCCTGAGGTTGTTTTTCTTATTTTCATGTTATTTACACAAAATTGCGCCCGGGGTCATTCTCGGTAGCTGTCATTGAAGGTGTTAAAGTTCAAATTGTGGCGTTTTATGTGTGCTTCTTTGTCTTGCCTCCCCCTTTCCCTCTCTCTCTCTCTCTCTCTCGCTCTCTCGCTCTTGCGTTTGACATCTCTTTTCTGGATTTCTCCCGTTCCCTTCTGCGTATGCTATGATTATTAAACATGCACAGCACAAAGAAATTCAAGCTATTCCGACTTTTACTTCTCGAATTCTCGTTGCAAATAGTTTCTGTGCAGCTGGCAGGCTTTAAGCTATGCACAAGGACATTCAACATCTACGTGCTATGAACGTGTTATTAAAACCTACAACCTCAAATCAATGTTGCATTCGATTTCAGTCTCATTGCTCGATATCCACAAAAACTCGACCAGCTGCTCGGCTGCAAAGCACGGTAAACTGCACAGACGTCCATTAGAGTTGCGGTTCTCTCTTCGGATTTATCATATGCTACAAATGCGACAAATGCAACAAAAGCTCGGTAAGCTCGACATTTGCAAACTGACAAAAACAGCTTCTTCTTAGATACCCTGCTGCCAGCAAGCAACCGAGAAGGACATGCTAGGAAAGCAGTACAATCCTCCACTTAAATATACATTACACGTCCTTGTCTTTTCGCAATTAAGCCAAAATTGGCAGCTGTTGATACTATTTGAGTAAAGGTATGCCCAAGTCAAAGTGCCAATTGAGTTAGGCACAACAAATAAAGTATATATTACTCTGAAAAGCTAAGGAAGTAATTAGACATGTTTAATTTGGCCAACACTTTATTTTTGTCTAAGGCAAGAAAGTAGCAACCTCTTTTAAATATTCATTTCAATGTTAACTGATAGAAATTGATATTTTGAATTTTGCCAACACTTTATTTTTCATTAAGGTTAGAAAGTTGATTTGATAATCCTCTTTGAAATATTTGATTTTAATGTTAAGAGATGAAATTAGATATGTGTAATTTGGCCAACATTTTATTCTTGTTTATGTCCAAAAGCCAGACTTAAGCAACATTTTTTAAATATTAATTTTTGATGTGAATGGTTGGAATTAGATATGTTTAATTTGGCCAACATTATATTTTAAGTCAACAAAATTCATAAGATTATCCTCTTTTAAATGCTAATTTTAATGTTAACAGATGAAGTTATTTACTTTAGCCAGCATTTTAATTTTGTTTAAGTCAAGAAAGTGCACTTGATCAATCTTTTGTAAATCTTACATTTTAATGTGAGATGAAATTAGATATGTTTAATTTGGCCAACACATATTTTTTTTTTTTTGAAGTCAAGAATGTTGATTTGATAACGCTTTTTATAACATATAACATATTTAATTTGTATAACATTTTATTTTTCTTTAAATCTATAAAGTCAATTGGAAAATCCACTTTTTGAATATTAATTGTTAAGATTAATTTTGCGCAATTTCAATGTATTTTGGAAAAACACACTAAATATGGAATCTATTCTAAATGAAAATGAATATTGTAAGGAGTTGTCCTCATTCTTTTTCCTAGGGCATGCGCTAGTCGTGTACAATTTACTTGACCCTGGCGAACTTGTTAGTTTTATTCAGCTTGTGAGCTTGCCAAAATCATATATTTCGGCTGCATAAAATTTCATATGTGCTGCTCCAGTAGTTCTGCAAACAAGCTCATCGAAATAACGACATATATTACAACATGTACGCATGTAGCACATACTCGTAATAATAATATGAACATATACGCATATATATTCCGGCAGATATGCGTGTATGGGAATAATTTACAAAAAGTAGTATAAAGTTGCGTTTAATTTCAGTTGCCTGCCCTTTGCCTCGTTCGCGTATTAAAGGCCAATTAACGTGTCCAGCCATGAAGCTAATTGAATTTATGCGCATCATTGCATTGACTTATCCATGAATATTTACAACATTATTACAACAAAAACGCAACGAAAACGAAAAAAAAAGAATGGGTTGAAACTGGCGACTGCAAAAGTGCAATGCGATATGCAATTATAAAATATTCTGTTAAACATTTTTTTTGTACCTTTTTCAAGTGCGCTCTCTCGTCGCCCTTTACTCAACAAGTGCGTGAGCTTCGTGCCAACTTTTGCCGTATTTTGCGAGAGTTTTTTGCTGGTGCTGTTGTTGAAATTTGCTAACGTCACATGTTGAGACTCTGGACAGCTTGTTAATGCTGTTGAAGAGGCCGTGGAAGTTGCCAGCTTTAAGTATCTTGAGCATACACATGTTTTTGCTGCCCCCAAAAGCGAGCGACACGATTTTTTCCAGCGTAACCTTTACTGCGAATTGAGGACAGTGGGGTATAACAAGTGTTTAAGTAATTAACTCTACTGAAGTAGCAAGCTGAACACGTCGTCTGAATTACTTTAAAGTGTTGTATGATTTCTGCCTCTAGCTATATTTATTGTATTCATTCAGTGAGGTATATTGGAAATATATAAAATATTATATACGCGGTCTACCACAGTAAAGTCAGGGTATCTTTTAGTCGATGTTGTCTGACTTTAGCACTTTTGCTGCTGTTTAGCCTATCAATATGTATTTACTTTCAATTTTGGACTAAAAAATCATTTATTATATCCAAAAGCAAAGACCAGGACCACACGCACACACACACACACGCACATGGCCGCAATAAGCAAACACTCGATACCCACGCAGACATTCGCCTCTTATCACTTAGGCAGCATTCGGGTACAATTTTCATTTGCAAAAGAGATCCCAGAGACAGCAACCGAGACACGAGACGGAGTCTGAGACTCGGCGAGAGATAAGGATGCGGGGCAGAGAGAGAGAGAGAGGGAGAGTGCCTCCCAATACTTGTGTACAAGAAATGAAACAGCAGCACAAACAATGTAAACAAGTGTTTGGGGCAGAAAAACCAAGCGACTGCAAACAAGGCCAAGACGCCGAAACGCAAAAGAAATTTTCTTGTTAACAAATTGCAAAACATTTGCTTTTGAAGACAAATTACTCGGTGGCAAAACAAATTGCTTCGCAGCTGCTCCACTTGTTGTACTTGTTGTTGCCCCGCCGCTGTGGCTGTCGCCGCTTAAAGCCAAACTGGGCAGATGTGTATTTAAATTTCTGCACAAAGAAGTGAGTCCCCCAATTGATGAACTTGAACTTGAAAAGAGCCAGCAAATACGCTGCTGGCATTGCTAATCACATGTAATAAGACCGGCAGACAGAGAGAGCGTGAGAGAGAGTCAAATTTAATATTAAATATTACGCACTTATGCCTCGGTGGGCGGCCATCGAATTAAGTGTACTTAAATTGCGTAATTAGCTGACCGTATTGTGTGCTGGACTTGGAAGCCAAGAGCGCCGGCTAATTAAGTCGATTAAATGCGCTTATACAAAATACATAAAACGCTGCTCAGTCTTCGATCTGAAGTCCATGCAACGCCTGCACTAATGAGACGGTAATCGAGAAGCTGCCTTCGAGAACTTCATTGTGCCAAAGTGGCAGCGAGCGCATTGTAAATTTACTTTTACTTTGGTGGCTCAAAAGATGCGCTGCAGCTCTTCAACTTCAGCCAGTTTTGCGTGAAGTTTTCTATTGTCTGTGCGGCACATTTTTGTTTGAGCTGCCGACTAATTGCAATGTGGCTGCATTGGCTGACGGGGCGTATGGTCAATACGATCTTGCGCACAAAGTTTGTACTGAGTGCAGCAGCAGCTTACAGCGTATTTTTGAAACCAATTTATTCGTTAATTTCAACCATGTTCTGTGTCCAAATTGAGTAATTATTTTTGCAGTTGGTCAACCGCAAACTATTCCCTCCTTTTCGCTGTACAACTAACCACACGAACAGCAGCTGGAGGCGGCTAACTAAGCGTTGCCCTGACGACAACTGTGGTCCAGAGTTTTGCTGCCACCAGTGCCACTAAGTGGTTATGGCCATGCACTGCTGCACCACTAACGAAATGCAAAATGCCGGATACCAAATGGCAATAAAGCACAACTATATTGGCTTTTTGAGCTGCTGCCTTTTTGCCTTAAATTCGGAACAGCACAAATGGCAGTTTGGGGTTGAATTAACAGTGCACAACGAACTGAGTTTCGATGCACATTTAGAAGTTAATCAAATTGTTTTTAGCAATCGAAATGGAACGTTTCTATTGCCAAGGTTATAGAACTAATTTGAGATTTGTTTTTTCCTGCATTAATATACATTCAGAATTAGAATATTTTGCTAAGTAGTTCTAAAGCATCATCGATCTAAGTTTCAATGCACATTCAAATTGTTTTTAGCACTCAAAATAAGACGTTTCTTTTGCTACGATTATCAAACAAAATTGTGTTTAATTTTTTCCTGTATTAATGAATACATTCAGAGTTAAGGGTACAACTTAACGGCCTTTAATAATTTGAGAAATAAGTATGAGAAATATTTTCTTTAGCTGAAAATAAAGCAAATAATATTATTATTCGCAATCATCATCAATCAAAGTTTCAATGTGCATTCAGGTTGTTGTTTAGCATATAATAGAACATAGAACAAATTTGAGATTCATTTTTAAAATTAATACATATATTGAATAATTTGAATAGAAAGTATAGACAATATTTATTTTATATTTAAATAGTAAATATAGACAATACTTTTTAGCTTCATAAAAACAAATTTATTGTTAAGTAATTCCAAATCATCATCTGACAGAGTTTGGACTTATGAATTAAACAAATTGTTTTCAGCAATCTAAATGAGACGCTTTATGCAACGTTCCTTTTGAACAAATTTAAAAAATACAAAATTTCAAAATTAGTGCTGTCCTAATAAACACACGTATACATTCAGAATAAGAAGTACAAGTTGGTATACTTGACTTCTACGATCTTTAATAGCTTGTATAGCAAGTGAAGCAAATGTTGTGTATGTAAATTTATTGTTAAGCAACTCGAAATCAAATATTTAGTATTTAAAATTCCTCTTGGCTACTACTATTATTTGCTTATTTATTTGCAACACTCCGCAAATATTTCGGACCTCATTTAGCCTAATAGAAATGTTCATTTAGTGAGTCGAGGCATGTCGCACAGGTGTGAATTCTATTCCCCATCACGTGGAACCCCCCCTGCGTCCCGAGTCGATGACTAAAATCATCTTTCGGATGCCTGAGTCCCAACATGCACATAAATTTAACGGCTAAGTGATCTATTATCCATGTGTGAATGAATGTGCGTTTGCGTGTGTGTGTGTGTGTGGCAGCGAAAGGTGTGGAAGGACCACTTTCAGTTGCAGACACGAAATGGGGCGCCCCCCTTCCCCCTGCTTGAGTAAACAGACAGACAACGCAGCATCCATTTAGCCGGCTGAACAGCCAACAGATTTGCAGCTCTTAACAATAGAGCCAAGTTATGTCGGGCCGAACTTTAAAGACCGATAGAGAGCGAGGGAAATTCAGTGTGGATGAAAGCAAACAGCTGGCGCTTTTTTGCTCTCCAGTCTCCAAATAGGGGAAAAGAGTTAAACCTTTGATATGGCAGGCATTAATAAGGCAAACCATGGTTGACTGATTGACTCACTGACTCACTGACGGACTGAGAGTATAAGAGAGAGAGAGCGAGGGCGAGAAATTACATGGATCAACGCATAACTTGGCCCGTCGGCTGTGTGTGTGCCTTGCATAATAAAGCAAACAACGGTCTTCTACTCGATTCGATTGGACCGACTCGTCGCAGACCGGTGGCAGGGCATCGCCCGATCCCCACGGCCTCAATATGGGCCACAAACTGCGGTAAACAATGCGGCCGCAATATGCAAATGAGAATATTGGGAGAACCGAGCCGCCAAACGGAATTTGCATAATTTTACGTGTTGCGAAAAGTGTTTCTCCACTTGCGAGCGAAACGATTCAAGCGTGTGCCAGCTAAATGTGCGGCGAACGGGTGAAGGGTGCTCCATGTACCAAACAAGTATATATATTTGATTATTCCCAGCTAGTTAGTTGATTTGCCCGCAACGCAACGCACTCGATACTCGATAGATGCGCATTAACACCACGACACAGAACATCGAACACTCTCGCAATTTATATTCCTTTGCCGCAATGTGCATGCATAAATATAATTTCTTTCCTTTCTCTCAGTTTGAATGCTATCGATTTATGCCGAGCACGTGCACAGCACTCACTTCCTCAGCTGCCCCGCTCCGCCACTCCTCAACTCCTTTTAGCGCTGCATTGAGTCACGATCCGCGCGCTTATTGGCATTTGTTGCACTTTATAAAATCCTCTTAACGCTTTTTACTGCCTTCGGTCGCAACTATAAACGCAACGAAATCAAAGTAAAAATACATCAACATTAAAGGCGCCAATGCTCGCCCTCGTTACTCTCCCTCTGCCGCCTCCATTGTCGAAGCTCTCACATCTCGAGACCATAAAGCGAAGCCGCTGGCAACACTGAAGCACCATTGAAATATCAATTATTGAGCGCGCATGCAACTCGCCGAGTTGCACAAAAAAGCCGTCGAGCATTTAAATGCTGCTTAATTGTGTTGCGTGCTCGAGTGAGATGTGAAGACGCACACATATAAATACATAAGTTCATACGACTTTGTATGTATGCCAAATTACCATTAATGTCCCTATAATTGTGCGTTGAACTCAGACAGTCGGACAGCCTAGCTCATTGGGCTGCGATTTATAGCATAGTTATTGAGGCAATGCTGTAAATTATGCACCATTGCATTAATGTAGATACAACTTGAATCTGGCATATTAAATTCATAGTTTGTAATTTTGGGCAGCCTGCAAAACTTTCGCTATTTAATGCATGAAATAATTATCGATTTGGCGATTGATCAACCAAGATAGCTGAGTTATGTGCAACTGATTGATATTTGAATTTTGCGCTAATTAATTCATAGCATACTTATCAGCGCAATGCAGTAATGTAAACACAATTCGAATCTGGCATATTAAATTCATAGTTTGCAAGCAAAGCGTTTTTATGCATGAAATAATTAATGAATTATCTATTTGCGTATTGATCAGACAAGATTGTCGTTGTTGTGTGTGATATTAAATAGGCACAGACAAGGCCAGTGATGGCTAGGCATTCATGTAAGTATTATTTTTTTATTGTTAATAAAAAACGCACCATTGCATTAATGTGGATACAACTTGAATCTGGCATATTCAATTCAAAGTTGGCAAAGTTTGTGCAGCCTGCAAAGCGTTCGTTATTTTATGCATGAAATAATAATCGTATTGATCAGGCAAGATTTTTATTGTTGTTGTTTGATATTAAAAAGGCACAGACAAAGTCAGTGATTGCTAAGCATTCATTTAACTATTATTTTCTTATTCAAAGTTGGCTAAGTTGTGTGAACAAAAAAGGCCAGCGATTCCTAGGTATTAAAGTTTTTTTATATACATTTATTATACATAAGTAGTTGAACCAGTACCAACATAAAGCACCATAACAACACATTTAGGGAATATATCATAACAACCAAACCTCAGCGTGTGTGCCATAAGGACTTATCTGTTTTCTTATTGATTGATATCCCAATGTTTCGCTAATTAATGTATAGCATACTTATTGGGACAATCCAGTAGATAATGCACCATTTGTTATTAATGTTGCTGCAATTAGAATCTACCATATTACATCTATACTTGGAAATGCGAGGCTGCAAACCGTTCGTCATTTAATGCATGAAATAATTATTGATTTGCCTATTGATCAGCTAACCAAGTTACCTTGCTAAGTTGTGTGTGATTTTAAACAAGCACAGACAAAACCTGTGATATCTTGGTATTTAAGTACTATTTTCATTTTGATTGATATTGAAATTTTGTGCTTATTAATTAAGGTTGTATTTTAATAACTTTTTACAACTTTTCTTTGATATTTTGCGTTTAATATAAGGCTTTTCGAAGGCAACCTTGGCTGTGTTTCAACGTTTTTCAAATAAATAGATTTTTAGTAATTTTTTGATTTCCCAACAGAGAGCAGCAGAGTGTGTTTGTCGCAGTAATCAGTGCTATTCTTGGCAGCTTTTGCTTTGACAATTATTGCGTTTTAATCAACTTAAGTGGCATTAAACTGTAAATTACCCATGAAATATGTATTTGCATCTTCGTTTTAATTTTATTTTGTGCCTTAACAACGGCACTTTGAGTAAGCAGGATCTAAAGCAAATGGCGATTAAAATGTGTCGCGCAGTTGGCATGATAATAAAATTTGACTGCTCTGCGATTATTATTATATTCATTTGAATTATCGTTCTGTCAGCGAGCTAAAGATGAAATCATTCGGAGCATAATTACGCTGCTGTGCTACAAAGGCACGCAGCAAGTGAAATTCATAAATATTCGATATACACTTTAGACCTTTGACTTTACACTTTATGCCTTACACTTTACACTTTACACTTTACACTTAATCAGCACATTTAATAACTGCCACGCGCAGTGTCACGGGCCGCGACAAAGTTCGAGGCGAAGCTTGAATTCAATATAAAATCGCATCGTCAATCAAAGCCAGGGGCAGAATGTGTTGTGTCTACAGAGCGGGACGCAAGAGGGCACAGCAGCTGGTGCTGGGAGGCACGAAGCCAGACAAAATAAAGGCCCAACAATGGCGTTGCCACTTGACGGGCATTATTCAAATATGCGAGACGAGTCAACTCGATGGGGGCCACAAAAAAGCAAAAAAAAAACACAGTGGGGGACGCCTGTCACAGCCGCCGAATGTCACGCGCACGCTTCAAGTGGCTGTCAGCACAGGTGCGGTGGGCGGTGGCGAGCTGGGCGGTGCGGGCGTGGTGCCTTAGGGGGCGCGCTGTTTGCCACCATTGTTGCACGAATCTGCAACTTTTCTCTCTGTGTGTGTGTGTGTGTCGTATGCAGCCCCTTTTTTGCAGCTTGTTGCAACGTTGCAGCTGCAGATGCAGATTCGTTTGCTAAATCACATTACGCGCACTGCACGCAGCCCCCCCTTGGATCCCTATGTCTTGCTGGCAGACAGGGATAAGCCTTATAAAAATTATGAATGCCCTGGCAATGGCAACTGCACAAAATGAGCAAAACTCATTTCGAGTTAAGCAATTTATGGCGCTTTTTAAATGCTTTATTAAAAGACATAAGTTAAGCACAGCAGTGAGCTTACGCAAAAACACGAGAAACGAAATGTAAACAGGCAGCACTGGCAGACCATCAGTTATCCTGTAAAGCACAGAGTCTTAAGTGAGACTATTGCGAATGCAGCAAAGAATGAAATTGAAGTAGCTTTCAAGCAGAGGAGTTTCAAATCTTAATATCGATTAATAAAGCTAATTATTTCAATATTGAAAATTGGAAAGAATATATATCTAAACACAGCAATCGTAAGCATTGGGAATCTTGTGAAAAGATAGAAGAATGAATGAATGTAATGAATAATATTTGCAATATTCTGTACTCTAATCAAAAGATTAGAGGAAAATAGATAAAACTCATTAGTGTTACTGTGTATTGAAAATTGTTTACATCTTATCATTGTCTTCATTATCTTAATTGTAATAAGAGTTAAAGCCATTTATTTCACATTAGTTTAGTTTAGAAATAGTAGTAAATATAATAAGTAACATTTATAGTATTCAATACTTCAATTCAAATAGAAATGGCAAATCAAGGAAATCCCTTGAATATTATTACTTTACATTAATTATTGCTTACAACTATATGCTGTCTTAGACATAATTATCTCCATTGTAGCAAGAGTTGAAGCCAATGAGATTTCTCTGCAGTTTGTAGCGTGCATACAGCAGCTTTAATAAAAGTCTTTTCTGTACTTATAGCGTTCTGAGCTCTTACTCTGTCTCCCTTGTCTATCTCCTGATCCTTTTGTTAGCTCTGGCAAACCTCCCTGCAACTCCTTGGCAACTGTCTTCTACCCCTTTGTGAGCTCATACAAAGTACTGAGTATAAATGGGTACTTATCATGCAGTTCGCACTGTGACACACACACAGAGACGGAGACACTTACACACAGCAGCCACACACACACTCACACACACACACACACACACACACACACACACTTGTGCAGCATTGGCGGGCATTTTAAATGAGTTTTCAGCTGACTGCTGGAATTTACAGCTGGCCAAAAAACGGCTCTAAACACTTTTCGGCAAACGCTGAGCGCTGTAAACTTTTTTATGGCCCCGTTATTTAATTTATGGTTGAAAATACATTTCAACAACAAAATGCCGAAATGCGCACCTGTTACACACTCACAGCAACAGCAGCAGCATCAACAGCAACAACAACTACAACAATGGCAATTAGACGCCGCACACAAGCAACAATAATATATTCATAGCTCTCGCTCACACACTTTGTTTCGCTGTCTCTTTCGCCTTTGCCCACTCTCTCTCTCTTTCTCTTATTGTACGTGCGAGTGTGTGTGTGTGTGTTAGGGTTGCGTGGGGAAAATGCTTTCAACCTTTTCGTTATTATCTGTTGAAATATGAGCTGCGAGTTTTTGGCAACTTTTCTGAGCGCCCAACACGCATTGTTGTTGTTGTTGTTGTTGTTGTTGTTGCTCGTGTGTAATTAATTGTTAACAATTTTCTTCTTTTTCGTTTGTGTTTTTCCTCATTTTCATTTTCACTTTCCTGTTTTTTGCGTATTTGCCGCACACACGCACAAAAAGAGAGAACAAAGTGGCATGCAATTAAACTTTTGCTTAACAGCTGCAACTGCAGCTGCATAATTGAAAAAAGATTAACATTTTGTGCCAAAAATTTGTAAATATATGAAACTTGGTTAGCAACCAGCCAGCACACAGAGACAGCGACAGCGGCAGTGTGGAAGGGAGGGGGTAAGAGGGGGCGAAAGCAGCAGACACTTTTGGCCAAGCAGCACTTTGACGTTGAAAATGTCAACGAGCGAGTATAACACAAAAGCAACATAAACAACAAGTCAGCAGCACACACACCCACAAAGAAACGCAACGAGACACACACACACACACACGCAGAGAGTTGGACAACGCACACACATAAAGATGTCAACTGCACCATGCACTGAGCGAGCGAAAACTTTTCTCTTGTACTGTGGCACAGTGAAATAAAATTTAATAAACGCCAGCGTTTTCGTATTAAACCCATACGACAACAACAGCAGCAACAACAATAACAACAACGACAACAACAACGGGGCAAACAATACACAAACGCCAATGACAACAACAAAAGCAGCAACTTGACTTTGAAGCAAGAAAAAATTAATACAAAATTCAATAAAGTTTGTTCTCGGGAATTTCATATGACAGACAACGCACAAAATGTTTAGCAATAATCCTTATAGACTGAAACGTCAAGCGTTTGCAGCAGACAGTCGGAAGAGCGCAAAGTGGAAAGAAAGAGTGAGAGAGCGAAATCGACGAAAAGTAATCTAGAAATTTGTTCATACATCGAATACGCTTTCGCAACGCGTTCTCTCATACTTCCCGATGTAATTCACTATTAACGTGAATTAAATTATCACTGATAATGTTAGTGGGATGCTAAGCAGAACTATTCTCAGCATTACAAATGTGATTAGCATTTGCTTTTGGCATTGTCATTACTATTAGCAGCAGATGATTTTCATAACATTATTGTGCTTGTTCAGTTGTACTTGTAGTTTCATTATTACAGACGTTTTATTATTATTGTAGTTCTTTATTATAATCGTAGCGCGTTTAATGAAAGTTGTCTAAGTGAAGTTGCTAGCAATTCTAGTTTTATTGATTGAAGTATTACTATAAATATGCATTGTGAATTGAATATGTTTTGAATATTTTTTGATGATTATTGTGCAATCCTTTGGCTTTGTTGCACTAAACTGCACAACACGTGAACAAGTTGCGCAATTAAACTGGCTTCTGATTGAATTTCACATCATCTGGCTGCATTTTTCTTTGCCGTCATAAAAGTGTGCATGCACGTATTTACTAATTAAACAAGTTTTTTATCAAAGCCGCACACAGCGTGTGGAAGAAGCGTATGCATGGTGCATGCTGCTGAAGTCTGTGCGCTTCTTAACCCTCCCAACGCTCCAATCCCAATCCCAATCACAGTCGTCGTCTTCTTTGCCATCACTCTCTCTCTCTCTCTGTCTCTATCTCGTTCTCGCATACGCCAGGGTAGGGAATGGCTCTTCTTGCTCTGTCCACGCCCACAATTTGCTATCACAGCGGAGCCAGAATTCGGCGTAGAGCAAAATTGTTGGAATTTCATTGTGCGCTGTGCGATTTATGTTATTATCGATTTCGCATAACACAAAATTCACAATCATTGCAGACATCTCGCTTGCATGCGTGTGTGCGTGCGGGGTGCGGTGTGTGCGCGCGTGTGTGTGTGTGTGTGTGTGTGTGTAGTACCTCAACTCAATTGATTCAAGCAATTTAATATTCATTTGTGCGTGTAAATCAGATTTGCGCATGCAAACAGCCAAAATCGACAGCAAATAATTGATTTGTCGAGCAATGTAATCAGTGCAAAAATAATTTTGATAATTTTTATTGAAAACGCGCTAAGCGATAGCAGATTTTTGGCATTTGGCATAAATAGATGATTGCCGCAGCTTCAGGAGCGGGGATAACAAACCAAGTCAAGTGTTAGGCACGTGTTGTAGACGCCCCACGCCGAGTGTGGAGAGCAGGCAGGGGGAGGCGGGTTGCGTGCTGCGTGCTGCTGATTTATTACAGCAACCTGATTTATTAATCAATTTCATGCGCCAGCCTCAACATAATCAGAGCAGCAGAGAACTAATTTCATTATGATTTATGGTGGGATAATCCTGACATTTGCTGCCTGTGGTGACAAAATCTGTGCCAGCGACACGGTGGCAGCTGCAAAGTTGCCAAGTTGCACGCTGCCTCGGTTGCTCAGCTCCACACTTGCCTGCAATTATCGGGCTATGCGTAATAATGCACATTTCGCTCAGCTGTTAAGTCGACGCTGTTAAGTCGCCTGCTGTCAACAGAGCGCTGTTAGCGTGCAAGATTGCACTGTTAAGTCAGCCAGACTGCACTGTTAATGCGCTGCTGTGTTTATTGCGGTCTGCTCTCGCACTCTCTCTCTCTGTCTCTCTCTCTGTTTTGTCACGCTGTTAAGTGCTGGCCAGTGATAGTTTTGGGGCCGAGAATGAAGCATCAATATGCATTCTAATCGGCCGGCTGTTGTCTGTCTGTGTGTGCTGCCAAGTTATGCATGACAAGTTATTACGCATACGACGCGTTATCACGAGGCACCCCCACAAAAACGGCGCTTATTGAAAATTATGAGCCCAAATGATCATAATGCTCACACGCACACACAGTCAAACACCCATACTCTCAGCGCGATATGAGTAAATATGGGCAAATATTATGTTTGGCAGGGGCAACTAACTGACAATTTATGAGCTCTGCTGCAGACACTAAAACTCCACTAATTTAGTTGCTGCGCCCCTCCGTCACAGCGTCCCCATGGCTTGCTGGTTGTGGCTACACCACTTTGTATACAGAACGTTGCCGCGTTTATTTTTGGCTTTATTTATTTGGCTGTATTAAATGTCTATGTTCATGTTCCT
Source organism: Drosophila rubida (assembly GCA_035046165.1). Lineage (NCBI taxonomy): Eukaryota > Metazoa > Arthropoda > Insecta > Diptera > Drosophilidae > Drosophila > Drosophila rubida. The sequence continues at coordinate 26,754,495 of JAWNOF010000021.1, read as the reverse complement.
GTTTCTGCTGCCGGTCCTCAGCTCCTGCTCTATCATTCGCAGTGTTCCGACAGACAGACAGACAGACGGGCAAAAAATCCATTTGAATTGCTGCATATGTATGAGTGTGAGTGTGGGTGTGGGTGGGTGTGAGCGTGTGAGTTGCTCTAGTGGCAAATCGGTCTTTGTTGGCACAATGTCCGTGTCTAGGACAACAAGCGGCATTACAGCCACTAATACTACGAGTAGACCGCAGAGCCAGATCACAGCCACCGGATTCGTACGGATGCGAATGCGAATGTGAACGTGAATTGCGAATGTGAATGCGAATGTGAATCCGAGCAGGAGTGCGACTGTCTGTATTGTAGTTTGAAAGCGCGTTAGCTCACTCAACCAAATCGGATGACAACAACAAATGGCGCCGAGTAAGTGTAAATAAATCAGCAGGTGACAGACTACATGTTACTCTCTACTCCTTGCCCCCAAATTATGCATAACTCAGAAGACGAGTCGCAGAACTAAACATGAAGCAGATGATCGACAAACTGCTGCCCTCTAAGAAACTGAGTGGTTTGTCTAGCAAATTGAAGCCCTCAATAATCTAAGGAATTAAGTGGGGTTCAAAAGGGCAGCCGATAATCGAAATTGTACAACGCTGAGTAGGGTTAAAAACGGCAATAGCTGATGGATGCCAGGCTGCCCTGTAGACAGTACATATACAATTTTCTTGGCTTGTCTAAGATAAACTTCACGCAAAAGTACACTTCTGTCTATAAAAATAAGTTGACAAGAATAAAAAGCAAATAAATACAAGCAATATCAACTAAACAACAAAATAAACTTAGATTTTGCCCAAATTGTCATATGCATAAGTAATGAAAAGAAAATACCCACACTTGCATAAGCAATAATATAGCTGACTACTCAAATGATAGACTGACTAATATCCTATACTGATGGTGTAGATTGAATCACACATCTTTACTCTGCTTACGAACTGAACCTAAGTAGCTCATAGGGTATGCAAATACAGATTCAATTTGGTTTAGGGAACTACTGTTCGCAGGGTCAACGAGGGTCCACAGGGACCAGTGCGGCCCGCATCGCCAAGGTTAAGCTGCTGTGGCATGCAGTTGGAGGCGACTCGGCGTACATTCAACTTGAGCTGCGAGTTGCGTTGGTGCCCGCATCAATATGCACTTTGCTTGTCTCAATTTCGGCTGAATTGTTGTTCTTGTTGTTGTTGTTGTTGTTGTTGTTGTTGTTGTTGTGAGCCAAGCTGAAAAGTTTGCTCATTTGTCCTTATGACATTTGGAGGCATTATGCTGCCTGCTCTTGTGGCATTATCTTTTGATTACTTCATTTCCTTTGCGTGCGCCTAATGTTGCACACGTGTCGTAGAGCGGCAACAACAGGAACAGCAACAGCAACAGCAACACCAACGCCAACAACAATAGCAATCACTTCAATCTGATTCCAGAGTGCCATTCACAGTTTTTGAAGTTTTCTGTGGCTTGAAGTTGAATCGCTGCCGTTGCCGTCGTCGTTGCCGTTGCCGTTGCCGCTGCTGTTGTTGTTGTCTTAGCAAATTATGAAAAGCCTCAACTATAAGTCACATAAGACATGGCCAAGTCCAAGGTCTAAGCAGTTGACTCTTTTTGAGCTACTGTCAGGCCCTTTTCCGTTTAGCCGGCAATAAACTTTGGCAACTCTTTCAATTTACTCAAATGTGAAGTGTGCAAGTGTGTGTGTGTGTGTGTGTGTCTATGTCTGTGTCTGCGTGTTTGTGTTCTTTGGGTCTGTCGAAATGACTTCTTGTTTAGTTGGCAGTTTTCAGAACATATCAGCAGCAGGGCTTCTTCGGCCGCCGGCCAAGCCGACCAAGAGAAGAGCGAGAGCACCTTTCGCACAAATTGCTTACAAAGTGTTTTTGTTGTTGTTGCTGTTGTTGCTGCTGCTGTTGTTGGGCTCCCGCACAAAAATAAATGGCTGAGCAGTAAATCTTTGTCGGTTTAGGTTATTGAATATTTCATGCTCCAGCTGATTTATTATTTATTTCTTTTTAATGCCCTGCCGAAGGTCAAGCAAAAGCGTTTTTCGATGAACCTCTGAACCCGTTTTACGGCCCCCCCCCCCACAGTCCGCCCGATTTGCTCCATAAACGTGTCAAAAGAAAAAAGCGAAGTAAAAAAAAAAAACACACCACAGCATCAACAACAACGACCGACACGAATGTCCACAGTCCGGTGGCCAGTCCCCAGTTCCGTATGCTCTGCAGCATTTCCTGCTTGCAGCGGAAATACCAGCTACGATTTCCGCTGTGCCATTGTTAATACGCTGCTCGTCCGCCCCAAGTTGGTGACAACCACTTTCTCCTCCTCTTCGCTGGCTGGCCCTAAGTGGCCCCCTTGTCTTTGTCAGTTTTTCGGTCGCATAATTAGAGCGCAGCCAACGAACGCATGCCTAATGAGTTCTTGGTTGGCTTTTAGTGCTGGCTGCATTTGATGTGGCGCACACAAAGTTCTCGCCACGAGTACTACATCTGTCCTGGGGGCGTTGCTAAAAATTACAAGCACAAAGTCCCCTAATCCAGAGCCCCCTTGCCGCCACTCTCTGGCGAACACGCCCTCGTCATGCTGCTCGCGGTCTGGCCACAGCTGCCGTTTCGCTGCTCAATAATGCAAGTGTCCTTTCAGCTATCCGTTTAGCCGGGCACCCCCCTCAGCTGCACTTGCTGCACTCGCGCATTCATTGTTTGCCCCTGTGGCAGGCATAAAGTGCATAAAAACGCCGATATCCGACCAGAGGCAGCGTGGCATTTGCATGGCCACAAAGTGCCCCATCGACTGCAGGCAACACGCTCTTTGACTGCGCCTGCTTCCGTGCCACATGCCCAGTCATTGGCGCGTCCGCAGGATATTGAAGTCCTGCCGCCAGACCGAGGCAGACGGCAAACACTTTTTCTCCCTCGGTCACAACTATTTGCGCCCACACAGTGCGAGTAATAAAGTCAAAAAGCGCTCTTGACTCGCCACCTTTTTTCTACTTTCTCTCCGGGTTTTGGCAACTATTTTGTTTTGCACATTTGCAATTATTAAGCTTGCATATTTTCAGCATTTTTGCCTTCAATTATTTACAAATCTTGCAGTCAAAGTTCTTGGCTGCAACAATGTTTTTATTTTAAGCGCTCCAAAACTTTCCATTTCCCTCTCACTCTTTTTCCCTGTCTTTCTCTTTTTTCCTATTTTGCTACAATACAGTTGGCAGCCCTTTTACACCACTGCTCGTGTGTGTGTGTGTTGGTTTGAGTCTTTATGTAAATCGGTCGTTGCGCTTTTCAGTTTTTGCTGCCATTACTTGCTCGGTGGCAGCCCCGTGGTCTCGCAGCTCCCAGTTGAGCAGAGCTGCAAGTGCTGAGTGTTTTGTTATTGAAACATATGAGTATTTTTTACATTTGTTTACTTTGCTCACTGCACATTGAGATCTGATACCCTGCAACGTCTGCTCTAAACGAGGCAACAGTGGTTAGCTTTGCACAATGTGGATTCCAACCTGAAGCTATTTGTCTTTCGACTGAAGCTTCACTCTTGTTCTATAACTCACTGCACTCACAGAAAATAATTAATTAAAATCAAAATTGTTTATGATTTGTGTCTGCACTTTGCGAATGAATGCATCTTTATGCTAATTTAATTACAGGAATGGTTTTATATTTTAATTTATTTATTTATTTGCATTTCAACAACTCAACGAGAAATCTCTCCATTACAACTATTGATTTTTATTCTATCGAAAATGCTGCATACAATAAGTGTATACTTTATTATGTATGTAGAATTTCTTTTCGTTTAAAGGACTGCTTGCAGGACACTTTCGAGTCCTGCATGCCTAATGCATTCTGCCAACTGTTCGGCTTGTTCATTCCACTGGCCTTTTAACGCTTTCGACATTGTACTTTGTCTTGGAGTGGCAAACCAACTTGAATTGTTAGTTAAACAACAAGAGCAACATAAAGTAGAAATGCAAAAAAGGGCAACACAAAACAGTGCCAAGATGTGTGTTAAACTTTTGCCAGTTCCCATAACGACTCGACAAAAAGGCAGCGGGAAAAAAGAGCGAGCAGAGCAAAAATAAAATAATGGTGGATTTTAATGTATGCGCTAAAAGCTTGAGCAGCTGGCTGGCAACAATTGTTGGGCACTGTATTAAAAGTTTTGAGGCTTAAACTTTCGTGCAGCGTGGCAGCAACAGCGGCAACGGCAGTGGCAGCGAAGTCTGCCCCAAACTTTGGCCGGTCGGGGGGGCATACAAAATGTATTTACCTCTTTCGCAGCGCCTAAAAGTATGCAGCAGATACACAAATACACATGCACACACACACACACAATACACACGCTAACAAGGGCAACTTAACACACAATTGCGCTTTTGCATATTTGCTGGGCGAAAAGCAGCAGGAACAACAAGTTAACAAAAACCCAAAACTAAAGCAAACGCCAAAAGCCGCCTGCTAGCCACCGCCGCCTTCCGCCAAACAGCCAAACAGCCAACTTGCCAGCCAAACAACCAGCCAACCAACCAAACAGCCAACACAGTGAGCCAGCCAGCCGAACCAGGTCAAGAGCTGTTAACTTGAAAATTACACAATTTTTGCATTTTCCAATGTGTGTGGAGCGCATTTCGCGTTAAGCTCGCCAGGTTAAATCTCTGTGTGGGTGGACGTGTGTGTGTGTGTGTGTGTGTGTGTGTGCACTCAATTGCCGGCACGAATTGAATATTTAAAGTCCAAACAATTGGCCACAAAAAGAATTTGGCGAAAAGCGCAAAACCACAATGCAACATGAAAGTCAACATGCAACATGCTGTCGCTGTCGCTGTTGCTGTTGCTGTTGATATTGCTTTTGGTATTGGCATTGTTATTGTTGTCGCCTTGATGTGCTTTGCCATATAAACAGAGCGATTTTGCAGTCGAACAGCTGCCACATAAATTGCGCAGTTAAACAAAACAAACTGGCAGCAAACATGGACAGTTTATATTTGTTTACAGCAATTAAGCAGCAGCCGGCAACCTCGACAGCGACTCCATTTGCGAGTTGACACGCTCCGACAATAACAGCAACTAAAATCGCAATGCTGTGCAACAATACGCAAGATTAAATGCACTTTTCTGAAATTCAACTTAATTGATAAAAATAATGAAAATAAAAGCAAAGATCAATTTTGTAGGGCTTCACACAACATTGCTTTAAGAGAGCATATGAATTTGAAGCATAGCACATACATATTGTTATAATTACTGGAATTACACAGTTTTATAGTTTACATTGGCATTCATTTGATTGTCGAAGACCTCGTCATTTGAATGACAAAATTGAATCGGTATTCAGCATGCATCTGCCTTCATTGAAACAGTGTTTATGCCCTGCAGGTTTAAGACTGAAAATCCTCAGTATAAAATCCCATATAAGAAATACTTATTAGAACTGATTATATTTATTTGTAAACTAACAAAACCGGCGAACTCCGTTTCGCCATCAGATTGTTTTATTTGAAAAGGAAAAATTTTGTTTCATTTCACATTTCAACTACAAAAATAAAGTGTTATTTAGTTGAACTTCTCTAAGTAAATGGAGATGAATACTGAATCGTACGTGTCCGCAAATTATCCGTGAAGTGCTCTTTGGTAAACCACATTTTTTGTTTTTTGGTCTGAAATAATGCAACAGTAACAGCGCATATGAGCTTGCGCGTTTGCAGCAATCTGATTAAATATTGTGAGCATTAAAATAAGACAAAAAATAAGTATGCACATAAAAGCAATAGTAGAGAATGCAGTCCGCTTTAGTGCCTTAAATTAAGAATAAATTAGTTTATTTTCATTTCACAGGTTTAATTCGAATCGGTATTGATTTTGACTTAAAGTGTTAGCTACACAACTATAGCCAACTATGTCAGTAACAATAGACTAATGCTATTAGAAAGATCTTAGGATAATTTAGTTAGAATGGTTTCAAACTACGACAGTTTAATCCTGCTACTATTAAGTTCTGCATAATATGATACCTATTCTATTCAGCAAACCGGCAACATAATAGAACCATCCAAGTGGACACTTGTAAGGTATTGTTTTGCCCGTGCTGCGAGAATTGCCAGTTTAATTATAGCATGCGATTGCATTATGCTGAAGTGTGTGCGAGTGCAGGATCTGCGCAGAATGCGTATAATTGTCGCCTTGGAAGTGGTGCGAGTGGCCGAGTGGTGCGGGGCGTGTGTGGTGTGCGTTTAAAGCTGCCGTGTGGTTTGCTTTTAAGTAAGTGCCTAACAAATGGCAAACTTGAGTTGTGCCTCAGGCAAATGTGTGCAGATGAAGATGAAGATTAATTTGTATGCTCAGGCAACTCGAGAGGCTGGCACAATTCCAGACTCATACGAGTCCATGGCGCTGAATTGGTCTGCCGAGGGTCTCTGGTAGGGGTCTGCACCGGGGTCTGTTCGACTTGCCTAAGGTAACAAACACTCTCTCACTCGCACTCACACACACACACACTCAGAGCGAACAATGAGGCAAACATTTGTGGAATTTTTTGTTGTTTTGTTTTTGTATACGTGGCAAGAAGAACAAGAGCAAGAGCGAAAGAAAGAAGAGAGTGCGAAGAAAGGGCCGCGGGGCGTTGCCAAATGAATGATGAATGCTTATAAATGAGCGTGAGGGCGACGTGTGACCTTTTAGTGTTGCCATCGGGCCTCGGGGCCCAGCCCAGGGGCCACTGCAGCTGTGTTTGTGCGACTGACTGTCTCTGCGCTCGTGTGTGGGCGCCGTGCATATTTATGACCCTTTAGACGGTCTTCAATTTGTTGCTGTGGCATTGACAGCATTAAGCTTTGAGCAGCTCAAACGGATCAGCGAAATGGCTTTTATTAAAACACATCCACCTTATGCTGCTCCCCTCAACTGTGGCACTTTGCGACTGGCGCTGATGTGCTGCGCAATTTACCACAACAAAGCTGGCCTACGGGTCGTATGAGCAATGAGCCATCTTATTAATTATGATGTCATTTAAATTGTCAAAGGTGTCTGCACATGCGGTTAATGCAGCAAAATTGTCAGCCGCAAGGCAACACACACACACACACACACACTCACCTTAGACATGGGCGCTGTTTTGACCCAAATTGCGGGCTAGCATCTTAGTGAAATGAAGCCACGCGCCTGCGGAAATCTTCATTTGATGTTCGTGAGTGCTTTGCGTAGACTAATTAATGTCGCCAGATATATCCACGACATGTCCCGCGCCTGCGTCCCGCAACAACACACGCTCGCTCCGTCACGTTTTCAATTCTCATTTAGGCAGCATTAAAAACTAACTGCAAACTTTTCATAGGCAACAAATTTTCAATTTGAAGCGGCAACTTTTTCGCAGGCAAACGCCATCATTAGCCCCAAAAGCGCGTCTGCTGTTGCCCGTCATTAAAAACAGTTTATACAATCAGCTCCCCGCAAAAAGTGAACCCTTTTTTCACTCTCACTCAAGCGGCGGGCAGAGGAGAAAGCGATGACGAGCCTAGACAACAGCAGGCCGTGCCTAAATCAAGATTTATTTCAAGGGCAGCAGCTCCGAGTAGATACAAAAATAAATAAATTAATTAAAAATTGAACTATCTATTGAAATGTCGAATAGAGTCCGCTACTTCGTTGAGCGTATTCACAATGTGCCCGTCGACGAGGATGTAATTGAGCTTCGCAATGCGCACAAAGTCGTCTGGATGCGACTTTTGGAGCGACAGCAAAGCCAACTACGAGACACGGTCTTCAAGAAATACGTCTCCGACAGCGAGCAGCTCTATAAACGGCTTACAGTGAGTCAGCGCAGTAAATGCCATCAGCAGCCGAAGTAGCTGAAGGTGAAGACATCTTGAATTGGTTGTCGCTCGTTCCCATTGTTTGCCTCACAAAATTCGGTGTATACTTATGCTATATTTATCCAGATATATATGTAAACAGATAAGTACATACGTGTGTTCATGTACTTCTGTGTATCTATGTATGTATATGCATGTGTGTGCAAGTGTAAGCATAAGTGCAAATAAATTCAGTTTTCTTTTGTTTTTACGACGTTCGCTCTTACTCTTAGTTGGCCTTCAAAAGAATATTTTCTTTTCAGGCACAGCAGGTTATTGAAACATTCGACTCTGAGAAGGATTATCAAAAGCACTTTCAATACAATGACTTTTATAGTAATAGCAGAAAGTCCAATAAATAATTAAACTAATCTTTGGTTAATACAGATTGTATATTGAAAATGTGTATTTTAATTAAAAAGTAAATCTATCTATATCTAAGCTACTATCTACAGCATTCTGGCGCCATCTATGTCTCGTTGCCAGGTATCTGCTAGTCCAGCACTCTCGATTTGCAGTGGTTTTGGTTGATTTTTCTTGCGACTTTCTGCAGTTTCTAGAGGCCCGCAAAAGTATGCTATGGATGAGGCAATGGCTACGGGCAATGCCATTTGTAAAGCACACACAGTTCCATTATGTGTGTGTGTGTGTGCCACATAACGAGGTCAGTGCTTTGGCACAAAAGTTGTCAACTTCAAAATTACACGTACTGCAAAAATCAGTGGAAATTCACACACAGTTGAAGAAGCTTACACCCGCACTTAGTTGCTGCCCGTGTTTGTTGTGTGTGGTGCGTGTGTCTTTGGCTGTTGCCAGCGCAGCACACAGCACCAGAGAGCAGCCAACTGTTGCCCTTTATTTGAGTTTATCAGCGTGTAAAATGTGCAATTCAAATGCAAATGTGCAGCGTAATTAAAAATGTGCAAATGCCTGCATAGTTATTCCATTTGCTTCGCCCGTTGACTTTTGTGCTCCATTTTCATTTTTTTTTCCTTTTTATTTGCTCCCAGCCCATTGCGAATGCCGCCCCATAACTGCAGAGCCAATTTTAAATGGTCTTTTTTAGCGTTGAAGCCATTTAATTTTACAACTCACTTATTGCTCCATAATCGCGAATTATGAATTCCTTAATAGCACTTTCTTTTATTTTATGAAACGAATTGGCTTTGATGCTATCGATTGACTGACTTATTATTATATGTTGCCATCAATTTAGCCTACAACTTAAACTGTGCGAATAAACTGAATTGAAAAACTTGCTAGAAATGATTACTGGAAAATTGAGTAAATGTGCCTGGTAATTAGACTCTTGCTGTGAAGTGATGCTAATAATTTATTCGAGAACAGAAATATTAGCTAATTCATAAGAAGATTTGTGCATAATTACCCACAAAATGCCTTCGTTGTATCTCTGTGAAATGAAGTAAAACAATGAACTTAATCTGAGCAATAAATTCTATGTTATGCACAAAAAAGTTATTATCACTTAAAATCAAATTACGTATGCGATTTGAGTAATTGCATTTGGACTTGCTGTGTTGTGAGTGGAGAGATTTAACAATTAAATAAGATGCAGGGAAGCTGCTTAAATTCAATTTGTATGATAAAAGCTGTAACTGGTTGAGGTAATCTTGCAGTTTCTAGTTGATGATTTGATTGCCGTTTGAATTATTCACAACTCACTTGGCTCAAAATTAGAGCTACCACAGTTCCGAGAACACATCACACAAAAGCCAAATGAAAGCCGGCCCAAAGTTGCACATGATGATGCGTCGATGATGGCGTTGGGCCGTGAGGAGCTGTGAGGCTGGCAAATTGACAGAGAGCGGCAGAAGTTGGGCACAAATAAAGTCGTCGTTCATATTTTGAAATAAAGCTGCCGTTATCACAAATTGACAGCAAAGTACGAGCATTGTGTGGCCGAGTACTTTGGGGCAGCTGTGGCATTGCTGGAAGCTGCTGTGGGGAGCACGAGGCCCCGTCCACTTCGGGGCTTCGGGATTGGGCTCTGGGCTGCTGTTATGGCTTCATGCGGTCAGTCAACCAGGCAGTACATTTCACAGGCTTTGCCTCACTTCCGCTTCCGCACACACTCACACACACACAGGCAAATATACGGAGGCATGTGGAGCGTGTTTGGCACAGGCACACAGCGAGTTAAGTGCTTTGTGGTTGCTGGCAGCGCGTTGATTGCGATGTGGTCAAAAAATCTAATAAAGCTTGTGCATATGAATTGGCAACACATTTTACGAGTGGCAACTGCCACATGTCGATTTATGCTTTATTAAATCATATTAACAGCCAATCGGCAATCAGTATGCGCTGCTCATTTCCGGCTGTGACTTTTGTATTAGATCGTAGCATGTAGCATGTCAATTATGTTAACACAACCATTTGATTTTAATGACATTTAGCAACAGTTCTGAAAATACTCGTTTTGAAAATCCAACCCTAAAAATTTTACAAAAATAGTGAAGCAAATTGACGACGTGTCCATGGATGGAGGTGGTGATAATCAGTTGACGGCAAGATACACTCGACGACCGCTTAACAGACGCGTGGAAATCATAATGCAGGACTATCAGCGCTGGCGGCGTCAGCGAGCCATCAACATCAACAGACAGCAACTGGAACAACAGCAACAGCTGGCGGATCCTCGGTTCAACACAATGTATCGTCATCCCCACTCGCCTGCTGGCCGCTTAGCCGCCGAGGCCGAGGACTCGGGCTTTGAGTCGGACAGCGAGAGCGATCTGTTATAGTCTCATGCATAGTTTCGGTGTGTTTAGGTATGCAGTCCAACGGCGAACGTAATAATAAATTCTATGAAAACGTACCACGACTTACCTTACTTATCGCCCTCGACCCCGCCCCCGCCCCCGCCCCTTCCGTCGGACAAGTTTCGGCCTCATTTATCATATGTTTTTGTTTATTCATGTCAATTTCATTTGCTGTATCGAGAACACAAATTCCATTTTACACATAGATGTAAGACTTGTGTGCGATTGCATAGGTATGTGTATATGTGTGTGTTAGTGTGTCTGTGTGTGTGTGTGTTTACTGAGTCCTGTAAATATGCATATATGTAAATAGATTAGTTAAGAGATTTGCAGTTACATTTACTTTACACATACAAGTACAATACGATATATTCGTAAATATTTATTTTGTATACATTTTTAAATACGGATTACGATTACACGATTTCAATTTGTTTTTAGTTGTTGCTCTCTCTCTCTCTCTCTTTCTCTCTTGCTGTATTCATGTCCTCTGCTTTTTCTCTACTTGAATGCTTCATTTGCTCTGCGCACTTAATACCCTGGCATTGAATTGTTACAAACTGCCTCATTCATTCCATTTCTACTATCGAACTGCTAGGGTATTAAATCTTCGACTTTCCGAAGCCGATTCGTCGCTCTTAGTTGCTTGTTCAGTACATAAATGTTTATATTTATAAATATACACGCTTTATTTTGATTTGCTTCTTTGTATCCATTATATTTCGACAGAATTCGATTTGTTGAAATAAGTTTAAAGTTAGCGCTCAATCTTTGCCATGCTTGCCGACAGCACTTGATATAAAATTGCGAGCTCCTATTCGTTTTTCTTTATCTATATAATATCCATAATTGTGTCTACTTTTCAAGTATTATGTTATGATTTATGCTTAAATTACTTTTTTGCTTCAAGTGAATAAATCGTTATCACGCCTAAAGTTGTTTAATTTGGAAAATAATGATGCAATTAGAACTAAGTTGAATAAATGATTGTTAATGACTAGATTTAAATGACATTATACAATACATTAAAATTGGTATTTGCTCGTAGAACTAGAGGATATGGTGTCTTTCTTCTAAAAAAAACGATACAACTATCCATATACAATACTAGTTTGGTTGGTTATTAAATTATTACGTATCTTTTAAATGCCTAGAAGAAGCGCTTAACTCAGAGGAGTCGCAATTGTGACATGGCTAATAAAAGTGGATGAAATATTATCTTAATCTAAGTCGCAAATGATTATACATATACATAATACATTATTTGTCATTGTTCAGTTTTTTACGTTTATGGATTTAGTTGACTTAACTAACGTTCAGATAGCGGAAGAGTTTCCAGCTGATCAACTCAAAATTGTATAACCTATGAGATACTATATAAGTATGAATATGTTTGGCTTGTGTCTGTGTGTGTGTATATGGTTTGGCTGATAGGTATTTAGTGTTCCACAGTGTGGGCTTTAAGTACATCTATAAATTCTTTAAAATTTCTAATCGTGTATACATTTATTTGCGTCAGTTTTCGAGTGGGAAATGGGAAAGGTTTGGTTTTGATGCCCTGGCAGAAAGTTGACTTATTTATGCCGGCAATTAATGTGAATGAACAGGCTAATACTTTGAAAACAATTGCAATTCATAACATATCTATATAGTTTAGTTTCTGCAAGGGCAATGAGTCCTCGGCCTGCCGACGTCGAATATTCTATTTGTTTCCGTTTCTCTTTTGTTGTAAAATGCATAAACATTCAGCTTAAAAACTAGAATTTGCTCTCAGCAATTTGCTCTCTGTTCCACACAAATACATGTGTGTGTGTGTGTGTGGTGTGTGGTTGTGTCTGCGTGTGTGTCTACTGTTGATAGGTTTGTAAGTATTTGTTTTAGTGAGTGTGAAACAGCACTCATGATACAGGGAGGGCTTTACACTGAAATCCATAAATTTATGTAGCGACTGCTGAGTTAATTGAGCGTATGAGTTCTTACACTTATTTGTGTATATGTGTGTGTGTGTGTATGTGTGCGTGTGTGTTTTTGTGTATTTTTGTTTAATTAGTTCCATGCGAGTTGTTTTTGCTGCAGTTGAAAATGTTAATATATGCCCACATTTATTCAAGTCCAATTAAAATTCAATTAAATATATATTGTGTATTCTACATACATATTTTCCATTTAATTTTCGTTACGCTTTTATGCGCTCTGCTTTTCCGTTTTTCCATTTTTTTTTTTTTTGTTGTTTCGTTTTGTATTTTATTTCGTTTTCGAATTATGTGCCCCAATGGTTGAATGATGGCATGATGGCAACTTACAGCACGAACCCGTAGCCTCAGTAACCAGTGGCGTCGAACAGGTCGGGCAGCACGAGCGGCGGACAGTTGTGCGGACTGCAGGTGACGCTGGGCAGCTCATCAGGTGTCACGGCATCGGTGCAAATGCACTGCAAACAGTTGCCGGTGTCCTGCGGTAGAATTTCCCCAATTTTATACAATTTGCCTGGGAAAGAAGCGAGACAGAGAGATGCAAAGACAGCGGAATTGCAGATACTCGTACATCGTCGGAGTTTGTTGTCCTTGTTAACTTGCCAACTTACCCAACACATTGCACATACGCCCCGTTGCCAACGGCGTTGTTGTTATAATCGTTGTCAACGTGTAGGGCGGCACGCTGTGCTGATTGCTGCTGTCGCTGCTGCTGCTGCTGCTGCTGCTGCTGCCGCCGCTGCTGCTGATGGCCACATGCGGCAACGACGCTGTCGTGGCTGCTGCTGCTGCTGGCGTTGGCTCCATTGTTGGCTCCCTTGCAGCAGCGTGAACGGCTGACGTTTGGTTGTCATTTGCAATTAAATCCGTTTGCCCAATGGCAGCAGCATGCGTCTGTTGTTGCCGTTGCTGATGTGGCCGTTGTGGATGCACATCGACTGCAGTTAGTGTAATGTCAATATTGACAACGCTGCCATTGAATTCACTGCTGTAATCATTGTAGGAGCTACGAAAGAACACAGCATCCGCATTGTCAGCTATGTTGTTGCCGTGCCTGTTGCCATTGTCTTTAGGATTGACAGCAGTTCTATTGCTGCCACTGCTGCCGCTGCTGCTGCTGCTGCTGCTGCTGTTAACGCCAACATCATCGATTATTGTTGATGCTGGCGTTTCCTGCTCCACAACAACGGCTGGCAAGTTATCGTCAAGCGTGTTTGTACTGTCAACATTCAGTTCCGTCGATGTCAGCCAACGATGAAATGCATCGTCAGTGTCCTCGATTTCCTCCACCCGATGCTGCGCTTGTTCCTGCTGCAACGGCAAGTAAATACGTATACGCAATTTAATGGTTACCCACAGAACGCTGCCTCCCCCTACTAATGGCTACTAAATATTCTCCATAAACTTGCCATGTTCTCGTACGCTTTTTTTTACTGCTGGTCTCTCTGCCCATCGGAGGCATCTTTCATAACCATTAAAATGAAATAAATAATAAAGCAAGTCGTGCATGAAAAATTCAATTGCAAAAAGCAATGGACTACAAATTACGCCCCAGCAGATCTCGTAAACTGCACGATACTTAAAGCATGACAGCATGATTAAAATTGCCATGCCGAAAACTTGAAATACTCTTGCAGATTCTCAATCAAACATTCTAATGGCTGCTCGTCAACGAAGCCATCATTTGCATATAAGAAAAGCCCAATGAAATCTCGCAGGTAGTTGATTGATATAGTTCATGTTGACTGTGAAGTTGAGTCACACTGGACAGCTCGTATACTTAATTCCACATTGAAATGCTCTAATTATGAGAAATGTTAAGCTGACTTGCGTTGGGACAGTTGTGAAAATAAAAAGTGCTCAGTGCGCAAAAATATGTTGCAATTAAGGCCTCTTTAGAAGCGAGCTATATAATATTAGTTAGTTGGCTGCAACTGTGTGCTGGAACTTATGAGGAAGGGCATTCTTGGAACTTAAACAGCAGCAGCCACTTGACACCAAACTGCAGCCAGCCAAGCGAAATTCGCAGTTGGTTGGCTGCTGGCTGCTGACTGCTGACTGCTGGCTGGTTTAAGGCAAGTGCAGTACTCACATTTGTATTTGTATTCGTATTTGTATTGGCCATGGCCAGAGCAGTGACAGCGTGTTCGCTGCGCGGCGTTGTCATCATTTCAATTGTTGTTGCCACAGCTATTGTTGTCGCCCCACTATTGCTATTGCTGCTGTCATTGCTGCTGCTCTTGCCGCTGCCAGTTGTCAAGCCAGTTGCTGTTGTTGTTGTTGTTGTTATTGCCGTCGTTGTTGTGGTTGTTGGCTTTGTGGGTCGTTTGGTTGGTGGCTCGGGCAAAATATCGCTGTCGGTTTCCGCCTCATCAAAGTTTTTATCACTGCCCAAGTCTGCAGCGAGTTCAACGTCTCGGTCTCGGTCTCGGTTCGCCTTTTGTAGTTGCTGCTGCTGTTGCAATCGTTGTTGCTGCTGTTGCTGCTGCTGCTGCTGCTGCTGCTGCAGCTGTCGCTGCTTTTCATGCAGCAAGTGCTGCTGATGATGCTGGTGCTGATGATGCTCATGCTCCTCGGTCTTGTAGTCATAATAAAGCAGAGCCGGCAAGTTTTCGGGGAAATTTAAAATCTTGCTGGCCGAATGCGGCGGATGGGCGTGCAAATGTTGCAGCTCATGTTGCTGGTGTTGCTGCTCGTGTTGTTGAGGCGCTGGCAATTGGTGCTGATAATGCGTTTCCTTTGCTGCCTGATTAACAGCTGCTGCAGCTGCCACATGAAGTTGTGGCAGCGACTTTGGCAGCTTTTGTTGTTGGTGCTGCTGTTGCTGTTGCTGCTGCTGGGACGTCGACGTTGCCAACTTTGACTGCTGTTCGTGTTGATGTTGCTTGATTATATTGTAGTTGCTGCTGTTGATGGCGCCGGCGTCGCTGCTCTTTTGTTTTTGTTGCTTTATGTCTGGCTTTTTATAATCCTTCGCTGGCTGTTGCTGCTCCTGCTGCTGCTGCTGCTCCTGTTGCTGTCGACTATGGTAAACTTCATAGTCATTAAAATTCTTTTGATTCTTGTGATGCTTGCGCCGCTTGCCAACTTTGCGCTCCGCTTTATGCAGTTTTGTTGATTTTCGCGTTGTGGTCTCGTGCCGATATGGATCTGAATAGTCCCCCTCGCCTCCTCCGCCGCCACCGCCACCGCCACCATCTCCTGCTGCTGCTGGGGCGCTATTTACATTCGTCTTATCTGCGAATGGGAGAGGGAAGCAAAGAGAAAACTTTCATGTGGCACTGTTTCGTGCATTAACTCATAAAACTCAATTCAAACTAACCGCATTTCTCCCACCAGCAAAAGATTTCGCCATCCATGCAGAGGCAAACCTCACAGGCATCCAGACGCGGCACCTGCCACAGCGAGCGAGAGCGACATAGAAATATCAAAAAGAAAACAGAAAAAATAACAACCGAACATGGGTTCAACAAATCTCGCAAAAAACGACCGAAAAGGATATTCAAACATGGCTTGTGTAATGTCGCGCTGTTTGTGCACTCTCAAATACATACATCCGAGTATATTTGTTTGTGTTATGGTGACTCTTTTTTGGGCAACCGAAAAGAGTCGCAATGCTTTGAAATGAATGCGGTAACACATGTCTCTGACTATGGTTACAATGTGTAACGGTTGATAGTCGAAAGCTCAGCGATATCTGCTGAAAATCTCTTTAAGCCACAAACCCATTAATTTAAAAGCATCTCAGCCAACAAACTGATGGTCTGCTTCAATCAGTTTTGCCAAATGTGCGGATTTCACTTTTTAAAAAAGCTGCTGCAACTATCTTTAGTACTTACTATTCATTTGGCATTACTAAATATACCTTTACTATAAATGTGCATTCATTTCTTTGAGCACTAAGGAAGAACCTGTAAGCCCAAGCAGTAGACGTGAAAATATGCTTACAGCACTTACTGTTTTGCTGCAAGTCTAGCAAACTTTAGCTATAACAAGAAAACTTCCTTTAAAGTATCAAATATTCACTTGAAGAGCAGCTGGTGCCTAACAACAACTTACTTATTGAGCTGAAGAATTTAATTATTGTGAATAATTGAAAAGCATTGTTTCAAGGCAACTCTAATATTTATAATGCTGCTAAGCACTTCTAATAAAAAATTTGTTTAAAGCTACTTGCAGCTCTAGAATTTGAGTGTGTATTAAGTGCGAAGAGCCGGGAATGACTGAATTCAGAATTTTCATTATTGTCTGCTCATATTTGCAAATGCTTTTAATTATGTACCCAACTGTCTTTGTTCTTCGCCAAATTGGCGTGGAGTTGGCTAACAAAGGCTGCTGAAACTCACTTAAAACAAAACTGCTGAGTTCATTATCCAAGCGAGAAGTATGCAGCAAAAATCCAGCTATTTGTAGCAGTTGCTATAAACTAATTCAGCTATAAATATAACAGCAAAAGCCAGTGCTGACTGAGTAATATTATATGAATGCGGCGCAGCTGAAGTCTCAGCTGAACAGCAGACCAAACCTCAACCGCATATGAATATTCGCAGAGCTAACAGAACACACAGGTGTGGCAAATGGCAGCTAAGGGGAGAATAAAGGCTAAAAGATAGACACACACACATACAGACAGGCACACTGATGCGCTTACCTTCTGGCCGTGTGTGTACTTGTGGCCATTTGTAAAACAAGCCGCAGCTCGACTGTGCGGCTCCAAGTCATCCTCAGCTGCAGACGAGTCAGCGAAACCATCTGCCGCCGCCTGATCTCCTCTGGGCTCGGACTGCAGGCCGGAGTTGCCATTGAAGTTGCCGGTGGCGTCAACGTTGACTTTCGTGTTGCTACTGTCTGCTCTTTGCTGCAGCTCAGCGTCGCTCAGCATTTGCTCGGACAGCAGACGTGCATCGTATTTGGCCTGCGATTGCGCCTCGTCCAGGTCGTAGTTAAAGTCATCATCGTGCTCCTCAAAGTACTCAAAGGGCAGCGCTGTGTTTTGGAGCAGGATTCAAGCAGGGGGGTTAAGGGAGCAGAGTAAAGCAAAAAGGGCGTAATAAGCCGTTTGTTGAGTTGGCTTTTGGCATTTTTGTTTTCGTTTTGGTTTTTTTTTTGTTTTTTTGTGGCATTAAACATTCAAGTGGCGTTTGTGCTCCTTTTGTTGTTTAAAGGTTGACTAACTCGGTCTAAGACCATTTTGTGGCGAATTATTGGGGAGCTAAGCTGCAATCAGCAGGCTGTTGCCACCTTTGGCGATATGCAACGTGTTGGCCATAAACTCTGCCAGCCAGCCACTGACTCTGATAAATTATCATAAAAAATGGAAAGTACTTGGAAATAAATCAAAAGCGCGCATAAAACACAACACACACACACAGGAAGAGAGAGTATTGTGTGTGTGTTTTATGGCCGCTCAAGGCATTTGTCATTAAATCAAAAGGCTGCTCTCATTATGACATAAAATGTTGAATGGCAAATTACAAATGGAAAAATATAAAATACGTACAAGTATATATACAGTTCGTGCGTCTTGTGACCATAAAACGGTTTGGTTGTTTTTATTTTGACACAGATTTCATTTGCGAGCATTCAGCAGGCTATAAAACTAAGCGAGACGAGTTCGAGCGAAACTCTTTAAACTCACCCTCAACCAGTTGCTGCTGCTGCTGCTGCTCGAGACGTAGTAATCCAAATATGTTGCAGCTGTGGCAGAGCAGCAAACAAAACCACACGCAATTGATGCTTGTCATGGCTGCTGCCTGGCCTCCCGCCTCCTGCCTCGTGCACCGGGCCGTCGTCTCTCCTTTCGCCGTCTGCTAATAAATCCCGCTGGAATTTGACGTTTGCTTTGGCGTTTCTTCCGTTTCTGCGCTTTTCTTTTCGGTTTCTCGTTACGTTTCTCCTTTTTGTGTTTCTCTTATCTTGGCTGTTCGTGGATTTCATGCACTTAGTCGCACATTCTTCACTAAACAAACACGCAACCTTCGCACACACACGCACACACACTCACAGAGCACACACAGGTTACAGTTGTCGTTTGTGTCGTTTGCGTTTGCGTTTTCGTTTTCGGTTTCGTCGTTTTCTGCCCTCTCGCTGTTTATTTTAAGCGACAAGTGTTGCAGTCGTTTGTTAGCTGTAAGATTTCGTTGTTATTTTTAACAATTCAAGCACTTTTCACACGCCAAATGCCAACAACAAACGCAAACGCCATTTAAATGGCGACTTTCGAGAATGACCCGCAAAGTAGGCAGCACTTTTTGAACTTGCGGCCCGCATAAGTAGGCAACAGTTTTGAATAAGCACTTATAATGCGCCCGTTGTTGGGTTTAATCCTCAATTATCTTGCCCACATCCAGCTCCACCAACCACATTCAACACTGCGCTCGTATTCAATTCATTCATGGCAAAGTTGGTAATCGCACCAACTGTGATTTGCCCTCTTTGCTACGTGCCCAGGCGCACCCCAACTAAAACCAACTAAGCCAGCGCACCCCTCTCTCAGCCAACCAACAAGTGTTTTCTCGCCTTCACGCTACGTGCCTTACGTAACTCGAGCAGAAGTTGCCCGTTGCCCCATTGCGAGTGCCATTCGACGGAGTGTGGCAAACAATTTGAAATGAAATAAACGCCATTAACTAATCAGAAGCAATCGTCGTGGGCTCCCATCTTTGGCTCCTCTCAAGTGTTTGTGGCCCTCAAGCAAAACGCTGAATAACATTGCAAAAGCGTGGCCAAGTCCCCCTATTGTCGATAGCGTATCATCAGCTCGGCATACAAATTACTGCTGCAATGATAACGCCAAATAATTTACGTACTTCACTCGTACTTAAATTACCCATTTCTGCACCTATGTTTGCTCAGTGGGCGAGTGTTTGATTAAGGCATTCGAATTACGCATCTTAAACAGCTTGAGTTTTAAATCATTCGTAAACATTACTCTTTCGAGTCTCGTTTAGCTGTCAGCTCATTTATGTCACTCCAGGGCATGAAAAGCTATCAAAGCGTAACGCTGAATGGATTGCCAGAGTCGCACTCGGAGGGAGAGTCGGTGTAGGAGTCTGAGCCTGCAGCCAAGCTGAAGCTGGAGCGCTAATGCAGAGCTCAAATTCGCATAAAGTGTTTATCGGCAAACAATGCGAAGGTAAATGCACTGTCAGAGTGCTTAATTTATGGCATGAAAGGCGGACAGAACTACAAAACGATAGAGCGAGATGAAGATAGCGAGTGGGGGGAAGCGTGGGAGGCAGGTGATAAAAGGACAGAGCCAAACACAAAACACTTGAGCTTAACAATTCGCCAGCGGCATGCGGAAGTAAAAAGCCAAAGCGAAAAGAACGAAAAAAAAACAGAAGCAAATAAGAGCAGCAAAAGCAAAATAGCAAAAAGCAGGAAATCAGAACGTGAACGAAGTGAAAGCATCCCGTAAAAGGCAAAACGGAAATTCATTGCCAGACGTTTGAAGTGTGAGAAATTAGCGCAATGCCCAGACACACATTCACACACACACACAGACGCGCACACAAACACACACACACACACACACACACACACACAGATGCAGGCACTCGAAACAAAGCGAGGCGAGTGTGAAGCAAGTGCTGTGACTTTTAGTTAGATTGCCAGACATAACTGCACTTCGGTGGCGTATGCGTGATACTTGATACACTTTTAATTTGTCACAATTTCCGCTTTAAATTGCAATGCATATGAACACTCGACACACATGCGCTTGCCACGCATCGCATTTGCAACTTGATGTTAATTAAAAAACGCAATTTGCTGTTAATCAAATGCACTTCTGATTCTATTATATTGCAGTGTTGCACGAAAAAAACCCACTCTGTAATCACGTTGACAGACTGCGCGACTGCTTGTTGTGTCTGCCTGCTTGTCTGTCGTCTGTCGTCTAGCTGTTGTCACTGCCACTGCTGCTGGGCCACACGCGGCGGCTACGTAATAACTGCTTTGAGCCAGACGTCGCACAACGTTCAACGCTACGTTGCCCACTGTTGCCGCCAGATGCTGTGCGCTGCGTATTTATATTCTGGCCAGAACGCAACACGGCGAACAGCATCCAAAATACTCTCTGGCTCTCGCTCTCGCCGAGCGCTGTTGCTCTCTCGCCGCTTTTTATGAATGAGTTGGCTGTGCGCTAAACACAGCTCCCGTGAGCGAACGTTAACAGAGCGCTAACAGACTGTTAACAGTCGGAGCTGTTGGGCGCTTATTTTGGCTTTGTTTTTGGGGGGCTTTCGTTGTGTGCGTTGCCGACATGCAAATTGCATTAAATGGATGCACTTGGAGTTTAGTGCAGCTGAGTTCTTAGCGCTTTTTTCACTGCGTATCTATCGGCTAGCCTCGCAGCCATGTCTCCGCACATTAAGCGCAGCGCACATAGATTGCAGTAAAAGCATGTAAATTGTGTGTGGTTGTGTGTGTGTGTGCGTTGTGTGTGGCACACATAACTTTGACAGCGGCTGACTGACAGCCCGAGTCTCAGACTGAGACTGAGGCTGGGGCTGAGGCTGACGCTTGTTAGACATGACAATGCGTGTTTGTGTCAGGATAACTGTCAACAGTTCAGCGGCCCCTCCGCACGCCGTCCGCTCGCTCGGTGCCTCGGATGGCATTGTCCGCATTGTGTTTTCTTTTTCGAGCTGCTAATTTCTTTTAGAAATTTCATGCGCTCGCATTTACATGAAATGCTCGTAACAATCATTTTCATATTCATCAAGTGTCTCGCTGTCACGGCCCAAATGCCAAGCGAGTATTACAAATAAATTTATGCTCTGCTCCTCGTACGCCTCGTACGCAACAGTTGGCACACATGTACGCATATTCTATGCGACGTAGATGCCGCATGATGTATGGCATAGATATGTCATAAATGTGTAACACCATGCCAAATCGATCTCTTTCCGGTCTGTCTCACTCGCTCCCCCTCTCTCCCTCTCTCTGTCTCTCTCTCTCTCGCCCGCTTGTCCCAAAAAAGGCAGCCAACTAAACGGAAATCAATGTGCCTTGACATCTGAAAAATGTCAATTGCCTCACAGACAGCAGCAACAGCTCCAACAACAACAACAACAACAACAACAACAACGGCAACGGCAACATGAGTACTATCTATGTGGCATTATGAGTCATAACAGCTTGACATATTTTGTTGAGCATATTTTATGCCCATAATAATTTAGCTTCAATAAAATATTTGCTTACAATTTATCACAACAATTTCACTTTGCATACGATAAATGAAATTATGGATTCATCTAGATTGCCCCAAAAAATGACAATTAAGTTGCTAAAGCTGCTCAAAACTATTGCGATGAACAATAAAGCGAGAGTGAATACATAAGTATTTATATTGTTAGTTAATTTTCTGCAATCTATTAAATAACTTCACTTAAAGCTGAGGTAATTGAAGTTGTCAACACTCACCCAATTTATTGCAACTATCATAAGATAAATCTGCTATTTCTAATACAAATTAATTATGACAAAATCAATCTAGAACTACTGATATTTCTATTCGGGAAGCTTTGGCCTTAACTCAATCTATTTGTCATGTTCAAAGCAACCCTTTTTATTTAGAACAGTATTTGCTATTTGGCTTTAATTCAATCTATACTTCATATTCATTTTCTTTGGTCTTTAATCCGCAAATTGACAGCAGCTTGCCGAGTTCGCCAGGCAATTGTGAATCAAAATTTGCCGGCGGCTGCAGCCCAAAGAACCGACTCACTTGAGTAATTGTTTTAAAGCAAGCAATCCCGGCGCCTGCCCAAATACGAGTATAGTATACATTTTTGGGCTATGAATAACTGCGAGGTCGAGGTCGTGGGCGAGGAGGCTAAGGGAGGCGAGGCGAAATTTAATAAAACTGTCAAATGCCTTTGTTTCATTTTATTAGGCATAATAATCGTATTTATTGTGATTCTCATTCAAATCCTTTGCTGGCAGAGCCGTTAAACAAAATGTCACAAAGTTATGCCATAAATATTAAAATAAATTGTATTAAAATTTAACTTGCCCAAAAGAATTATAAATTAGCCAACGAGAGAGAGACAGAGACTCAGCTGCGTGTGAGCCATAAAAATGATTCATTCTCTTAGACATGTGTTCGCTGAGCGTTCTAAGCCCACACACACAAAGAGCGCAGAGCGTTAACTGGAGGGTTAAGCAGGTCTTAAGTGTATGCAAATGAAATAACAATTATAAATTCTAAGGGACAGCCTTTGTCTTAGTCTCTGTGTGCCTCTTGAGGGCGAGGTCAAGAGCTAGCACAAAGCTCAGGGCCTCTAGATGCAAATGCCATATGTAAATATTTAAAACGTTTAAGATACGAGTACCCGTATATTTGGCACACGCACAGACACACACACACACACGCACGCAGTACACTTGCCCCACTGTGCAGCAGCACTTTTCACTTTATGCAAATTGGACAGCAAACGTTGTGGCAAGCTGCTGCTATTGCCATTGCTGCTGCTGTGGCAGACACTTGTCAATGGCATTGAGAGAGCTAATGCCGGATTTGTTTGGTTGAAATGTGAAGCGAAACGAAACGAAACAAAACAAAACAAAACAATGCACTTTGCATGCTGCATTTATTTTGGACAGTTTTAGGCCAATTTACTTTTGGTCAACTTACCGCAAAAGCGGCATTTAATTTAATTAACATGGCTTAGTTGCTGCACGCTGCAAACTCAACATTTAAATAGCTCCGTTCGGCAAAACCACAATAAATCGTTGCAGCTGCATTTCAATTGAATTCTGATTTTCTCTGTTGGTTTTCGGCCAACTTAATGCCAATTTAAAGGCAATTGGCTTATTTTTTTTTTTGTTGTATTTGCTTGGCATTGAATTGAAAACAATAACAAACAAACAACCAGCAAATTCTTGCACACAAAAATGTATTGGAGATGATAAAAGCGCATAAATGGAGTGCTGAAAATGTGGCAAGTTTGCTAGCCTTGCTGCCAAGAAAAGTTGACAAACAAACTTGCAACACACACACACACAAGCACAGACAAAATTGTTATACACACATTTCGAAAGTTGTTTCAACTGGCCATCCAGTTGTATCGCAATAGAAAACATAAAAAAAAACGTGGAGAACTTTAGCAAAGTTTCTATTCATTTGGAACAAAAGCCATTCTTATCGTGTTGTTGCAAGTTGCGTATCGCATAGCAGCGCAACGCCTCGAATGACCCACAAGGAGGGTGATTAAATGAAAAGTGTGTATTAAAAGCGTAAACCTGAAATCAAATCATTTGCCCATTTTAATTGCAAAGTAAAAGAATACAACAATAATTGCAGAATGCCAAAAGGAGCAAAGTGAAAAAGTTCCCAAGAGTACCTGCAATTAAGGATCGCGTTGAAAACGCACAAGTGCCTGTCATAAGATAGCCGGAAGAAGTATAAAAAGAGTTTGAAAGAAAGTATGAGAGATTACTAAAAGCAATTTGATAACAACGGCGTTTGGTAACTATAGACGAAATGCAAAAAGTTGCAAGTTGCCGTCGCCTTCGCCGTCGTCTTCGCCGTCTGCGTTTCCATGGCAATTATAAAAGCGAGCGAGCTGCCAAGTGGCCAACTATAAGACGCAGAAGACATTGGCATCGGTGGCATTCGCCGTCATATCAGCCATATCAGCCCACGGCTAGCAGTTCCAATTTACCAGACAAGCGGGTGGGTTCAAGAGTCCTGCAAAGTTATGCAAATCATACTGCATACTACAATGTATCGAACGCAAATAATAATATAATAATAAAACATATAATATAAAATTTATAAGCAAAAAATTATATTTGCATATAAGTAAATCAACTTTTAAGTAAAACAAACAGTTTTACTAATAGTTTTATCAAAACTTGCATTTCACGCAGCTCCTGAAAGTAGGCAATTATTTTTGTTTGTAAGAATAGAAATTCTAGCTGATCCTAAAAGTATGCAATGTATGTTAAGTTAAACGTTTGCCTATGCATACGAGTTGCACGAAAGCACAAAACAACTAATTGATAGCTTCTCAAAGTCAACAAACTAATTTCTAATTAACTTGCCAAGTTGCCCTCGCACCTAGCTTAGCCCAAGACAATGCGTTACTTTGTGCACTTTGAAGAAGTTTATTAAAGTGCACGGTAAGCGCACCTGCGGTTGCTGCACTCATAGGAAACACCACTGCTGTGTGGGTATATATACATATATATATATACAGATACATACTCGTATATATAGGGATATCTCCCCGGGTGGAGTTTCCAATTTGGCTTAGCTGTCGTTTGAGCTAAAACTCTTAGGGCCGGGCTTATGAAATATGCAATGAGCATAATTAGAATGTCGCCAGGATAATAAAAACCGACACGAGCGACCCACAGCAACACACCTACACAATGAGCTGGAGCTCAAATGACCAAGGGCGAAACCTTTTTTAACCCAGACCTCTTAATGAACAGGGTCCATAAACAAATAAGCAAACATTTAGCGGTCCACCTGTACGCAATTAACTTGGATAAACAATGAGGTTTTAGATTTGATTTCGAACTGTGTTTACTTTGCATTAACGGGTTTGCATTAAAATTAACCAAGTGCGCAATGCTCGCCTCGCCACGGCCCAACAAACAGCAATGGCAGCAGCAACAACAACAATTATTGGCCGCCACATAAACCAGGATAATATAATATATGTATGTGTACCTGAAATAAACAAATGTGCTACTTGTTGTGGGCTTTTTATTGGCAGCCATAAAAAAGGCAGCGCCATTGAGCAAACTCATTCGTAGGCTGCCTATGTGTGCGCGCGTGGGAGTCTAGTCCTTGTTTTATGGCGCATAAATCTGTGTAAATGTCACAGATACTACTGCAATTCAATTCAGTAGAAGTTATGGCCAAGTACAGCCGAAGACGCAGTACTAAAAGAAAGCGTTAAGTTATCGACAGCGTATTATTAAAACGATTGCAAAATGGCAATTGCAGGCAATTGATTAATATATAATTAAGCTGGCACGCAGTGTTGTTAAATTATTTAGCAAGTCGGTCGATAGGAATCCAATAAATAGCTGAATATTGCATTATTACGTATACGTCGCATTCGCCGACCAGCTGTGATTGCTTGTTTGTGGGCGCCGCTCTATTAATTGTTTTGATTGTGAGCAACACACGACAATAATTGATGGCACGATTGCATGCGGCGCCCTCGTCGAGCATAATAATAATGGTCGGCTGTGTCTGCTTGCAGATCAGCGTGAGAGCTAATGAACAACTCGCTGATTCAATTAAATTCACGGCAAACAAACAATTCGCGTTTTTTGTTTAAACTTTTGACAATGGCAGTGTTGCTGTGGCAGTTGCAACTGGAATGCAATGTGCAATTGTGACATTGGCCATGTGCAAACAGCTTAAATAAAAGAAATGCACGGCATATGGCAAGGCAAACTTCGATAAATTGCAAGCTCGTAAATAAAATGCGAGTGCAGAAATCACAGCGCAAAATCACAGCGCGAAATTGTGTCAACAGAAGCAGCAGCAGAAGTTGCCGCAGCCATGAAAACGAACGACGACGTCGAAGAGAACGAGTGCGACTACTTTATCCACAGCCCAGCACACAACTGTTGTATGTGCGAGTATGTGGCGATATAGTATGCTCGTGTATATAAATATATCCACTCATTTTATGCAGCTGTATATGACTGCGTTGGTCTGTTTGTGTTTAAGTATCACGGCAGCGTCATAATGATGTGGTGGCCAGCGCAACTGTGACAACCCGCTCTTAGCCACGCGGTTGCTGCAATAACTGTGGCGGCACTGATTAAGCGCAGCAAGAATGCATTTGAAGCGGACGCGCGACTCGCAGTTATCCTGTTCCACCAAGCAAATTACACAACAAACGCGACATCGTTTTGTCCACTGCGAATACCGTCTTGTTAAAATGCGCAGCATACTTTTGTGCTCAACAATTAAATCGGCGACTGCAATTCACTGTTGCATACTTTACGGCTGACGATTTAAAGTACTCCGCACTTAAAAGCAAGTTACTGCTGCCTTTTAAGCGAATAAACGAAACTAATTTAATCGCACGGCATCCATAATGAATGGTTTTTAGCTTCAATAGCATTGTTGCCTTATCTCCACTAGCCGCCGCATTTTTATTTCCACTGAAAATGTTTACTCGTATTCCTTTTGTTTCGCTAGGATTGCATGCAGGATGTGCTGTCCAGTTGACAGCATGAAACACTCTCCAGTTAAATAATTGTTTTGCAGCTTAGTGCAACTTACGGGGGAATCATGGGGGATCGCACGACAAAGGACACCATGTCTGTTAAATAAATGAAAACTGTAAATAATAAACATTGTAAATACTGCATAAAATTCATTATACATGAGCGACTACTACTCGTACATTTGCACAAAAGAATCAAACACGCACACACACACATGCCGATGAAAATGAACTAAAGTCAATGGCAGAATATAGCATGTAAATAAAAAGCGTAAAATTGACACACAAAAAGTAAAATCAAAATTATTTGAACGGCGCCCAATGCAATTTTCACTAGAGATTAAATTTCATGACATATTTAATGGCAGCCAAACAGAACTAAAAGCTCAATTTTAATTATGGATGGTGTCTAAACCGTGTGTCAGAGAGAGAGAGAGAGATAGACAGAGCGAGAGCGAGATAAAAAGAAAACCTTTAAACGCGAACAAGTTCACAAAAGATTTTGTGTCGCCATTAGTGCCGGGGCCAGTCGAACGCTACATTTCAATTTCAATATCAATTCATTGTTGTTAGGAAAGTTCGTCGTAAATTTCGCTGACAAAACTGAACTCGAGGCACGTTTTATTGCCATTCTCTTATGTACTGACGCACTTCTAAGCGTAATTGATTGATTGATGGATGGATTGGACGACTGACTGGCTGCCAGGCTGCCTGGCTGCCTGGCTGCCTGGCTGCATGTGTAGCAAGCGCCAGCTGGTCCACAACAATCAGCAGAGACAGAGGCATTAAAGCCAAGTTGGGCCGCACAATTTAGCACATTTAATCTTTAATTAAGGGAACTTCCATCGCAGGACATTCTACTCCTCAGCCTGCTGGTGGACGACCGGCCTCTTGGGTCAGATGTCAGCAGCTTAAATGATGCGTTAAGACCTCTTAAACTGGCTTGTGGCCGCTTTAACCGCAACACAACGGAACGCAACGCAACGCAACTCGAGTTGACTTCAATGTATACAGCGCTACAAGCTCAAAAACAAAAGGCGAAATGATGGAGAAATCTTTTTACTTTCACCAAAAATTTGCGAGCATTGCAAATAAATTGAATTACGAGCGAACAAAATAAGTAAAAGCCAAAGGGCGCAAAAGTTGCGCAACTGAAACGACAAATATGCAAATGGACACTTGACAATCGACGAAACGGGAGGCGTGAGACGGGAGACGGCCTCCAAAGGCGGCCACCCAGCCATTCAGGCAGTCAGTCAGTCATTCAGTCAGCCGGGAGGGGGGGGGGGAGGCTGCTTGGGTGGGTGGCAGGGCCAAAGCAAAATCCTATTAAAATTCAATTGCCTGTAAATGAAGAGAGAGCGAGTCGAACTTCTGGGTTCAAAGGGACAGGCAGAACGTTCCAACGGATGTTGTTTGTCACTTAATTAAGGTTAATGTGAGCAAGACAGGACGCCACTGACTCCCTGACTGACTACGCAGCCTATCCGACTTGACTGACTGGGTGACTCGGTGACTCGGTGAGTCAGTGAGTAAGGATTAACTTTGGATTTGTAAACAAGTTTCATGCGTAATTTAATTTCCAATGAAAATTTCCACACAGCCAGCTGCGGGCAACATTTATTGCATTTGACTACACCATTTAAACTCGATTCGGAATTCGTGTTCGGCCTGTCAGGAGGGAGCAGGGGAAGAGGCGAAAGAGCAGAACAGCACTCACTACTTAGACATAATGGGCGAACGTGTGACAAGTTTATTTCATTATGGCCACAAAAGCAAATACGTTTCCGGCTCAGCGTGTGCGAGCTAATGTGGCCACAAATGCCAGCCGAATGGCTGAAAATCAATTTGAAAGTTTACTTTTTGTCCCAGTTTCCGGGAATAAGCCACGATCCTGCTTTTCGACCGGCTTAACGGCCTGTAAAATTATTTTAAAGTTGTCTAACTGCAAATTTAATTACGGCCGCAGCTCAAACAAATGGCTCTAACTAAGCATTGTCAACTTTTCCAACAAGCTGCCAACACACACACAAATAAGTTGAGACGCAGACAGTTGCACTTGAAATGCAAATTTGAAAGTAAAGTTGGCAATGCCGCCGAATATATGCGCATATCTAATGCTGATTGTTGCATGTCTCAGCGCAGTGTCTGCCACATTTCGTGCCACACACAGCTTGTATGCGCGACACTGTCAAACTGTTTGCAGCAAAGTGCCACAACGCAAATCCTAATCATATCTGCACCAAAATTAAAGACAAAACAACTTGAAAACTTAGCGCAATGGGGTATGCACAGCTAGAGCAAATCGGATCAAGTGTAGAATTTAAAAATTCTCTGTTAAAATAAAGCATAAAACAATTTAAGTTTGATGCAGCAAAATCGAGATAAGCATTCAACTTAATTGAAGCTGCCCAAAAAAGTATGCTATGAAAATTTTACTAAGACAAACGATTCACATAATTGCAAAATAAATAATCCCAGTTAAAAAATCGTTAAATCTTAAAAAACTTTATGCAAGATTGTGAGTAGCTTCTTCTAATATGCTTAAAAATTAAAATTATTTAATATATCCTATGCAGGGTATAATCAAAGCAAAGTAAGTCAACAAAACTGAAGCTGAAACAGAAACTAAGTCGCGTGCCGCTGGATCGTTCGCTCCGAGCTTGCCCCTAGCTGCCAGAGCGTTCCCAGAATGCCCATAAAGGTCGAATGGAAGTTTGGGCCCCATATTCTTATTGCGCAAATACTTGGCCAAAGTATTTGATATTATAAGCGCTTTCAATGCTTATCAGCTCTAGTTGAAGTTGTGTCAAAGTTTCCGATTCTCTGCGCTGATAAATAGCTGCGAAGTGCGTCGGAAGGAGCATAGAAAGGGAGCGAAAGTCTCAACACATGGGGTAACGGCAATGATTTCAATGTTTCAGCCAACTCGCTTTATGGCGCGCACACTTTCAGTTCTTTTGGCCAATTGTTGCAGTCTACACAACGATGTTAAAGTTTGGCGCGCGCTTTTATTTGTTGTGTATGTAAGTGTGCACGAGTATTTGATTTGATTTCGCTCTTATACTTATTCGTATTTTGGTTTGATTTTTTAATGCCGCTGGCTGGCAAACTTTTCTCATTAGTCACTATTTTTTAGGTGCTGTTTAATTGTTACACCCAGTAAACTTTCCGAGTAGTTAAAGTTGTTTTCAATTTTGTAATTTTATTTTCTTTGCATTTTTCTTCGTCGCTCTTTTTCGAGCTCAACTCAAACAAAATCCCACTCGCTGTGTGGCAAGAATTGTGTAAACAAATTAAACCTGCCACACGCTGCCACCTCTCCCTGTAGAAAAGCCAATAAAAAAGCGCAGCGGCAAGTACCTATGATAAGCTGAACGAATAATAGATACCTTCTAGCTCTCATTGTATGCCATTGTTTAGAAAGAATTTTCATTTAAATACTGAGTGAAAAGTTATAGTTTTCTCAAACTTTTAGTAGTGCTAAAACACAATCTTATTGTATTGTGAGTTTACTAAGATATAAACTGAGAAAATAGCTAATAAATTTTGAAACAACTTGCAACGCGAATAACAATAATCAAGTGTTTTATACTTGAAATAGGTTACTGGCTCCTTGAAAAGCGTTTAGCTGCCTCTTAAAGAGTAAATATAAGAGTATATAAAAACTAACGAGCGTCGGTTGGCAGCACAGGTCTAATGAGGCCCAAATAAATTTCACTTGCGGCAACAAAAAAATAAAGGCGAGTAGAAAAATGGAAAGTTTTTTAGCAGCTCTGGCTGAAGTACGGACAAGTATATTGGCCCCCGAACGCCCCCAAACAATTAAAGCCAGGTTGCAATAAACACGTAGAAAGAATGTGCTAGACGTGGGCGGGGCTGGCGGTGTTGACTGGGGGGTCATTCAGTAATTACGCACAGTGAGCAAGAGCGAGAGAGAGAGGGAGAGAGCGAGTGAGAAACACGTGAGCAATGCCTTTTATGTCGACTGGAGATGGAGGCGGAGTGAAGAAGGTGGCACGTTCCAACCCTACAGCGCTGTGTTTGTGCCACCCCCCCTTTCGTGGCACTCTACAAGTTTAAGCACTGCAATTTCATCTATTTTGCAAGCGATGCCTTGCCCGAAAATGTAGCAAGCATTTCACTCGACGCAGCCACCGAGTCAGTCACTGAGGCATTGAGTCAGTGAGGCAGTCAGTCAGTCATTCAGTCAGCAGCGGCTTTTAATTAAGTGCGTGCCAACCAACAGACTTCGCCTTCGCCTTCGCCTTCGCTGCCAAATATGAACTCCTTTGCTTGGCTTAAACTCGTCTACACCAAATGCTCACACACAGACATATGCAAATACTTACGTATTTATGGCTGTTGCTAGCGGAGTATGGCCAAAATTGGAATAAATACATTTTGCAGTCTGTTTTGCAATTGCAACGTTCACATACATTCACTTGACTTCAGCATGCCAAGCGGAATTCAGTTAAATTACAACATGAAGGCAAAATGAAATTTCCAAATGAAATGCCTCGCAGGATAATAATAGCCTTCTGCTACAATACATTTTAATGAGAATCCTGTAAATCTGTTAATGAGCTTATCTAATACAAACACACACACATAACCAACTGGCAAGAACTCTGCTCAACTGTTGATAACAAAATGACAAACGCTTTTCAAAACTATTGCCAAAACAATGCGCCAAATGGGCAAGGCTCAAATTGTAATTGTAATTGAGTTACTCCTGGAATGCTTCAAATCAGACTTGGCAAACACTTTGGATATTTTAATTGATTTGCGACAAGCTATTACTCGATTTGCGAAATAAGGAAACTGTATAGAATTACAGCTCTTATTCAATTCATTTGCGCCAATCCAAACTCGGAAACTCTCAAGAATTTAAGTTGCAGCATTGGCTAAATGGATTGAATGATTGTGGGAAGTATTTTCATATTGAATAATAAATGAATTCTGCATTTGTTGGAATGACAACTTATTTACTCCACGCCAAATGAACTCACATATTTAATTAGAAAAATCAAATTGAAATTAAACTTCTTTACTGTAACTTTCCATTATCAAATCTACTTTTATCAGTCGTTTTAAAATCATGTTAAATCAGGTAAACGCAAATCAAAATTATCTTACATACTTTCAAATTAAGAACAGTAAAATTGAAAAAGAAAAACATTCAGAGCTCCATTCATTTGAAAAGTAAGCAAAACAACTGCAAAAAGAAATTAAACTTCTATATTGCAACTTTCCACAATAATTTCTACTCTTACAGAAGCATATTGAAATCTTGGCTTGATCTCAGGTAAACTAAAATTGAAAAAACATTGAGAGCTTCATTGTGCAACGCATTTATTTCAAAAAGTAAGAAAAAGAACTGCAAAAACTGGACGCGACTTCAACCAAACTGTCTCCAGCACCTCGCGATCCGAGACAGTTTGGAGTATAGTCTAAGTATAGTCGTAGAAT
Organism: Drosophila rubida; assembly: GCA_035046165.1. Classification (NCBI taxonomy): domain Eukaryota; kingdom Metazoa; phylum Arthropoda; class Insecta; order Diptera; family Drosophilidae; genus Drosophila; species Drosophila rubida. The sequence goes on along the minus strand of JAWNOF010000021.1, from coordinate 26,722,179 downwards.
AGGATACAAAGATGGGTACTTAATAATTAACAACAATAGCGTGTAGTTAGTATAACTAATTAGTTAACTATTTTTGGGTTCACTTGCTAAACTTAGTTTGTGTGCTCTGTTTCGAGATATGTTTAATTGCATTCAAATCGAGATATATTGTGCTACATCTATTTCAGTGTGTCAGCGAAGTTTTCGAAGATGTTTCTATTGGGATTCCAGATATAAATAATTCATAACTTGAACTTAACTCGTGTGTAACTTAAACAATCTTAATTATATAGCAAGCATATGGCTCAGTTAAGTTAGTCGATATAAGCCTATGACTATTGTAGTTTTAAACGTTATACAAAAATGGCAAAAGAACAATTTAAAATTAAGTTGCTAAAGCATTTGCCTTGTGCTTGGTACAAAAATTCAGTTACAAACTTAAACTAAACTCATAATAAATAATATAGGACACAGTAGCTTAGAAAGGTTGAAGCTTAACGTTATGGTCTATCCTATATATATATATACGTATATATACAAATTGAACTTAACACGCTTGCCCGACTTATTTATCGTAAAATATATAGACTCTTATATTTGCTATAGCCTAATCTTCTCATTAGCCTAGTAATTCTTGTAAGTAGTTGTTGTTAAGAGTGGTTTTCCTTTTTAAGGCACTGACATTGTTTATGTACACCTGACTTGAACTTGATCGTATGACTATATATCTAACGTAGGGGTGGGTCTGGTCCTGAGGGGCGGGGCGGGGGTATTCTATGCGCCTGGCGGTTTGCCATGCACGCGGAAGCGATAGAGACACGTGTAGTCCGGATGGCCGTGATTCGTCTCGATGCGCATCTCGACGATCTCGTAGGGCTGCTTGATGTCCGTGTTTTGCACGACAAAGTACTGCAGCGTCGCGTCATTGTCCCGATACTCGTACTCACCGAACAGCACCGGCTCCTGGTCCTTCTCGTGCTCGAGTCCCTGCAATGAATTGAAAGATTGGCACAACTGTTTGCCCAATCAACTCCAAGAACATACCCAGACTGTGAAGTTGCGCGGCGCGGAGTCAATGCGCCCGGTGGGCGAGAGACTCTTGGAGATGTGCTCCAGCGTGAAGCCTGTGACGTGGACCAGGGAGTTAAGCTTCAGCACTGCATTGAATCGAAACAGATTTGCAAAATAATTGCCAATTCAATGATGCCGTCTACCTACCCAGAAACCCGGGGAATCCCTGAAACGCCCAGCACTCGCCCGGCTGCACATTGGGCGAGATCGCAACCCGGGGCGTATTTGTGGGATACCACAGCGGTATGCCGAACACTGAGATCTGCGCCGACTTCGTCTGGTAGCTCTCAGTGCAGCGCGTGGACAGGATTTGGCCGCCCGCCGACTCCAGTGCAAAGTCCACGAGCCCCGTCTTGTCCGCATCGTAAATGGCCAGCACGGACTTGACAATGTCGCGCACCTGCTGCTCCTGCACGTCCAGCTTGCGGGCCTGCATGCTCGCGTTCTGCTTCACCTCCACGCTGAGCAGTATCTCGCGCTTGAGGCGCTCGCTGATGTCGCCCATCAGCACGATGCTGGAGCGCTCGATCTCCTCGCGAATGTTGTTGTTGGTGCGCTGGTTGAGCTCCAGCAGCTGCTGCTCCAGGTACTCCTTAGCCACGAACATGCTGCGCACCCAGTTCTGCAGGCCGGCGTCGTCCATGGAGGCGCCTGCCGCCTGCTTGAAGCCCAGCATCTCGACCAGCGACAGCTTCACCTGCCTGTTGAGCAACGCGAACTGCGAGTCATTCAAGGCCGTCAACTTGCTCTCGATCTCCGCCAACAAGCCGCTGAAGCGCTGATCCTGCGCCAGCTCGTGCTGCTGCACGCGTGCCAGCAGATCGTCCTGCGACAGCTTCAGGCTGCTGATCGACTGCTGCAGGTCCGCGTTCTCCGCATGCTTATCCGACAGCGCCAGCTTGATGAAGGCGATCTCGCGGTTCAGCTGTTCGATTTGCTCTGCGCTCGCCTGCTGGCCAGAGCCCTCCACGTGCTGCTGCTGCTGCTGGTTGAGGGCCAGCAGGATGCGACTGTCCACGAACTGAGCGAGCTCTGGCGCTGCCAGCAAACGCTGCAGCAGCGCCGTCAAATCAATGCGTTCCAGCAGCAGGGTGTAGTGATTCTCCTCCAGCTTCACTTCCGCCTTGATCAGGCGCGTTATCTCTTCGAGTTGCGCTGCAGTCAGACTCACTGGCTGGTCGGTGTGCCACTCGCCAGCCTGTTGCAGCTGCAGCTTCAACTGCAGCGCCAAGTCGGCCAACTGCTGCTCGCTCAACTGCGTCTTATGCTCTGCGAATTGCTGCAGATTCTCGCGCATCAGTTGCACAATGATTTGAATTTGCTGCGGCGACAATTGTTGCGAGTGCGTCTCGCGCTGCTGCTGCAGCTTCAACTCTACCAGCTGCTGTACATAGCTGTTCACGTGATTCAATATGTTCTCGTACTCCTCGGGCGTCAGTGACTTCTGCATACTCTGCTGCACTTGCTCCATCTGCAGCTTGATGGCCGCCGCCTCCGCTTCCGCCTGTGGCTCTGCCGCGCTGGGCAGCTGCACGAGCGACTTGATGGCCACGCCTGCCTGCTGCAACTGCGCACGGGCTGCGGCCAGCAAGGCGAGTGGCAGGGGCAACAAAGCCTCGCCACGCTGCACCATCTCCAAGCGCTGCTCCTGGTTCATTTGTTGCCAAGCTGCAAACCACAAAGAAACAACTTTAGTTGGCACAGAATTTATCCTTCTACATTCGCAGACTTGCAACATTTGCTTTTTGGTGGGGACGGGTGAGCGGGGCGGGAGAGGACGCGGTTGTGGTACGACGCCAAATGCAGAAGGATAGAGTTCTTTGCCTCGCCAACTAATATTGATCTTTGTGTATTTTACTTACCATTTCATCGCGCAATCGTGGCAACAACTCAAATAAAATGGCAAATAAAACAAACTATTCATTTCGCTTTTCATTGCATATTCAATGAAAATGTTTGCATTTTTTATTATTCAATTTGTATTAACATTTACCAAGGCAAACAAACGAAAGAATTACACAAAAAATTGAACGTTGTTTGACAACAAAAAAAAGTATGATTATTTGTCGCAGGCAATTGGACACTTCGGCAACACGAAATGAATTAAATAATTAATTGCTGTTAACCGCACTCTACCAAAAGCCTACAACAATTTGTCGACAAAAAGTATGCATATAGTTTTAATGTAATTTTGATTAAGTTTCTGCACATTCGAGAGCGCTCTATTCCTTCTTTCCACTTGGCGTCAATTTAGAGGGCAGAGTCGAGAGGTGTTTGGAGTGGGCAGGGAGGAAGGAGGACGAGGAGGATGAGATGAATGCAAAGGATGTTGTGATGCTTGTGTATGTATATAGGTGGGTGGTTGTCTAGCTAACAAAAAAATGCTTCATAATTTGTACTTGAAATTGTTCGTAATGAAAAAGAAATGTGGTAATTGTCTCTCGTCTCAGAGGAGCAACTGCTGCAGCAGCTCGAGAACGAAACGATAGCAAAAATGCTGCAAATATTCATCAGACACGCTCATAATAGACCGCATCGTCTGTGGGCTGAAACAACTGGCGTCCCTTGTTCGCCACATTCTGGCCAATCTTTTGCAAGTAGAGCAAATAGTCGTCGGCCCAATCGCGCAACCTGACAGCCTGATCGACAGCCTGCGAACGCAACAACTCGTATTGTTCGGCATTGAAATAGGCGCTAACATTTAACTTGGGTAGTTCGGGCAGTGTGAATGTGTTGAGATTGAGGGAGCTGGGTGGGAAGGTTTCATTGGGATGTAGATAATAGAACAGACCTGCAAATGTGTGGGAAGTTGCAATCAGCATTAGGCAATAAAATAGCAGCTATCATTCCAGCATAAAATCAAATATAATACCATGTCGCCGCCGTCTGCTGACGTCATGCATGTTAGCTAGCTGCGACAAGTTTAGCTAGAGGTGAACTATATGCATGCGGCATGCCTCAAGGTCAGCAGCCAGCTGTCAACGCTCTGCTCAATGTCAGGGCGCACAACATGTTCGAAATGTATTTATATGTGACTTTACATTGGAATATTCGCATTTGCCGTGAGTTTCATCTATTTTCAACACTCACCCGCTAGCAAGAGCAATGGCAACAGAATCAGCAGCAAGATCAAGAAACGCTTCTTCGATTTGTTCTCGGCATTGCTCGATTTCAACAGCCAGGTGTCCAGACTGAGCACCGACGCAATGCCCAAGTAAATGTAGCGATACACACTCGACACGCAGCTGGCGAGCAGTCCTTGCTGCTGACGACGCTGCTGATTGGCATAGTAGTTCTGATACTCCTTCGTCTCCGTTGTCGAGCTGCTGGTTAGGCGCGACCACGTGCTGCTCATGCTGCACACAATGAAGCTGATGAAGCGCAGCAGCCACCAGCTCTGCTGCTGCTGCTGGCCGAAGCGCGTGATGTCCACCTCATCGTTTGAGTCGTAGTTCAAATGGGTATAGTTCGCCTGGTAGCGACGACGTATGAACTCCTCCTGGGCCGGATTCTGTTGCACCATGAAATCAACGCGCTCGTTGTGATTGGCCAGGCTGCGTCGCGACATATTCGGCATGGCCACAATACCAGGTGCCAGCTGGCGACGATGCGGCGACAGTTCCGAATACGTATAGTCCGTCTTCGGTGTTTTGCTGGCGGGCATTAGGGGAAACACAGTTAATAACAGTCGGAAAAAACAGTAACGCATACAAATTGTCAGCTGCCAATCAATCAAGTCTGTGATTAGCTTGGCCTACTCACTTCCAGTATTCACCCGCATCTCTGTACTCGATGTAGGCGATGTGATCGGGACTCAAATTGGGCGCACCATTTGTGCGATAGTTGCTGCTGCGCCGCTGCTCCTGGGCCGAGTTGAGCACATTCTGCGTGGTCTCCAGTTGGCTGCGTGGTGTCGATGTGGCTGCCGTCAAGCTGTGCAGAGCATTGCCCAGGCGCTGGCTGGTGTTGCTCAGCATGGTGGTCACTGTGGTCTTGGTGCTCCTGGTTGTGGCCGCCTGTTGGCTGCGCTTGGCATCTGGCGTCGCCTCGTCGCCCGCATAGAGCGAGGTTAGCTGAGTGAATCCCTTGGAGCGTGTGGTTGCTGTGCTGCTGGTGCTGCTGCTGGTGCTCGCATGCTCCACGTGCTCCTCCACAATGGTTCTGCAAACACGGTATGTAAATGTGATTTAGTAATGTTTGCGGAAATTACACCAAACATGTGAATCAAAACAAAAAACCACAAATGCGAGACGCGCTCGCATATGAATTACAAATATAAACCTGTCTGACCTTCATTCAAACAACATACAACGCTGGCCAACGGCATTTGGTTTTGTGGCTTGAACAGCAAACGGAAAACAACGACACGACAGCGACGTGAAAACAAATCTCTCATGGCCAAGTTTGCCCCCAACTCTCGTACGATGTCGTCATCGTTGCGCCGACGATCACAACAATCCATTAAAACGCAAGCCTCGAAACGTTTCGATTCAATTTGCGCGCCAAAAACGCAAATGTCTCACGCGACTGCGTGCCATTTAGAGTATTTATATCTACATTGTTATTATTAAACCCACATCAATAGATATCAATATCTTAAACAATCTTCAACAGACTGCTTTAATTAGTAATCCAAACAATGACTGACTCAAGTTTTGCCCGCCAAATGATTTCATTCGGTACAGTTTGAATTTGAATAAATATTATATCAATATCTTAAAAATTTTATCAATTTTAAGGCACCCCTTGCATTATTTAGTATAACACGCAGAAAATGACATCATATGCCGAAACAGTGAAAGCAATCACAATCACTGTCATCTGTTTTAGCATATGAATAAGGTCACGCTATGAATCAGTGACTGCTTGCCAGCGAGTTCACAGTCACGGTGAACGCGTGATCATCTCTGGTGTTGCTCGCAATTTCAGCTGCTCGTTTTATTAAGAATTTCGCTGAGAGTGTGAATAACAAGGCGATGACGTCATGGTCACACACACACACACAGACATACATGAGTACAGGCAACCGAACAGAGTGACCATGTGCGTTTGTGACGCTTGAGTTTGTTTTAAAATTAACGTTTAATTATATTGCGGACTGGCGTTCGCTCGCGTGCTAGTTGTGGGCAGCTCTGTAGTTATCTTTAATTAGATGAAGTTCGGTTTCACTTGCTGATAACATTGTTTTCAGGCGTTTTCAAGTGATAAGAGATAAACGCTGAAGTATTTTTTGGGTTAATGGGCAGCGAGTTGCCAAGAGTACTTGATACTTACCGCACATTTGGGGCCATCGATGACTTTTTCATCTTGTGATGCACATGCCCCTCCTCGCCGGCATGCTCGCAGTTCTCATGATCGCAGCTGGAGCGCAGAAATGGCGTCTTGGAGCGCGAACGCCGGCGCGTCTCTATCTGATAAATATCCCCACTCATTGCTGCTGCTGCTTCTTCTCAAAAGGGTTTGCTGCAAATGGAAAAGTCGAGAGGGGAAAAATCATTAACATTATGTGCGGCAGGGGGGAGGCAGTAAATTCCCAATTTAACAAATACTGAGCATGTTTGTTTATGCGTGTGCTTGTGTGTGTGAGTAACAGGGTGTGGGTTGTTTACAATACGCAACAAAGATTTCACTTCAAGTGGAATGGGTAAAAAAAGAAGGGGGACCAAACGAGCTACAATTGTTAATGAAACTCGCTCTGACGAAACTCTTAGCACACTTATACACACACACACACACGGGTACAGAGACACACAAATACTTGTTCCCGGTTTCTTTGCAATGCTCGAGTGCCCAAAACATTAACATTACAAATTATGCAATGCGTGTGTGGAAATGAGCTCAATTGCTTGCGTTTTAATTAGATTGCAATGGGAGCGCAGCCGTTGCTAAAAATAATAACAACTGCACACACACACACGCGCGCACGCATTGCCGGTGGGCCTTGCACAAATCGGCAAACTGAAGCAGCACACACACACACACTAGAAGAGCATGCGAATGCGAAGCATAAACAGAAGCAAAAAGAAATTTAAATACAACACCGCCATCAGTGTGACCACACCATAAACAAACAGTCGTCGGCTGGGTGTTAATCGATCGACCAATGCTTCGCCCTTTGTAAAAGGCGAATCATAAAAGTATTTCTCTTATTTTTTGTGTGAAAATCTAAACAAGTTTTCCCTCCCCATAACTGCGTCACCAAACGACGACGCTCCGTTGTTATTGCGGGCTATAAGGAAAAGAGGCACGCAGCACTCACACACACACATGCACATAAGCACACCGAAGCACGTACACGTATACATACAAGCGCGGTTGGCGTTAGAGAAAAAAATATATGTAGGGAATTCTCTTACTTTGTACACATTCAATTTGTGTAACGCAATAATAATAAAATAGTTTTCTTTTAATGTGCTCTTGCACAAATTAGTATTCGCTGACGGTCGCGGCGCGTTTTAAAAATAGATTTTGCGCACCGATGTAAAAATTGCGTCCGATTTGAGCGACCGAAAATTTACGAATGTTGGATATTTACGAACAGCGTGACCGTATGTCAAATTTCCAAAAATACCAGACTTCGTTGCCAGTTCCACGGTGAATGGTTTCACTTCACAAAGTATTTTATTTGCGTGAAGTGCTACTTTGATTATTGAATTTCTTTTTGTGTTGCGATTTTTAAAAGATTTTCGACATTTGAAGCCAGGTACAATTAAATGAAAGGAAATTTGAAAAGTATAAATAAAATACATATCCAAACACAATCACTCTTCAATAAAATTGCTGCAGAACTTACTGTTTGTCGTGACTCAACAAATAATTGATTTTATTAATTAAATTGTATAATCCTTTATTTCTATAAATTATGTTTCCGTAGCGAACCGTAAAAAATGTGTTTCGTATGCATTGAGCTAGTGTTTAGGTCCAGCAATCTATTGATAATACAGCTCCAGATTCATGCCATCATGGATTTCGTCTACAAATGAAATTAAATTGTCAAAAAGCGCCCAGTACATAAAAAATGCAAATGTACTCACAGTCAGATAGGCGAATAGGGTCCTTGTAGATCGTATACCACTTTTTCAGCACAATCTTCTCATGCTTTGTGCCCGTCTGTGCCGCAATCAGTTTCTTGAGGTCGCCAATGGTGTCGTCGGGATTGCACTTCACACGCACCTACAATTCCATTTCTCAATATTAATGATTGATAGCTAATAGGTAGAATTATATTACCTTTTTGCCCAGGCGATCGTTGCAAGTTATTTCAATCATTGCTTGTATATTTTACGTTCACCTTTCAATGGAATAATAATAAATAAATGTTCGATATGCGAGATGCCGACAATAACTAAGTTTATCGATAACTACATATGTTTCGCATGTACACACTTAGGAGGTTGCCAGACTATCCACATAATTTGCTTGCAAAAAGAGTATATAAACAAAAATTAAACGGCAATCCAACAACACACACTGTAAATCTTAAAATGTCTATGATACCATTCTTTCCAAATCTCAAGCCGTCGGTGGCGAATCGCTTTTGGTTTGATGTAGCCACCGACGACGAGGCACAGACAAAGCGCTACGAGGATGAGCGCAGGAATTGGGTAAGCCTGACAATTATACTTCTCTATATCTATTAAATGTCCTTTGTTTGCCATCCTTTATAGCGTGAATCACTGAAGACAGCGGCTACGGATTTGCAGCCACTTGGCAAAGTGCTCACTATGCCCGGCATCGAGACCGACGACGAAGATGGTAAGTGCCGTGAAAGAGTAAGCAAAATTGTTATTAACAATTATCGTTTGTTCAGCAAACGATGATAGCGAGGATACCGATAGTCACGACGAGGAGGACGATGAAACCAACGATCGTGTTATTCCCGTCGCGCAGGACTTTTACTCAGCCGACGACATACAGATGAACGATGAGACATCGCCAACAGCTCCCTAAGGAAACAGAAACGCATTTCATAGATACACCATTTAGTTAATTACGTTCTTGCGACTACAAGGTTCCCTTTACAAACTGTAATAACAAATGTCGTTTACTTTAAGCTTAAATAAATTATAAACAATAAGCCAAAAATTGTTGATGCTTGTCGTAGGCGTCAAGGGAGCTGGTTCACAAACAGAAGGAGTCTAAAGGCCAAACAATTGCTCTCTACTTATGCAGCGCTGCCGTCTCCAGCTTGGGCGCCGGCTTCGAGGCAAGACCCGAAAGCAATTTCTTGATTTCGGCAATGGCACGTCCAGGATTCAGACCCTTGGGACAGGTGCGTGTGCAATTCATGATGGTGTGGCAACGGTACACGCTGAACGGATCCTTCAGCTTGCTCAGACGCTCCACGGTGTTCTCATCACGCGAATCAATGATCCAGCGATAGGCCTGCATCAACACAGCGGGTCCCAGGTACTTCTCAGCGTTCCACCAGTACGATGGGCACGAGGTGGAGCAGCAGGCGCACAGAATGCACTCGTACAAACCGTCCAGCTTGGAGCGGTCCTCGACCGACTGCAAGTACTGTGCCTTGCCCTTCTGCTCGCCAGCTTCGTTTCTGGAAATATAGTGACAGAGATGGAATTAAAGCCTTGCATAGGGAGCAGAATCAGGTACCGTAAGTAATGAAAATACAAGTCCTTTTAAAGATCGGGTCATTTGAGCTTAATTTCTTATATTCATAAAACTCGTTCTCAAATTAGTGTGTTTTTGGTTTTTTATATGGAATTGATCCAGATAAAGAATTCAATCCAGTATAAAGCAAAGTTTATAAAGCCAAAAATAAATTAAAAGTGAGTTTCATGTAGAGCGAAATAAATACAACTATATCAAAATATTTTGATTAAATCTTAATTATATAAATCCGCTTAAGAGCGAAAAATCATTAAACTCACAATCAGAATTATTGAAATTTGTTTCATAACTAAGGTTCGTTATAATTATGGTTCTTGGCTAGAACTGTGGACTTACTTGCGCTGGAGCCAGGGTTGAATGTTCTTGTACTGCTCGTAGAAGTTGTTCATGTCCGGCACCAGATCACGCACCACATACATATGGGGCAAGGGATAAACCTTCAGTGGCTTGGAGCTGGTCGCATCGATCTTGCTGATACAAGCCAAAGTGTTGGTGCCGCCAATGTTCATGGCACAGGAGCCGCAGATGCCCTCGCGACATGAGCGACGGAATGTCAGCGTGGGATCCATCTCGTTCTTGATCTTGATGAGGGCATCCAACACCATGGGGCCGCATTCGCGCATGTTAACCTCATAGGTCTGCATGTAAGGTTTCTCGCCGGCATTGTCGGGATTCCAGCGATAGATCTCGAACTTCTTGATCTGCGGCTGCGGCGCCTCTTTGGGCTTGGCCTGTTGCTCCACCTGCGATGTGTTGCTGATAGCGCGCAGCTGCAAATAAGATACGAAAATTGCATTTAAATTGATTGCTCTTTCTAATCACGCTATGTCAATTTTGCTGTTGCCCAATGCAAAAAAAAAAATGTTTACATAATCACACAAGACTTGCGCACGAATTTCTAGTGGAATTTTATCGCAAATTATCTTCTTTTAACGAATATTTTTGGATTAATCTTATATAATGGCACAGCCCAAAACAGTACACACCCCCCTCTCTCTGCGCCTACAAATCAGGAGGCAACATTTGACGATGGTTTTCTCACCTGGTGACGTGCAGCCAAGGAGCTGGCGCGGCTCAGCACTTGTCTCGCTTCGTTGACCAACATGTTTTTAGTGTTTTTTGCGTTTAAATTGAAACGACACTGCGTTTGCAATTAATTAGATGATTTAATACAAACAAATCGTTGTTTTTCCCGTCAGGAAAATTTCAGTTGCAATCGGAGTTGCACGGCACAGAGCTGTGTAACAGTGTTGCCACTCTTTTATTATCGATGTCACATACGCGCCAGCTGAAAAAGTTCTAAGTGGCGCAACGAATGAACAGATATTTATTCGACAATTGTATTGTCAGTAATTAAAATGTGTTATTATATCAGCACTTCTTTTAACGTGCCTTTAAATTATTCAATTTAAATTTCAGAAATTGAATTCATTGAAAGCGTCTGGCAGCTTCGATAGTTTAGTGTATCGATAGTCGTTGAACAGCTGACTGTGAGAGTGACCATTTTTGGCAGCTAAGTTTGAAATATAAAAGCAATGAAAAATCGTGTGCGTGCAAAGTTTATTTCTTAAAGCCAATACAATAATGATTATATTTGGCTAACTGTCTCTACTGCTCCTGTGTGCTGCTGATGCAAGGCCCTTTTTTCGTCACCGCTTGGCAGCACAGTGGGCTCAGCAACAGCTGTAGTTTCATTATTTACCGTTCGAGGTTGAATGGATGAATTGGTTGGCGGTAAACTGAAAAATATCGTTCCAATATTTCACTAGTTCAGATTAGTTAAATAACAGAGCCTACCCTGACTGTGGTGATTGCACTGCCGTTAACTGCACCGTCATTTGGCTGCAAAATTACACGGTTATTAGATTTCAAAAGCTTTCCCTTGATAATAAAGTTACCTAGAGGTTGGAGCTGGATATGTGGCAAAAACAGTAGACTGCTGATAGCTAGGAGGTGGGTAAACAGTTACCGGAACGCCAGCAGGTGTATACTGTGTGACAGGTGCACCGTGCATAAAGTGGGTAACAGGTCCACCAGCCTGTGTCTGGGTAACTCCCCCAGGAGCTGTGTGCGACGCTGATGTGACGGTGATAGGCGCTGTGGAGCAAGGGGGAGTTACTTGAAATTAATTAAATGTTCACTGATAAAAGCTAAAGATCTATTCTGAGCATTACTCACTGCCATAGTCATTGACGATGTAGCCCACATTTTGGTTGGCCTTCTGTCGCCTTCGCATCATAACTACAGCCGATGTTATGAAGAATATCGTAAATGCAAAAGAAAATGCAATCCAAAATTCATACATTTTGAATATTTCTTGTATTTATCACTTTAGCAAAACAAATGCTTCATTTCAAGTGCAAAAATAAACTGAGCAGTTGGCTAGGTTTGGTTCAATCGCATTGACTTGCTTCACTCATGTCTAATCAATTGACAATATGGATATAGATAAGAGCTGATAACTTCGATTTTTTTTGGGTTTTGTTTGGTCAGTTTGTTTAGCTGATAGCAAAATACCAAAAGCCAACACATTACTCATAAGCACATTGCAGACTATTGGACAATTAAATATAGAAAACTACGTATTTGATACCTTGATTTAAATTGATTATAGAAATTGCAAGTTCCGTTTTGCATTCGAATAAAAATTTACATAACATTATTTTTAGTGTATTGCATACCAAGTGAAAAACATCATACCAACTTTTTGGTGTCTTTGAACATTTATCATTATACCTTTTTATTATATTAATATTCATTTCAAAAGTATATAATTTTTTTCTTTATTGATTTTATGGTTTTTATAATACATTTAGCGAATAGTTGAGAACTCAGTCAACACATTTGAAAACATATTTTATTGTTTGTTTTTCAATTACCATTCCAATTGCTTAAATTTAATAGTTGAAGATATAATCTAGTCAAAGTGTCAGGATACTCCACGTTAACACGGTAGAAAGTTCGCTATTTGTTGTAACCAAATTTGCCAGCTTAGTTTTGCTGAAAAGTTATTGTTTGTAAAGGAAGTAGTAATTTAACTAAAATTTTCTTACTGAGCTGCAGCTGTTTTCCTCGCTGCTCTGAAGGTAAAATAATGCCAGCCACAGTTGGATTTAAAAAAGCATTGTTGCATTGCTTGGTCGGGTTGTAATGCGCTGAAATCATTAATGAATATGCCAATAATTCAGTTAATTCAAGTGATAATACTCACCCAGCTTGTAATAGTCGCATTCAGCTGCACTTTCATTAGGCTGCAAAATAATGTACTTGCATTGAGCACCAAAAGTTATGCATAGATAACAAACTTACTCTGAGTTTGGAAAAGCAGTCGAAGGTCCTACGGCGGCAAGAATTCACAATTCATTGAATACTCAGTTAAGTTATATAATATAGAAATATTTTGGTCTCACCAAAAAAACAACTATTAGGACAAATATGCCAAATGCAATTGTTAATCAAATTGCAAGTACAAACATTTTATAATTATTTATGTGAGATTCCGCTTGCAACAGTGCTTCAATCCAAATAGCAACCAAAACTGAGCAATTAATAGAGTTTAATACAAACCCATTGAGTTGGTTCGCATATTTCTAATCAATGGTCGATAGTTAACGACAGATAACTGCCGTTCAAGTGTGTTCACTTTATTCAACTGTAGAACGACAAAATTCGCCAGACTTAGATTAAATTAAAATGTAATTTAACGTTTCCAAATAGTTCTTAATGAGCTGTAGTGCTTAAGTGAGCAATAGCCAAGTGTTGATGGCCAACTTTAATTAGGCGTGGAGGGAAAACATCAATGCAACGCTGTCAAACGCCCCGTGAAATCCTTTGTTATGGTCCCGACCTGGGAAGAAGAAAGAAACTAGAAGTAGCAAAGAAATCACCGCAATTTTAATGGCACTTGCCAAGTGTCGACAAACTATAATATAAAACTTTTTAAATGCCATTTATGCAGTGGAGTCACAACGCGACTTTGTCAATTGTTCATTGACCTTTTGTTGCTGCCAGTGGGATATATATATATATATATATAAAATACTTAGTAAGACTCCTCGTCCTTTGTTTCTGTGCTTATATAAGCAAAGAATGTGAGGAAGAAAGCGAGCGCTAAAGTTTTGCACCTCATTCTCACCTAGGCAATGGGAATGTTAAAACTGAAAAGGAATAAAAACCTCAGCGGGAGCAAAATAACAAAAAAAAAGAAAAAAAAACGAGGAAAAACAAAGTTGAAAAGTCCGTCGAGCTCTTTATGGGTCCGAGACCAAACTGAACCGAACCGAACCAAACTGAACAGGACCAAAAAAAAAAAGTTTCTCAATGTTAAAGCAAACAGAGCATCGCATAAAAGTTGAGGTTGAAAATAAACTGAGGGTGGCTGCGACTGCCAGTTTGCATTAAAGGCAGCAAATGTATAAACAATGCAAAAAAACTTAAATAAAACGTTGAGAGCGATGGCGCAGGTGTGGTGCTCCCCCGGCACCCTGCTAGCGTCTTGTTTACCGACGAACCAAAATGAAATACGCAGAGAAAATGGCAACAAAATGCCATAAGTATTGCCATAACAAAGGGCTAAAGTTTTTGGGTTGCACGATGGGCGGACGACGCTGAGCAGAGGGGTCGGGCGACGAGGCGATTGTAAGTGATTGTGATTGAAAATCTGAGGAGAGTTGTTAGTGCATGCAAATGACGTCAATGATGGGCGCAGGTAATTAGCAGAGCGTGCCAAAGTGCCTTTAAACTTTTCGTCCGTCAATCGTGGCAAATAAACAGGGCCTAAAAGTAGGCAACGACTTTGCTTGTGTTCTTTTGAGCCTGCCCCCGATGGAGGGCCACGAAAGTTGGCAAAATCAATACGAGAAAGTACGGCAAGCGAATCAAATGAATCAAATGAATAGCGGCCATAGACGTTTAGATTTGCCAAATTGAGCGAACCACTTGATAAATGCTTGTGGTGCGTCAAATACACATTTTCATCGGGCCCTTCGCCCCCACTTCCCCACTCCGTAGTCGAGTGCTCTGCCAGTCCTAGTCTTTGTCTCTCTGTGCGTTGCGCTGTCTATCTATATAACAGTTTTGCGTGTGCCATTTCAGACATGACGCATGCAGAGAGACAGATACAGAGATACACAGACAGAGACAGACAGACACTCACTCCACACGTTTCATTGATATGCGTATGCGAAAGTCGCAGATAGATAGACGTGGGACATACGTAACAGCTTGAATAACTTTCTCGTGTCTATCAATAGACACAAGCGTCACAAAAATAGCATTTAGATTTGTGCCCAACTGTTCAACAGCAGCACTCACTCACACACTCGCCGGCACAATATTGTCAAAGTTCTTTCACTGTTTATTAAAATGACATTCATAAGGCGTCATTTCCCCGGGGTGCCATAAATCGCACTCACACACACACAGAGAGTTGGTGGACACGAGGGAGGGGCGGCGGGCAATGTTATTCAATATCCTGAATTATTTATGCCCACTTTGAGGCTGGGGCTGTGGGTCAAATGCTGTAAACATCGATGGATGATGGCTCGTTATGTTTGTGCCTATCTCACATTTACTATATCATTAAAAGTGCACCAATTTGCACCACTCAAACGCAAATGGTGGCGCTTTACACGCCCCACTTAACGCTCGTCAATTGCCTACAAGTTGTTTACAACGTTTTGTTGCCCTTTCAGTTATTACGCATACGACACGCCGGCAACTTTTGATGTTCTACATGAATGCCGTGATGCTTGAAAATAGCATAGGTGTGCCTCTAAGTGGCCATTAAACTGACAGTTAAATTGATTGAGCCTAAATGACATGGGTTGCCAAAGAGCTAAGTAATTAATAGCACTTGCCAGCTTCAAAGCTGCTTGAAGATCCTTGAGCAGTAAGCGACCTTATATATTACTAAGTACAGCTTTAACAGCCAGTGAATCTTAATCGAAATTCTTGAAAAACTCGTTCAGCAGCTGCGAAGTTAAAAACTTTTAATTTCTTAGCTATTTCTATGCTTTAAACTTCAACTTTAAGCTTCAATTTTCTAGCGTTTGCCTGCAGTTTCTTTTGCTTTAAAATAACCAGCTTTTTGTTGGAAATTGTGTGGAAATTGTTACTTCTTAGCTTTCTAATTATACCGGCGAATGTTGTAAACAGATTTATTGTTGAATATGTTTCACTTTACTTCCATTTAGAATTTAGCTAATTT
The DNA here is from genome assembly GCA_035046165.1 of Drosophila rubida. Taxonomy (NCBI): domain Eukaryota; kingdom Metazoa; phylum Arthropoda; class Insecta; order Diptera; family Drosophilidae; genus Drosophila; species Drosophila rubida. The sequence goes on along the minus strand of JAWNOF010000021.1, from coordinate 26,706,290 downwards.
GGCGCAGTTAAAGCTTAAAGTTTGAAGCACTTGGCGAAAGCTTTGGAAGCACTTGGGAGCTTCAAGTCGCACTGTATGCAAAGAAGAACACTAGTGTTCAGCTGTCAGCTCGTGTCATTGAGACATCACAAAGGACTTGCTTAAAACGCTCTTGTCCATTTCTAGGACGACAGGTGTCCTGCTCGTTGATGCCCAACAGAAACGCACTGAGTGTAAAATCTTGTTGTAATTTCAAGAAGACAATTTTATGTGTGCGCTTCGCTCTCTTGTTGTTTGATGTTCATTTTCATTACATGCCGCCCAAGTGCATCAAATTTTATGTGCTCGGCAACTTTAACAGCTTGCGGCGGAGCGCTTTAAAGCAATGTGGAAAACGGAAAAGAAATTATCAACCGCGGCGCCTGGGAACTTTTCCACCTGTGCGTCAATGTGTGTGGGAGTGCTTTAGCTTCGACTGACAGCAAAATAAGCGAAAAAAGACATTCTGCAATTGTGTCAGCTGTGTGTATCTGTGTGTAAAATCATTGAGCTTGTTTTTAATTTCAATCAACTTACGGTTGACAGGCGCGTGTAATGCCAAGGCGTTCCCCATATATATATATAGATCTGGCTTAGACTTAACAACTGTGAAACTATTTATCAACCTGATGGCGTCAACTTGTCGCCAAGTCACGCCGCCTGCCTCCAGTTCGTGTGTCCGACTTTCTATGGGCAACAACAAAGTTGTTAGCGACGCACAAACAAGTTATCAAAAGCGCATCAGTTGGCGCAGTCCAAACGTGGCATTGTTGTAACCTTAGGTGGATACTTCGGTCACGCACTGTGCCCAGATAGCGGCACGTACGAAACGCAATACTCGACTCGTCTTCGTTTCGGGCTCTGCCAGCAGGACACGGAGGAACTAGGCATAAATGAAGCCATCCCCACAAAACCAGAATGGTGTCAACTTTAATCTCATGCTCTCAGTTAGATAGACGCCCGAAAGTTGGAACTACTTAAATATGCTTGGAATCTGCATAATATCTGCCATTTTATGCCCGTCTGTCTGTCTGTAGCTCTGTCTGCCTGCGAGTCTAAACAATGCATTGAAACTGTTCAGCGAGTGTCCTTTGTGCGAGCGCCTTACAAGCGAGCGTTTAAAGGATACGAGACAAAGGACTTCGCCGGGCTTAACCTGACTTGACTTTAGTTCCAGGTTGCAGCCATAAAAGCAGCTTACAACTCAATTGTGTAACAAGTTTTGCGCTTCAACTTTAATTTTGTGAGCTCCATAAACTTCATATGGCTTTACAACTGCCCAAGTTTCGTGCAGCCCAAAAGCATGAAAGGGTTAAATTAATATTGCTGTGGGCTTCCCCAAGACTTTGCAAATGAAACTCCGCTTGATCAACACAATTCAATAAAACGCTATGCTCCAGAGAATATGCAAAATTCTTGCACGAATTTCGCAAGGCGAATGACTGATTAAATTCCTAGAACTTGGGATTATTCAACTTTTTGCTTTGCAGCGCATAACTTTTATCCACATATCAATGGAAGCAAATAGAAAGCAGTCACGTGTCCTCGACTGTCAGACACCCAACAGATTAATTGTGTCTTCAATAAAAGATATTGTGTGCTTTAAATTAAGCTTGACAAAATTAAGTAGTTACATCATGGCTGAAAAAGTGACACTTGGAAATAGCCAAGTTTATTGTTTTCACCGAGTAATAATGCCCTTCTGCCCTACAGATAGTGGGTATAAGAGCACGCATGAAGTTTTAATGGCGCCTCGACTAATTAGCCTAACAACAGCTCGTAAAATATTTATGAAAATTAGAACATTCATTTCAATTACTATTAGAGCGACGACAATCATAAAGAGAGATGTGTCGTAAAAGCATTTTTCCATTGCTTATCTGAATAACGTTTTTATGACGAACATTTTTTAGCACCATTGCGGAGTGCTCCTTGAGAGCAGATACGAGAATCTTTTGGGTCGCTCTATCGTGTCACAGGGGACAGTAAATTATTCAAATTAATTTGCATATTTTAGCTAGAAAGTTTTCATTAAATTCTCATAAATAAATGAGGCAATAAGTAGGTCACCAGCGATAAGCACGAGATACATGTTTTTTGGGACAAAAACGTCAACTTGGCTTATGCAAATACAAGTGTGGGCCAAAGTAAACTAACCTTGAATCTGGATGGCATATTTACGAATAAACAGCAGCCATAGCGTGTGTATTATGTGTAGGATTGAGGCAGGCCAGTAACAAATATTTGCACATTTGACGGCCTTTGGCGGCCTTGATTAAATAGCCAAACAAGACAAAGCACAAAATCACTGAGATTTGAACGATAAACAATGCTGTAGCGAGGGCGAACCCAATGATTTGGTAGCATCTCTATCGATAATGCTTAATTGGGTGTTGTTATCATATTGTATTTGGCCTTAAGAAAGACACTCAGATAAAGAAATTAGCTGCATTCATTGTATTTACTTAATAAAACTCAGCAAACGTCATCAAAATGTCTGCTGTACAACATAATTTTACACGGCGCACAAAAGTATGCCTTAAAATTCAATATTTGACAAGCGCACAAAAGTATGCTTTAAAAATGCTTTCCTTAGGAATTAAGCAACTTAACAAAAATAAAACGTAAATAAAAGTAAATGTGCACAGCAACAAATATGGTCAGCGCTTTATTTGACAAACTTCGGTACTTGCTGGTCGGCCCTCGTGTGCGTATTTGCTTAGTGACATGGCTGACCGGGCCAATCAAACAGTTGCCAACAAAACAGTTAAGCAAAGCCAACAGAAGACGCCCCCACAATGAGCTATGTAAATAGCCGAGCAGCAAGAAGCAACCAAGCAACCAAACGGCAGCCGATGCCTCGTAGGAAAATCACAGCTATGCCACGCACACAAGCCGACTTCGATGGCTGTGGCGATGAAGATGACGATGGCTTTATGTAGGCGCTGTGACTGTGACTGTGGCTGCGGCCCCTTTTGGCAGAGGAATCTTAATGCGATTTTCATGCGAATGCGATAAGCGTCGCATAAACGCAATAAGCTGCAAATAATCAGCAGCAAGACAAGAAATCTACACAATCTACACGTACACGTACACGTACTCGCGCACTGAGCAGCGAGCAAGCGGGGCAGCCAGGCACCTGCCTAAAGTGGCCATAAAAGTTGGGCGCAATTGCGTCTCGCACGCAGAAAAGTGTGCTACGCTTTTGTGCGGTGTTGGCCAAGTCAAACGGGGCTTTAATGGCGCAACGCTTCAGTTGTTGCCGTCGAGGTCGTTTATTAAAGCGCCGTCTTCGCGTCGCTGTTGTTGTTTATGCAAATGTATGTAAAGTGTTGAAGCGATGCCAAACAATTTAGCTGGCACCCCAAATGAAGTGAGAAATATAAAATGAAAAGCAAGCCGAGTCCGACCATCTTTTCGCTGTCCGCTTAAGCACTGCCACGTCCAGTGAATCAATGGCACCGCCCCGAGAAACCGAAGCTGTCCAGCTGAACAACAACGAAAATAAAAGGGGAAAGTTAGACTGGTTTGGGATGCAAAAGGTAAACAAAATGTAAATTGCTTTGGTGGTTTGCGCGCTTTTTGTTTTTTGGCCAATGCCAATGCCAATAGCTGATAAACGCACACGGCCAACGTGCAATGCACCCGATTTGAATGGCTTTTCAGCTCAGTCGGGGTGAGTTTCTCTGTTTTTTACGTTCTTTTTTTTTATGCCCAGTCGAAAAACCCATTAAAGACGCCGTCGAACGCTATTGAACCTGCCAGCAGTTTTTTTTTCCACATTGACTTTGGCTTGAAGAGCAGGTGGCGTATACGCAATTTGTTTGGCGACGAGCGCACTTAAATGTTGAGTGGCCTTTTTTACGCGATTAACGTACAAATATTTGAATTTAAATGAAATCAAAAGCGCTTGATTGAACGTGAGTTACGCATAAAAACGAAACGAGGCAAAAAACTATGGAAGTATTTTCGAATAACCCGCAATCTGTTGTTGATGGCCAAATGCAAATCCTTTTGCAAATCAAAAGCAAATAAACGCAATGTTTTTCAGTCATTTGAATAAGCCAGAAGCTGGCTTGGCTAAGCTGGATGGGGTGGCGTTTGCTTAATGAGCTCAGTGAAATGTGTTTTGAAATTAACTTTTGGCTAGCAACAACGTCGTCTGTTGTCTGTTGTCTGTAGTCTTTCAGCTGGCTGTGTCCTGTCTGCCGTCTGTTTTGCCAATGTCCTTGGCTGGCAGCTGTTGCTCAGCGAGCGCCATGCTCATCATGGCGCATATAATTTGGCAAGCGACTTAAAACGGCTACAAAGCAACGCAGCAAAGGGTTTTGTCTCTGAAGACAGAAAGAGAGAGCGAGCTGGCGATTACTTGAATAATTAAGGCACTCAAAAATCAGACTCATGCTGCAAACGCTCACTAGGGACGACGACAGACAGCGACTGATATAAAAGACAATGTTAGCCAGGCCAGGCATGAAATTCATCAGGACATCATGCAGTCGCACACACACGACCAGAGGAGCAGAAGAAGCGACTGCTTCGCGATGGCAAATGTCGTCATCTGCATGCAGCAAGGAGCAAGCGATGCGTCGCCTGTCTGCGCTCGTCTGTGTTTGCCAAGGCGCCGGGCGGCGCAGGGACACGAGTGCTGTGGCATGTGGAGCACACTTTGATGGGGATTGGGGTCGTGTCAGGCTCGGCTACAACACTTGACACCGTTGACAGCAGCAAATGTTGCCACTAAAAAACTAATTTCTCGCTCTGCTGCGCATAATTTTATGCAATTGTTTTTAGATTGAATTCTGAAAAACTCCGAGCGAGCCGGAGAAAAAAGGCTGTGAAGTGGTCAGTCTATTTGTCCAGCTCTTAATTGGAATTGCATTCTTATTCGGTGGTGGCAGACGACACGCCTTTGTCGGAAAAGCGAGTGCAGCAAGTGCATGCCATTAATAACACCATATCACACTTGCTTATGACAGTTAATTAAGCCTGTCTGTGCACAGGCGTTGGCCAGACCACATGTCGTATGCGCCATATATATTTTTCAATTCATTTAATTAATTAGTGCCGAGACGCAGTAAAGTGAACACGCACAGCTGCTTAATGGAAGAGCGCATATTCGTAAATTTAATATTAATGTGTATTAATCCTATTAAATATTGTATTTTCAATTCATTACAGCAGTTGAAGATTCGGCTTGCAAACTCGAACTAGTGTTTGCCAGAAATTACATTTAATCCCCAACAAATTCGCTATAGCACATTTTAGTAATTTAAAAGCGTCCTCGCTTTAAGGACACACATGCTTTTGACGAACTGCTGCTGACATCTTATGCGCATATTTTATTTCAGTCAACAATTTTACGTCGCCAATTCTGACAGTCAACATTCATTTCACATTTAAAATACTTTCATTTTCGAATGTTTTTTCATCTACATGGAAAATGTTGTTATTATATTTTCAGCGAGAGATGTGTCAATATTAAATTACGTTGCAAACAGACGCATGTGATTAAAATAATATAAGCACCTTTAGCATTTCAACTGTTTATTGCAACATAAAAAAAAAAACATGAAATATTCATCGTGCTCATGAGGCTATGTTATATGTTGTTGCAATTACATTATTCATGTAATTACTGTGAATTGCTGAGTGTATTGCTTTTTCATAATTTTTGCTAGTTTATAACAAACTTCTCTACACTGAAAATGCAGATGCAAACAGTTGCGGGCCACAACGATTTCCACGTGCGATGAACAATTAGGAAAATCTAATGAAAAGCGAGTTTCCATAGAGTCTGTTTGCGCTTTTAGTTTCGTGTAGTTATGCAACTGAAATAATTTTATTATTGAATTAATTCTAATAATTGCTGCAATTACAAAATAATTAAAAATAAGTGGCAGCCAAAACAAATTTCTCATTTATAAAAAGCGAGTATTTATGAAGTTTGTTTAATCTATTCTATGGTGAAATTAATTAGCTACTTTATTAAAATTATCTAGCAGCAAAAACTAATTTTGTGGTGCGCACAAAAGTATGCTACAAAAAAGTAAAACAAAAAGTTGCGGGCGACATTAAGGGATGTGTGGCGAATTTGGATCTACTTTAATTTGCGCTAATGCTTTATAACGTTGCGCATTTGCCGATTTGTGTTGTGAGCGTGTAATTGGCATGAACAATGCCTCAATTTTATCACAGACGCAGAGCAACGTGTGTGATTGCTGGAGGGCATTTAACAGCGTCGCTTATGATCTAATCAAATTACTTGGCCATAATTCGCAGAGATATATTTAGGCTCGATTTAATAGGTGATTTGCGTTAAACGCTGATTGGATAAGCGACCATTGAGTAAAGTGTTACGCGTCGTTGTCGTTGGGTTGTGTGTATAATCAATGTTCACATGACATCAACTTGCAATCACAGGCTGAACACGTGCTTGGCCAACTGACTCATCGATTGACTACTTGACTCTCTACTCTCTCTCTCTCTCGATTTACACCTGGACACGTTATAGGCATTAGAACTGCAGCAACTTAACAACAACAACTAACGTCATTTGGTGTGCTAATGGCCAGTTGTACAGGAAATGCCATTAGCACAGTTTTCACGACACAAGAAAATGCATTAACGTGGCTCGGAAGTTGGCTTAGACGTGGAATGTCGAGCGTTGTGCTGCGTCGCTTCGAGGACACGGTCAGCTGCCAAAGCGTATTGTGAGCGACCTTATGACACGGCTACAAAGTTTATTAGAAGCACATTTATCATAATTAACGCCACACATACACCAGCCAAGGGAATATCATCGTCTACGAGTACGCCCCCTAAAAACATGATCCCGCAACATGCATGTGAGCCGCAACAACAACGGGAACAACAACAAAAAGAACTACGAGGCAGGCTGATGAAATTCAACAGGCAAAATACGAGTTCAGGTTATAAAATGCCAGGAATTTCATTGTTAAAGCTGCCGAAATGCCAACGCTAGCGTCGAGTGGGCCATAGGCAGGACCAAAGCGACGACGACAGCTCATAAAAAGTGCCACAGACACACGCACTGGGCGAGCAGGGCCGCAGGACAACAGGACTGACTGGCGCGTCGAGTCGAGTAGGCAAGACAAAAAAAAATAAGTAAAGCGAGAGCGGAAATAAAGGAAAATAAAAACAAGGAATTTATGCGCCGAGCAGCGGCAAATGATTCATGCGGAAATAAAGGCACTCGTGAGTGTTATAAATATTGCTGCTGCAGCGACCACAGCATTCGCAGTGGCACCTTTTTGCATATTTTTTCGATTTCTTAATAGCGCGCGCCAGTTTTTGCTGATGGATCGTAAAAAAACGTGGCGATTTCTTGCTGATATCTGCTGTTGTTTGTTTTTGTGCATAACTTAATTGACACTTTGATTGTTTCGCATGTGCAATTCACGCATGCGACTGACTGACAGCAGACCCAGTTCTTTGGAAATCGGTGAAAGCGCCAACAGCGGCAGGAGGTGCAAGAGCTGCGTGGAGGGGGCAGGCAGGCAAGCAACTGTTGAAGTGCTGAGCACTGCGCCGACTCACCAAATGCGCGCTCAACAGTTTGTTGCAGAGCAACGCCAAGAGAACGCAAAGTGAAGAGAGCCAGAGGGAGCGGGCAGCGCAGAGATGTGGCCGATGTGGCAGCAACATGTTGCCAAAAGCGTGCTCTCAACGCTTCTAGAGTAAATTCGTAAATAGCGAGTGAATTTAGTAAAGACGGAAACAACGGATAGATTGATTGATTCAACAATATTATATTGAAATGTTTTTACAAAATTAATCACAGTTCTGACATCAAAACGTGGCCGTTTTATGAAGTATTGTTTCTCAGAATTCAATGAAATTTAAGTGCATTTTAGTTTGCTTGAAATACTACTGTATTTATACCACTTATGAAAAAAACACAAGTTCAAATTTCACTAGGTTAACAAATATGTAAAGATTAAAAGTCTTTTAATTGTAAAAACTTGCTGTTTGTTTTAATTGTACTACATTATTTATTAATATGATTAATTCTTTATTAATTACCGTAACTAAAATTTACAAAATTTATCGATTATTATATTTTCAATTATGAAGTATTGTTTCTCAGAATTCAATGAAATTCAAGTGCATTTCTGATTGCTTTTATGCACTTTTACAATCAATTTTAGACTACTTATGAATAAAACACAAGTTCAAATGTCACTAGGTTAACAAATAAGTGAAGATTAAAAATTCTTTTAATTATAAACTTGCTGTTTGTTTCAATTGCATAACATACTTTATTAATATGATCAATACTTTATTAAGTAACGTAACTAAAGTTTACAAAATTTGTTTTGACAGCAAAATGATTTATGAAATATTGTTTCTCAGACTTCAATGAAATTAAAGTATTATAAGTAAGTACTATACGATTTTAAAATCAATTTTTTCACTTATAAAATATACGTAAGTTCAAATTTTCACTAGGTTAATAATTATTTGAATTTTAAAATTTTTTTAACATTCATTAATAATTTAATTTTAAATTTAATTTTAAGCGTAACTAAAATTTACAAAATTTTTTGCATATTTTGGAAACAAATTGCGATAGTTTTGTAAAGTATTTCTAACATTCTTTAACATATTTCAAAACAAATTCAAGTCAATTCTAGCTTGCTTCAATAGTACTACTACTATACGCTTTTAAAATAAAGTTTAAAATACTTACATACATAATTTCGAATTTCACTAGGTCAACTAAAGAGTAGAGATTAAAAAATAAAATGCATATTAAAAGTTATTACATTTTATAATAATTTAATTTCAAAGTAACTTAGGCAGCCAATAAACTTGCCATCAATTCAAATAAGAGTTAAACTCGATTACTAATTTCTTTAGCTTTTTTTGTGCCCGGTAAATGCGTTTCGCGCCACTGTGCGCATTGTCAAACTTGTTGCTAAAAACGCGCCAAAACATCAAGCAGAAGGAAGCACAGTGAAGAAGTGACCCAAATGCGCACCGCAACAGTCAACACTGCAGTCATCGCAATGAGTAATTTTCACCACCCACCGAAACCAGGCAGTCAGCCAGCGAGCCACCCGCACCATACCAGACCCACTGATGGCTCAGCTGCCAGCAGAAACCAACAGCGAAACAAAAAAGCAAAGCCAAAAGAAAAACTCACCTGTTAGGCGCAGGATGCCTGGCAGCCGAAATAATGGTGAGTTCAGCAGCTCGGCAGTTGGCAACTTGGCTCGTCGCTCTGCCAAAACAGTTGCGACGCGACTAAAGAACGACACGGACGTGCGAGCGCTGGCTAAAGCTGAGTGTGTAACATTTCTCAAATAATTACAAATTTTTCAAAATACAAAAAATTCCAAAAAAAATTGGAAATTATTTCGAAAACCGCAAATTATGTGTGGAAGTGAATTCGAAAGTTATTTAATGCATTCTGCTTGAATGGCAATAGAAATAAATGTGTGTTGAGTTTCCGTTGTGCGAATTACAGTTGCCAAAGTTCGGTCGGGTGTTCAGTTCGTCGCCAGCTCTCGAACCCAACGAACGTGTTAAACAATTTCGGAATTGAAATAGTCCGGTAAACAAAACAGTTAACAATATCATAGCTAGTTTTACTATTCCACTGCTCTACTTGCAACTATTGCATTTTTTGTACGACAATAATTCCAATTCTTCAACATTTTGCACGTTCCTTCTATGCATTCTTCAAAACTATCTGAGACAGCTTAAATCGCATTGTAACTAACTAATTTTCACTAGAAGTACTTCACTCATTTAGTGACCAACTTTCATGGCGCTTTAATCGCATTGTAAACGACTTGAACTTTTCGCTTTTTTGCTGCACGCTTCTGATTTTCATTTTAAGTATCCATTATCTGTGCCGGCTCTGGCGAGGATCGAGCTATTGCCACGTAAGTACGATCCAGACTATCATCGTATTTCTTTCCATTTCTAGTTCTGAGCTCAATTAGTTCAGTTGACAGTTGAAACTTAAATTGCATTTGGCGAAACTTGCAGGACACTAATTGCATTGACGCTGTTACGAGCCACGGTAAAACCACAGCGTCAGAGACCTATTGAAGTGTGTGTGTGTGTGTGTGTGTGTAGGGGAGGAGCAGGCCCGATAAGGGCGCTTATCAAAGTACAGCTAGCCACCCACACAGGGAATTTGCTGATAAGCAAATACGCAACAATGCACACAGCACGATAACAACAATAGCAAAATCACATTTCCAATAGTTTTGGCCACAGTTTTCTTTGTCCGAAGACACAAATTCAATGAGCCAATAAATTGGCATACATCGCAGCCAATGTAGCATACGCAAGGCCACAAACAGTTGAATATAATTGAAGCAGAAGCCGAAGCTGCGCCTTATCCGGACTCAAATTGATTAATATGGAAATGAAAGGATAGTCGACAGATAGACTTGCAAACTGAAGTGTATCTATTGCATTTGATAGGTATAACATATACTCAGTTACACGCACACACACCTGACGGGCTTTTGTTCCCGATTGTGGGTTGCTTAAGCGCGCAGTTTGCAGTGCGACAGCTTGCAGTATCAAGTATACGCAGCGTGGCTACCAACGTCATACGCATCAGACGTCAGCGTCAGCGTTGTAGTTTTTTTTTATTATGTACGAGTATGTTATTGTTTTTAGCAACTTTGGTGAATAGTCCGAATAGAGACTCGCACGATTGTGATAACATGCGAGACGTTTGCTTTGTTTAGGGCCAACATGCATTAAGCCTCCCAGGCAGCTGTCAGCCACATTAGAGCACACACACACACACATGAAAGAGAACCCTTTTCAGTTCTCTAAAGAACCCAGAACAATAACAATAAGCATTCGCTTTAGGTTTTCATTTGTAGCAAAACAAATAGCAAATAGATTTCGCTTCCACTTTCTGTCCTCCTCTCTCTCTCTCTTAACTGTTGTGCCTTTTAGCTTTCCATTAGCCTGGCTTGTACACATTGCCCGCACACATTTATTGCATACATTAAGATTGTGTATCATTAGAGCAACTTAATACTGTTAACAACTTCATTTACAGCTGCAGCACGGAGAGCGGAAAGCCAGTTGGAGCCATGTTTATGCCACAACCCCTTAGAACCAATTAACGAAGTGGCCAATGAATAACGAAACAAAGTGCGCGTAAAATAATGTAAAACAATTCATTTCGCTGCCAACTGTGAGTGCTACTGACGCTTGACTCCTTTCCTTAGCGACAACAAACGGAATAACAGACGCGACAGCACAACGAAAATGACTCTTTTACTCACTGTAGATGTTTAAATTCAAAACAATTTAAAAGAGTAATATTCACGTTAAGTGCAGTTGAAACAATCAGCTTTTAGGTTGGGCCACAACTTTTCCGGCGTTTTCTTTTCGAGCGCATTGAAATGCAACATTTATTTGGCACAAGCAATTCGCGAGCTCTTCGGCCAAGGACATTTGGATATCCTTACACTTTCACTTTGCGTTAATCACCTTCAATAGTTGTGGCGTTTTATTTCGAGTTCGAATTTTCTACGAAAAATAATACACGAAGCCAAACAAATTCGTGTTGTGTAATTAAAAATTAAACGAGAAGCGAAGTAATCTAAATATAAATCTTGTACACAAAATATAAATAAAAAATAATATCAATATGGCAATGGAATGGATAACAGCCATGGACAAGCGGTGAGTTATCAAGGACTTTTGAAATTAATAAACTTTATTTACTTGCTATCGTAATGAGAAGGGAAAGAGCATTAAAACATTAAGCAGCAGCACATAAAATAAAGCATTAGATGTCGCTAGTTGTTTAGATTTGCAAATGCATTCTAGGTGTGTTCTTCTAGCATACTTAAAAGTTGCCATCCTAAGCGGACTAAAAGTTGAGGGATACAAAAAAGTAAAGCAACTTTAATTTAATGTGACCTCGCTTCTTGCTTATGTTGTTGCCAGGGTAATTAACATTTATGCTATCTAGTTGTATTCTAATTATTCCCCTGCTCACTATTTGCTTTTAATACGCGTCTGTCACAAATTAATTAAAACCCAACTCGCCCGCCCCCATCCCATATCTAGTTTGAAGTCTCACCTACGAGCCGAGCAATTAATTGTAGTTCTTGGCAACGCAGAGTTGCCACAAAAAACTTGCCCCTCATTAACGGCGAAAAATGTTATAGCCATCAACTTTTATTTTTCATACTTTGCGAAGCATGAAAGTAATTTCTGCGTAACAAAAGTTGCAAATTGCACGAAAAGTTCTGTCTGAGCGTGAAATATGACTACTTATCAAATAAATTACAATTTAAATTAAAACGAAATGATGATTCAAGCTTGAAATTGGCAAAATTTTATTTAATTCAATTTGGAATTCATAAGTTTCGAGTGCTTGGCTCCCAGTTGGACAAATGTTGCTTGCGTTCGTTCTCATTGCTGGCATTGAATGAGAAGTCAGCTGCGTATACGTAATATTTGAAATGTTTGTGTATCATGCTCGACATTCATCTGTCAAAAGGCAGCAACAGCTGCGTCCTCCATTAATTCATGCTTCAACACAGCTGGCAGCCAGGCAGCCAGCCAGCCAGGACATAAGCATGGGGGGCGGCCGTGAGTCAGGACAACGGGCAACTGGCAACTGGCAACTGGCAACTGGCAACAGGCAAATCTAAATCCAAATGCAGGACACGGCTTGCTTCAAATTATACGCTTTATTAAATTACAATGCCAAAATTTTAAGCTCTATTCTTGAGCTAAATGCAATTATATTACAAAGCTGCTGGTCACTCGCCACATTTCTCATCTCTTTTTGTATATTTTTCATTTTGCTGCTGTGAAGTCTCGAGCTGCGAGTCCTGCCACGGTCCTTTCCAGTTGATTAGCGCACTGAAGCAGCGAAAATTGAGAGGCAGCAAATAGCTCAAATAGAAATTGGAGGGATTCAATTTTTCAAGGGCCGCACTCAAGCGAAAATTGTGCTCATTACAAGCTGTTTACAGTACAAAGTTTCAGGGCCAGCGCTTAAAGTCGTGCTCGACTGCCAGCTCACTGCGTAAACATGTCCGCTGTTGTTATGCAGTAGTTTAACGAGTATTAGTGCCAGCGTAAGGCCTGATTATTACTTGCGTTTTTTAGTGCCAATAAAACATTGAAGCACTCAATGAATACGCCGCAAATGCAGCTCAACTTTCGTTTGTTTTTTATGTGCACAAAATGTAGCTTCTATGTGGTATCGACTGCAGAGGTTGTAGCCAGACAGAGAGTGTTAAACTGTTTGAATAACCTAGACCTACAACATGTTTAGCTTGTGTTGATAATTTAGCAAAACGCTGGATGATGTATCGACTTCGATAGAAAATCCCCCATTTCGTAAACTGCAGATTAATCACAGCACAGTCCCTGTCTGCTATAAGTACAGGGTACAACTGGTGCTCGCAGTACGTTTGCTACTCCTTTTTGTTGCCGTTTAAGTGCAGGCATCATTAACACAAGTGGCAGCCTAGTAAACGGGCTAAACATCGACAAAACGCGCGGCAGGGAGAGTGAGAGGGAGAGTGGGTAACTGCTGCTTGTATTTCAGTGCAAAGTGCTGGCACGTCCCGAAATAGCTGCAATAAAATGATATCCAGAGGCGTGACTGGCCTAGGACACGCCCTCTGCCCTCTGCCCACTGCCCTTCGCGCACAGCGCCCACTGCAATCAATCAGAAGTTTAGCCGCTGGCAGTTTGGGATTAAGTGAACAGCGTGTCGTCCACGGCAACCTGGCCGAAATCAGAGGGAAACACGGACTCAGGTCAGCTGGCAAAAAGGTCAAGAGCAAAGGGCTCAAACACACACACACAAATAGCAGTCGCTCCTACATTTATTGTGTGCTTTGTGCAAATATTTGTGTTTTCCGCATTTGTTGCAAACCGTTTTCTATTTGCACGTCGCTCGTAATAAACAGCACGTTCGACAACTCAGCAGTTTGCAGCTTAAACAAAAGAATTGTTGCATGTATGCATAATTGAAATGTTTTGAGTGAATCCAATTTGCATTTGGCAGGCAAAGGGAAAGGCAGAGGGCGAGGGCGAAGCTTGGGCAATCAAACAACGTCAAAGTGTCGAAATTGTCGCACCGCAATTGCCGCAAAATAAATGATTTAATTTACGCAAAATTAATGGCTGCCATTGCAAAGTCACGCAAGCAAATCTTTTGGCTCGTAATGCGGCAATTTGGCACATCAGTCGGGGAAAGGGGGCAGGGAGAGAGAGGTGAGTTATCCGCAGGATAGCCAAGACAGGTGGCTGCTCACGGTGCTCGGCTCTCGGCTCTCGACTCTCCTCTAGCCGCTGGCAATTGATATTGATGATGCTGCTGTGGCGCGGCGCCGAATGTTGCCCTAGTCCTGGGTCTCAGCATATTTATCATACGCCACGTGTGCAGCTCGATAAAAGCTTCATGCATATATTTGGGGCAAAAGTTAAGTTATTTATGCTGCCGCTTTTGACGGTTGTTTCGCTTATATTTTGCGGCACGATGGCGCTGCGGCGCCCGCTTGCTTACATGGCAATTATAAAAAAGCAGCTTTGCATTTTGTAAAACCACAAAATGCTATTATAATAAACAACAAACAGGCGAACAACCGCGGGCGTGCGCCTCAACGCGCTTCCGGCTTTCGCCAGCCCCGAGGAGTTTAAAGTTCCCCAGCAAGCGACCCCCATTACCCATTCACCCATTGCCATTCTACATCCTGGCATATAGACACGGCACTTAGCCGTGCCGCTGTTTGGTTAACGACAACAGCCAACCGACGCCCAGTCGCTCCCTCCAGCCAGCTTGGCCCATGAATTATGTATGAGTGGGCCAAAGACAGTAGTCGAAATGGCTCACCTTCAGCAGTGGCTGCCAAAAGTTACTCACCGCCCAGCCGAAAAGTAGACTCTACACAATATTAAAGTTGCTTCCTCTGCACACACACACACACACACACGCGCGCACTCAAAGTTTCATTGCAAAGCTGCTTTGTTGGTTTTGATTTAGAGTAGAATTTCGCTTGTTTTACTCTGTGTCGGCTTTATGGAATTTTTAATTAGCAACGCAACACAAAGATGCCTGCTCGCTCGCAAACGATGTAATCAAAATGAAAGGCGCCAAGGAATGAAGCAGATAGAGTGCCTGTCAATTTGCTCTTTTACTGTTTCATAAATTTTGAAATGCAGCTGAGCGCAGCAAGACTTCCAAATGGATACTTAAACTTTTTATTATTTTCGAATAAGCCGGGCTGTAAAAACCTGCTGAGAAATTGAGCAACCAGTTGCCAGGATGCCATTTCAAACGCTATATACCATAAAGCAAGATCCAGGCAATTGGGAAATTGTTCTAACTTCCAGCTGAGTTCGATAGCGTATTAAATTTCATTTAGTTTGAAGAATTTATTACCAAACTGTAACAGGTAGTGGCCAATTGACTTAACGCTTTCAGCTGGTGTCAATCGAGCAGCCAAATCCGTGCTGAGCACACTCGCTACCGTGCCACAAATTGTGGCTGCGCTGCGGCATCGTGAACCACTTCCAAGAGCGTGGCCAAGAACCGAAAGTAAACTTGTCAAAAGTTGAACACTTGGCAATTAGTTGCTGGCTCTTCTTGACTTTCACCTTCGTCTGCTGCTGCCTTGGCCAAACAT
This sequence comes from Drosophila rubida, assembly GCA_035046165.1. Lineage (NCBI taxonomy): Eukaryota > Metazoa > Arthropoda > Insecta > Diptera > Drosophilidae > Drosophila > Drosophila rubida. The sequence goes on along the minus strand of JAWNOF010000021.1, from coordinate 26,690,607 downwards.
CCGTTTCCGGCGACGCGACTCGATGCGATGCGATGTGGCTGCCCCCATTTAGTCTGGTCCATGCTCATAAGTATTTATTTATGCATTTTTATTTTGGAAAACATTAAAGAACAAGCGCAGCGGGTCGAGAGCGGGCAGGCAGATTTGTATTTGCATATTTAATTTGAGCAGAAGCCATTGCCAAACGGCATTCAATTTGTTGTGTTATTCCCTCCATCTTTATTTTTTTTAATTTGGGCATTGTTGTATTTTTTTTGTTTTGTTTTCCATTTGCATTTCTCTCGCTGCCATTTTTTCATATTTCGCCGGCCTTGCAAGGACAGCAAGAGTGTCCTTTGAATGGCACTGATTTAAAAACTGCAAATACTCGTTCCACTTCCACTTCCGACTCCGATTCCCATTTCTGGCTGGCGTCTTTGTGCTTTGTGCTTTCATTTGCGGGCAGTCTATTAGGTGCCATTGTTCAGCACACTTGCAGCTCTTAAATAGTTCTCATATTTTATTGCGCTTTTGAAGCAGTCTACGCAAGTGCAATAAAACTTGATTTATGACAGATGTAGCAAGTGCGAAAAGCGCAAAATTGAAATATTGGAAACAGAAACACGAAAATTGCGAGAATTTCGAATTACAAAAAATTAATACACATACAAAACATTGCACGTTGCAATTGAAATTAAGTGAAATGCAATTATGGACGCATTTTGCAAATTAAATTATTGACACAGCTGGTTTGAACTTGAATTGTGTTAATCAATAATAAAGGGAAATAAACTAGAATGCTGCAGCAATTGAACGCTCTTCGTAGAGTTAAGCTAGCAATTTATATTTGATGTGGTTTGTTGACATTGCGTGTTTGTTATTCTGCGTCTCGTTGCAGTCCTTGTGATCGGAATTTACGTGATGTGGAACTAATATCCTGTCGCTTGCGTCGTGTGGAGCCACTGTGTCGCCTGCCAGGGTCAGCCTTGCAGCAGTTGGCCATGTGCGGCTTCTACGAGGACTTGGAGAAGGGCGTCACACGTAAGCGGCATTATTGCATTAATTATGCACATTTCTAGCCCATTCAAAGAGCGGCTCGCATTTTTTTCACAACTCCTCATCCAACCAACCGCTCAATTTTCATCCTATTTTTTTCGTCTGCCAGTAATATGTGTTTTATTCACGAAAATTATGTTCTTTCTGCGCTCCGCAGTGTTTCGCGCCGGGGAACAAGGACGCTTCTGGTATGCGGTGCTGGGCGGCTCCCTGGAGGTGCGCTACCACGCGCACAGCGACGCCGATGGCAAGGTAAGTGCACCTATAAATATGCATTGCATAGCTTACTACCACACGCCACTTGCACTATGCTGCACATATGTGCATACACTCAATTCAAGTGCTCTCTTATGCGTTCCCCGCGTTGTGTGGGTGTCGGTGTGTGTGTGTGTCAGAGCATTGTCAGGCATTTTACGAGCGAAACCTGCTGTCGTGTCATGAGAAAACAATGCACGGTTTGAACAATATAATTGATGGCGATTATACATCCAGGATCCGCTCCGCAAACACACACTGAAATAAAAAGCGTCGATGCTGGAGTCGAGTGTGCTTGACGACGCGATACTTGCGTCTTATTCAAATACAATTTGCATACTTTACTACTATAAACTTATTCAAATACTGCAAGCATCTAGCGTAAGAAAATAGTTAATGACTTACATACGTGAAAAGCCTTTGAGGTGGAAGTCGAAATCTACATTTATATTCCAAGTCTATATCTGTGTATATTTATAATTAAAGACTTTTGTTAAGAATGTAAATATTAGAATAACATTCTTGTTTAAATAAGTAAGAAAACAGTAAACGCTTACTCTAAAAAAATGTCTCAAATGTTACCTCAAGTTCATAATTTTTATTTTATTATTGAAAGCGATGTCGATATCTACATTTTATAACTTAAATATTGCAATTACCTTCTTGTTTATCTCGTATTTCAATATTGAAAACGATTCTATGAGTTTTGGTATATATTTAAAGTTTATTCCTTTCTATGACATCGATTTTATAAACTTATGAAATATATTCTTCTTCGTAGAAGGAAAGTTTTCTCTCTCTGCGTTTTTAACACGCTCTCTTATTAAAGTCACAATATTTTATTTATTTACAGCGAGAAAGCTTTGAGTTTCAGCATTTTATATCTTAAAGCGTTGACGATTTTCGCATTGTAAATATTAGAATTATATTCTTGTTGTTTTTCGTATATATTTCGTGACGATTTTGCATACTCAAGAAATATTTTCTTCTTCTTAGAAGGAAGCTTTATCACGCATTATTGAACGTAAGAAAATAGTACGCGCTGACTTAAAAATCTGTCTGAATTTTACTTAGAGGTCCACCAATTTATTATTATGATTGAAAATATTGTGAATATCTAGATTTAAGAATTTGAATATTACAATAACGTTCTTGTTAATCTTGTATTTTAAGATTGAAAAGGATTCTCTGGTTTTTGGGTTTCTCTCGCTATTTAAAGTTTGCTGTCTATGACATCCATTTTATAAACTCAAGAACTATGTTCTTGTTTTGAGAAGAAAAGTTTTTCCTCAATGCAAATGTTCCACAGTCACTAAGCCTTAATACCCTGCGGCGACCTGTGGTTACCGGGTATAAAAAAAACAGTTATGCATGGATGAGCTGCAAACGATGGTGGAATTGGCGGGGCAAGGCGTAGCTGCAGATCGGGGCTTGCATGTTCAATATGTCGTTTCGATTGCCGACTGCGCTGTGAGGGTTTATCAACTATGTGTGTGTGGGTGTGTGTGTGTGTGTGTTGGGCTGGTTTATAACCCTGCGGCTTGCCTTTTATCTGTCGCCATGTCCCCAAAACTGCTGACAGCACCATTGTGCATTCAGATCCTTGTGGCATGCCTCAGTTGCCCTCTTCCTCCCGCGTGTTCTCCACACACACAATTCATTCCCATACAAATTTCTCTGTATCTTTTTTCTATTTTTCCAATTTTTCTTGCTTTTTTTGTGTGTATTTTTTTGTTGTTGTTGTTGCTGGCGCTTTTGTCCGGGCCCACAGAGCCACACTAGCAGCCACAGCACATTAATTTCCGCTCGGATATTGGCCAGTCGTTTTTACAGCCTGTCGATGCCATTTTTGCTGCTCCCCTCGGCACGGCGAACGAGTTCATTTTTTGCATGGGCTCGCAGTGAGTGTGGACCCAAAAGGTGTCGGCTAATTGAAATAGGCGCTTCAACAAGCCCAGCTAGTGTGTTAGCCAGCCCGTGTGTGTGTGTGTGTGTGTAGTGCAGTCTGTGTGCTATAGAAATTTAAGCATTATGAATAAGTGGGCCATGAAGGACGCTTTGCTGGTAACAGGAACTCAAAGCTAATCAACGCTGCGGTTTCCATTCGTTCGACAGTGAAATTTCATTTCATCGTCCTCGCCCTCCCCGCTCCCCGCACAGTAATTTAACGCTGCTCGGTATTCAGCAACGAAAAGCAATCGATGTTTGCGCAAATTACTCTATGTGAATTCTGATTTGTCATGTAAATTTAATTAACTTACACCAAGGAAATTTCAAGTTTAAATTTTGCAGAAACAGCAAGTGAATTGAAAATATGCGCTTTGGGAAAACTAGACCACTGAATTTATTAAACACATTATAGGGAATTCTATAGATTATGGCAGCTGTAACTCAATATTTAAGCTGCATAGATATTAGCTTTTTAGGCGTCGAAAATTTATTCAGTTTGTTGGAATAAATTTGTACAAAGCCGCATTAATTTTTGTGGCATGATTTCTCACTTTATCAATTCGCAGATTTGAGCCCAGTTAATAGAATTTGATCAAATCAATTATGCGGAAATCTAGCAACTTTTAATGCCATTTTGCAGACTCTGTCCCAGTGGAAATTGAAGAAAAATCTTCAGGGAGATAAGATAAGAGATTGAGTCGGCCACCGTTTCGGTGTCCGAGTCATTTTTCTGACCCAATTTCGCGCCGGACATTTGCATAATTTTTCACTTGATTTATTTAGAGGGAAAAACATTAGAAAATTTGCCAGTGGCGAGCAGCGGCAATTACAGAGTCATAAATTATGCATAAATTGTGCGGGGCTGAAGGCAATGAATGTGGATGAGTCGCCAGAGTAACTGTATTTGACACTTGATAAAAACGAAATGCCGAGAAAAAGATGAAGCGAAACAAGGCAAATTTAATGAATGAGCGGCGCAAGCGTTCACGTTGCACGATGGATCACCGTCGTCGTCGTCGCCGTCGTCGTCTAATGTGTGTGCGAGTGTGGCGTGCGACACGCAAAACCCAATTTCATTTCTCGGGCTAAATATAAATAGAAGAAGGGAAAAGCCAAACACAAAAAATACGAGAAGCCTGCGCAGCAAACAAGAGCAAACATAACAAAGGGCGACAGACGCGACAGACGGCAGACGAAAGACGGCAGCAGACAGACGCTGCAGAGACCCCGCAGACCTATCAATAGCCGCACAATTAATTTCAAGTGGTGCACGGCGGCGATCAGAGAGGGAAGTGAACTCAACTCATCAGCACCGACAACACGGCGAGTTGAAATATTTTTCGAAATGAAAACAAATTTATGTGCGACTTGCAGTCAGCGGCCATTTGGTGTGAGTTCCGCTCAACCGGATTTCCCTCCCAAGCAGGGGGGAGGCAGGCGGAGAGGGTGGCTGCCTGCCTGGCTGATGATTTGAACTCACGTCAGCTAATTTTGATCTAATGAAATACGAGTAGAGCGAACAACAACAGATACAAATTGCAAAACATTTATAAGAGTCTCTCCAAGGGCGTGGGCAGGCAGCAGGCAGCGAGTGGGCGTGGCTGCAGCCAGTAATTAGAGCACCTATAAGCCGTTATAGTGGAACACTCTGCGAGTGTGCAGTGCAATGGCCAGGCCGCGTCTAAGTGCGGCCTTCAACTTAGTTGCCGACTAGCTTGTAATACCACTAACTCTATCCACTGCTGGCATCTTGTGTCTATTAGTTTGTAGCCGACTTGTAGCGCTGTCTTGCATTACACCACAATTAATCTTTTTTGTGTGTGCGTGTGTGTGTGTGAGTGTTGCCGCTGACACGGCTCCAATTAATATTATGATATAATTATAGCCGGCACCGCCTGGCCATCAAATTAGCCTCGCTGCGGCGAGTGTGTTTTTTACTTTTAAATGTTTTTCCTAAACTCATCAAACTAATGAAAATGTTTTCAGCAAATACCGAACCCACATATAATTAGGCGTCATTAGGCACCCCAGCAACTTCCTTCTTCGCCGCAGAGTCTCACTATTCGCTATGGTATCGTTTTGTATCGCATCGTTTCGTTCCATTTGATGGCCACCCAACACGAGCTGCACATCAATTTTCAAGTTCAGATACTGCTTTGAACCGTAGGTGTTGCCACTTGGCAGCTTTACGACTTTTCTAACGGCGCAAGCATCAGAAAAATTGTCAACGAGCATTTTGTGGGCGACGCTTTGCACTTAAAACTGATGGCGGCTCTCACATTTCATATTCGAGCAGAGAAATGCCAGCCACATTCAAAACTAGCGCAAGTCAAGAGTGTTAGCCGAGTAACGAGGAGCTGAGTACACGGGGAGAAAAACTAAAGTTCATGAAAGTGGAATACAATATAAATATGCGACTTGTGAACAAAACAAAAGCAAAGTTTGTTTTCATTTGTTTCAATTCTAGAAAAGCAAATTCCAAATTAACATTCGAATTGTAAACGAAGCACAAAAGAAAACTTTATTTTCATTTGTACAAAATATTATAAAAGCAAATTCTTGATTAATATGTGTAACATACTCGAAAGGCAAAAGAAAACTTTATTTAAATTTGCACGTAATTCTTTAAAAGCAAGTTCCATATACACATATTCAGTTTAGAAAAATTTCACTTTACTTATTTAGCAACTTTCGAAATCGATCTCGCAGTGTAGGCGCAACCCATTTTCAATAATACAGCTTCCACACAACTCGCAATTTCCGTCTCACTTGCCAAAAAGCCGGAAGCATTCCACTTTTGGCTGAAGAAAATAAAAATAAACAAGCAGACGGAGCTGCGAGCAAAGTAAACAAATGCTTTTGGCCTCTTTAGGCATCGGCATTCCGACTCCGGCCCCATTTGGAAATGCTTAATTAGTTAATAAGTCGAGCCATGAGAACTGCGTTTAGCCAAGTTCGTCAGAGTTGATGGCCATCATTTGCATACATCGTCTGGCCATAAATGCGCAACCTGTAATTCAGTGTAATCAAAAACACAGAATTCGAATCAGAATGGGATTCGAAATCAGAATCAAAAACAGTTTACGAGTCGCGGACAAAAGATTGAAAAGTCGTTAATCAAAATGTGTTTACAGCTTGACGTTCTGCAGTTCCCTCAGTTCGTTAGTGGCCAACAGCGAGGGACTGGCAATTTCCTTTCGGTCGTCTATCTAATCATTTGCTTTAATTAAACACATTTACACACTAACTGCCAATTAATAGCTGTGCAGACGGTTGTGCAAGCGAGTTCGCTAGAAAGGCTAGAAAGAGTTGTTAGACAATCAAAACAAAGAACTAAAACAACTGCGACTGCGAGTATATTTAGTTGTTTGTGCCGCAATGATATTAGCCGATAAAGACAGTTAAATAAGAAGGCAGATAATACTGCTAACCTACAACTTTCTTGAGTACAAACACCTGTGATGCAATAACTTAATAAGTAGAGCTTTTAAAGTGCATTAAGGTTGCGGCACACTGACAATATTTTGAAAAGTTTAGCTGACTCAGGGGCTGTTCGAATGTAGAACGAAGGTCAACAAACTCCACCATAATAAACATTTTCCCGAGATGATAAATATCTCTATATCCGAAATGAATCAGATCAGCAGCTGTGGTGCTTTTTGGAAAGCTTTCAAAGCGCCTGGAAGCTGGCAGCCAGCGAGTCGAATCGCATTTCGTCAAGACTAATATTTAATTACATTCACAGCGGAGAGTTGCCGTCACGCTGCTGGCTGAAGTATCGCTTTTCAGCTAGTGTCATTGCGAGTCATTGACTGCTCAAGATTATGCCCATCACTTGTGTTTGACGAGCAAACACACAGACCGGCGAAACGCTGGCAGCGTCGGCGGCTACTTGAGACAGCTATAACAACAATTTGTCGCTTTTCATTAAAGCCACTGCGACAATCGAGCAACCGAGAGACAATGAGAGAGTGCGAGAGAGGGAGAGGGGGCGATGTCGTCTTCCGAACAGGAACACGGCACACAGATTGGGGGAAATGTAAATGTAAACAGTCAACAATCAGAGCAATATGCTCACGTCTCGACTTCGCTGCCGCTGTTGCTGTCAAACAAGTTGCAGAGCGATCGCATTGGAGTAGGCCCACATACAACTCAACACAGACATTCGCGCTCATTTCTGTGTGTGTGTGTGTGTGTGTGTGCATGCGCTTGTGCGCAGCCGAATGTATCTTTTGGATACTTTTGCTGCCGCCACAGAAATTAATACGTGCTGAACACTTCAGCAGCGCACACACAGCTCGCTTCAGTCCGAGTTCGCGTCGAGTCGCGCTGCTTTCGAGTTGGATACGCGTCGCTCTGCTCCGCTCTGCTGCGATCGTCGCTCTGGGTCTCAGCTGGGGCCGCGAGGTTCGCGATCGCGAGGCGCCGGCAAAAGAAGTATCTCTATCTCATAGGCATAGCCATAGTCGAAGTTGTGGCTTATCTCATTTTACTTTCAAAGTAATCGAAGTTAACGAGTGTTCCGCGTGTGAGGCGTCGTCTTCACAGTCGTTATTTCATTAACATCTTCGACGTAGGCGTCGCACGATCCACGCGCGGGCGTTTCAAGTTCCACGCTCGACACTCGAAGTTGCGTGTGTAAATATTTATGCAGCAAAGAAAGGAAAACCAAGCGACGCCGAAGCTGTGCTAAAATATAAAGCAGTTAAATTATTGTGGCTGTAAATGCAATCGAAATACCTGTACGAGTTGCACTGCCAGCCAGCAACGAAAGCGAATCAACTGCGTGGCGAGTGCGATTGTTTATGCAACAACAACAACAACAACAACAACGGCGGCGAGCAAGTGTAATTGTTATTAACAATTTATGGCCTCAAAATACATGTGTATTTCGTGCGGGTTCATACGCAATCGTTGCGGCATCTAAACAAATGCAAGTGAATTATTTACGAGTGCATTCATTAATCGATCCGAAGGCTGCCTAAAACATCATCTGCACACAGTTATTCAAATCGAAATCGAGGCAACGTTGAAGCAACAGCTGCAAAAAACAAACAGCAAATGGATAGCAACAATTTAGGTTAGTACACGTCGCCTTTGTTATTTGTTTACTTTACATGCATTCAAAGAAACAATTGCGAGCTTATACGAGTAGAGATAAGAAAGCAACAGTGGGTCGTATAAGTATGCTGTTTGCCAACCTGTGGGTAGTCAGGCTATTTATTAGCACTTCCGGTTTCATGACTAAGAAGCCGCAATAAAACCAACAATTGCCACATTAAAAACACTTTCAGCAAAATCCAAAATTATATAAATGATTTTCCCTTTCTCTCGCTCTTTGCGCTCAGCTCGATTTTCTCATAATCTGTATGCTAAGCTTAGTCAATGAATTTTTGAAATCGACTTCGTTTTGATTTGCATAATATTTCGAATGAATATATCACGTTTGAATGATTTCGACTGTCACTTCAGAGACTTCTGCACTTGTCTCAACCGGAATCAAATGAAGACGTTGCTTTTGTCGACTCACACATACTCTGGGAACTGGCTTTAATGTTATTCTAATTAGCACACTGATCTATAGAACATGGCTTATTGGCTTATGACGAAATTTGCAGCTTATAAAGTTGCTAAACTAATAGACTTGTTGAAATGGCCAGATAAAATATGCATGAGAACTAAATTTATGGCCTTCTTTTCTAATGAATGACTTTTGTATTTACCAGCCGATTATACAATCTGCAAAGATATGTGTGAATGATCGAAGAATACAGAAAAATGAAAAACAATCTTTTTCTCCAGAATTACCTTAGATAACAAAAGTTACAGGATGTGAAGATCAATTCAAAGATATGCAAAATGCCCAAGATTTCTGCCCTAGCTGAACAATGAGTTTGATTGTTGTGTTAAGCGAGAGATAGGAAAGCGACACACTTCTGTGTATGCACAGCTGTATCTACTTAATTGTTGGTTGTTCGATAAAGAGGAAAGTTCCTGTGACAGACCATGGGCACTACCAGATTATACCCCTTTTCAACGGTTTCATAGCCAAAGGCCATGAAAGAGGTTCAGACAAAAGGCGTGTGTTGCTATGAGTATGATTGATGGTACTCTGGGCACTTGGCTAACCGAATTGCCAGCCAGCCGGCAGTCAATAAAAATGCATAGCTGAATAAACAAAGTGGGCAACAAGATGAATGGCCCCAAACGAGGCAACAGCTTTATCAGTCGCATAACTTTATCCACCGTAATGAAAAGGGAATCTATAAATACAAATACGAGTATATGAAAGCAGCTGCCGGCTTGCGAGCATATCAAGATAAATGATTATTGGCTGTTCCAATCCAAGTTAAATCCAAATCCAAATCGAAATCGAAATTATTGAGATTGAGATTTATGGCGAGTGGCTCAATTAATGCTGATGAAACAGTGGCTAATTTATAAGCGATTGTGCCACACTTGAGTTGAGGCCACAACCTGGCAGCGCACAAGACTGCAACAGCAGTCGCGCAGCAGCTGCTGCCGCTTGTTGCTGCTGCTGCAACAACCTTGGCAAAGGTCAGAGGTGCGTCTCCGGCGTATGCACATTGCTTCCGCCGCCCCGCCCGCGGCATAAGCCCTGTTAAGTGGATGATGCTGCGCGGCTGATGCTGATGCTCTCTCAGGCACATCAAATACTAATAATGCTCATGTTTTATATTTTTTATGGATCAATAAGTTTGCGTGCGTGCAGCAAGCGCAAGGAATACGAGTCGCGGCAACGCCAACTGAGATCAAGGCGCTTTTAATAATCTTTAATAGGCTATATACATACGCGACTGCCAGCGTGTGTATCTGTGTGTGTCTGTGTCTGTGTGTGCGTGGGAGGGCTGCAATAAAATTGCCACATGCCCCAGCACAGCGTGTGGCTAGCCGAGGTGTACTATATGAGTGTGCACAGCAATGTTTATGCCGCGCTTATCAAAATAACAGCATTTTCATATTATTTTATCTCACAACAACACACTTCGCTGCCAGTGTGCGTCCGCGTGTGTATACTTTTAGTTTTATTAATTTGATTCTCAACAGCTAAAAGCTTCCCAGACATTTGCCTTTGCCACCTCCCCCACCATCGCATCGCGACTTGCCACATGGCTCCAGAAAAACTTTATATCTCTTGCCATTCGGTTTTTCCCCCTTTCGTTCTGGTGGCAACAACTGACAGCCAGCACCTGTGTCGACAGTGAGAAACTCTCAATCAAACAAGAGTTTCACTTTTGCAAATGTTGCATGCAACTTTGACGTTGTCTAATTGCCAATGAAGCAATTTCGCCATTTCTTCAAATGAAATAATTAACGCAATTTTGCGCTCAGCGAAATAACTTTGTTCATTACATCAATTTTTCAGATCAATTTGTAGATTGTGCAAATCTGCTGTTTATTCATTTAATGGCTTCTCTTCCCAATTCCATTTATTTAATAAATTTATGACTGTTTTCAATATAGAGCACGCAATTATAAATGTGAAATAATTGAAATTAAATAATTTTATTTGTTTTTTTTTTTCAAAATTGGCTGTCATCCATAATTGTTTGGGTGTTTAATTGCCGAATCACAGAGCATAAAAACCACTTAACAACTCTGGCCAATTGAACTCATTGATTTTTTGGCATAGTTCAGCAACTTTGATGAAATTTTGCCATCATCGACACCTACAAAATGTGGAAGCTAATGTGAAATGGTTTCATCAATCAAACATTTGCTCTTGAACTGCACTCTAGACTGAATCCACTTGTGCGAGTTGAAAAGCCAACTTGTTTGGAGTACACTCAGTTAGGCACTGATATTGATTACCGATTGAATGGAGCATCGGACAACGCTATCAACAGGTTGCTTATCAGTTCTTCCCGCTACCGAATTTCGAACGATTTATTTTTTCAGATAAGCCGCTAATTGAATGTGCTAAAAGCTTAGTTTGTTTGATTTATCGAAGCCTTCAAAGCATAATTCGTTAGATAAGCCCGTCACATGTGCCATCAAGCCTTCAAATTAATGCAAAACATCAAGCGAGCGAGTGACGAAAGATGAAAACGAGCAGCCTCAATTTATGCAAATACTCGTAATGTGTCTGATAAGGTGCTAAAAATACGCAACTAAATCTTGCATTGTGTTTTGCTTTTGTCGGCGTTGCTAACAAACAAATTAGACCAAAAATACATATTAAAAAATGTCACAGAGAGCGAGACAGAGACAGAGAGAAAGAGCCAGAGCGAGAGAGGTGTTGGAAACGTGCTGCTCATAAATTTGAGCACGTTCAAATTCAAAACGTGCCCCAAAAAAAAAATGTAGCCAAATATGAAATGCCGCCCCCAACACATGCAAATTTCTGATATATCTGCTAATGCGTGTGCTTGTGGGTGTAAGTCTGTGTGTGCTTGTTTGTGTGCTTGTGTGTGTGTGTGTGTGTTGAGGCCTACAAACAGCTACAACACGACACAACAACAATCAGCGTATGAAAACATTTATAAATGCGACTGCGGCTGCTTTCCATGCCAATAAGCTTAATGCCAGCATTTGATGTCGATTACCATAAATACGAAAGAATCATAAAAATAAAATAACACAGCAGGATAATCTATTAAAGCATGCACGAAGAGAAAATGCTCTATAGAGCCACTGACTTCATTTACATCAAATTAGACGTCAAGAGTTTGGCTTGATTCTACGCCACACATTTGAACTATAGGCCAGAGAGTTATTCAGCTAATCAGAGCTCTATTAAATTGCGTCTGAAATTAATTGAAGTAAAAAATATTATTGTGCAACTAACATATATTTGATATTAATACTATATTCAATAGAGTTCATCAGCTCATCTGCAAAAGGATGTCTAAAATATGTTGAATATTAAATGAATATTTGAATTTAAAATATATGCAATAGAGTTAGTTCATCACTCATCTGCAAAATGATGACTAAAATATATTTGAATTTAAGAATTGTAACGTTTGAATTACAGTTCAGTGAAAGAAAAAATATACTTTTATTTAGCATAATCCATTAATATAGTTAACACACATTTGATGCAAGAATCAAACAACTCCAGGCTACAAGCAACAGAATCCTAATGTCCGACTATATTCAATAATAATACTTTATTGTAGTTCATTTCTTCATTAGAGCTAAACTAAGTGTTTCAAAACTGTAACATTTGAATTACATTTAAGTCAAATAAACATACTTTCGTGTTAGATAATCTATTAATATAGTTAACACACTGAGTCTTAATATGCAAATATAATCATTATTAATACTATAGTCAATTTAGTTCATCAGCTAATCAGAGCTCTTCTGTCTAAACTAACTTGTCTGAACTACTGTTGAGTGAAAAAAAAAATACTTTCATGTAATGGATGTGAGAATCGAGAGACTCCACGGTACAGTAAGCGAATGAGTCTTAATATGCAACATGACACGAGAAACGGAGGCGTTGAATGTCGAAACTTATATAAGGAAATATTTGAGGCCGGTTTTCGGCAACCTTGCCCCCGAACATTTGTTAAGTTCAGTGCCAGTCATGCTTGTTGTACTCCGCTTTATATTCACTTGTTTTCCTTTTGTTGGGCAAAATTTAAGAAAATCCGCAAACAGATCTAACTTTTCGCTTGCCGTAAATTAGAAAAGCAAATTTTTCGAAACGGTTGCAGCAGCAACAAAAAAAATCCGAACTTTTTGAAAGAAAAAAATCAATATTTGTAGGATGTAGAAGGGAGATGGAGAAAAGAAATGGATGAAATAAAATTGAGTTGCGTTGCATGTGCTGAATTGATTTAAACAATATTTGTTATTTGCCAGGCAAAAGTTTGTTTTCCCCAGCGTCGAGGGGCCCCCATTTGCATTTGGGGCCAGGCCAGAAAAGCAGAAAAACATCGCCAGAGATTGGCTAAAGAGCTGGCGAACTCGAGTGCCGTCGGAGAGTCGGAGGAGAGCCACTTTGGCAGCGACAACTTCAAAAGGTTTTGCCCCCGACACATAAAAGACAAACGCAAAACCAATTGCACAATTGTTACAGCGAAAGTAGAGAACGAGACAATAAATCAAGTCAGTAGCAAGTCGATAAATATATTTAGATACCCTGCAGCGAGTCGACAGATTATTGTGTCATTTTTGTTATACATTTACTTTCTACAGGGTATCTGCCTATCGCACTTGAGCGGCTGCACTTTTTGGCTAAAGCTCAATTGTACAATTCGAGCACTTCCTTTAATTGTAGTTTGAAAGTCGCCAGCAATATTTGAACTTTGGTCACTCTACTAATCATATAAATGAATTGTTATGCTTATTGTTTTTTATTTTTGGGGTATTTTAAAGCGTTCAATAAATCAATGTTTGGCAATTGAAAAGCACTCATTTTAATTATACTCTGAATGCAGCAAAATAATATTTGCACTTTAGCCAGAAAAGCTGCAACAATTTAAAGTGATTTCAGATTGCATTTCTCTACTGTTTGCTGGTCACAGTCAGTCAAAACATATCGATTTTCAACAGGACCAAGGATGCCATCCCTCCGGCCAAACACATCCGCACGCACACATGCATGCATACGTGTCCATTGCATGTGTGTTTGTGTGTGTGTGTGTGTGTGTGTGTGGCTTGGCCTGCTGAAATATGTTTGGGGTTTTATGTGCCTATGCGGCGCACATGTTTATGCTCGTCGGCGATGCGGCACAACGTGGCCTAATAAAATTTCAGTTAACGAAAATAAACGCGCTGAGTTATGCAGACGGCCAGCACAACAGCGTAATGTGGGATCACGGGGGATTCGGGGGGATGCTGGTGGGCCTAGTGAGAATTACGGACGAGCAATAATACCACAATGCCGTAGCCCAAATAATAAATATTATGTTGATTTTGCCGCCATTCTGGCTGTTATCCTTTTTAGCACACTGACAATGGATATGCCGACTAATGCGGCAGCAATATTTGATTTTTAAATCGAAATTAAACTACACACATATATATTTAATTGTGACTGATTAGCTGCATATTATTAGCTTCAATATTCGATCAGTTTTTATTATTTAATGGCAACCATTTCATAGTAATCAAACGTCAAACTTATCCATTTACTCTATACACATATAAAGTGCCTTTGGCAGAGTATTTAGAATATCACTGAAAGATAATCTAAGCAGCAGATTTAACCTTTTTGTTGCTCTCGCGCACAAGCTAATAATTCACTTGAAATGGCTTTTGTAACTATTTGTTTAAGTCTTAAGGGTTAGCTCTCTTTTTCAGAATTTATTTCTGCATTTTGTGTGCTTCACCAAACATTTTTCCGGTTTCGGCTTTCCCTGAGTTGCCTCCCGAAGCAGCCCGCAGTAGATGTGCTTTTTCTTTATAATGTTTTTATCAGTAAGCAGGCAGCTTTCACTTTTACCAGCAGCGACAAAATTTAAAATCGAAAATTTTATCACCCAATAACCCAGAAATTTGCTCTTGCTCTGCTTTTTCATTTGTGGCATCGTAAAAAGTTCAGATTGCGTTATTGTTGCAAGAAGAGTCAGTGAGTTCAGACGAGTGAGACAAGCGACAACATAAATCATCATTTGTCAAGCAAATGTCCGGTAGCCGTCGCTCTTGCTGTCTCTGTGGTCTCGATCTCGCTTAAACAAGTCCACTGGGTCGACTGAGCAATTTGCTCGAGACCCTGAATACCCGCAGTCAGTCACTCAGTCAGTCAGTCAGTCACTCCGTCACATGGTCAGCTAGCTATTCATTGGGTTTGATTTTTATTGCATGTAGCTCAATGAATTCATCATTGGTTCACGCATAGAGGAAGCCATTCCATAAATAATAATACAGCACTATGTACTTGAATGCATGCAAACATTTTTATTGTGCGCACAAATTGTGCAAATTGTCGCAAAATGACAGCATCGAAATCAATATCAAGTATCCGCCGCATCGGCTCTGCCAGCCAATTTTTGCAGTTCACCCACCCCAAACACACACAAACACAGTGGGTGTAGTATGTCAGCATGTTAGTTGTGACATCGAGCACGCGCCGTCGAGGTTTTCCCTCCACATCAAACAATCGAACGCACTTGTCGGGATGGCAAGTCAATCAGCATTATATGCGATGAACTCGTCTGTCACACAGCCAGCTGACGTCACATGCGTTTCATATCCTGACAACTTCAAATCACAGCCCCCTGGCAGTTAATTATTCGTTTGCAAGATTCAATTGTCAAATGTCAGAGAACACTGAAAATTCACAAAGATTGCTAATGACTTGTGTTCAATTCTTTTGGCGAAAGACTGTTGAAGGTCTTCAATGCAATAATCAGCTTGCTACTCAGTGGCCGAAAGCTTTCGCAAGCTTTGCAAGTCACATTTATCGTGCGTTGTCGCTTTTAATCATTTAAAATTCATGCAGTACTCATGCTTACTTTACATTTCATTCGAGTGGCTGCTTAAAGTGTTCATGCTCCAATATGCTCCTCAAAATATACAGCATTTAATTACATGTCAAGTGCGATTTGGTTCTGATTGCGATATTATCGATAATGTGCACAGACTATATGTGTATGTGTGTGTGTTTGTGCCTCGGGCTTGTCTGCAACGGAAACCGGAAGGAAGGCAACTTCAATTTGCCTGTCTGCCTGCTGCTGCCTTCTCGGCGCATGCAATTGACAAAATCCCACAAAAAAGTACACGACACACGCACAAGCCATGTACATGAACACGAACATGCACGTGTACAGCACACACATTTATATTTATTTTATTTTATTCACTTTTTTTAGTATTATTATTGTCGAAGCCAACGCCATCCAATTTGAACAACAATTGCTCGAGTTGGCTTGACTTGGCTTTGCCTTTGCCTTTGCCTTATTTCCTACGCTCAGCTGCAGTGTCTGACTGTGTGTGTGTGTGCGTCGTATTTATATACTCATAAAAGGTATGGCCTGCCCTTGAGCCTTTTGCTTTTGGGACACGTAGTCGAAGTCGAAATGGGTAATCACTTCTGCTTACATGATGCGGATTTCTTATTGTGATTTCGCCTTTGAAATTTACATAATGTGGCAGCGTCTTGATGCTGCCTGCCACGTCGTTTTGTCAACATAACACAACACACACACAGCGCGCATCGCCGTGCAAGATGAGAGCACAGGAAATGCGCACTACTCCCCATTCACAGTTCACAATTCACAATTTGTTTAAAGTGACTGCTGTAGCTGTCGCTGTTGCTGTTGCTCGGGGTAGCTGCCAGACACAAACAAAACTAATTTATGCAAGGCACAAACAGAGTGACAGAGAGAGAGGGAGACAAACAGTCGGCCAGACAGGCAGACAGCTAGATAGAGGGACGGACGGACAGACAGCGCGACAGCTAGAAAGACAGCGCACACCTTGAGCTCAAGCCGAAGCTACAGCTAAGATGTTGTTGGGACCCTTTTTCTGGCATTTGCATTTGCATTTAAAAGAGCTGTCTTCGCAGCGGGCTTAACACCTCCTACGGTCTCTGCTTGCCCCTCCATCTGCCCGTTTGCAGTCCAAACAATTAGCAGACTGTTTACATGAATCCAAAAAGAGATGCTGGAGCCTGCGCTTGCGTAATTAGCAACGCTCAAGACTCTGCTGCGGACCGAGGAGAGGAAGCCCAGTTGTTTGTCAGCGTGTGTGTGTTTTGCGAGCACCTTGGCAAGCTGCAATGTTAAGTCAACAACAAAACACCACAACATCAAATCAGCTGAATGTCTTTCTGAATGCTGCAGTCGTCGTTGCAGTTGCAATTGCAGAACCTTAATCTGCATACCCTGTAAAACTATGAATGGCGAAAGGCATGCCCTACCTAGTCAGCTGCAAGGCAGTAACAGAATTTTAAATATATATTATTTGTAGTAGCCCTTAGATTTGCGTGCATCGATAAGATAAGCGCTTTACATTTTATTACGGTTTCATAAAAACATTTTATTAACTTTACTTCAGTGATCCAGATTGTTAAGCAGAAAACACTGTACAAAATAAGTAACTTATTTAAACTTTTCTAAGAATATCTCTTTAAATATTTTATTCTAAAATATATTCTTGATGCTTACAGTAGAATTCTTAGCTACATTTTTAGCTTCTTCTTTTCTCTCAAATATTTCAAAGCATAACTTATATTGCAGGGTGTCTTCTAGTCGGCATCCAATACCTCGCTTTATCGCCGACATTCTCGAGGTTTTTCCTTTGTTCCCACTTGGTTTCTGCCCGCATTTATACTCGCAGTATATAGTTATTCACAGTCGCTCTTGTGTCGCATTTAGATTTGCATTTTTATTTAGCGCATAAGTGAGGTCGCTGCAGCGTCTACTTTAGCTATTTTCCAGCACTTTTTTGTTTTGTTTTTTTATCTTGAGGAGATGAGTGAATGAATGCATACGCTTTGTTTTAAGTACTCATGCATTCATTATGGATAAGAATGTCACCTTCTTCTGCTTGGCTGGGCTATTATTATTTTTTTTAATAAGTATTTTTTTGTTACGCTCTTTGTTGGCCACAGCCAGAAGTTCACACGTCTTGGCGTAAGAAGTGGGGCGAGCTCAAGGTCAGATTAAAGACGGCTTTCGTGTTGCACTCGCCTTTAATGGGCAGGGGAGCGAGTAAACTGAGCTGTGCCCTTAAATGTCATTTATCAGTAAGCGCTCTTCACACGCTTGCGTCCCAATGAAAATCTCTTTTACAATTAAATAAACGTCAAGTGAACTCTATTTGTTGGCAATGCGAGTGTATTCATTAAGCTCCTGTTGCTCCTGCTGCTCGCAGTGACAGCTCTGGGCACAAGGACAGAGGCAGAAAAGGACACAAGGAACAATGTGAAACTGTCACCGGCACATTTGCAACGACAGATACAATAATTGCAGCAACTTTCGAGTATCAAGTGGATTCGGCCGACACACTGAGCTCCATCGCCGTCACTGTCTTCCACTTCCTTTCTCACTCTCAGCAGACACACTGAATACTGTATAAAGATGAGAATACGAATAATTTATCAATCGCCGAGAGAGTAACGTGTTTTGGTTAAACCTGTTCATACACAGTAAAGAATTACAGTGCTTTAGATCAGAACTTCTACTTAAAGTAGGTAACAATAATAAAATTAGAAGCCAAATCTGCGGCCTAAAGAATTTCCACATTATTCGCTGGCAATAATAATTATGTCACTATTTAAGTATTTGAGTCTTTGGTTCACCTTGAGTGCTTGTTTTTCTTAAGTTTGCTCTCAATACCAGCTCCCCGACTTTAATGCGATGTCCAGAGAGTGAGACAGGTTTTCGCGAGATCTAACAATCTGTAATTAGCCATTCGTGCTTGTTATCAACTTTAACTTGGCTGTGTAACAGCCAAGATAATAACAAGTGCCTCTCCCAAAGTGAAAAAGTTGATGTGTCATGCTGAATGGCAACGAAAGCTTTATTTAATACAAACACAGTCATGACAACATTCAGTGTTTGCCGCAACCTCAGACGTAGCTGTTCACAAACGCAAAATGATCTTACTCCTATACTTGGTGATCGGAATATCCGCGATAATCGCGTATTTCCTTTATCGCAATACAACGTACTGGCGGAGTCGCGGAATTCCACAGGATCCGCCGCATCCATTCTACGGCAATATGATTGGATTCCGCAAGAATCGCATAGTGCACAACATTCTCAACGAGTACTATAACAAATTCCGAAAGGCGGGCCATCCGTTTGTGGGCTTCAACTTCTTGCACAAGCGAGCTGCCTTCGTCATGGACATCAAGTTGGCCAAGAACGTGCTCATCAAGGACTTCACCAACTTTGCCGATCGTGGACAGTTTCACAATTTGCGCGATGATCCCTTGACCGGCCACCTCTTCAACTTGGACGGCAAGCGTTGGAGAGAGATGAGACAGAGACTGTCGCCCACTTTCACGTCTGGCAAGATGAAGTTCATGTTCCCCACTGTCATCAAGGTGTCCGAGGAATTCGTTAAAGTGATGTTTGAGGAAGTTCCAGCAAAGAGTGGAGGTGCAATCATTGAGATCAAAGAGCTGATGGCGCGCTTCACCACTGACGTAATTGGCACTTGTGCCTTCGGCATTGAGTGCAACACTCTCCGCACTCCAGACACCGACTTCCGTAAAATGGGAAGCAAGGTGTTCACCGATTTACGACATGGCACTCTGCTGACAGCTTTCGAGTTCAGTTTTCCGAACCTGGCCAACTTGCTGAGAATGCGCATAATTCCAGACGATGTCCATGACTTCTTCATGCGACTAGTCGAGGAGACAATTGCCTATCGGGAAAAAGAGAAAATCAAGCGCAACGACTTCATGGAGATGCTGATCGAAATGAAGAAAAAGGGAAGCTACACTCTAGAGAATGGTGAGGTGGTCAAGGGACTGGACATTGGCGAGCTGGCAGCTCAAGTGTTTGTGTTCTATCTGGCTGGATTTGAGACGTCCTCGTCTACCATGAGCTACTGTCTCTATGAGCTGGCTCAGCACACGGATATTCAGGACAAGTTGAGAGAAGACATTAACAATGTGCTGCAGCAACACGAGGGAAAGCTAACTTACGAAAGTATCAAGGCAATGCATTACTTGAATCAGGTCATATCGGGTAAGACTAATCGCACATTTGGAGTGTGACGGACTTACAACTTAAGTTTGCATCTACAGAAACTCTGCGTCTCTACACGATCGTGCCGTTCTTAGAGCGCAAGGCTCTCAAAGATTACGCTGTTCCCGATCATCCCAAATATGTCATTGAGAAGGGCACCACGATATTCATACCAGCAGCCGCCTATCACCGAGATGAAGATCTCTACCCCGACCCCGAGATCTTCGATCCCGAACGTTTCTCAGCCGAACAAGTCGCCTCCCGAGATTCAGTCGAGTGGTTGCCCTTCGGCGATGGTCCCAGGAACTGTATTGGAATGCGTTTTGGCCAAATGCAGACACGTATTGGCCTGGCCCAGCTGATAAAGAACTTTAAGTTCTCAGTGTGCGATAAGACCGACATTCCGCTGGTCTACAATCCAAAGTCATTTGTGTTAGGCACTATTGGCGGTATCTTTGTGCGTGCCGAGCGAGTTTAAGATTCGAGTGCTAAATGAAAACTGAAATTCCAGATTTTTATTGTCAGTTTGTATATATTGATTTTACGGCAATTTATTTATAATGAAATAAAACGTTTTGAAAAACAACGAAAGTACATCTATCTACAACAAAATCTAAAACGTCGTCAGTGATCAATTCAGTTGTAAAATATATAACAAGTGCTTGCATACAGCCCCATTAAATTCAAGATAAACAATGTTACGAAAGCCTGCGAATAATCGAAATAATGGTATTGTAGTACTGTATAAATTCAACAAGTAGTGGAACTAATATTAAATATGGTTATTACAGCTGATAGCAACAACAGTGCAACTGACTTACTATAGTTAAATTCGTTTGTCGATTGCTACATGGTTTATTGTTCAATTAAAACCAGACGTTATTTCTATTGTTATTATTATTGTTATTGTATGTACGCTATTGAACACTTATGGTTTACAATGACAATACATATAGAGAAACCAAGCTTAGTAACAAAACTTGTCTATTGATACGCAGAGCAAGTTTCTTGCAATTCATTTACACCGCACCTTCCTTAGCCTTAAAAGAATATTATTCAAGAAAGGATTTTGTATTGGAAATCCATAGCAATTGCAAGTATTCAGTTTAACATGTGTGCAAAATATTCTATGCTCTATGAGATATTTACAAAATATTAGAATACCAATATACCAAATATATCAAATGGAAAAAATAGTTTTCGGTACATATTTAGTATATTTTAGTATATTTTAACTGAATTGCGGGCCCAGATGATTTGACTGTAGTTTGCTGTTTAAATTATACAAAAATATAAATACATATAATTTATAGAATGAATCACTTACTGGGCTTATCAAAGTCTAACTGCACGGGATTGCTCGAACCCTATCATACACATATTCTGAATCAGTATCGTTTATAAGCTATTAGCTTTTTTCTAATACTTCGGGGTTCTCCAAAGTCAGCGTTTGATGACCACGTTCACACTTGAATGGAGTGAGAACACTTTATTTGTACTTTGTTTACATCTAATACTATGAATTAACCGGTTGTCCAGAGAGTGAGACAGGTTATTGTTTGACCTCTACGTTACCTAAATTATCGACTGCTATTTGATCGCTCGGAACAATTAGCAGCCCTCACTTAGAAAGGTACTAAGCCAGTTATAAAGCCAATCAAAAACTACGTTTTTAAGATGCTTGATCATGCTTAATAGTAAAGCGAACTTAAATAAATACGTGTTGGGTATGCGAAATTACAGTTCTAGTCGCAACCTCAGACGAAGCTGTTCACAAACTCGAAATGATCTTAAAATTGGCGCGATGATCCCTCTCCAACTTGGACGGCAAGCGTTGGAGGGAGATGAGACAGAGACTGTCGCCCACTTTCACGTCTGGCAAGATGAAGTTCATGTTCCCCACTGTCATCAAGGTGTCCGAGGAATTCGTTAAAGTGATGTTTGAGGAAGTTCCAGCAAAGAGTGGAGGTGCAATCATCGAGATGGCACTTGTGCCTTCGGCATTGAATGCAACACTCTCCGCACTCCAGACACTGACTTCCGTAAAATGGGAAGCAAGGTGGTCACCAATTTACGACATGGAGTTGTGCTGACAGCTTTCCAAATAAAAAAAAAGCAAAAAAGCTGCAAATGTTGTTGACACCCAATGATGTCAAAAATTTCCTCATGCGGTTAGTGATCGAAACGACTTCGTGGAAAAGCTGATCGAAATGAAACAATGGCGAAGCTACATTCTACCTTGCTGCTCAAGTGCTTTGTATCCAAGTTAAACTTAGAGAATACATCAATAGTGTATCATGCATCAAGGCAATTCACTACTTGAATCAGGTCATGTCGGGTAAGACAAGCAAACCAATTATCGGCATCAACGGTTTAACAACACAAAGTAGTTACTTCAACAGAAACAGTTCGACTTTACACAATTCCTCGGTTCTTGAAACTTAAACCTCTGAAGAAAATTCCGTTTCCTCATCATCCCTAGCGCCTCAAAATTCGATACCAAATCGCTACCCGAGACTCGGTCGAGTGGTTGCCCTTCCTCGATTGTCCCAGAAAATGCATTGGAAGGTGTTGTGGTAGTTGATTTAGAACTTCAAGTTCTCGATGTGTATATAATCTCAAATCGATTGTCTTGGGCACAGTTGAACGCATCTACGTGCAAGCTGAGAGAATTTAAAAGTAGAAAATAAGTGTCAAAATGATTTATTAAAGATTCCGAACTGCTTGCTTGAACTGTGAACTTGTTTGATTACAAGCGATTATTTGAATAGCCCTACTAATAAATTAAATAAAACCAATAAAGCTACAAATATGCATTTTTAATTGTATCAGTGATGTATTAGGTATATCAACTACAGCAAAATATAAAATAAACTAAGACAAATCATTGGCTCTAAATATGAGATATTTATGATAGGTTCAAATATGCTTATCATTGATTAAAAGCAAATATTTTTCTTGATGATTACTTTAAAAATATAATCATAATATATTATCACATATATTGGGTGACTTATTCAAATGTTGTGTTGATAGCCAACTCAGCTGAGGGCATCCCATAGTCAAGCTCTATACAACACAATCATCGTCAAAGGTCTGTGACATCTCGTCAGATGTGGATTATGAAGACACAATCTACGTTGACTTTAGCGCGAGATTGTAACTCACTTACATTCTGACGCCAGAGTGATTGCAACCAGAATATGCTTAGTCGATGTGTTGTTAAGCATGACTACTACATTCGACTATTAACTATTTGTTATCAACTCCGGTTTCAATGTTTGCATTCTCTGTGCGGTGGAAGTTTCATACTGACTCAAACAATAAAGTTCATTTTGTGAAATCATGCTGAGTGGCAAACAAATTTATATAAAATACCCTGAACACGCTCTGACTTTACTCAGTATCTCTTCAAAGTTCATACGAAGCTGTTAAATGTGGGCATTAATTTATTTACTGTTCGCGATTCCCGCGCTGCTTGCGTACATCTTTTATCGCAACCTCAACTATTGGAGGAATCGTGGCATTCCTCAAGAGACTCCTCATCCCCTCTATGGCAACATAAAGGGCTTCAAAAAGGATCGCGTCATCCACCACATTAACGAGGAATACTACAACAAGTTCCGCAAATCCGGCTTCCCGTTTGTTGGCTTCCACTTCTTGCACAAGCGCAGTGCCTTCGTCATCGACACCAAGTTGGCCAAGAATATTCTGATCAAGGACTTCGCCAACTTCACCGATCGCGGCCTCTTCCACAATGAGCGTGACGATCCTCTGTCGGCGCATCTCTTCAACTTGGACGGCAAGCGCTGGAAGGAGATGAGACAAAGACTTTCGCCCACTTTCACCTCCGGCAAGATGAAGTTCATGTTTCCCACTATCATCAAAGTATCTGAGGAATTCATCAATGTCATAACTGAGCAAGTTCCTGCCAAAACTGGAGGTGCAATCATCGAGATCAAAGAGCTGATGGCTCGTTTCACCACTGACGTCATCGGATGCTGCGCATTTGGCATCGAGTGCAACACACTTCGTACTCCCGTTACTGATTTCCGTACTATGGCACAAAAGTCTCTCACTGTCCCACGTAATGGTAAATTGGGAACGTTCCTGCTCTTCAGCTTCCCAAAATTGGCCCGCAAATTGAGATTGCGGAAGGTGCCCCAAGACGTCCATGAGTTTTTCATGCGATTGGTGGACGAGACTATCGCCTACAGAGAGAAGGAGAAGATCAAGCGCAACGATTTCATGGAGATGCTGATCGAGATGAAACAGAAGGGAAGCTACACTCTAGACAATGGCGAAGTGATCAAGGGTCTGGACATTGGCGAGCTGGCGGCTCAAGTGTTTGTGTTCTATCTGGCTGGATTTGAGACCTCGTCGTCAACCATGAGCTACTGTCTCTATGAGCTGGCCCAGCACCAGGATATCCAGGATAAACTCAGAGAAGACATCAATAGTGTGTTGGAGAAACACAATAACAAACTCACCTACGAGTGCATCAAAGACATGCGCTACTTGAATCAGATCATATCGGGTAAGACAAACAATCAAATTTTTAGCATCATCCGTTTCTCAACAAGTACGAATCTACTTTAACAGAAACACTACGACTTTACACAATCGTGCCACATCTTGAGCGCAAAGCGCTCAATGATTATGTTGTTCCTGGTCATGAAAAGCTAGTCATTGAGAAGGGCACCCAGATGATCATACCCGCCGCTGCCTATCATCGGGATGAAGATCTCTACCCCGACCCTGAGACCTTCGATCCCGAACGCTTCTCAGCCGAACAAGTCGCCTCCCGAGATTCAGTTGAGTGGTTGCCCTTTGGCGATGGACCCAGAAACTGTATTGGAATGCGTTTTGGCCAAATGCAAACGCGTGTTGGCCTGGCCCAGTTGATTAAGAACTTTAAGTTCTCGGTGTGCGATCAGACTGAAATCCCACTCACTTACGATCCGAGGACCTTTGTCTTGGGCACAGTTTACGGCATCAATTTGCGCGTGGAGCGCATTTAAACGAAAAGTTTTATATATGCCAATATTTAATCATATTATTAAGGTTTTACTATATATATTATTTGGGATGGAAACTGAGGGAATCGTTAACATATTTTCGTGAAGATTTCAAACATGCTACATAATTTTAGTTGGGACTCAAATTGGCATCGCGAAAATCTATTATATTCATTGTTTAGTATGTTTAATTAAAATTCATTTGTGGCCATACAAATCTACTCAGATGTTTGTTTTAAATACGCTTAAAAGAGATTAAGATGCGATTAAGAGAGATTCTCTTCAGAATGAGCACAAAAACACAATCAAAACAAAGTTTGCTTTTTGTGCAAATAATTGATGACAAGTAGCAAGCTCGTCGTACTACGCCTCAGTTTTTTACAATCTTCCACAATCGCGTTGTTATCAAAAAGCTCAATGGGGCTGTTTTTTGCTGACTCACTCTGATTTTACTAGGCGCGAATCTCGCAAAACATGTTGTGGCGATCGGAGCGCATAAAACACAAGTTGTTTGACCAGCGAACATTCAGTTTGGTGTGGAAAGTTGCTCAGCGCAGTTGCCAAAATGTTGTTGATCATTTACTTGCTGATTACCATATCAGCGTTATTTTCGTACTTACTATATCGCACCACAACGTACTGGAAACGTCGGGGTATACCCCAAGACGTGCCTCATCCATTCTATGGCAATTTGACCGGCTTCCGCAAGTATCGTGTCCTGCACGATATCATTTACGACTACTACAGCAAGTACCGCAAAACCGGACATCCGTTTGTGGGCTTCAACTTCATACAGAGACGCAGCGCCTTCGTCATGGACATCAAGTTGGCCAAGAACGTGCTCATCAAGGATTTCACCAACTTTGCCGATCGCGGCCAGTTCCACAATGTGCGCGATGATCCCTTGACCGGCCACCTCTTCAACTTGGACGGCAAGCGCTGGAAGGAAATGCGTCAGCGACTCTCGCCCACATTCACCTCCGGCAAGATGAAGTTCATGTTCCCCACGGTCATCAAGGTGTCCGAGGAGTTCATGAATGTGATGTTCGAACAAGTGCCCGCCAAGAGTGACGGCGGCATTGTCGAGATCAAGGAGCAGATGGCGCGCTTCACCACCGACGTCATTGGCACCTGTGCCTTTGGCATTGAGTGCAACACGCTGCGCACTCCGGAGACTGACTTCCGCAACATGGCCAAGAAGGCCATCACTGAGATGCGCCATGGACCAATCCTCACAGCATTCCACTTCAGCTTCCCCAATGTGGCAAGAAAACTGCGAATGCGCATGCTGCCGGATGACGTGCACGAGTTCTTCATGCGCTTGGTGAACGACACCATGGCCTACAGGGAGAAGGAGAAGGTGAAGCGCAACGACTTCATGGAGATGCTGATTGAACTGAAGCAGAAGGGCACCTTCACCATGGACAATGGCGAAGTGATCAAGGGACTGGATCTTGGCGAGTTGGCGGCCCAAGTCTTTGTCTTCTATCTGGCCGGATTTGAGACGTCCTCATCCACCATGAGTTACGCTTTGTACGAGCTGGCGCAGCACCAGGACATTCAGGACAAACTCCGCGAAGATATCAATGCTGTGCTGGAGAAACACAACGGCAAAATGAGCTATGAATGCATCAAGGACATGCGCTACTTGGATCAGGTCATCTCAGGTAAACCACGCAACAGTTCTTGAGACGAACGTTCCACTGACATATTCCCCAAACAGAAACCCTGCGTCTGTACACAATTGTGCCGTTCTTGGAGCGCAAGGCTCTCAATGATTACGTGGTGCCCGGGCATCCCAATTATGTGATTGAGAAAGGCACCCAGGTGATCATTCCCGCCTGCGCCATCCATCGCGACGAAGACTTCTATCCCGACCCCGAGACCTTCGATCCCGAACGCTTCTCAGCCGAACAAGTCGCGACCCGGGACTCAGTCGAGTGGTTGCCCTTCGGCGATGGACCCAGGAACTGTGTGGGACTGCGCTTTGGCCAAATGCAGACACGTGTTGGCCTGGCCCAGTTGATCAAGAACTTCAAGTTCTCGGTGTGCGATCAGACTGAAATACCCCTCGTCTACGATCCAAAGCCATTTGTGCTGGGCACAATTGGCGGCATCAACGTGCGAGTGGAACGAGTTTAGCAATGTTAATTCTCGAATGTGGATAATTACGTCACTGTTATTGGCGTTGAGCTGCGTTCAATTGTTGTTCACATTGATGTCAACTTCGTTGAGGCGTATATAATTGTATATAATCATTGGTATGCGTGCTGTAAGCTACCTGTTTGCATTGGCGGCATCTTTAAATGTATGGTTGTAGCTGCTGTATATATATTTAACAGTGTAATTAGAAATAAATAAGGCAAGCGAACATGAATTTGCTGATATAGTATTTTAATAAATTCGATATTTTCAGTGTGATATGTTAAATTTTCGTTGTTTTTGCTGCTTAAACTGAAGAAATAATAAAAACAGCTACTAACGCTTCGTAGTTCTTAGATGGTTCAGTGTGATACGCAGTATTTTCATGTGCTTGGTTTGACGTACAATTAAATATTCGAAACTGCGATATCTAATCAGAAATAATAATTGACTCAAACTAATACAAGCGCTTCATAGTTCTTAGATACGACGAATTTTCTTTTGTTGTATTTCCTAATCATCAACTGAAATCACAAGTGTGTGCTTATAATCTCTCATTTGCTTATCTGGCTACAATAAACAGTAGACGTAATGAAGTTTGGGGCAAACAGTTGTCAACGAATGTAGCATGAGCATCTGAATTACTGATTAATGTGAGAGTACCATGAATGGTTTCAAATTTGCTGTCGCCTCTTGTTGCCTGTCTGAATTGATTTCTTTGAAAACGGAGTTCTTGTGAATGCCAAAAGAAATTCTACTGCTTTCTGCGTCTATGTCCCTTTGTTCTTGTCTTATTCACTACTGTTTATTGATTAATTGATACAATTAATTGCTGCAATATCAGCACACATGGCGCCGCAACTCGCACGTTTGCTGAATATAAAGTTATTATGTGATAATCCAGTGCAAAGTATTCTAAGCATGAAGCAGCCTTTCGATTACAATCGACTGAAATAAAAGTGCTCTCAGCGTGAGTTTCTTCTCAAGTTCACTTGATCGACCTTATCAGAAGCTGTTTGCATTCGAAAAAAGAAAGTTAAACAATTGTGCGGGCCATCAAATCTACGTGTGCTTCGATAAGATATTAAATTGCTATATCATGCCTTATATTTGTTTATTTTTTATGTAATGCGCTCCCTCACTGATAGTTTAACACAAACTTTTCTGCTACATAATAAACATGCCGAGTGACGTTGGTGTTTGCAGAATGTTGTCAGTAGACTGATAAACACTTTGCAAACATTCTACTAATAGCTCTGCTCTAAGACTATCTCAATAGTGAAATTATTGGGTATTATCAAGTATTTGTAGAGTCATTTACCCGATAGCAGTTCACAGGCGAAAACTAATTTTATAAACAAATACAAATACACACTATTTAAGACTTGAAACTTATCAGCAACACAATCCCACTCGCAACTTTGATTATTATCTTCCACATGCCGAGTTTGCAGTATTTTCCTATGCAAAAGTATGCTCCACTTTGCTTTTCCGCTTAAATTGATATTTTCACAGCATTTTTTTTTTTGCATCTTCACAGTTGAGGGCAAAACTTTAGCCAAACATATAAAAAAAATATGTGGATTCCTTTGCATTGTCAGTTTATCTGTGAAGCCGGTTTACGCTTCAACTATTTTTGGTTATTTACATTCGAATTGGCACTGGCTGAACTTAAAGTGCGGCGGAAAAACTACGAGAATTTTCTATTTTCAGCTGCTGCAAATAAAATAGTTCGTCTGCTCTCATGTGCATAGTTTTAACCTTGATTTATTCCATGTGAAGTTTTGCTTTGGTTGCCCACATTTTTCTCAACGCATTTTCAAGTCTGTGCGTAAAGTAAATTTAAATTGTTTGTGTATGTAAAATCAAGTTTTTTCTATTTTCCCTACAAGTATCTGCATATTAGAGTTGAGCTGGCAGTTTTTAATTATGCGCGACAACATGAAAAAGCTTCTTTTATCTGATGTCATCACTGCATGCAACATGCGAGGCTGCAACATGAAAAATGCAGCTCGTGGAAAATGAGGCATGTGCAGCAAACTGAAAAGCGCATTTAAAGTTTTCCCCTTCGGCCAAATGCATGGAAAATTCTATCTTCCTATCTAACGGCGCCGCTGAAAATGTCATTAAAAATAATCTCATGCATTTTGCGGTTTCTATTTTTTGTTTGTCACTCGCACAAACTTAATTTGAGTTATGGTAATTATTAAATAATTACAAAAAAATGAAAGAGTCGAAAAGCCACAAATTAACCAATTAAAATATTCATTATAAATGAACAGAAATATTATTTGCCGGCAAACAAATGCACATAATTAAACAATTAAAACAATACAGGCAAATTCAGAATCGTAAATAACATTGTCAGCTTTCAGTTGCTCTGCTCAAAAAATAGGGTATATGAAGCTTGCAACTTTTAATTTGTTTGTTAATATGGGAAGATTATTGTTGATACTGTAAATACTTGAAGTAATACATACACCCCTTTTTTAATGAGTTTAAATGTATAGTATTTGGACTACAAGACGCTTAGCCGACCGCAGTATTGAAACCTGCAAAAGCAAACGGGCGATAGATGGCGCTATTGTCAACCCAGCAGTCTTTCACTTGTAACGTTAAACTGCTAGAAAGTATCGTAATTAATGATTTGGTCTCGATTGAATTTTTAGCCAAGCAGCAGACTATGAGGCATGACCTCTGCCAAAGGCTAAAGGCTATGAAAGGCCAAGAAAGTGAAGAATGTGGCTTGCACTCCACTTGACGTCTCTGGTGCTCTTTGTTGAGTAAAATAGCCGGCGAATTAGTGTTTTGAATGCAAATCAATTGAGCGCACTCACGCTCATTTCTGGCGAATACACGAAATGTTTTCAGCTTACTCATTCATTGGCGAGCCGAGCAGTCATTGACTTGGCTTTAAACCCGATTCGCATTCAGCAAGTCCACCAAGGCAAACCAACGAGCACAAAATTAATTACGAAATCTCACAACAAAATGTGTTGAACTCATAAAGCACAAGTGAATGAGAAAAAAAAAAGGGAAATGGGAAACGAGGCGAGACGAGACGAGACGAGGCGAAATGAGAAGTGAATCAAATAAGAGCAGGGAAATGGCAGCTAAAATCGTGCACAAAAGTGGCAACTTGGCTGGTGGGTTGTTCAACCTTAACATTGGCAAGACCTTCAACAAACTGCAAGAAGTGCTGGCTAATTAGAGAAACACTGCGCAAATCACCTGCAATGGCGAAAAGGGAATTCCCGCTTGCAATTGCATAATTAAATCAGCTAATTAGTAATGCATTTGATGCAAATTTAGCAAAGAGTTTCGGCTGCAACAAAAGCTATCAACGCTGGCATTCGATTTTCCATTCGGCTACCCGAGCTGCCTCCAGGCTTACGCCACTCCCCGCGCCGTCGAGTGCAAACAATGACAACGCTCGAATTGCAATTTCTATTGCCAGCAACAGCTGCTGCCAGAGACGGAAGTGCTGCTCATATGTGCGTAGGAAATTCTTCAAGCGCAGCAATGCCAGCAACTGGACATCAGCTAAAGTAAGAGAGAGAGAGAGGTGGGGAGGAAGTGTGGAGGGGGCTGGAGGCTGGACAGGCATTCGGTGAGGTATGGTATTAATTGCAGTTGCTGCGTCGGCAAAAAGGCAGTGAAAGCTGCAACTTGCAACCTGCAACCTGCAACCAGCAAGCAGCAAGTTGTAAAGCAAACAGAGCTGAAACTTTGCTGACAATTTTGTTTGTTGCGACTGCTGTTTTTTTTTAAGTCTACCCGATACCCAAACAGCAGAAGGGTATAACCACTAAGTGTATATATTTATATTATTGAAGGGCCACAAAAAACAGAAAGCAAAGCAAGTTAATTTGTAGAACATATGGGAATCTGCAGCCTAACTTAAATTTCACTTAAATCAGCTTGAATGTCTTAGAATTTATAATAAAGTGAAATTTAATAATCAAAAACGAGTTAAGTATTCTTTTAATAGCTGCACTTTGTGTATATGTTGGGTATGGCATAGTCGAGCATATTCGTCTGATGCGCTGTAGCTGCCGCAGCTGGTTGTTGCAACAGATTCGTTGACCATTCAAGATATGAGATATGCGTATTTTGCATGCCTGATTGAGGCTGCCACCGCCACCGCCACCGCTGGTGCTGCTGCTGTTGTTGCTGCTCCAATTTGCGACACGGCACGCAGAGTGCTTGCTGCTATTGTTGCTGCCACACTCCAGCAACTTCCAGCGGCAACGTTGCACAAAGACTCGCACACATACGTAGACAGCGAGAGACTGTTGCTGTTATGTCGCCCGTTGTTGCTAATTTAAACTCTGCCGTGTGACGACGACGACGACGACGACGACGACGACGACGACGATGGCGTCGGCAGCGGCGGCAAATTTCAGACTTCAGTTGAGCTTTAAACGCGACGCGACGCGGTTGCACAACCCAGCGAGAAGCAGGCAACTTTGAGACCATTTTGAGTCAGTGCTTTTGAGCTGCCAATTATGCCACATGCATAACGCCGTCGACCCGTATTTACGGCCGCAAATCGAAAGTGGTACGCGCTAAATGAACCGCAGCTAATTAACAGCAATGATCATATTAATAGTATACTAGAATAATTGCAGTCACAGCAGTCGTGTTAATAATAATAATAAAACTTACATGACCACAATGTGTGTGGCATGCAAATGTGCTCGCCGTCTTTGCGATTTCTTGTTGTTGCCACATTCGTGGCTGTTGCTGCTGTTGCTGTGGCCGCGCACGCTCGACCTGCTCATTTATCACTCGACCAAAAACAAAACAATCCCAAACACACGAAACAAGCGTGAACAAGCAGACCAGAGCAGCAAGCAAAGCTGGCTATTGATTTAATACCCTACAGCGTCTATATAGTTTGACTCGCAACGACAGCTCGATAATCTTGATTGCAAGTGTAATCAATTAATACGATCCAACGAGCTCAATATAAATTACATAATTGTCCATTCAACTTAATTGCTGGCAGATGATTTTTATCAAAGCCTCGCTTAACTTTTTAATTTATTTCCACTGAGTGAAAAAGAAATCAACCAGCTCAAATATTAATCACGCAGCAATCTAATTTTCACTTCAATTTTTCAGTTTAAGCAATTTTAATTACAAAAATAGTTCAAGACTGTCAATATGCAAGTAGCATCAGATAATCCAATAACAATTGCATGAGTCAGTCACATAAATTTAATCAAATTCAATTGCATAATGTTCCCAAGCAATTAAAGGCAATTTCAATTAAAAATAGATGCATTAAGATATCTGTTTATTATTGTTTTGTGCGAAAATTCTCCAGATAAATTCTAGATAAAAAATAAACTTCCAATGACATAATGCAACTGCAGCTTGTTTCGAATGAAGCTGAACAGTTTTAACAGTTTACGACAATATGCTTGACACCCAACGATTTTCTGACCTGACATGTGTCCTACATGAGCAGAGAATGTCGTTTTGTAAGGTGTTACACAATAGGTAATAAAACAATACGACCCTTTGCAAGCATTTTACAACGACCATCGAGCATTTTATTGCTTTTTTTCGAGCCGTAAACAGAAGGCGCACGTTTCGCGATTTTCATTCAAAAATAAATACAGCCAAAACAGCAACAACAACAACAAGAGCAACAAAGCAGAACATGAAATTTGCATTTTACTTTTTCAGTGTCTTTTATTTGGGATTTCGAAATGATTGCAGCGTTTGAAAAACTGTCAAAAATTCGATGACGACTGGAGAATGAAAGCAAACTATAAAGTCTGCGGAACTATAAATAAATAACAGTAAAGAAAAAGCTAGTTTGTGCGAGTGGGAGAGGGCGAGAGTGCAAGTGAGTGAGCAAGAGAAATGCTATTTCGCCGCAGTTGTACGTATAATGTGGAGCAATCGACGCGACATTATGCAAAGGTAAAACATTGCATTACCAGTAAAAACCGAAACGAATGAAATGTACGTGCTTACAATAATGCCAAAGATAAAACCAAATGTATAAAGCGCCATAAGTTTGTGAATATGAGTCTGAATATGAATATGAATGCTGGGGCAGCTACGAGTATGAGTGCGAGTCTCGTTAGCAGATGGAAAGCATTTGCGATTATTAAAATATGCAAATATCTTCAGCGCTTTGATAAGTTTCGCTTTGGATTGTGCAACCGCGTTTGCCGCATAATTATGCATCCATTTAACGAGTGCTTTGCATATGCCACTCATTTGAAGATTATGCTGCGACATTCATTAAGCCCAACCCAGGTGAATGGAGCGTCTCGCAAAGCCGCAGCAAACTCTTATCGCGACTCCTATGGACAGCGCAGCTCTCTAGATACAAAACCATATCAAAATTAAGCTAAATACTCTGACTGTTTGTCTATGCCTCAAAGTGAATATATTAAGAAACGGCGCGAGCTAAAAGAGTTAAAACTTATTTAGCTACTTAAATTAGAGCATTGCATATATTAAAAAGATTAGCTGCTGAGTAGCTGGCCTAGAATTAGTGTTAATTGCACATTAAGTAATAAAAACATAATTAGTCCAATGACTTTCAATATATTTATATGCATTTTTCTATCTTAAAAACACTCGCAAGTTGATTTCATATTATTGAAAGAATAACTACATTATTTGTCCAATAACTTGCGCTATATAGTTATATGCATATTTTCTAGCTTCAAACTAACACAACTTGAAAGCGCAATCTTATTTGAAAAATTATATATATTAAAGAGGCAGCTAAGCTTATTGAAGTGGCTTAGAATTTGTTTGAATTAAACATTAAAAATTAATAAAATTAGTCCAATAACTTACTGTAAATTTATAAATTTGTAATCTTCAAAACACTCGCAACTTATTCAAGTTTATTGAAAGTAAAATGAAATTTGATTTTTATAATCATAATCATTATATCATCATGATATAATAATGACAAGCTATAATTATTCAAATTACTTGAACTGTATAATATTTCTATGCATTTTTTCTATCTTCAAAACACTCGCAACTTGTTCAAGTTTATTAAGAGTCCAATCTTATTATATTAATTAGAGAAAAAGTTGTATATATTAAAGAGGCAGCTAAGTGTACTCAGGTGGCTCAGAATTATTTTTAAATTAACATTGAATAATAATGGCTAAATTACTGCAATAGTCCAATAACTTACACTATATTTCTATGTATCTTTTTGTCTCCAAAGCAATCGCAACTAGTTCAAGTTTATTGAAAACCCAATTTTATTATACTAGAATTCATTTGACAAACTGAATATATTTAAGAGGCAGTAACGCCTGCTTAGTTGATTAAGAATTAGTTGGAATTGAACATTAAATGATATATTTAATGATATATATATTAGAAGAAATTGCCTACTTAGTTGATTATCAATTAGTTTGAACTCAACATTAAATCATCAATGATATAGTTAGTCCAATAACTTGCACCACATTTACGAGTATATGCAACTTTTCTTCAAGCCACTCGCAACTTGTTCAAGTTTATTTAAAGCCCAATGCGAGTTGATTTTACACTTAAGTAGCTGCTCGTCCCTTGGTTGAACTTACAGAAAGAAAAGAGCCCTCGGGCGGCTGCCTGAATGTTGAGTATGTTGGGCTCTTCCTTTTGAAGCGGTCAGTTTTCAATTAAAATGCGCACAATACCCACGTCTAAGTCGCTGCCATAACAAAGAATCTCAAATATCGGTTCGAAATGGAAAGAGAAATTGAAATGGCTGCTCCTGCTTGTTTGTGGCATTGCAAAACCGAAAAGCCAAGCACAAATTGCAAAAAAAATTGCAACAAATTGGCAAAAGTCAATAGCTATTATCATGCTGAGTATTGTCTGCTTTGGTTTGGCTACAAAAACTTTCCGCAAAACTATAAATGCAACAATTAAGGAAAAACTGAGAAAATTGAACACTTTGAGTGTTGGCTCGTAAATATTATGGCTGTTCTGAATAATTAAGGTAAATTGAGAAGATAAAAGCAAAGTTAATGGCAAAAAATGTTGGCAATTACGAGCGGATTATTTGGCTTAATTCGCATTTGCGCATAATCTTTGTGCAGTTAAGCTAAACAAATATTTATTCGGCGTAGTGCAAACTCATTATGAAGGTGCTTCAAAAAAGCAAATCAAAAACGCAGGCGATTTCATTGAATGTCTGACCCACGTTTGGTTTTGTGTTTCTTTCGGACAAAAAGCGCTAGAAATCGCAATTAAAATGTTTTCCAAGTAATTCTCAATTTTATCTTGTTTATGTTGCGGCTGGCTATGTGTGTTTGTGTGTCGATTGTGGGGGTCGATGCAATGAATGAATGAATAAACGCCACGAAAATTATCTAAATATTTGGTCAAAATACCGCTCTTGAGGCCAAACTGTGCCAGCAAATTAGAAAGCAATCAAAATCTCCGTCCGACGTGAAAGGAGAGCCGACAATCAGAGAGGGAAATAGGGGGATAGGGAGTAGGAGAGAAGAACAGCAAAAGGCAAGTGGAAAATACGTTTGGCTTGTCAAAAACAAAAGTCGCCATAAATCAAATGGAAGTAAATGAAATTTGTAAGTGGAACGCGTGAAATTTAACTCAGCACTTGACCAGCAACAACAACGAGTACGAGTACGAGTACAACAAATGTAATTACACGTCGCATGAATGATTAAATTATGCTTTATAGCGGATCCCCAAGACTTTGATGCTTGGGCTGTTGTTGTGACTGCGGCATTTACCTCCGACCTGCTGCATGTGTAGTAACTGTAAAGAAAACTCAGGCGCAACAACAACAGCCTCACACACACACACACAGAGATAGACGGACACACACACGCAGCCAACTAATGCGAGTTTAACAATTTTGCGGTCGTGTTTAAGTCTTGTTAAGCCAATTACACGCGCTGCCTTCCAGCCCCTCCAGCCAACACTTCCACTCCAACTGCGACTGCGACTCAGACTCAGACTCAGTCTAAGGCCCTAAAACCAAGAGACAGACCCATCGTTATAGCCGGAGACAGAGAGAGCAGCGAAGACAGAGCCCGACTTAAGCCAACAGAAATGAGGCTGGTGCCTCGGGTGCTGCCAAGAAGTTGTCTTCTGGGAAATGAAAACAAACAACAGCAACAGCAACAGAAACAGCCAGCAAGCAAACAAAACGAGCCGCAGATGCAAACTTAGAACTTAGAAATGTGTAATAATGCCCAATTAGTGCAGCACGACTACCTAATACCCTGACAAGTTAAGCGAGCTCAGCTTAGCTGCTTAGGTCAGCAGAGCTGAAAATTCAGCAGCAAATTTCAGTCTACTTCAATATATCCCTACAAGAGCAGGCAGTTCTCTAAACAATAAGTAAAGCTGTTTAAATATTTTTAAACGATTTGCAAAAATAATCAATTAAGTTGAAGTAGCAGATATATACCAAAATATATTATATTGAAATACAAAATAAATGCATTAATTAAGATTATTTATGAAGAATTTTGCAAGAGCCTTGAAGCAGTTGTGAAGAGTCCTACAAGCGCAGTCAGTATTGCTAAAAATAACCAGTAATTTTGAAGTCCAGAATCAGATATACACAAAAATATATTATATCTAAATACAAAAGAAATGCATTCATTATAATTAAGATTATTTATGAAGAGCAGTCAAGTCTGCTCAAAACAAGTAAACTTATGTAAATGTTTTGAGATATTATTCAAAATATGCAGTTCAATTGAAGTAAGCGAAATCAGCGCATACAATATAATAAAGTTAATTTGTGAAGAAGCTTGAAAGTGTAACCTAATATCAAAATTGTTGATTTAAAATCAAGACATACAGCTTTGATAAATTGTAATTGTATGCTGGTAAAATTAAAGAGCAAATACAATATAATAAAGTTAATTTGAGATGAAGCTTAAAAGGCTAACCTAATATCAATAATGTCAATTGAAAATTAAGATACGCTGCATTGTTAAATTGTAATTGTT
Source organism: Drosophila rubida (assembly GCA_035046165.1). NCBI lineage: Eukaryota > Metazoa > Arthropoda > Insecta > Diptera > Drosophilidae > Drosophila > Drosophila rubida. The sequence continues at coordinate 26,653,614 of JAWNOF010000021.1, read as the reverse complement.
ATTAAAGAGCATCACAAAGTCTAGCAACAGCTTGCTATAGCTTAGGCACAGGGTATCGTGCGTCAACATGAAAAATGAAAAATGCAGGCTCGTTGAGTGAAATGGAATGAAATGTCATTTCCAAAATGCGGTTAGACTTAGATTCTTGCAGAATTGTTTTCGCAATTGGGGCAGCAACTGTCGACTGAATTGCAGCTTTCGGTCAGTTCACTGTTTATTTGTTTATCGTTGTTGTTGTTGTTGTAGTTGTTACCGCTGTCATTGCGATCCGGATTTCGAGAGCTGGGCAACTTCCGTTGCGGAAATGATTGAAAAATTGTATGTGTGTGTGTGTGTGGGTGTGCAATGAAGCGATTACAGCGTGTAAGCAAATGTTTGCAACAAATTGCGGCACATTGAGCAATTAGCAAACACAGCCAAAGGACACTCTGTAAAATGCAAACAGCAGCCAGCCAAAGTCTGCTGTCTGACGGTGTAGTTGCTTGTGTGTTGGTGTGTTTGTGTATCTGTGTTCAGACCACAAACTGTTTAATCTTTTAGCTACAACTAAAGTTGAGCAGCTTTTTGCCTAAGCCCCCGTTCTCTTTACCTTTCGTCTCGTCGCGTTTCTCACTCACTTTTCATGAGGAGCGTTTTGCTTATTCAACACTCTCATCTTGTTTCGTTTTCTTGTTGCTTTTTCCAGAGCTCCGTCACTTTGTGTAATCTTGGCGTGGGCGCCACATTCGGCGAATCAATACTACACGACCTGCCGCGCGACAGCACCGTGGTAACGAAGACAACCTGCGAGCTGCTGCGCGTCGAACAGCAGGACTTTCGACTCATCTGGGAGGTAAGCAAACCAGCACACGCCTCGTATACGCGATACATATATATATACACATTTAACTCAAGTGTCGTGTGCGCCGTCACGAATGACACTAGCTTAATGATTAAACACGAAGGTGCTAATTAACATGGAGAAGCAGAATGGAGCAAAACTCGCAGCAAAAGCTGAGTTAATGATTTGAGTCTATTAAAAGTGCTTCACATTCGAAAAGCTTTCTATTAGTGTGACTTATGTTAGTAGCACTTGAACTTAAAAGTCCCTGAAATAGAAGAACTTTAAAGAGGGGAAAGCTCCGACAATATATTAATATTGAAAGCATAAAATTGTACATACACAAAGTTTGTATATTAATTTAATGCCTACAATTCTATAATCCATCAGTACTTTAGCTAAAAAGCTTCCGCATTTAAACTGATTATAAATAATCCGGTAAAAATCTCATGAAATGTAGAAATTATGGTATGGTCTTATTCAATTTAAGCCCTTGAAATATAACTCGTACTATTTGTTAAACATTTAGAATGCTTGCGATCACCTTTAAGTCTATTATAATCCAGCAGCACTTGAGCTAAAAAGCTCCTGAATTGAAGCACTTAAGATGTACAACTAATGCGCTAAAAAAGCTTTTGAAATGTATAAATTTGAAAAAACAAACCTATTCCCTTAAAGTCCCAGAAATATAACAACTACAAATGTTTGTTAAAATCACTTTTAGAATGCTGTGGCACTTGAGCTGAAAAGCTCCTGGATTGAAGAGCGTAAGCTGTACAAATTCGCATAAACCACTTAAAAAGCTCGTGAAATGAATAAATCGTAGTGGCAAGCTGGCTGCGGCTTATAGTCCATAAAAGCAACTTATTCCAGGTTTTATAATTTCCACTCGGCGCTCGTAAAAGCCAACATTAATACCAGGAAAACTGCTTAGTGTAGACGCATTTATTAAGCTTAAGCCGCCGCTTAAGTGCCTTTTATGGCCCGTGTCATTGCATTGAAGGCGACGAAAGGCAACGACGCTTTTCTTAAGCATTCGTCGAGCGCTCATTAAAAGCAACAAACACCAGCAAACACACACAAACACAGTCATGTTAATGAGCATTTAGCTGGATGGCATTGAAGCAGAAGGAGCTTGTTTCACGTCTTCCTGACTTTGCCAAACATTTGCGGTATTTGCGTCATTGTCAAAATATTTAATTAAAATTTCAATTAACAATTAATGATGCAACCGCCAACCAGCTTCCGCCGCGCAAATGAAGTAGAAAGCTGTCGGCATATGGCTGCTGACTGAGCAGGATACAGGTTGAGCATAAGTAAGTAGGAGATGGCGACTACTTATTGGTCACATTTGGCTATTGTTTATGGGCCGAAATCCATTACGCATATTGAATTGAACTCTAATGACGAGTGGAGCCAGCCGGCTAATCGATGGCTCTTTGAATGGATAGCAGCGATACATCAACTTAATTAGAAACTACTCGAGACTGCGGATTATTGTGGGCTAATTGAATTGAATGCGAGGAACGTACTTTGCGAACTTTCAAATCGAGCGGCCAATCCGATTCAATCAGAAGCCATTATATTTGCATTAGGCTCTAACTTTTGAGCACACAGCAAGCAGGCAAGCCACAGAATTCGGCAACAAAGTTTTCAATCTGAATGACAAAATAGCAAATATTTGATAGGCAAACCTCAAAACACAAGCACACACAAATACGCAACATAGTTGCCAGTTTATAGAAGATTATTTTTGTGGGAGCAACCGAACTGTGGCATTGACTTGCTTCCTTGCCCCCTGAGGGCCACAAATGCTGCCACATTCAATGCGAACACGCACAAAAGGTATAAACTACACACACACACAGACAAACACACCCACACAATTACGTCGACGTAGAGACAGATAGAAAAGGGGAGAAGATGAATGAATGCATATTTACCGTTCACGTTAGAAACCCCAAATTGGGGCAACATTGGCTAACCCCCCACAATGGAAGTCAGTTGCCCCTTGCCACCTGCCCCCTGCCCCCTGCCACTGTGCCACTCTGCCACTTGCCATTTGCCACTGTGCAAAATGCTTGATGGGCCACGATAACAAAGTAGCTGCTGCACGCAGCGCAAACATTACGTATACGCAGTGCGCAACAATGCAAGAGTTAAGCGGCTGCCTCATAAAATGTTGCCACTGCTGTGCGGCAGCACTGCAACAGTGCAACAGTTACAGCCACTGCAAACTACTCTGTGAGCAAATGCGATCAAATCTGTTTAAATTGATAATATATAACGCGAACACTTGTCACTGCAAAATTCACACACTTCGCTGCGCCCTCAGACTGATTACGTATGTGTGTGTTTGGGGGTGTGTCCAAGTGTATGCGGCAGTCTGTGCATGTTTGCTGTGTCTTTTAAGTACCTGGAAATTGCACGATTTATGTGCAAGTTGTAAAAGCTGAAAGCGCAAAAAATGATGAAAAGAGCTACGAAGAAAACGCTGACAGAGAAAGAGACGAAGAGCAACAATGGCGGGCAGAGGGCAGAAGACAAACCGAACGGATTATATCGATCTGCCTTTTGTCGCCTGCCACACCACAAAACTGAACTGATGAACTTGATGAAATGTAATCAAATGTTGTTCTTTTCTTCAACACAACAAGTTAGTAATCAAGGTTAAGAATTTTAGTACATTTACCTTGTCTTAAAATATGCAATACAATTACGAAATTGTTTCGTTTTTCGATTATGCAAAAGTTTAGAAAATAGTATTTGTTTTAAAGTAAATGTTTCAGGCATTCAGTCAGCAAACAGTGTAATAGGAAACTGCATTTCAGTTGTATCAAAATTTGCCTAATTGTGAATGGAATTTCAATTAGTTTAAAGTGCGTTTTGCAATTACCTTTCTATGTCAGACTGATAGTTCCGGTCTGGTTACAGATATCAGACAACAGATAGAGGTCTACCTCTATAACAGTTGCAATAGTTAAATAGCTTGTGAAGCGCGTGGCAGGCGCAATTATTTCATTTTCACACATATACTGACAGCAAGTGGTAACTGGCAAGTGGCAAGTGGCAAATGGCAGGTGGCAAGTGGCGAGTGGCAAGCGGCAAGGTTGTGGGCGGAAATTAGAGTCGGCATTTGTGTGGCAGCACAGAATGCGGCTGCAAGCGCAGTGGCAATCGTAATCGGAATCGCAATCGCAATTGAAATGCCCAAATTGCTCGTGTTCATTTGTAACTCAATTATTCGGCCGGCCGAATGTTGCGAATTACGCTTGAGTGGGGCGAGGTATGTGCATAAATTCAAAGCCAATCGATTTGTAAATATTTGCATTTAATTTCGTGTCTCGGCGCATTTCATAATTCCCCCAACGGCCGCAGCGAGAGAGCGAGAGCGTCCAACAATTACTCACCGACGACTGCCGTGCAACACATGTGGTATACGTAATGCGCAGTCCATAAATAATAGAAAAGCGCAACGGTATTCGGCTGCAGCCCAGCTGCACAACATGCAACAAGCAGCGTTGCGTTGCGTTGTGTTGCGTGTCCATGGACATTGCGGTTATTTATTTATGCACAAACGCAAGTTGCACACATGTGAGCAGAACGGCGACTTAGAACGAGAGCACACAAACACACAGAACTCGGAGGTTAAGTGTATGCAGGGAAATAAAATGCTTTACAACATATGCGAGACATTCTCAGCAGTGTAATTACCTAGCATTACTTGCGTAATGCCAGCAATTACCATCGCAGTTAAAAGAGTTGCTCAAAATGCCAGCTATAACTGTATGTTATGCAAACTATGCCTTAACTTAGTTAATGCTTACGGTATTACTTTAATGAAATATCTGCAGGAAATTGCTTCAAATATGATATCAGTTAATCGCCTCATTTGCATAAATGTAAAGTTGCTAATTCGGCTGGATATATTATCAAATATTTACACATGTTCACAGCTAGCAATTAATTACTTCACAAATTGCTCTAGATATGCTAATTTATGGCATTTATTCATAATATTTACACGAATGCGTACAAGCTGATTGTTATTGAAATATCTGCAATGATATTTCGTAATCAAACACTTAATTACTTAGCCATTAATCTATGGCTCAAGCCACTTAATATCACTCAATTAATTGAAGTAAACTACTCACATAATTGAGCACTGCAAATCAAACAGCGATTTGGTTAACAACCCTAAATAATGATTTGCCGATTGACGTTGATCAATTTATAAATCAAATAAATTTTTGTACTGCATCAAACAATCAACATTTATTGTAATTACGTAAAGTAAACTCAGCTCTAGAGGCAGATCACTGTATAGATAACAAATTTACGAAACTATTTATTTGATTTTCGAGAGCAATAATTAATATTTAAAATATATGCCTAGCAGTTGTGCTAATGATTGCAGCTATAAAAATATAGCACACATTGCATTGGCCTTGGGTTATTTTTCTGCTTTACCACATTTGCATTTGATTGCTATTTGCTATTCTTGCTGCAAATGTATTTTTAATGCTGCATTTTATATGTGTTCCACTTTGCGTATGCGCATTAAATTGGACTGACATTTTATGCAGAAGTATAGGCAAATATAAATGAATTCGAAGAACACACAATGCTCGAATAAATGAACTCAAATTACACAAATTGCTTTATGCCAGAGAAGTATGCTTATTAGTCTTTCCACAAAGTAGCCCTTTCTACGCGTCATGTATATCAATATCATTAAAAGCCCACACTCAAGTTAAAGGATAAAGCATAATTGGTTGTCAATTAAGCCGACTCGCCCTCAGCCTCGAGCGAAATGAGTAGCAAGAATTGGCTGAGCTGAGTGCGCGAGTATTATTATCGAAGCACGCCATTGTTCTCAAGGCGAAGGCGAAGCCCCTCCGCAGTCGTAGTCTCTCTCTCTCTCTGTCGCTCGCTCAATGAATTGCTCATCATGGAGTCATCATATCTAACGACAATTGGGTAGCGCCCTGCTCCACTACACTATTCGTGGCCCGCTGTGCGTTTTGATAAGTGAAATGAGTTTAATTAGTGTAGACGCCAACGCTAGCTGTGCTTATCAGCTGCTCGCCAAGTGTTCCCAAGCAACACCAAAGTTGCGTGGCATGCGGGTCGCCCCCTCGCCCCAGCCCCAACCCCTATTCCTGCCCTTGCCCTTGTCCCTAGCACCCCGACCACTGCGATTCATTGGCAATGCCCCTAACAATCGGCTTGCAGCTTGCCTTGATTATTTATGAAAGTGACACAACAAATGCGACAGCTATTAATAGCGCGCAAGTCGGCAAATGGGCAAGTGACGGTGGCAACCCTAGCAAGTGCCTGATAAGGCGCTCTAGCGGCAGCGTCACCCAAGCACATTGAGCAGAACATGCAGTGGCGAAACGCTCGTCAACTGCGCCCCAAGTGCTCAAGTGCCATCGGCTTATCGAGCAGCTCGCGCGCGGCAATTACCTGAAAACACACTAAAGAATACAAGCCATGCTAAAGGAAACTGCGAGGCGGGGCGCGAAAGTGAATGTGAAGTGAAAGTGCAAGTGAAAGTGGAAGTGGAAGCGAAAGAAGGCAAATGTCGCGGGAGCAGCGTCGTTCTGGCCAATTTGTGGCCAGCGATGAGGTGGCCTTGTGCGTATTGTTGCGCTATCGACGTCACAGCGACAGCGACAAGTTGCACCAAGCAGCTGTTGCAGAAGCGGAAGCCAAAGCAGCAGCAATCGCAGACGGCGCCAGTTCCGATGTCGTCAAACTGCGACGGCGTGTGCAACGTCAGCAGCGACCGCAGACGACGGCATTCGAAATGAGCAATGTAGGTGCCAGCAATGAGCAATGCGGCGCACACACACACAACACACAAAACACAATGAACAACAATAACCACAGCAGACAACTATAAATACTAATGCCAACGAAAATGCTATTCTCTCTGTCTCTTTTTTGTATTTGCAGAAAAACAAGGAGTTGATGAATGACATTATCACCAATTGCAAATTGAAGAACGGTATGTCAATGCGCTGTCCACAATATTTGTTTATAATTAACGCCAGCTGAACCCAAACAACAGCGAATCGCACGCGCGATTAAAAGCTCATTAAGTGCTAATTATGAAGCGAGGAATGCGGGGAAAAAAGTGTTGCATACCCGCAGGCGCGCAATTAAATTCCCTTTTAAAACGCGATTGAACCCCGGCCGCGTTTTGTTTTCGATTATTACTGCTATTGTTATTAATGATTGTGCCCATTATTAGGTTTTGGTCCTGGCGTACAGCCCGCAGCAGCCACATCGCCAACCAAGCGCCCCCTCAGCCCGGATCATCCCAATCCAGCGCTGCCCATAACCGAGGTAAGCAAACACACGTAGTCTGTGTTTATTCGGCATAAATTAGAAGCACACACACACACATAGTCATGGCTAGCCTAAGTAGCTGCACTTGAACTGACGGAATCTGTTAATTTGCTGCCGGTCAGAAAGTTGAGCAATTAAATGTATACCCAGACTTTGAAGACAGCAATAATGTAAATTAATATGCCATAGGTTTCCGACTTTAAGCCTATTAAGTTCAACAGCTTCACCTATGCACGAATTAATTGTGAAGCACACAAAAATTGATTAAAACTTAATAAGGCAGCAACTTTCGAAAGCAATTAGGGCAATGAAAGCATTTAGGCAGCTGACAGCGTCGAATAGAAAGTATTTAAAGTTGTCAAACACACAAAATTTAGTGATTAAATAATTAGTCATAAACTGCCGCTTATTTTCTTTGTTCAAAATCACGAAAATTAAGCTAAACGCTTATTTATCGTTAAGTTAAGCGCATTTTTCGAATACCTTCATAACTTATGCAAATTAAACAACTCATTTTAAATTGTCAACAAGCGGCTCAATGCATAAAAAGATTGCCTTGGCTCAGCGCATATTTGTTTTTCAAATTGATTAAATATCTTAAAGAATTATAGTATTGCATTCAAGTAGAACAAATGAAAGTCGCTTTAAGCGAAAGTTCAGCGCTAGTCAACTTCTCAAAAGTTGTGTGAGCAGCAAAGTTTTTCATTTGCTCTTCTCTGCACATTTTCCATTACATTTATCTGCTGGCCGGGACTAGACGCCGAGTCCTGCTATGAACCGCATGGGCTGGGCGCTGCGCACACTATTGGTAGTCGATAACTCAAGCTGTTTGAAGGATCGCAAGGTGAGTGAGACTCTGACCGCAACTAGCTTATTGAGCCATCGCTCACCACCTCCAATTTACTGCTGCAGGTTTCGGGCAAGTTGATACGCAAGTGCGCACCTGGCACCGAGCTGGTCGATTGGCTGGTCAACCTAGCGCCCATTGTGCACACACGCGCCCAGGCGGCGGGCATGTGGCAGGCGCTCCTCGAGGAGGGTGTACTGACGCATGGTAAGCACTCGAATTTTACGCATTTTACAGCTGCTCAATTCACTCATTATGCAGTCAACAAGGAGCAGCCGTTCAAGGACAAATGCTTTCTGTATCGATTTCGCTTGGATGAGGAAGGCGGCGCCCCAGCAGCGGGTATACCACAAGCCGAGGATCTCAGTGCGGCTAATGAGCACATACGCGAGGCACTGAGTGCACTCTTCCAGCGCGGCCCAGACGCCACACTGCGCATGATATTGCGCAAGCCGTAAGTACAACGTTGCGTATGATTGACGTGCCAGCCACAATTGCGCTTACTCGTATTTGCCTTTAATCAATCTCACACACTCATGCTCTTCTTTTCACACAGTTCACATGAACGCACAGCCGAGGAATTGGAACTGGTGTTCGAGGAACTGGTGCATATAGCTGCCCTCTCGCATCTGTCGACCAGCATTAAGCGGGAGTTATCCTCGATAATTGTATTCGAAGCCCACGCCCAGGCGGGCACCATATGTGAGTTTGGCGAATTGAAAAACCATTTGCGATTTGCCAGCAAAGTTTGCCAATTAAATTAGCCGCAATCGCAGCTAATTATGTCGCCAATAAAAAGCAAACTTTTTCATTCCATTTCATTCGACTGTCGCGCAGTATTCAATCAAGGCGACGAGGGACGCTCCTGGTATATTTTACTCAAAGGCTCCGTGGACGTTGTGATACATGGCAAGGGCACCGTTGCCACTCTGAAGACTGGCGATGATTTTGGCAAATTGGCTTTGATAAACGACGCACCCAGGTAAGTGGATCTTAGGATCACCTTCAATCCTTTTTGTTCGCTTTTTTTGTTGGTGTGCATCTTTGGCAACATTTTAAATTGTCAGCTTTGGCTCAAAGTTGTGCTAGTTCGTTAGCAAAAGTTTGGCAGACATCAACAATTCTCTTTATATCGTTTTCATCTTTCACTGGCCCCACAAGTTAGGCAGCTCCATTCTTGCCACGTTTTGTTGCCTTCGTCCAACTGCAAACAATATGCGAGCAGCATAATGGAGGCCACAAGACTCTTGCACTTGGCCAGGCACACAACAATGGACACGGCGCACAAACCAGATCCAGATCCAGCAAAAGTGCGGCGGGTAATAGCATTAGACACTTTGTGGCCCCCGAGTCCTAAAGATAACAACAACAACGACGACGACGACGACGACGACAATGACAACAAGAGCGGCAACAAAAATGCCAGATAACAACAGCCATTGTGCGGCATTTATAGCAAACAATTGAAAATTGAAACAAAATATAAATTTGCTAAGCATTAGCTCACGGCCCCTCAATATCCCACTCTCTCTCTCTCGTTCTCTTACACTGTGTCCATTCAGAGCTGTGTGTTGCACGCACCGCACACACAAGAGCTTCAAAGTGGCACTTAGAACTTGACTTAATTTGAATCTACAACACATGTCGAACAAAGTGAAACTTTTAAGCTTGATAAACGAGCTGAACAGCTTTAAAAGTGCATAAGAGCTTTAAGCTGCAGTTACTTGAGTCTAAATTATAATTGATAGTAGTTGAGCAACGCTTTCCTTTCAAGCGCAATAAATTATTTGAAAAGTTAATGGCATAACAATTATTAAGCTCTAATAGAAAGCATGATGTTTTAAAAGCTGGTAAAGTAAATAAGTGAAAGCGCATTAAAGCTCAAAGTAAATCAGTGATCAAATTCTAGGCAACAAAGTGCATTAAACTATTTATAAATATAATATTTCGCCATGCTCTCAGTGCAAGCCAAAAAGCCACCATAATTAAACACATTGAAAGTATTGAATGACGTGTTTCCTTTTCATCAGCCAATGTGGCTTTTTATGTAGTATGACACTTGTGGAGTACAATAAAAAATAAATAAATGTCATGAGGACAGCACTTAAAAAGAATTGGAATAAGTACGCTGAATGTTAATTAAAAACACTCTTTATGCTCTGAGCACATTATAAACACACACAATGGCCACAAAGAGCTGCTGCTGGTGGGCGTAACCTCTGCGGCGAATAAGAGTTGTTTGCATTTTTATCGGCAGACATCGATTGATTTTTTATTAACTGGGCAAAATGCAATTTTCGTGCCGCATTCAGCGCAGTCTACTTCAATTACATTTATGTAAATTGACAAGTCACAAGCCGCCAACAGAGTGCACGACACGAGAGATACCCTGTGACTAAATTTTAGATTAAGTATTAAGAGAATTTACTTATTATTAAGCGGATTCAAATAGCTGCTGATAAACAATAGACTCTGTTTTCGGCATCATCAAATACAGCCGGCTGCAGTCAGCGGTCGTCATTGCTATTCTTTTAAACAGGAAGTGCTGCGAATTTGTCGGCAGTTTGTCGAAATGCAATTAACAAAATGTTTAGCACACATAATTCATAAAAAGTTTCGTTTGACGGGCCAAAAGTTAGTCCGCCCAGCAGAAATTTGTTGCAGCTTGGGTTTGATTTATGCAGATTACGTATACGTAGCAATAAATGTGATTGCTTTGACTCGATGTTTGTTTTTGTTGCAGAGCTGCCACAATCGTGTTGAAGGAGAACAATTGCCATTTGCTGCGCGTGGACAAGGAGCACTTTAATCGCATTCTGCGGGATGTGGAGGCCAACACACTAAGATTGCAGGAGCACGGCAAGGATGTTTTAGTGCTCGAGCGCGTGGCCAAACAACGTGGACAACATTCCGCATTCAAGTGAGTGGCAATCGTGTGCCGCGCAAGCAGCCAAAATTTAATTGAAATCGAAGCCAGTAAAACTGCTTAAATGTCCCAGCGTTTTTATGGGCTAATTACACGTGACTCAATTTCAAATGAATAAACAACCTCCGCAGATACACCGTGATGTCGGGCACACCAGCCAAAATGCTGGAACACTTGCTGGAGACACGTCTGGGCCAGTCGGTCAGCGGCATGGATCCCTTCCTCGATGACTTCCTGCTGACGCACATTGTCTTCATGCCCGTCGTGCAGCTCGTCGACGAACTGGCCAACTAATATCCTTTTTCAAAACCACAACACAATTTTAGCAGTCAAAGTAGCTTATAGTTTTAATTGCCCAGAACTATGCTGAGAGACCTGCTTAATCCATTAGCTACTGTTTCTCAGCCACTTTTAAGCCTGTCTGACTATGATTTCATATTGGGATTCCCAACGGACTGCATAGTGATTGTTTAGCTGCGCTTAACTTTGTTTAGCATTTGATTTGCTCAGACGAAAACAAAAAATTATTCAAAATTTAATTGAATTCAGTGAGCCGCATTCTCGGCATGCTCGCCACGTGCGAGAGCTTAGCCGAAATTCGAGGCAGGCAGGCAGATTTAAAGAGCGGCCGCCTCCGCAGTGCAAAGCGCAAAGGGAACCACTTTAAAAATGGGCGACTTCCATTTGCAAGAGCCCAACCGTTAGACCAAAGACTGCCACAGGAGTCACGTACACATTGGGGCGCGTGATGGAGCGGGGCAGGGGCAGGGCCAGCAAACATTTCCACAGCGACAGTTTAAGTGTTGGCAGCATGCAAACCACACACAGACAGAAGCACAGAGAGCGGGCCACGCCCACACATATGTGGGGCAGAAACATGAAGTCAGGTTCGTGACTTGAAAATGTCAAGTTGGGTAGCTAAAAACAAGTAGCAAAAGCTACGGCAGCGTCTGCTCGACTCTGCGATACTCGCCAACTCTTTATGGGGCATGCACATAAAATGTGCAAACAACTTTAGTATCCAGCTTGAAAACTAGACTCACTTTAGTTTATTCAAATTTAAAACTGTTTCAGTCTGCACAGTCACTAGCTCGACTCTGACAAAGTTGTGTATACTTCGTGGGGCAGTTAAGTTGTACATGTGATTTATAGTTGCCACTTAGTTAGGATACCCTTCTGCGCGGCGGCTGTCGGGTGCGCAAATAAAGGGACCAACTAAAGGACGAGTAGCACTTCCTTTCGACGGCAAAGTAACTGTTAAACTCTCTCGCAAAACAAAAGCCACAATGATGTTGAAAACACAGACAGAACGAGGCAGATAGAGCAGGCTGCCGAGCATTGAGTCCTTGAGCATTGGGTCAACAATTCGGTAATGTGCAGTTGAAATAGCAGCAAGGCTAGCAAGGGGCTTGCCTTCCACTTGTACCCACTTCAATGATGCTTGAAACTAATCTCCAATCTGCATTGGAATACGTGATGTGCTTAATAAGCAGACATTCCAATTTTCGACCAACTTCCCTGCCCAACTCTGTGGTGCGTGCCAAAGTGACAGATTTTGGAGGCAACTTGATAGCTTTTGTTTTGTCTCTGTGTGTATGCGTTTCCTTAACCACGGTGCACCTTTCATTGTGATGCCCACGAAGACGCACAGACGCCGGAGGATCGCGAGTACATCATCAACTTCAAGAAGCGCGTCATACAGTTCATGCAGAAATGGGTGATGGCCGTGCGGCATGCCGCCTTCGAGGAGCCGAGCGTCTGCGACTTCATCGAGGACCTAGCCGCCGAGGTGGAGGCGGACCCCGACCTCAACGAGGAGACCAGCATCATACACAACGTGCTCACGCAGATGGCACGCTACCAGGAGGATCGCAACCAGAACGCCGGCCAGAAGTGGAAGCTGCCGACGAACGGCCAGCCCATCTGTCTGTTCAGCGGCAATGCGACGCCCTCGAAGACGGTCATACGACCCGACGACGACAGTGAGTTGCACATGCGAATGCTAATTGCCAAATGGACAGTCAGTCAATCAAGCCTTCTCTTGCCTCCTCTCGCTTGCAGTCATTTTCCGCGTGTACTGCGCCGACCACACCTACTGCACTCTGCGCTTTCCCATGCACACCACGGCGGAGCTAATCAAGGCGTGTGCCGCCGACAAGCTGCAATTGAATCGCGGCCCCGACGACTTGTGCCTCGTCGAGGTCAAATCGAATGGCGAGCGCTCCGTGTTCAAGGATAACGATGTTAGCATACCCACAGGCCTCACGCTCAACGGACGTCTGTTTGTCTCCGTCAAGGATCATCTGGATGCCCTGGTAAGTCGCCACAACTCGGTGCAAATGGCCAACAGCTTTGCTCTAATAAGTGTCCGTTGCTCTCTGTCTGTCTATTCTCTTTGTGCACAGACCCAGCTGCCGGAGCAGGAGTGCCCCACTGAGGGTGTGGACATCGATTTGGAAATCTTGAGCACCAAAGAGCTCGCCTATCACATCACCATCTTTGAGTGGGATTTATTCTGGGCGGTGCACGAGTACGAGCTGCTCTATCACACCTTTGGGCGACATCACTTTGGCAAGGTACACTCAGCAAAACACATTTGATAACCAAGAATGTAACGTAGAAGTTTCCTCTAAAGGAAATAATATTTGCATTACGTGAGAGTCAGCGTTATATATGAAAAGTATTCTAAAAATTTGAGAACATCAGAGGCTAATACTTGCAGTGGATTATTTATTGATATGACAATTGTTGTCATTTACGAAAAGTATTCTGAAAATTTGGGAACATCTGAGGATAATTCCTGCAGTGGTTTATTTCAAAAGTTCACAATTTCTTTAGACTATTTTTGAGTCCCAGAAAATTATTAAGTACTTATATTTCAAATAGCAAAAATGTAGAGATGTCTTCAAGCACTACACTCAAGTTAGGCAAATTGAAAATTTGATAGACTGCGTAATATAGTGTAGTGTTTCTCTTAGTGTAGTCCAAAAGCGGAGAACGAACGTTGCTCTAGCCATCATTTGGGCTGCGCCTGTGGCTGCATTGTTTGGCAGAAGTTTTAAAAGCCTTTTGGCTAATTAGGCTGCCAATGCCATCCTTTGCTCGCCCTCCCCGGCGGCGTCGGGATGATTCGATAGGCTCAACTTGGCGCTCAACTATTCAGAAGTCTGGCATTTGTCATGTTGCTGCAAATTGTGTTGTGCCACGCGCTCAGCCAGCCTCCTCTCTCTCCCTCCCTCATTGTCTATCTCTTGAGTATGCTCGAGCAATTAAAGCTTGCTGAAATCCAAGTTTCATCGCCTCTTCTCCTCGTGTGCTTCAGATAACGGCCAATCTGGATGTGTTCCTGCGCCGCTTCAATGAGGTGCAGTACTGGATTGTCACCGAGCTCGTCTCGACCCAAAGTCTGAGTAAGCGTGTGGGCCTCGTACGCAAATTCATCAAGCTGGCCGCTTAGTAAGTGCCAAGGCCATCAATTAAGAGCTAAGACCGTCATTAATATGCTTTCGCCCACCTACAGCTGCAAGGAATACCAGAATCTGAATGCCTTCTTCGCCATTGTGATGGGCCTCTCGAATATGGCCGTGACACGGCTGCATCAGACCTGGGAGAAGATTCCATCGAAGTTTCGCAAAATCTTTCAGGAGTTCGAGGCCCTCATCGATCCCAGTCGCAACCATCGCGCCTATCGCGTGTTCGTGGGCAAACTGCAGCCACCTCTGATACCATTCATGCCGCTGCTGCTCAAGGACATGACCTTTGCGCACGAGGGCAACAAGACCAGCCTGGACGGCTTGGTCAACTTTGAGAAGATGCACATGATGGCCCAAACCATGCGCACCATTCGCTTCTGTCGCTCGCGAAGTTTGGGTGAGTAATTACACCATAAATTCCATGATAACTCTACACACTTTTAAAGGCAACTTCGAAGATTTTTTAAATTAATTTCAAGTAATTATGAATAGCAAATAAACTGGCAATAAAAAGTTAATAAACCGTCTTTAAAAGTAGCTAAATAATAAAAAAACTTTTCAAGTTAATAGCAAAACATTTGCAAGCTCATTAAAATGAAAAGTTTCTCAGTAGTATACATCAATAAAATGCACAATTTTGAAACACATTTATGCGAAGTAATAATATTTATAGTAATCATTCATTGATGTGCATTAAGCGCTCTTTAAATTGCCTGATTGAACATTTAAAGCCGCTTAAATTCAATAAGCTCAATGCACATAATTCGATGAGCTTTCAAAGCACATTGACTGCCTTTAATTTGACATCTCGGCGGCACTTCAAACGCACACTTTGCGCTATCTTGGCCGACTAACTTTTTGCGCCTAATTCGATTCGCAGGTCTGGAGCCACCATCTCCCAAGAGCGAGGGCGAAGTGCGCTCGTACATCAGCAGCTTTCGAGTGATTGACAATCAGCGCGTGTTAACCGCCATGTCCCAGAAGGTGGAGCCGACCAGGAAGCTAAATTAAACCCAGCGAAGTTATCGCACATACTTAGTTCTAATTTGTAATTAGCGCGTATTTAGTGTCTATGCAAGAGTATTTAACGGGTTGCCAGAGACCCCCCCATCCCCCGAGATACATAGAGCAAACGCTACGCAACTAGAATCGTATAAATTTGTAAAAGTGTAATCATGTAAGTGCACAGTTATGAGCTTAGCACAGTTGACTTTAGCTGCCCCCGCCGCAGGCTACACCAACCAGTGCATTCTAAAAACTAAGCGCCGAATACCCCGCAGAGATTTAATAAGCTAACTTTATTCTCATATTAGCCAGAACCTAAGTAATATCTATGTACGTAAGCTTAGCTAAACTACCATATGGAACCCAACAAAACACCAACAATCTCAAATTTTTCAAATGAACTGAAACTGCATTTCCACTGCAGCCAACAATCCTGTTCAACTTTTTGATTTAGTACAAAACAAATGAGTTGGTATTTTGGGCAAAGAAAACGAAAACAAACTAAATGAACAAAATAAATACAACAAAGCAAACAAAACAACAAATGGGCGTGTGTGATACTAAACATTTAGAGAAAGCAACAGCAACTGCAACACCAGCAACAAGAAACAAGAACAATGTGTACTAAACTATTTCCTGCAACTTTTCTGCAAAACAATTGTTAATGCAACAAAGCAAATAACCAAGTCATGGCTATGCTCGAGTAGAGAATGGAACTAACAAAAACGTAATTTATTTTTATAGAAAAAAAAAGATAGAAAAACAAGCTAAATATTAAACGAAAAACGAGAAACTGACAAAGCGATTAACAAACAAACAAACAATATAATCTAATCGAGTTAAAGCTAGTTGTTAATGCATAAGTTATGAATAGTCGTAAGGCATTTAATTAAAATACGTTTTGTTTTCACTTTTTAATTCATAAATAAAATACACCCACACACATGCAACACCACTTACATATATAGTCAAATATTCGTTTGAGTTGTTTTATTTCATTTTGTAAACTAGCAACCAAATTAAATATTAATGCAAAAACAAACACTGGAGAGGGACCTTATTAGTTTGTAGTATATGTACAAAATATGGCATCATTCAGTTGTACATACGCGTATATTTAAATAGAATTACTTTAAACACACAGCCTAAATATAAACAGATAGGTGCGACTTTTATGGGACCTGCCAATCAACGTAGCACATCTTATCTATCGTTGCTGTCTCTTCTCGAGGTCCCATAGAGAGCAACACTTGATAACGCTAAAGAATGAAAGAGAAAACCAAAAATAACTAGTACTTGTATAATTGTAGCTACTTATTATAGACAACGTATGTAGTTTCCTCACTTATCCAACACCTCTCCCAACAAGGTCTCTCAAACAACGACATTACCACTTAGACAAGAACCACTTTTTAGAGTAACTAGCCAACATCAATCATGAAGCAAGAACCCGCAGATCGTATTTAGTATAATTCTACGTCTTCACTGTCAATCTTCTGCACTAAATAGACCATTCATAGGTTTCCCCCAACAACAACAACAAGAATTGTAAGGCAGGCGAACGAATTTTGAAAGGAACTTTTATACTATATGCGAAAATAGGAAGTATGAAACGTTTCTATAATTTATTAAGTACTCGTAATTGATCAATTTTGAATTGATTTACATACAACGCAAGACACCAATTTTTTAGATCGAGCTACAGAGTATAAGAAATTTAAAGCCTTTAATTACTTTATCTACCAAATAAATAAATAATTGAAAAGAATACCAATATAAATGGAAAGTTTCCGCCAGAGTCGTCCAATTAGTAATTCAAACTAAGAAGAATATTCAAACTATTTTCCCAAGACAAGACAACTCTTCTATACATAGTATGAATGTAGAATAAATATTAATATTATATATAGATCTAGACCAAGGCGTTGCAACGGGTTTATAGCATAATACGAGTACTATACTTGAATAAAACTGTTTTAGCTCTATTTAGCTTAAGAACGTTTCCAAACATTTTGTGTCAAATATTTAGATATACGACTCTCGATATATGTATAAAATATATATAAATATATATAATATATATTTTGTAGCATTTCTATGTTGGAATCTTATATACAAGTCTATGAAAGAAAGTACCATTATACACATAGACAAAGTACTTAAATGAAAACAAATTTTCCAATTTTAAATTGTGATTCGATTTGACAATCTTAATAGAGTCTCTACAACATTTGTTTACTTACATTAACATTTATTTCCATATTGGTTTCGACACTTTGCATAAATCGAGTAGAAAATGAGAGAGATCCAAGCTATAGCTATACGTAAATACCTCCGTTTAAAACTTACCAGGCACAAAGCAAAGCTAAGTTAAAAGAAACCACAAATATGCAGTAAAATCGCAATAAATGTTCAAAAACCATCTAACTAAATGTTCAAATCAATGTTTACATGTCTAACGAAAACAATCTTGCAAATTTACTTGTATCTCGTAAAGCTTACCCAAAAAAAACCAAAAACAAACATAACAATTTATGATAATAATAATAGTGTTAATAAAAACTGCTCAGCTGAGCTCACAGTAAGAATACAACACCAAGAAATAATAGCAATTAACAGATCGATCGATCAATAAATATAATGAAATAGAATTGCATAAGTATTACGACGATATTTAGCAGAACCTTTTAACCAATTACAATTACAATTACCAAATTACAATAACAATAACATTTATGCAAAGCTACAAAAATATTTTAACAATAATCTTTAAATGTTGCAAACAAACTAAGCGTACGACACATGTAACTTTAAATGTCTAACATTTTGAACTTTAACTAATATTCGAATAAATTTTGTGTGTTAGCAAAAAACAAATAAAAGCTCAGCATAAAATTCAATTCAATTAGCGCGCGTCATATTGGTCAAAAAGCTCGTGAGCAGAAAGCTTTCATGCGTCAGACATAAGGGAAAAACCGCAACGTGTGAGTTCATAGCATGACTAAACGAAACGCGCAAGAGTGCAATAATATAAAGAGCGCGACTAGTAGCTACCCTACAACCGACAGAACAGTGCAAAAACTAATTAAAATGGCAATTGAACTAGGCAAATTGTGCTAACAATAACCGTGAAACTAAATAGAATTAGTAATTAGCAATGATAGACAACCAAACACTAGCAAAGGAGACTTACTTCAGCTGCGTTTCAGCGAGGCAACACAACATTGGGTGGGCCGAGGGTATGCGAGAGCGCTGCGGGCGCCTTTAAATGAGGGCTAGTCGCTGAATCACACAGCGCTAAACGTTAGTTGCTCACTAAACCTCGAACGTGCTGGAACGGATAGCGCTGTCGATCGCAAAAAAAAAAAAAAACAAAACGCGTTCAACCATTACCAAGTTTTTTTTAGTAACTAATTATCAACAAAATGTCGAATCCAACGATAAAACGAGTGCTAAACAACGGCCAAGAGATGCCCATACTCGGTCTGGGCACCTGGAAATCATTCGAAAATGATGCCTATCTGGCAACTCGTGCCGCCATCGATATTGGCTATCGGCACATCGACACCGCTTTCGTGTACGAGAACGAACAGGAGGTGGGCAAGGCGATACGCGAAAAGATCGCTGAGGGTGTGATTAAGCGCGAAGAGATTTTCGTCACCACCAAGCTGGGTGGCATTCATCACGATCCCGAGATTGTGGAGCGCGCCTTTCGCTTGAGTCTAACCAACTTGGGTCTGGACTACATCGATTTGTATCTGATGCACTTGCCCATTGGGCAGAAGTTCCACAACGACAGCAATGTGCACGGCACTTTGGAACTTACCGATGTTGACTATCTGGACACATGGCGGGAAATGGAGAAATTGGTCGATCTCGGCCTGACACGCAGCATTGGATTGTCCAATTTCAATGCCGCACAAACGGAGCGCGTTCTGCAAAATTGCCGCATCAAGCCAGTGGTCAATCAGGTGGAATGTCATCCGGCATTCCAGCAGCAACAGTTGCGCGCCCATGCCAAGCAACATGGTTTGGTGATCTGCGCCTATTGCCCGCTGGCCAGACCGCAACCCGCCCGCCACTGGCCACCATTCCTGTACGATGAGCATGCGCAACAGTTGGCCAAAAAATACGGTCGCACTACGGCGCAAATATGCCTGCGGTATCTCATACAGATTGGCGTTGTGCCGCTGCCAAAGTCATCGAATCCCGCGCGCATTGCCGAGAACTTCAATGTGTTCGATTTTGAGCTGGACGCCGAGGATGTGTCATCCATGGAGAAATATCATACGGGTGTGCGAACAGTTCCCTTCAGCGGCATGTCGGGCCACAAATACTACCCGTTCAATGACGAATACTAGTCTTAGCTTAAATTGTATTTTATTAAAACGGTGGCTTAGTATTTTTTAATAAACACCCTAAACTATAAAAGTCGCGTTGGAGTAAATGAGCTTATTGAGCGGTATTTTTATGCTTCAAAGCGCTGGCTCAGTATTTTTGAATGCTGGATTAGTATATTTTGATGAAAACACAATTATCATACATGTATATAGGTAGAGTAGGCTAATCAGTCTATAAATGGGGTCGCTTGATAAACGTTTAGTCAGTTAGCATCTTATCTTTTTGAGTATCTTACGTAAAATGTACAACTTTTTCATTTTCAGTGTTAATGATTGCCAGCTGCGATAAAGCGCACAAGCTAACGCACCGAGCAATGCAATGACAACGCTTTACTTCTTTCTACTATACTACGTATTCCAGACTCGCATCGCATCGAAATCATATCTGCTGTCGTTGCCTGGAATTTCAAGTGTCTGTCTTATCAGTTGGCAGATTCGTAGTTCATTGTGAAATCGTCTAAGCGCCCCCTACTTTCCTGCGGCGACCTTGACAACTATCGTTAAACAAATGTGCTCTAAAATACTAAGCTATGGCCAAAAAAAATGAACTTTTCCATAATTATAACAAGCTTTTTACTTATTGGTATTTAAATACCACATATACTTTTGAGTAAGTGCACACTATTTTCGTTTTGTTTTATTTTTTATTGGGTACACACTGGCAGTACAAACAGCTGTTTGTATCGGCATTTCATTGTAACGCCTACGCGGATTTGTACAATCACTTGTAAAGATGTCGGTTATATTAAGACGTAATCTGCAGTCGCCGCAGATCATGAAGGTAGATAATCAATTAAAGTAGTGCTTGGCAATCACACGCAACTAATCAAGGCTGTCTACAGCAAATTTGCTACAGTTCCAGCGCCAAATCGGGCAGCGATGCAGCAGCCAATGTAAAAACTGTGCCCAAGAATTTGCTCGAAGACAAACAAACTGCAAATTTACAAAAGGAAAACGGCGCCATTTTCGATAAACGACCATTCAAGCTGCATCTCGATAAAGGTAAGCAGTCCAAGCTGGCGCGCTCGAAGCTATTACAAATGTGTTTACATAATCACATGTGTTGCAACTCCCTTCACAGACAAAACCTACAGCTGGTGTTTGTGCGGCAAGTCCAAGTCGCAGCCACTGTGCGATGGCACGCACAAAAACGAATTTCTCAAGATAAAGCTCAGGTAATTAGAGCAACACTAATGCTTGCTTTTATCACTCATACGTTCCGTTGTGCGCTCTCCAGGCCCATTCGCTTCAAGGTGGAAAAGACCGGCGACTACTGGCTGTGCAACTGCAAGCAGACGACGCATCGTCCCTTCTGCGACGGCACCCACAAGCAGCCGGAGATTCAGGCGGCCGTTAAATAAAGTGCAATTAAGCTAAAAACTGGCATTATTGTGTTAATGAGAAATAAGCATTTTTGTACAATTATGTTATTTGATGAAAATGAGAGAAATGCATGGAGCAACAAATTTTGAATCAAGCAACACGTTTTTGTTTTGTTTTTATTCTAGATTATATAGAACGTTGTTTTATACACACACAATTCAATTGAAATGCTTATGATTTATGTAGGCCCAATAATATACATTTAATGTATTACTCTTTTTTTATATAATTTTTCGAGTTTTAGCAATTTCACAAGCATCAACAAAATATTTACAGCGTTTCACAAATGATTAAAACAGAAATAAATCCAAGTGGTGAAGAAACCCAACAGGTCAATTGATTAAATAAATCATAAACAGAAGTTAATTGGTTTAGAAATTAGAAAGTTGCGTTTGTTGTTTTTATTTAAATTTTTTTTAACGTTCGGATTTTTACACATAAATATAGAACTAAAAAGAATTGAGAGCAAAAATGGCTTAAATACTAGTATCTTCATAATATAATGCGCGTTTGCATTTTAGTTGCTTTTTGTTAATGAAATTGAAAGAAATTCAAAAGAAATCAAATATATTATGAATGCAAATGCCATATTATATCATATATCATCCCAACTCGTCTCAGCATTTCCATCCATCATCACTACCGAGTACTTCACACATTGTACACAACTCTCGGACTGGTTACTACATACAACACTCAAAACGATTACAAGGATTCAAAGGTTATTTAAAATTATTAAATTCATCTCGTGTTTGCGTTCTGCTTTTCGATATCAATCGTACAATATACGATACAGGGATAAACTAATGTGTAAACAATTTCACTCTCAGAGTACTAGCAATTTCGTTTTGTTTTGTTTAATTTTATTCTGTTTACCTACACAACAAATGAATTTAGATACAAAATGTCAAAAAATGTTACCTTCTCCCCTAATTAAACAGCAAAAAACAGCAAACGAATGAACACGAAATTCTAAAGACATTATTGACGCCTGCGATGAATTGTGAGAATCGTGTTGTAAATTAATTACACGTAGCACAACATAACGCACAGCAATTTCTGTCTTCGAACGAAAGTGATCAGTTTTATCGCGTTTTATATAATATAAAATGTGTAATACAGTTCTTTTTTTTTTCATGTTCAATCAGATGCTGCTCGTTGCCATTTAGAAATCGAGATGTGGTAAAAGACATGAAAGTTAAATAGAAATTTTGTTGATTTTGATTTTTTGTTTTAGCCCCGAAAATTGATGTGCTTTGTTTGCTTTTTTTGAGATTTTTTGTTTTTTTGTTTTTGTTTGCAATCTGCTACCAACTAATGTACATATGAATGTATATGCTGCTGCTTTAATTAATAACTTGTAGGAATCTATATGTGTATCCCTAACCCACCGTGATCTTCTATGTATCGTTTGTTTGCTGTATTGTTACTGCTCGTTGGTTAATTGGTTCCATGTCGTAGTTGTCGATACTGCAGTATTATTGTTTAGTGTAGAGTTTCTTAATGCGGCATTTGGGCTTAAATGTAATCCTTTTTTTTTGCTTGTTTGTTTGTTTGTTTTTTGTTTTGAATATGTGTAGTATGCAGCGAACAGTTTCTCTTTTCCTTCAATGTGGGCGCTGCTGTCCATTTGATGTAGTCGTTGCTGTTGCTGTCGTTGCTGCACTCTTTAATACTCTTCGTCCTCTGGTGGGGCATCGTCTGGTGGCGCGAAGCCATCCTGTGGTGCCAAAACACATTGATTATGCAAGTTGTCGGATTAAGTTGTCTCTCTCGCTTACCTCAGTTGCATAGAGTATGTCCAAAATCTTTTGAATCAGCTGTGCTGGATCAGCATCATCCGCCTCCTGGCAACTGTTGCAATTGCAATTGTAGTAGTTATTAGTGTCAAGTAAAGGGCTATCGATGGTTCGGCTATACTTACAGAATTTCAATGTCGCGCAGCTTGGAGAAATAGAAATCGCGCTCCTTCTCCAAACCTTCCAGATTCAAACGCATATCCATGACCTAAGGGCAGGGGCGATATGAACAAACACAGAACGTAATATAGATGAACGAGTGCTTGGATGGAGTACCTCTGGACGAACCTGATTCGACAGCTCCTCGATCTGGTGGTTGGATGCCGCACCAGCTGAATCGTTCTTCTTCACCGCGCCCGTGGTGCCGGCGACCAATCTATTTGGCGGCGTCGCATTGTTTGTGCGTGGCGGCACCTTAGAGACTGCTTGGATAGCATAAGAAGCGGGAGATTTACGTTAATTTGAGCACTCGACTGCGCACGCGGAATATACACAGTTTATACACACAATCATCATAATAATGTATATATTTAACAAACGTGAAGCACGTCAAATGGCGTTTTGAAGCGTTTTTCAAAGTTCTTTTGTGGTGTTTTCAGTTTGTTGTTGTAGCTGTTTGTTGGGTGCATTCAGTTTTGTTAAATCATAGATTAAATGTAAGTGTATATACAAAGATATGTATCTCGATGCATTCAATGATAATGCCAGATGGATGGATAGATGTGTGTGTGTGTGTGTGTGTTTGCCGGAGGAGTTAGTGGGGAGATGATGAAAGGGGAAAGAAGGAGGAGGAGGAAGGAACTGCAAACTGCAAAGTCGAAACCAAAAACCAAAACCAAGAGAACCTACTGGGCTTTGAGGCTGGTGTTGCTGCTGGTCGTGTCGATGTCGCCGTTGTCACGCGCCTGTAGGAGCTGGCAACGCCGCCGCCGCCGCTGCTTGTGCCTGGCAGAGATTTGACAGCGCCGGAGCCGAAGCCCATGGGCGCACCTTCACGTACGGCGCTGGCATCGTAATCTCTGCCATCGTAATTGGCGTCGAAGAACTTTTTGAACCATTGCAAAAATTCGAAATTATCTTGGAAGCGACCCTTTATCAATTTGTCAATGGGTATTATCTAAAAGTAAAATGTGTGAAAATAGAACAAGAGAATAATATGCAGTGTTTTTTTCGGTTTTTTTTTTGCTGTTTTAGGGCAAGATGCGAGAGTAAAACTAAGGATAAAAAGAAATTGGAATTATATGAGAGTTATGTGCACACAACGAAATAAAGGACAAGAAACTAAACGAAACTCAAGACGATGCGTGTGTTGTGCTTGCGTATGTGTGTGTGTGTTGTGTGTGCCGCTCTGTTTCTGTGTATGTGTGTGTGTGTGTGTGTGTGGTGCTGGGATGTGTGTGCATTGTAGTATTGAAGTTGTTTGTTGCTTTTTGGGTGCACAATTGTAGTTTCCAGGGCGTATTTTTGTTGGTCTGTTGCCTCGACGCGCGCTTCACGTTCGTTTTGCTGTTTTTGTTGTAGTACTTGTAGTAGTAGTTGTTGTAGTTGTTGTTGTTGACCCCAACACACAGAATAATTATTAAATGATATGTATAAATAAAGAAAAATCACACGCGTACAGCGACTATCACCGTCACCAGCTTCTTTCTCATCACCAACAAATTCAAATGCTTTTGTAATATTCTTCGACGATCCCATACCAATATGGTTGCGTAATGTTGCAGCATTTCGTCCGTTGCTGCTGCCCACCACATGATGCTGTCCCGACTGCTGCTGCTGTTGCTGTTGCTGCTGCTGTTGATGTTGATGATGATGATGGAGTGTGCTGTGCTGTGCTGGACGACGATGCATCAGATGGAGATCATTGTTGCTGCTGCCGCCGCCGCTGCCAGCATGACTGCCACCGTTGCCCAGCTTGACGCCGCCGCGCTGCAACAGTGGATCATAGTCGCGTCCATCATAATTGGCATCGAAAAACTTCTTGAACCATTGCAGAAACTCAAAATTGTCTTGGAAACGTCCCTTAATAAGCTTGTCAACGGGAATTATCTGTTTTCGTTCCAGCATTGTTATGTTTGTTGTTGTTGTTGTCGTTGTTGTTGTTTGTTGTATTTGGTTGATTTGTAACGGAAATGTCAGTTAATTACACACATATTCAAGTATTCAGGTTTATCTAGTGTACAATAAACTGATCTCTTAGTACTTGTACTTTGCACCCAGCAAAATGTTTGGCTTTTTTCTTTTTTTCAACTAAAACTTGACCGAAATTTGCAGTTTTAATGGCTTCAAAATAAACTCTTGGTGGCATAAGCAATTGAACAGCGGTTTGATATACAAATAAGTTGCTATTATAATGACAAACTACATGAAGGAACAAGTTCCCTAGGGAAACATTTACGAAAATGATAAATTATCTACATTTGAAAATGGATTTCTATAGATTCAATGATATTTACAGTTATATATACAACTTTGATAGCATATTTGCAAACTCCTGCAATAAGTATTGGATAAACAACATTCTTTTGGTCACCCTATACTATTTTCCACATTAAATTGCATTTAGTGTATAATTAGATACTAAACTTGACTCGATAAGGAATTCTCCCGACAGCATTGTAGAAAATAACAAATTTGAATATGAAAGCAGTTATAAATATACTCAAATATTGCCAGGGCCAATTGCAAAGTTTGTTCGCCATTAAAAATACAAAGTTTGATAAAAACTCGCCAAATCAAATTGAAAGGAGCCTCATCCCAACACACACAGCGCAGCGCTGAGCTAATAAACGAAATCAATCATGTAAGTGTGCAACTTGTGTGGTTAATTTTAAAATTTGTAAAGGAAACAATTAAAATTGTATTGGTAGAAATACGCAATCGAACAGATGCATTCGTAACTGGTGTCTCTTTGGTGGGGTAAGAAGTGTAAATCGCAGAAATTACCTTGTCGACCGACATCTTTTTGAAGCCCGCCTGCAAGATCTTGAAGTTCTGTATGTATTCGTGTTCCAGATTCGTGCGGAATTTGACACGCTTGACGGGCACTGAATTTGGGAACAGCATGTCCATGAACTGACAGTAAGCGGCACCTAAATATGGGCAAGCATAAATCGTAAATTGTATAATCGATCGATCAAATTGATCAATTCAGTGCTGAGGTGAGACCGGCTCTCGCTTGCTACTTACCCGTGCATAGTTCCTCAATTTTGGAGAATTGCGATTGAAGGCAATCGTTCACCCAGGCCAGCATGTCATGACGTGACAAATTCTCTGACGTCACATTTGTGGAGTATACGTTAACAGCCATGATGTCTTTGTAGTCTGCTCACTAGTTTGCACGTCTGCAAATGAAAACGCTTTTCATTATTCCACATTCAAATATGGAAAGGTGTGTGGGAGTGGCAAATTGTTGTTAATTACGGCTCGGCTCGGCTCGGCTCCATAATTGTTTAATTTTTTTTTTCTATTCGCTTCTTGCAGCTCATTGAAGCGTCACACATGTGCGTGCCTCTCAATATCAAGATCACGATAATCACAAATAAAAAAAAAGAAAAACAAACCAGCTAAAAGCAAACAATTGAATGCAGCAACGAGTGTATGCGGTGCGGCATGTGGCATGCGGCACGATAGTTGCACTACATGCGAGTTTTCCTATTTAATTGTATTTGCTTGTTTGGCAAATGGCTTTGGCTTAATTGCAATTGCCATCGCATTGACCATCGATTTGTGTCTGTTTTTCCCCCGCTTATTGTTTGTTGTTATTCTGAAACTTACTCACGTATCTTAAAACTATTGATGATTACTTGTAAAAACAATTATTGAAAAAAATTTGTTTTACTTTTTTTTCCAAATTTATTCGGTTTGTTACTTTTGAGTTTGGAATGGGTTTTGACAACACATTCGAATGTTCAAGCGGAAAGAGCCTACTTTGAAAGCCACCCACACGTCACGCTAAATATATGCACAAGCTACAACAACTACGACAACATTATCATACTAGATCGAGATGCCAATGCTTACACGATCACCGCTTATCATGATAAATATTCCCATGAAACTCTGAGAAAGATATATCATTTTTATTTAATATAACTTTAGCATAACAATAGACTAGTTTTCGGTTAGATGTAAAAGAGCGTATTTAATGAATCATTCTAAATGGAGCAACTTATTCTTATCGCTCAACCAATTGGCAACCAATTGGCAACCAATTGGCTACAATGTTAAGGCAAGTTTTCGCAACTGTTTTCTAAAGATTCAAACGCTGATTTAATAGGCAGCAGCTCAACAGATTAATCAATAGTTAGTATAAGCAACAAAATTTTAAATAAGGAAATAAAAGAACTTTAAGAGCATTATTCCTTGAGAAATTCTAAAAGCTGAACTTTCTTATACTTTTTGTTACAAATTAAAGGGCGCGACAATTGGAGTTTTAGCAAATTAGCACGACAAGCTATTTTTCAACATAATAAAAGAACTTTTAGCGCATTTTTCCTTGAGAAATTCTAACAGCTGAACTTTCTCTTACTTTTTGGGCGAGACAATTGAAGTTTTAGCGAATTTGCAAGACTGAAGTTTTTTTCAGATTTTTAAAGTGTAGCAACAATTTTGTTTGAAAATTACTGCACATTGCACAATTACACTTACAAAATTGTTAGACAATATCAAGTTTATAAGGACTGCGACCTCAATGTCTTTTCACTTTAAGGGTGACCAGCTTTAATTTATCGCAGTTTTGGAGCAGAACTCAAAGTGGGCGACCATGGCAAATTGAAGTAAACTTACGAGAGCGTAAAATGCAAGTGACTTTTGCAAAACGCGCAACGACGGCCGAGACACAATCAAGAAAAATTAATATCGGAATGGAAAATGAAGTAAAACACAAGAAAATAAACTGAACTGCAAGAGTAACGCACAAGAGTAAACTCTATGTGTGTGTGTTTGTGTGTGTGTGTGGCGATAGCGGCGCAATCCGTGCGAGACTGAGACTGTGGAGCCAACGAACAATGAACTTGGACTGTGCTGTGCTGTGTTGTGTGCGGTGCCTGCTCAGCCGACGACGATGCTGGGCGGGTTGTCAACGCTTCGCTGCCGCTGTGCTTTGCAGTCGATGCTTCTTGAGCGGCAGCAGCGACAGCGGCAGCAGCAGCGGCAGCGGCGACTGCTCTTCTTAGTCATTGCAGCCAGCTGCGTCAGCGCTTTAGCTATTTGGCATTATCAAGAGCTAAAAACATGACCAATGCCACACGAAACACAAACGTGGGCCAACACAGAGTAACGCACGTTGATGATGATAAAAGAGAAGGAAAATTTTGTATTAGCCGGCATTTCTTTTTTTTTTTCGGGGAGACGCCGCCGAAATGTGCCTATAAATATCAGGCCACAGCGCACAGTATGCGACGGAGAGTGTGTAAAGTTTTGCCACGTTGTGGGCTTAGTGGCAAGTGCATTGAACCCAAAACAACAAAAAGGGCGGGCTGCGTTGAAAACTCCAGTTGGGGCACTGCCGGAACTTACATACAAATGCGAGTTATTTTCCTTTTCCCTACTGTTCCGTATTGTTGCAGCAATTGTTGTTGCTTTATTGATTGAAGTGCGCCAACTATGGCACAAGCAAAGCTGCCCCAAATACAACAAGTTGAAAACTCATTACTGGGGGATTTGTTTTGTTTGCCATGTCGATGGCTCATGATTAGTGTGTTGTAGTTGTTGTTGTTATTATTGCGCTTGAAGCGGGGGCGTTTGCCCCTGATTTATATCGTACTCATGTGCAGCGGAAGTTGCGGCAAGCGGCACGTCGCTGGCGAACTAATTAAGCGCAACTGGAGCTAGAAATAGAGCGCTAAACACTCATCAAAAATGACGCTACCAAATATAATTTTAATTTTTGCGGTTAAAGTAAACGTTTGTGCGATAGATTTATCGAACTGGGCCATCAAGGTTATCGACATCACTCCGTATATCGATCGCGCAATGCTAGCAAAATTATGAGCTGCATATCACACAAGCGCACACACACACACACACGCACGCGTATGTTTCAATGTGGGTAGGTGTGAGATATGTATGTGCGTGTGTGTGTGTGAATAAACCGGCATATATTGAGAGTCGGCGTCGGCGGCGCCCGCGTCCGCGTCACTGGCTCAGCAATTTTAATGAAGCCAATAAAAAATAAATAAATAGCAGTGGCCAACTAAAAGCAAAACAAGCCAAGAGGCGTACGCTTTGGTTATTAGTCGGCTAAACACCTATCAGTAATTCACACACACACGGACACACACATGCAGAAGTTGATTGGACGACACTAAAAACAATGTTTGCGGGGGTTGACAGCAGCAGCAAGAGCAGCGGTAGAAACCCCATCGCAGAGTTGTCATACAAGCCGATGACGTCATGCCAGATAATTGGAATCGGCCAGCCAATCATTTAAACAGAAATGCGAGCCAAGAGCACCTGAGACAGGAAATGCAAGCAAATATGATAGTGGTAACCCTAGAAGAGGTACAAAAAATAACAAAATGCAATTCGCTGTGGCCGCCGTGGCAGCTAACGGAATTGACACGGCAGATTAGCCGCAAAAGAATGACTGATGGTTGATGGTTTGTAATTGCAATGAGGCAGTGGAATTTTTATGGCTGTTCCTGTTGCAAGAAGCCAAACACACACACACACATTTTATTTTTGGGCGCACACTGAAGACAGACGCCTGCAACACGGACGACATTTAAATATGCGTGTACAACGCACACAGAGAGAGAGTCACACACAGAAACGTACACTCACACTGATGCACTATTTGCGCAGCATGTACAGATATTTTTTCTCCTACTTTGCGCTCAAGTGTTGAGTGCACTTGAAGTTTTCGGCAAGGCTATTTTAAAATCCATCACATATGTGCTGTTCACGGCGCAACTCTCACATTTTTGCGTTTTTTGTTGTTTTTTTGTTGCCGTTGAACTTTCTTTTCTGCTGACGCTACTTCTAGATTTTGCCATGCACAGACACACACGCAAGAGATGGAGCGAGCAAAAAAAAAAAGAGCCGCCGCAGCCGCAACATTCACCAACTCACACACACAAGCACACTCACGCTTTACACATACACTTGAATGGCAGGGTATTTTGCAAAATGCCGCTATTGTTTTGACTGGCACGTATGCACTCACCTATATATTTGATTTAACTTTATTCTTTGATTTAATTTAAGCCGTACTTTTTTATTATTTCGACAATATATTAATGACAAAGGAATCCCAAATTCAATGACGAACCGTTTTCACGCAGTGTTTTCGACTGCTAGCCAGCGTGACCACAAGTTCAGTTTTAGAATATACCATATTTCGAAAAATACACCAATGTCTCAACTTCAAGTCTGGTAACACTTTGCTAGTGATGAGGCATTTATGTATAAAAAACTTCAGAATTGCATATTGCTCCATAGTTTTTCTTTAAACTAACTCATTTAAAGAATAATTTGTTAACTATAAACATTAATAACAAGCAAATGCATGAATATGTCTTATTTGCCAATAAAGATTGCAATCCAATTTTCGAATTATCTACTTCTATTATGGGCTTCATTTTCTGATTGTGCAATAGCTGGTAGAGGTTATGTTATGCTAGTACAATGTTGATTAACAGCATCATGTACATTTTCAAGAACTATCGTAGATCGATATTTTATGCTGCAATTCAAATATTCTGTTACGTGTGTATATTTATTTAAAAAGCTTTATGGGCCACGCCCTTAAAATTGTTTAAAATAATGACAAATGCACATAAACAACATTTCGCTTAACACTAATAAATGCAATAGTTTCAACAGTTTGAACATTAAATGCTCACAAAATGCACAATATCTCCATTTTACATGCGGAAAACACCAAATTTAGTGTCATGTCCAGCATTATTGAGAGCCGCCTTCAGACTGAGTCCCAGCACCTGTCGTGTATTGGCCGGATCAATGATACCATCGTCCCAGAGTCGAGCAGTGCTATAGTATGGGGAGCCCTCTCTCTCAAACATCTCCACAATGGGCGTCTTAATCTTCTGGGCCTCCGCCTCGGTGAATTCCTTGCCAGCTCGCTTACGCTGATCCGCAGTGATCTGAGCCAAAACATTGGCCGCCTGCGTGCCGCCCATCACCGAGATGCGGGAATTGGGCCACATATACAGGAACCTAGGGGAATAGGCGCGTCCACACATGCCATAGTTGCCAGCGCCG
Source organism: Drosophila rubida (assembly GCA_035046165.1). NCBI lineage: Eukaryota > Metazoa > Arthropoda > Insecta > Diptera > Drosophilidae > Drosophila > Drosophila rubida. The sequence goes on along the minus strand of JAWNOF010000021.1, from coordinate 26,622,375 downwards.
TAGGAACCACCAATGATCACCGTGAACTTGGGCACATTAGCACAAGCCACCGCCGTCACCATCTTGGCGCCATTCTTGGCAATGCCGTTGGCCTCCGCATCGCGACCCACCATAAAACCTGGAAGAGATTAGAGATAAGTAGTAATTATATATAGATTTTGATTAATATAAGTAATGTTAGATCGTAATCATTATAGACCTCAATTTTGGATTGTAATCATTAATTTTGAATATAAACAATAAATCCAAGTGTGATAAATACTGTAATAATGGCTCTTGAATGCGTTGTGATTATTTTATAAATGTCGAGATCATAGATGATATAGATTTTTCATGTAATTAGTTTATATTGTAAGAGGGTTAATTAAGCTACTTTCCGATGTTATTAAATGAATTTTCTAGCACTCACCTGTAATATTCTGCAGAAAGACAAGAGGAATCTTGCGCTGCGCACACAGCTGTATGAAGTGGGCACCCTTGAGAGCGCTCTCCGAGAAAAGCACACCGTTGTTGCCCACAATGCCCACAGTGCGTCCGTAGAGCTTGGCAAAGCCGCAGACCAAAGTCTCGCCGTAGAGCTTCTTGAACTCGGTGAAACGACTGCCGTCCACAATGCGAGCGATAACCTCGCGCACATCGAAGCTCTTGGTCAGATTGGGACCCACAATGCCGTACAGTTCGCGTGGATCGTAGACAGGTTCCTCTACAGCATGCCCAGCAGACGATGTAGCGACGCGGAAGTTCTGCTGACTGGATTGCAGCAGCTGATCGTTGTAGTTGTTGGTTGCCGGCAGATTCAAGTTGCTGACCACCTGACGCGCCAAGTACAGAGCATGCTCATCATCCACTGCATAGTGATCGGTGACGCCTGAGGTCTTGCAATGGAGATCAGCACCACCCAAATCCTCAGCTGAAACCTCTTCACCCGTGGCCGCCTTGACCAATGGTGGACCGGCCAAGAAGATGGTGCCCTGGCGCTTCACAATGATGCTCTCGTCGGCCATGGCGGGCACGTAGGCCCCGCCAGCGGTGCAGCTACCCATGACAACGGCAATCTGTGGTATGCCCTGGGCGGACATGTTCGCCTGGTTGTAGAAGATGCGACCGAAGTGTAGTTTGTCGGGAAACACTTCTGCCTGACGCGGCAAATTGGCGCCGCCGGAGTCCACCAGATAAATGCAGGGCAAGCGATTCTCCTGCGCGATCTCCTGGGCACGCAGATGCTTTTTCACCGTGATGGGATAGTAGCTGCCGCCCTTGACAGTCGCATCGTTGGCCACCACAACGCACTCGGTGCTGTCAAGGCACGAAGTTAATTTAATGCTCTATTTAAGATACTGCAGCAACCTACCCACAGACTCGACCCACGCCGGTGACAATGCCGCCGGAGTTGACCACCTCGTCGCCATACAGCTCGTGGCCAGCCAGTGTGCTCAGCTCGAGGAAGGGGGATCCTTTGTCGAGCAACAGATTGATGCGCTCCCTGGCCAACAGTTTGCCCCTGGAGGTGTGGCGTTCGTTGGCTTTATCACCGCCGCCGGTTAACACCTGACTGGTCACACTACGCAGCTGTGTGACCAGCTTGCTCATCTCGCTGGCATTGTCCTGCAGAGCGCACATTAAGTTTAGTAATCGATGTATGCAAATTGTTTATACCTTGAACTCGGCCGATTGCTTATCGACTTCGGTGGTCAGCACATTGGCATCGCCCACATGCAACAGACGCGTCTGGCTGCGCATCAGCTGTGCAGGCAACGAATGCCGCAGAAATTGGGCCAGTGGCAGCTTCAGCATGTTGAATGTGGTGTATAAATAAAAGGAATTACGAGGAGCGATCACAGTAGCTGGCTGGAAAGTTGCTGTTACGTCAGGTGTGTGCGCGGCGTGAGCGTCAACTCTGGGCACACTAATGTCGCGATCAGCTGTCATGCAACTGGCGCCATCTCCCGCAAAGCTTAAAAACTACCAGACATTTTAGCGCCCTTTTAATTTAATTAACGTTGGCTTTTTTGTTGACATTGTTAGATTTATTTGGTTTAATTCTTTTTAATTGAACTTGTGAATTGGTAACGCAATAATTTGGACTATAACGACAACAAATTGTGATTGTGCATAACGCTCTAATATTTATATATCTGTGTGTGTGTGTTTGTATTTATATAAATATAGGATTTTATTTTCAATATTAGTATAATTATAATTACTAGGTGTAGGATTTGTAATTTAATTAGTTAACACTGGCTAAAACAATCACATGACAAACATAAACGTTGGCTTTTTTTCATTTATTACTATTAAAATTTGAATTATGTTTGTTATTTATATAAAAAACTATACGTAGATAATTTAGATTTCTGTAGGTTGGTTGATCCTTAAAGCATTCCAAAAAATTTTACTACAAAAATATAACATTCATCTTTGCCGCAGATCTCACATTTTTGATCCGATGATCGCGTCATGCTCGAATTCCCTCCTAAATAGTTTTTGTTTTTGGCTTCACTTAATCTTAATTTTGTGTAGCTTCAATTTAAAGCCAAGCACCTCGCTCAGCACACCGGAGAGTGCCGATAGGATGACCACCTTGATGGTTGTGAACAGATATGGATTGGCACTGAGACCAGAGATCTTGAATGGCGTTTCCAGTTCCTTAAGCAGATCAGCTGCCAGTTTTAGTACACTATTTGAGACCATTAATTCCTCCTTTTTCTTAGGTTTCTGCTCAATTTGCAAATACAAATTGATTTGTTCGGTGATCAGCACCGATACGCTGCGATATTTATGCTGAATCTTCTGGCCAAGCGTCATAAAGCGCAGCAAATAGATGCCGATGGTAATAGACCAGATGAGGGCCTCCAGCGTAAGATGCGTGTGCAAATGCACCGAATCCTTTAGCCACTCGACGCTGAGAAAGGCCAACAGCAGCAGCGTAACAATAAATGCGGCCGACACAATAATATCCACCGAACGCTGTGGACCGCGTTTCTGCAAATACGTTACTTGATTAGATACGATTTAAGTTTGTGATTTGTTGAGCTACCTTGAGATAGGAGCGCACACTCAGCCAGGTCTTGATGTTGCGCACTTTGTTGAGCCGAAAGTGTGGCAGATTCGATTTTCGAGCGCGTCGCGAAGAAGTCAAGTGTGAAAAGAGTTTGGCATACAGAAAACTACAAAGAAATCGCGATTAACTAAAGTATTCTTAGCATTATCAAGCTACTAGTTACCGCTGCTTAAAGGTGCGCTCGGCCACGGCAAAGATAATGAATAGGATGAGTGTGAGGCACAATCGCTGTATAAAGCCCAAGGCCAACACGGTGCGTTCCCATTGTGCCTCGCCGAAGGCGAAGCCCAAGAGTGTAAAGAACGAGGACGATGACTTCTCCCACAGCAGCTGCGGCATATAGAAGTAGCTGATCTCGCTGCCCTTATCCGCGTCAACGATGATCTGAAAGCGAGCAAAGCATGATTTTACATTTCCATTTTGCTAATCGAAACACGTACCTCGCACAGTCGACAGAAAGTGGGTATCAAAGTCAGCAGGAAAGAGAAGAAAACGCCAATGTAAATGTAATCGTTGGTCACGCCCAGCGAATCGACGCGTTCAATAATGCACGAGGCAATTTCCAGTACCGACAGTTGTGCCTTCTTTGTGTCGCGCTGATCCCAAATGGTGCAACTAACTGTGGAAATCGCAATGCAATTAAATAAGTCATTTTTGTTTGCATTACAGTTTTTAAAAGTATTTTGCAAAAACTTTAAAATCTGGAAACAATGGGGCAAATTTCATAAAAGCAAATCTCGATTCATTTCATACAATATTTGTAGCAAACGAAATAGTTTAAATAATAAGTATTTTCTATTTTGGTTGCAACTGATAAATAAGTAATTTTTGTTAAATTGCTTAATACAAATTATTGTGCAATTTGTATCCATATAAGCATTTATTACTTATAAGTTGCAAGCAATATGAAAATAATTTGTAATATTATTTTTAGCCTTTGAACACTGATAAAGGCACTTCAATTTATCGAGATTTTGTATCGTTTAAGCAAAAATTAAAGTAGTCTCACTCACTGCGATCCATGCTGCTGTGTGGATTCAGTATAGTTGTGGGTGTTATGTCCAGCTCGGGCAGCTCCTCGTCGCTGCAAGGCTGATGCTTGTAGGCGCCATCCGACTGTTCCAACTCGGAGGTGTAGCTGCAGTCCTCGCTGTTCGTGGTGACGCCCAGCCAGTCGGTGGCCGATGTGTTGCACTCTTGTGTGCCTGCTGAAGCAGGACTGGATATGATGTCCGCATCGTCGCATTCATCGGACTCCGCACAGCTGCTAGTTGATTCGTGCGCAGCTTTATCGACTGACTGCACATTGTTGATGTTGGCCGTTGAGCTGCTGGTGCTGCTCACATTGAGACGCAAACGCAGCTGATTTGGCTGTGAGATGGCTGGTGTTGCAACACCCGAGTTGCCGCCAACATTGGGCGAATGATTGTTGTCCTCGCCGCTGGAACTTTTGCCATTCAGACTCTCGAAGCCGTCGTCCTCGCCGATGCTGCGACGTGTGCGATAATTGGGCTCCAAGCGTGCGCCATTTGGCGATGGCGTTGCGTTGCTCACCTCAATGCTGGACGAGGGCAACTCATTCTGATCGAAGGTGGCACAAATCTGTATGGGCGTGTGCCAGTTGACGTTCCGCTTCTTCTGCGGACTGTCGGCCACAACGTTTGCCACCTTGCGCAGCTCGTAGAGCGGGTCGGGGAGCGTGGTGCTGTCAGCAGCAGCAGCAGCAGCGGCGGCTTTATGATGCACGGTTATGGCAGTTGTGGTTGCAAACGACTCCTCACTGGGCACCGACGTACAAGTGCAAGGTTTAGGCTCGCTTGCGGGCTCCACGTTGATAGGCGTCACTTTGGCACGTCGCGTACTCAGCGTGTGATTGCTGATGTTGGGCTGAGCAAGCTCTGCTTCCGGTTGTCTCACGCTGCAGATCACAATAATAGATTAATAAATGTGTTCACTGTGCCTGCATTGAACTCAAAACTTGCCGCACAAATTTTTTGCGTCGTCGCAATCGCTGCTCCCGCGGCGCATTCGCTTTCTCCGGGTAGTTCGTCATGGAGATGCGACGCAATTTGCCTTTGTTGCTGCCGCCGGACGATGTATTGGTGGCGACTATCTGCGAGTGTATTAGGCTAATCAGCAGACTCAACGCACAGGGTATTAACAAGGCGCTCAGCAGATCGGCGCTTTCCTCCGACTGCTGTTTATCGGCGAGCGCGGCGCTCGAACTGCCATTTCCTTGCTGCTCGTAGACGAGCGGCGCAATGCGATTGCTGTGCAGAATGTATATGGCCCAGTTGATTAGTTGTGTGATGTACAAGCAGAGTATGAAGCCAAAGGCGTTCGGTGTCGTCTGCTTCACCCACCATTGTGCGTAGAGTGGCAGCAACAGGTAACGTAGTATGGCCAAACGAATTACAGTGAGCAGCGTTTGCTTGGGCTTCGCTTTCGGAAATGTCGAACCTATTGCATAGAAACACATTAATTAATTAAGGAAATTGTTTTTAGTTTGTGATGTTTTTGGGTACCTCGCACCAAGTCCACATCGATGAGTTCCGTTTTCAACTTGGTATTCTTCAAGTTGACGCTATTGAAGCCATCTAAAATGCGCTGCTCTACTGTCTTCTCCCATTCTTGCTTATCATAGGTGCCGATTCTTTTCTGGTACCTAAAAAAACAAAATAATAAACCAGTTGAGCTATGCGACGCTTGAGAATGTTGTAAACTGCATACCATGCGACAATTTCATCCAATTTCATAGTAAAAATGACATAAACCCCGCTAAATTGTCACGCGCCCTGCTGCAAGATCAACAAAAGAAAGATGATTATATTAAATATGTTATACAATTACAGTCGTCGACTCGTCAATTACTTTGAGCAGTTGGAAACTGTGCTGAATACTTTAATTCTTGGATATTTCTATACCCGCTATCTAAAGGGTAGAAGGGCATTTATAATTGGTTAGAATCAAAACTGTGCTGAATACTTTAATTCTTGGATATTTTGATACCCGCTATCTAGATGAAGGGACATTTATTAATTGTTGGAAATTGTCCGTTTGTCCGTCTGACTATAAAACACTGAGCTTTCTTATCATTGCATGCTCATCAAGTTTGTTTTCGAAAGGGAACACAACCTCTTGCGTGCTTACAAATTAAAAGGAAACCTAGAATTTACATTAATCACTATAAATTTTTTATAATTCAGCTTTAATAGAATAAAAGTAACAATTTGACAGAACGAATATCAAATGCAGCTGCGCCAGCTTTGGTCACAGTAAACTGTGTTGTACTTTTCATAAAGTTAAGGGCATCGTTTAAAATACACACGTAAATTCAACAAATTTAATTTAGTTACAATTGAATAAAGAACTTAAAAACATTTTTAAATAAGTAACAAAATAGGAGGGAGAAAAAAATAATTAACAGGTATTTCATAGTCGAGCACTCACGTATCTAGCTTAACTTGCTAATTCATGATTACTGCAGATTGGATCGGTTTTCTAGTTAGGCGAAAAAACATTGACGAATGCGCAGCTTGTTGAGCAGCTGATTTGATTTCGAAACAGGTTTTCGTTGTAAGCCGGTTGCAACGTTTTTTTAAATAAACAGAAGAGGAAGTGTGAGTCTTACATTGTCGCCACCTGCAATTAGCTGACAAGAAGTTTTCCACCACAAAGGGAAAATCCCCTAGATATGGGGTCTACTAATTCTTTATAACATTGATTAGCAGAAACTCGTTTAAATGTGCTTTAAATAGTTTGGGGTTTTTTCGAGCATTATTTGGCTTGTACACTGAAAGTAGGGTATTAAGTTGGCGCCTATTGCCTATTGGAAGTGCATGCAAATGGTGCAGCTACCAAAACAATTAAAGCAGCTGATAACTTTCACCTTCACATTGATATGCGATAACGAGCTTTAAGCGAGCTGAAGACAACAACAACGAAATTGGTAAAACAAAATGGTTATTGGCTCTGTTTTCGCGGCGAGCCGTTATAACAAATACAAACTATGTTGTGTACTCATGAACAATGTCAAATTTAAGAAAAACACGACACAAACATTCTTGTGTATATTTTATGGCTTTGGTATTCTATGCGCTCTGCTGGCGTTTTTGAGGCAAAGAGTTCAAGGTGAACAATTTCATATGTTGCTGGGGGCACTATATAGTTGCACTTATGCAAATATGTTGAAATCAATGCACATTGCATTCATCGATTTGTTGTTTACCTGAAATTTAACACAAAATGCTAATCGATTTTATGCACTTCTTTGGAGAGGCGCGCAGTGACTTTGGCGCTGTTTAACACCAGCACTTCTATGTATTTCAATTAAACACTTTGAATTTTGCATGCACTACGCGTACCAGCGTTTTTCCGTTGGTGATGCACTTGCATTGACGTCCGAAATTAATTGAATTACAAAAATTTAGCACGACAAAACGTCTTCCCCCTGCAAAATTTGGAAGATATGTGTTACTGTTGTGTGAGACCGAACCTTGCAAAAAGACAACAAGAAAGGCGGAAAATAGTTTGGTATTTGCAAGTATTTGGTCACTCTAAGCATATCGATATTTCTCACTTGTCAGCTGTTTGGTTTTTATCGATATTTATGTTCTTTCGTTAGTTATTAAATAACGGTTATTTGCATTGAAACTTAATACGATAAGAATCAAAATAAATGGAAATTATTTTGGTTTGTTTTTGATTAATATGTTTATGTTACCAAAAGGGATATTGCTGATATTAATTATAAATTATTTATAACTTTATTTCATGCACGGCTATTTCTGCACTCAGTTGTTATTCATAAGTTTCAATTTGGTTGGACTTCAATGACGCCCATGTGGTCGCAGCTGCTGCTGTGATTTTGTGGATATTTTAGCATTTCGTAATTACTCTTAACACTGTCATTCGTGACGTGTATATATATAGCAGCGTGTGTGTTGGTACTTTTGCATGTTTTGTTTTTACAGGAAGTTTCGTAAGACCACCGACCGCCTGTCTCGATATATGTACGTTAGCGTATATACAAATCTTGAGATGCATAAACAAAGAAGTGCAACGCAAAGCGAACGTCGCACGAAGAGTACTCGCTCATTTTGCCAAAAAGAAAATCGAATTTTCACCATACTCTTTGAATGATCATGCAGCATCCCGTATCTCTCTCTGTCGTTCATTCCGATAAAAGCTATGTGAGTGGCAGCGTGTGTGTGTGTGTGTGTGTCGATGAAAAAGCTATAGAAAGCCCACGAAATATAAGATCCCTAAAGCTTGACGGGGGCCTCTTGATTGGGATGGAATGTTCACCAAAAGTCTTTCAGTTGCGAGCGGACCTCTGCACGAAGTGGAACAAAAATTGACAAACTAACAAAGAGTACAGTCCGCGGAAAACATTCAATTAATAGCAAAAAATATATATAAATATATGTATATATTTATATATATATAATCTAATTTTCTCATATATATACCCCCTAAATGTATGTATAATTTTGCCTGTATATATATGTATGTATGCGCGCAAAATATATGTATTTAGTGTACGCGAAAGAAATACGATTTTGTCAACTAAAAATAGTGCCTAAATTTTGAAATTATTATAATTTTTTGTTAATAACGACACAACGCTGCTAAACGACGAAAATAAAAGCAAACCACTTTAAATCCAAATCAATTTAAAGGGATCTATAATAATTTACAATAAAAGCAAATCTATCAACACACACGCACGCATGTTTGAGTTAAGAGTTTGAGAGAAACCCAACAAAAAAAAAAAAAAAATAGAAGAGTAATCGCAACGGCCAAGTAATTAGATTAGAGCGTATTGAAAGGCAGTCGAAAGATGACTTTCACGCGATTAAAAACTCTGACATTGCTCGTGTGTACGTTGCTGGCACTCAGTTTTCCCGGATATGTGAATTGCGCTAACAAAAAAGGATCATCATCATCATCACAGCCAGCGGCGGCGCCGCTCGAGCCCGAGGCCGTCATCGAGGAGGTCAATGCCAAGCAGTTGGAGAAGCTCTTGGCCGACAAGGATTACGTTGCCGTCTTCTGGTGTAAGTACACAGTACGCACACACACACACACACACACCCACACACACACACACAAACACAGAGCAGTTGTTGTTGTAGCTAGTAATGGCCGAGATCCGGGCGCACGATACGAGTATAATCCTCCTCTCAAGCAAAACGCACGATGGCCATGCGACTCGAAATAGTAACAGAAGCCATATTATATAAATTTTCTCTAGTGAAAATTCTAAAAATTCGCATACAAGTGAAAATATGTGAAAAATTTCGTTGTACGAAATGTCTTTAGATTTTCATTCGGTTCAGTTTTTTTTTCATTTTGCTTCTCGTTTTTTTTCATCTCGTTGTTTTTTTTTTCTTTTTGTTGCTGTTTTCCCCCTTGCGCTATCTTGGTGTTCTGTTTATGAGTAGAAATCGCCTTTGGCTGTGAGAAATTGCCGACGTTGTTTGTTCTTATTTGAGTGCCTTCTTTTTTTCGCAATATGTGTGTGTGTCGCCAGCACAGTTTTTGTTGCTTTCGCGTCGACGCATTTGGCGCAAACTCTTTGAGCTGGCTAACTACAAAAAAATTGGCCAAAAAACGAGAACTTTGACGGCCCAAATCCCTCCAGTTGCGATTCATCAATATACTATAGAGTATTTCATAATTAACTCAATTGGCTAGAAGTTTACTTTCTCCGTTGCGGGCAGGAATTTCTATTTTATGTACGATCATTAAATTTTTAATTGAATAATTTTAGCACATAGAGAAATACGCGCATTTCACATAAACAAAAGCCCGCAGGGTTATAATTTATCAGATTAAAAATAGCTTCCATAAACATGCTAATCACCTTCGGCCATTGGATATTGTTTCGCTCAAAAGCCAAAAACGAAGGTTCTTTTTATTTTTCGTCTATCCATTCATATTTTGCCATGTACTCGCATATATTCAAATATATATATAGTATACATATGTATTTTTAATTGTACAAATTGACTTCAATGCCGCCAGTTAATATAGAAATTATCTTTTTTTGGGGGGTAAATCATCAAAATGCATTTGGGAAAAATTCTCAATAGCATTGGAGCAGGCCTGAGAACGCAACGCCTACCATATTCCATAAATGCTTTTGTTGACACTGAAAATATATATTTTTCCAACTCAATGACTTATACAAACAAACAGAAACACAGAAAGAGCGCAACTGAAAAAGAAGGCAACAAATAATGCGATGAACTACGCAAATGGCAGCTCATTGAATTTGGCATAGAAATTGGCAATAAAAATCAACAGCTGTTTGTTTTTGCGAGCAAACGCTACGGTATTAATACGATTGCAAAGCGTTGTGAAAATATTGCTAACAGATATTACTTGGCTGTTACAGCTACACTACAATATCATCATATAATCAAAGACAATTCATCGCATGGCATATTACGTATACGCAAGATGGACAGCGCATCTGCTCCATGTACTTGACTTGGCCATAAAACGCCATAAAAGCAACCAAAACAGACTGGCGGACGCTCGTGGTAGCGTAGCTGAAGTGTTTCCTGCGCGTTTACGCAACAAATGGACTGCAATTATACAGACTAGATAAATATAGATAAAATCCAGTACAAACCGATTAAAAACCAAATTAGTGCAGATCAAATTTAGCATTGTTTAACAAATAAAAAGAGGGCGAAAAACTAAGTTGGTGTGTGGGTAGCGAGGGGTCTTGCAGCGTGATTGATTACTACACACTTCGTAGTAGACTGCGGCATTGCTAGGCTCACAGATACTCTGTTACAAACGCTTCACAGATTGTTTAATTGTTTCTGTCTTAGCTGGTAACAAGTCTCTCTTGTTTTTGCTGGCACTTCTCTATTAGCTGTCGGTTTACGAGGTATTTGGCAAATTTGGCCAATGAATAATTATGTATTTTTACTACACTCAGATTGTATAATAGATTGGGCGTGCAACCACCCAAAACCGACAAGAGATGACGAAGTACGCCGCCAACACAACACAACAGAACACAAAACGGCAGAAGATCTTTTGTGCTTCTGTTGAATGCATTTCCCTAATCGCGCCTGCATTGGATTTTTATGAATTAATTTAGCAAAATGCCGTTGGCAGTTGTGCACACACATTAATGGTAGCTGCCTTATAAGCCACATGAATACAAACGAGTACTCGATGCAATTGCTCTGCTGCTGCTGTCATTTCATTCACTAGCCTGGGGCTGGGACCCAAAATGCCATTAGCGGTTCTTGCTCTCTCTCTATAAATGTGCGACTTGAAGCGGGAGGCTGGGCGCAGAGCAAGTAGGCGAGGGGGCACTACCGATGATGCATCCGCAACTGCGATGAATAATCGCGACAGCATTTGGCGTCACACGCGACAGTTGCTAGCCGTCAATTGATGTTGGTATCTTTATGCAGTTTTATCTGCGAATTCGCATTATTAATTGTACGCACACACACATGCGAATATTTGTTAATTGTTTTTGTTGTTGCACTTTGCAGATGCGCGTAGCTGCGTCACCTGTGATAAGGTTTTAGCGGAACTCGAAAAAATCGACGATGACACCGATTCATTTGGTGTGGACTTTGTGAAAATTAACGACAAACGACTAGCTAAACAATATGGCATCAAGAACTTCCCCGCGCTCACCTACTTCAGGTAAGAACAACCACTGATGTGCCTAAATATTTAAGAGTGAATTTAGAATCTCCAAACGAAATGAAAGCAAAAAGAATTATTGTGCATATTAGTGTTACTTTGAGTAGCGTAAATTTCCACCGAGATTATTTGCGTTAGTTTATCTAGCATAAATTACTTTATTTAATGGATGTATAGAAACGTCGATATATGCGCATAAAAATTATGAACAATTTCTCTTAACATTTTGAGTCGTTTATCTTGAACTGAATAAATATACACAAAGACTACATCGCTGTGTTCTACAACAACTTGCGCAGGGAAAAGGAGCCAATCATCTATGATGGCGACCTCATGGACGAGGAGGGCGTGCTCGATTTTCTCACCTCGCTGGAGGCCATGGATCTGCCCGACCGCATCGAGGAGGTAAACGCCAAGATATTGCATAAGATTATCGAGGATACCGATTTTGTAGCCGTGCTATTCTGTGAGTACCCATTACGTTCACAACTTACGCAACTCAAACTTTTCTTACTCAATTTATATCTATCAATCTCTGATCAATTACAATTACTATTTATTCATTATTGGTGGAACATTCTGATTATGTTTACTTCAAAGCAGTTGCAGTTTTTAGCGTACAATTTTAAAATCCAAACACAAAGCAAAAAGCCGTTAAGCTCTCTTGTGACTAAAATTCATGACAAACTTAGGTACAAAACTATAATATTTAACTGGTATTTTGTACATAAATATGGATAACTAAATTGTATCTGTATCGTGTAACTAACGGCGCCATTTTAATATCTATATAACTTAACTTTAAACTGTACTATACTATAAACTATACTCTACTCTATTATACTATACTATAACTATACTATGCTAAGTAATGATGGTTCTGTGCCTTTTGACATAAGCAAATATTGTATTCGTATGCGTTGTATCTATTCAAACGACAAACAGGTCCTGATCATGAAACATGCCCACCCAGGGTAATGGGTAAGTTTGTGCATATGTTATTCAGGTTGTTCTTTTGACTTGCCCCCTCCCCTTTTCCCTTTTCCCTTTCCCCTCTACCTCCACTCCCCAATCCTACTCCGATGATCTTTCATTCCCAACGTTCTGCTGATTAAAACCCCTGTTAAATCCTCGTTCATTTTCCCTCTAAATCAGTTTTCTCCAACAACAGTAAACTACATATGCACAAAAGCCTCACAAGAAACCACGCCGTAACGTAATGCCAATGTATCTATATGTAAATATATATAACATTTTCCCTCTTCCTATTGTAAATGTGTTGAACTAAACTCGGCTGACAAAACATAACTATACATCGTATCCAAATCAAATTTTAGGCATTTAGGGATTTGCAAATTTTAATCTAATTGAAGCATATTGTTTGAGATCTTATTTTGATCAATCAAAATGTGGAACAGTTTAAATCAAATTAAACTTTTTATTTATTTAAAAAATAGAGAAGAGTAGAATAGGTTGTTAAGATTATCTACACAATGTAGTACTTCAATAATATATTCCAAAACGTACTTGCTGATCCATGAAGTTGTACTCGCGTGCATTCCATGAGTTTGAGGGGTTTTGGCGAACAAAACACTTTGCTAAATCCCCCAGCGGAACGTTAATAAATCACGTAGCTCTCATTAAGAAAAGACTTTTTCTTAAACCTAGGAGATCTTCGCGAAATACTCTTATGTATATACACACATATAATATGTATATTATATTGACAATTTCCGTTGCCTTAAAATAAATAGAGCATTTTATATGGCACAGATTTGCGACAATATGATCATTAGTCCGATTATGCCTTTTAGAGAATGCGCACATATTGTGTGTAGTTAGTTGATGAACATTTAACTGGCAAACAAATTGGCATATATCAAACAACATAAAAACACGCAGAGCAGAAACAAATAAGAAGAGTAAATAAATAGATATTACGTATACGTATAAAAATAAGATTACAACAACACAAATGTCTGGGCTTTGCGCCAGACCGTGTTTGTGGCCCCGGCCGTTGGTCGCAATCAGCCCAACCGACCAAGTGCCACTCGCATGCAGAGCAAGAAAACAAAAACTAAAAAAACCAGCTAGAAAAAAACACATCAAAAGCCAACAAAATCAAATTTCGGAAACCGTCAGTTTGTCCATCTGTCAGTCGCAAAAAAACTGGCAATTTGTAGCTGCAAATCGATATGTGTTTGCCACATGAGAATATCGAGCATAAATTACATTTATTTATATATAATTGTTCAGCAGAATTAGACGTAGGAATTGCATGTGGCAAGCTGTTTGCCATAGTTCATGGAACAAAGAAAAGGAAATGGATTTGAGTTGATGCCGTGGCAAGCATAAACTTAACTTTGTATGGCCAAACGGAATATGTATTGGCTTTATAAAGCGGCGGCAGCAACAACAAAAGTTTTATTTATCTAATGTTGTTGTTGCTCTTGCTTTCGTCGTTGCTGTTGTTGTTGTTGTTGTGTTTTTCAACACATCTGAGCCACCTACAATTTTGTTGGTTTATAAATAGGCACTCGAAGCAGTTGGTTGGCCAACAAAATGATTTTTCGCTGCTGTTATTTTTGCTCAATTTTCAAACAACTAACTGTATACGCGCGTGCATATATAGATACACACACTCACACACACTCGCACACACACACACACACGGGCAAGCTGAATTCGTATTGTATATGAATAGTACATGTATTTTTATCAAGCGCAGACAGCACACAAAGGTCTTCGCATAGATGATCAGCATGTAGGTGAGACAAGAACAGCATATTCTGCCTTCTTGCGCATCCATTGTTCTGCCCGACATTTCTGTCGGAAATTCTCAGTGCACCACGCGATATACCCTGTATAAAGAGCACTTTCGCCAGCTAGCAAGTGGTTTAAACACAACGGGTTGTTCGACCACTGTAGTTCAACTTCAAAGAGAATAGTATCGGTTATCTTACTAAACAAATCGTAGTTCTTTTGGTAATAATATAAAAATTGTGAGCTTCAAGATAGTATTTTAAAGCATTAAATATTTGCCTCAAATTTTACAATATTACTTTTTTTGATTGGAGACTTGACAGAATTAATTTTAGGAATTAGTTTTATTTCAAATACAAACTTTATATTTGCCTTACGCTTTAAAGAAGCGAAATAAATTGTATTTACATTAGGAGTTTATACATTTTAAATAAATTAGAATCTGTGTTCAAATTATTTAACAACATAACAATTAGATACACGTGTTAAATGCATAGGTAAAGTACTTTTAAAATGTTGTATACAATTAAATTTAATTGCAAAATTCTTAGTGTTCTTCGTAATATGTTAAATATTTTTTATTTTACAAAAATATAGTTATTTAGTTAGCAATTTAGATGATGTATACAATTAAATTTAATTACAATTTTCTGAGTGTTTTTCGTAGTATAATAAATATTTGTTATTTTGCAACAAGATAATTGTTTAGATGACTATAACAAATAGAATTCGCATATTAAAATATATATATAAATCAATATGAGAGCACATCACAGGGTATCTGGGGGTGCAGTATCGCCGGCGGCAGTCGTATTTTTTGTGCTGTGCGCTTAGAGCTGCAGACAGACAGCAGTTTTAATTGCTTTTGCATACAGCAATACATCAAGATGCTGGCGCACACGAGCCGGCATGGATGTCATTATGGGCAGCTCTTTAGTTGCAGCCAAATGCAATTTTACATAATATTACAAAATATATAGTACGTATAGCGAGCAGTACAACTGCGTCTGTGTGTGTGTGTGTAGGAGCCGACTGACTTGCACTATTTTTAGTATTTGACCAAGTCTGCCGTAAAATTTCATTAATGCATTTTGCATACTAAACGCAAATTTACAACGAATAAGAACTGTCAAAACTATAAACATAAACATGTTTAGTCACTGTCGCCATACAGTAATGTACTTCTGCAAGTGTGTGTGTGTGTGTCTGTGTGTGGGTGTGAACATATGCGTGTGCAGGCGTGTGTGTGTGTGTGTGGCCTTGCCACCTTGGCGACACCCACTCACCCAGGCAAATATATTGCCTTCAATTTATGAATTTTCAACGAGAAAATGTTTCGCTTTGGCTATGCTAAATTGCTTTAATGTCATTATTATAGAATTTACAGAGATTTCAAGCAATTAAATACAAAATATTAAACAATAAAAAAATACTAGAAGCATAACACAATTTAAATGTAATAATTTGCAAAATATAGCCCAAGACTAGTGCAGAATAAATATTTTATTTTATTTGACTACGCTTGAAGCAGTTCGAATTCTTTAACTTGAACCGAAGTTGTCGTCTTTAGGGCAGTCTACATAGCGGATATATACTGACAGCTGCCTGGCGATGACTAAAACATCTGATTTCTTCCAAATGCACTTGCTTGAGAATTGAATTTATGGCCGCATTTAAAAGATATCAAATATTACGTATACGCGGCGCATGCCAAAGCAAAAGCTTGCTAAAGTCGAACGCAGAAGCGAATCTGATAAATCTAGAGGGCAAAATAGAAATGTCAAGAAACGGAGCTTTCGTTTGGCAAACATACGAAAGCGAATTGTCGATTTCTCTGCATTTTATTTATAAGCAGCAAGTTTTGTTGTCTTTTCTTTTGGGCACTTTGAACAATGCTTTTGTTCATTGTATTTTATTTCCTTTACAGCGCATTTTTGCAACAGGTTGTATACGAAAACAGATTATTATTATGATTACCAATCTGTATTTCTGTTCTCTCTCTCGCGCTCACGCTCTGTGGCTCTATTCGTGTTATTTTTGTGTAAACAAAAGCGTATAAATAAACAACAATTTGATTTGATTGGGTAATGCGATTTGCAACACCATTTGCTGGCTACCAAATGGTCTAATACAATTTCCAATTGCATCGAGCTTACTCTATACTATACAATACTATACTCGTATTCCTGTTCAATTCTATTCTTGTCTTGCATGCGAACCATTGTCGTGAATCTCTTTTTTTTTTTTTTCTTCTTCTTGTGTACTTGTATTAACCTTAACCTTACAGCTGCATACGAGAATGATACGATAATACACACAGCGTATAATGCCTACATAATGTAATTTTGTAAAGATCCCTCTTTTAAAATCCTCGCCCGCCCAACACAACAATTAAATCGAATCCAATTCAATAATCATAATCAAAGCAACAAGCGAAACTAAATGTGTACCTGCAATTTGTTGTCAAGTCTTCTGTCAACCTATCGATGGACTTGCTGTTTGCTCTAATATTATCGTAATATACCGTAATCGTCTCATCAGATAAACAGCAATGCCGCAAATGCGCCAAGGCCCTGCAAGAATTGGAGAATATCGACGACGAGGCCGATCAGCTGGGCATTGGCTTCGTCAAAATACACGACGAGGCATTGGCCGACGAGTACAACTTGGGCAATCTGCCGGCATTGGTCTACTATCGCCACCAGACTCCGATCATCTATGAAGGTATATTGAATACCAAACGAACATGGCCCTACCCCTCGAACTCTAAAACTTTCGCGCCCCCACAACACACCCGTCCCACAAAACCAGGCTAATTTGTCTTGCAAATCGCAGGTGAACTGCAACGGGAGGAGGATGTCTTGGAGTGGTTGGTCCAGAATAAATCAACCGGCGACGAGGATGATGTTATCGAGGATGTCACCTCCAAGACGCTGTCAACGCTGATCAGCAACATTGACAACTTGGTGGTGCTATTCTGTATGTATACAAAGCAAATCGATAGGTGTTAGCGATCGGGCGTTAGCAAACGATTCACATCATCTACAGATGATCATGGCAATGATGATTCGATGACCGTGTTGGAAGAGCTAGAACAAATCGACGATGACTGCGATAAGCATGGCATACAGTTTGTGAAAATTGACGATGCCAAGGCAGCAGCCGATTACGGAATCGATTCGGTATGCAGCAATCGATTGCGATTGCGTTAGCGATAGCGATAACGGCAGCGATAACCACGCACGTTCGTCACTTTTGTAGATTCCGGCAATTGTATACTTTGAAAAAGAAATTCCAAACGTTTACGATGGCGATCTCATGGATGAGGAACAGATACTGAAATGGTTGTTGGGACAGTTGGAACGTGATGAGATCGAGGATGTCACCGACGAAATGCTCGACACAATGATTAAAGAGGGACGCGTCATTGCAGTGCTGTTCTGTAAATATAACAAATACCACTCAAACAAAATCCCAATTCCCCCAAGTTGTAGGCAAAGAGTTGGCGCATTTTGATCCATAAGCTGTTTTCCAGACGACAACAACGACAAGAAATCGCAAAAGGTGCTCGAAGAACTTGAGAACATTGACGACGAATGCGACGCTTTGGGCATTACTTTCGTGAAAATCGACAATCCCGAGGAGGCCGTTGAATATGGCATCAATAAAGTTCCTAAACTGATATACTTTGAAAAAGGCATTCCAACCATATACGAAGGCAATCTGGAGGATGAGGAGAAGCTATTGAAATGGCTCGAAGAGCAAACGAGTTCCGATCAAATCGAAGACATCACCGATGAAATGTTGGATTTGATCATTGAGAAAATGCCGCACGTTGCTGTGCTCTTCTGTAAGTGAACACGGATGCATCTGCCAATCCTCCCCCCTCCACCACCACCACCACAATCCATTCATCAATTCACCACAACGAAGGAGCTCGCGAACCGTGTAGATATTGTATAGAAGGCGTTTAGTTGTTGTACTATCTTTGTTTGGGGTGTGTCTGAGTGTCTGCCATGAATGTAACACTGCTCGATGTGCTTCAAAATTGATCAAAATTCTTATAATTAATTTTGCAAGCGCTTCAACTAATCAAACAAAACTAAAAACGGAAACGGAAATGGGAAACAACAAAGGTTGGGTTAGGTTCTATTCCACTTTCTTGAGAGCATTTTTGTAGGTCTGGCATCATTTTGAAAAACGGCCTCTTCCCAATTGGCGTCTGATTTGAAATTCATTGGCGAGGGCACTATAATAATCGTTGGCAATCTTTCGCAGATGATAAAGATCAAAAGAAATCACAGAAAATCCTCGCAGAATTGGAAAACATCGACGATGAGTGCGATCAGAATGATATTGCTTTTGTCAAGATCGATGACGACAAGGAAGCCAAAGAATGGGGTATCGACGAGATACCATCGATTGTACTCTTTGAACGTGGTATTCCACATATCTACGAGGGTGATCTGATGAAAGAGGATGAGCTCCTCGGCTGGCTGGTGCACCAGAAGCGCTATTCCGAAATTCCCGAAGTCACTGACGAAATGAAGGACAAGCTGGTCGAGAACACCGAACACTTGGCGGTCATCTTCTGTAAGCGACAACTTATTCGAATATTTATTTAAATAATGTCATAATAAACTGCCATCTACAGACGATAAGGATGACAAGCAGGACATGCGCATCTTGAACGAACTGGAGAACATTGACGACGAGCTCGAGAAGGAGGGCATCGTCATTGTGCGCATCGACAACGCTGCCGAAGCCAAGGAATATGGTCTCGATCATTTGCCCGCTCTGATCTACTTCGAGAACAAGATCCCAGCGCTGTACGAGGGTGACTTGATGAATGAGGACGAGGTCCTGGAATGGCTGCTGGTGCAGAAAAAGACGGCCACCATTGAGGAGGTCACCGATGAGATTCTGGTCAACTTGATCAATGAACACGAGTATGTTGTCGTCTTCTTTACGGGTCCCTGCGAGCCGGGCGAGTCCTGCGATCACACGCTGAACGCCCTCGAGAGCATCGACGACGAGCTGGACGAGGCTGGCATCATTTTTGTTACCACCGAGGACACCGGCATCGCCAAGAAATACAATGTCAAAACCTATCCACGACTGGTGTTCTTCCGCAACCGTGACCCCTTGCACTTCACTGGCGATCTCGATGATGAGGACGAGGTGCTCGCCTGGATCACCGACGACGAAACCCTTGAGATTCCCGGCAAAATCGAGGAGGTCAACGTCAAAATGTTGGACAAAATTTTGGCTGAAAACGATCATGTTGTCGTCTTCTTCTGTAAGTCCAAAAACAACTCACTTTTAGTTGCAGTTTCTAGAATTAATACTTTCCATTCGTTGAACAGACGCCGAGGGCGATAAGAAGGCCCAGAAGATACTCAACGAATTGGAGAACATCGACGATGAGTGCGAGGAAAAAGACATCGACTTTGTAAAGACGTCCGACGACGATATCGATAAGGAATACGATTTGCCCGGTTTGCCGGCGCTTGCATTTTATAGACATAAGTTTAGAACAATTTACACCGGTAAGTGGCCCGCAGAGTATCTGCAAGATACAATATCTCAACACTCCACAATTCGTTGCGTTGCAGGTGATCTGATGAAGGAGGAGGAGATTCTAGAGTGGGTTATCGATTTGCACGAGTCAACGGCTGATGTTATCGAGTCGGTCGACCGCAAGACACTGCAAGTGTTGATCAACGACGTTGAACATCTCGCTGTGTTCTTCTGTAAGTCGACTGGTATTTCCTAAATCAAATTTGTTTTTAATAATTCGTGTTTCTTAACGTGTTTAGACGATGATGAATGCGAGACATGTGCTGGCATTCTGGAGGAATTGGAGAATATCGATGACGACACCGATAAGCATGGCATTCAGTTTGTCAAATCGAACGATGTGAAGTTGGCCCATGAAATTGGCATTTTCGCATTCCCCGCTTTGGTCTACTACGAGACAGGCGTTCCGATCATGTATGATGGTAAGTCAGACAATCGTAGCCGTGCAGCGATCAGTTTTCAAATGAAATTGTGTTTTGCAGGTAATCTCAAAAATGAAAATCGTGTGCTGCAGTGGTTAATCAATCAAAAGAGTAAGCGTTCTTGTTTCAAATGTTTTCTCTGCTTTCTAACTCACGCTCATAAGCCAAACATTCAATACCAAATCAGTTGAGGGCAACTCAATTGAAATGCAATCAATTCAGAAATAAGATCGCATATCAAGTCCAAGCAAATGTCAAGGATATATCCAAAATCATTCTACCCGTTTACACAGCCATTTATCAAAGTGCAAAAACGTAATGAATACTTTCGATATACGATATACTAGGCAACGATGACGATGGCAGTGATGAGAAAATTGTTAAATTGAGCTATCCTAAAGAAAGTGATGTGGATAAAAGACAAAGATTAAAGCGTCTGCAAAAAACGATACGAAATGAAAGATTACGAAAGCAATCGCGAAATGACGATGACGATGAAGACAACGACGACGATGATGACGATGACGATGACGACGACAAGAGACACGACGATGACGATGATGATGACGACGATGATAATGACGATGGTAATGATGATAATGACTATGACAACGACAATGACGACGAGGACGAAGACGATGATGATAACAATGATGACGATGAGGATGATGAAGATGACGATGATAACAATGATGACGACGAGGATGATGAAGATGATGATAACGACGACGACGAAGACGACGATGACGACGATGATAATAATGATGACGACGAAGATGAAAATGGCGACAATGAAGACGATGACGATGATGACAATGATGACGATGACGACGATGATAACAATGACGATGACGAGGAAGACGACGATGAAGACGATGACGAGAATAATGATGATGAGGACGATGATGATAATAATGATGATGAGGATGATGAAGATGAAGATGATAATGAAGATGAAGACGAAGATGACGATGATGACAACGGCAATGGAAATATTGACGACGACGATGAAGATGACGATGACAACAACGACGATGACGATGACGACGACGACGACGATAACAATGACGACGATGACGACAACAACGACGACGATGATGAGGACGACAATGACAATGATGACGAGGACGATGATGACGATGACAATGACGACGAAGAAGAAGATATCAGCAAGCAAATATACAAGCACAAAGCCAAAGGCAGAACGATACATCGGCTTTCTGATCTATGCGCGGGTCATGTCATAGATGAAATAGGTAATACGTGAATGTGAGTTGCCATTGCCGCACTAACTGCAGTTTTTCTTATTGTTGTGAACTCCTGACCCCGACCCACCCAACAAACATCGTAATCGTAGAAATGTATGCACAGAAACTTTACCATTCTGATTAACGCACACACTACAGCACTGTTTAATTGTCTATCTACAGACTTGGGTAAAAGGAATACAAATAAATATGCATTTCACAAAGGTAACAAATCAGAACAAATCAATACAAATTTAATTGAACAAATACCAAATGTCAATGTGCAGCTTTTGTGCTAAAGCAAATCATCAACAGAAATTGGAGTTGTACACACTGAAAATCACACACACACTTTCTCACACACACACTCACTAAAAGTAGAAACCACGTCAATGTTTGCCCTGGTGTATGTTATACAAGACCCATCCAATGCTTCGATCTCTACCTACAATGTTGTTTGACGTTCCCATTCCTATAACTTCTCTCTTCTTCTACTCAAAATAATACAAAAAAAAGTGAACAAATTTGGTAAAATAATGCAACAAATCATAGCTGACACAATGTTTGAAAAAATATAAAAGAAATAAAAATTATTGACTATAATTTTGAATAATCTTATGAAGAGTTCTTTAATATAATTATAAAAGAAACAAAACCAAAACAAACTACAACATCAATAATATGAACGAGAAATTTGTTAATAACTTGATTGTTTTGATTATTGATATAATTATTATCATTTAATACTTTAAGTAATCGTTTTTATTTGTTAATTATAATTAATACCCGCACTGCTGAAAATAATTACAATTAATTATTTTTAACGGATATGAGAAACGGCAAAAAAAGAAACTAGAAAAATGTACAACGATCGAAAACATTGAAAACAAACTGAATTAGATCCAATCAACCTGTACAGTCAGCATCAAAAGCATTTTGTCAGTTATTAGTTAAACAGAACGATTAATGTTAAAAACAAATCAAATGAATTAAATTAAATTAAATTGTTGTTCATTCATAAAGCACGCTTCTATATACTCTAGTACTTGAACAAGAAATCAATCTATCAAATATTAAATCAAAAAAAAAAAAAAAAAAAAAAATAGAATATATAAAAGAAAAAGAAAATTATACTAACTGCTCTTTGTGGTAATTTCCGAAAGGTGTTGACAAATAAAAGCAACTTTACGACTTTTATTTTGTATTTCTCGCCTACTCTTTTTTATGCACTTTTGTTTACTTTTGATTCTTGTTAGTGATTTCTTAAAAAAAATGTATGAAACAAAAAAAAAAAACAAAACCAAAAAAATACCAAAATTAAGAACTAAACAATCTGACAAAATGTTTTTGTTTGTTTGCTCACAACAGATGACGAATGTTTCTATGTTGGATTGGGTCACGACGGCCATTCAGCTAAGCGCGGCAACAATTTTGTG
Organism: Drosophila rubida; assembly: GCA_035046165.1. Classification (NCBI taxonomy): domain Eukaryota; kingdom Metazoa; phylum Arthropoda; class Insecta; order Diptera; family Drosophilidae; genus Drosophila; species Drosophila rubida. The sequence goes on along the minus strand of JAWNOF010000021.1, from coordinate 26,599,181 downwards.
CCCAACGATTACAAACCATTCCAATGCTGTCCAACCAAATTGGAGAAGTCAACGAAAGTTCCTAAAATGACGGCCCAGCGCATCGGACACGACGGCGACGCCAGCAAGCGTCAAAGTGGCAACTTCAAATTCGCCGCCACATCGAGCACACCCAGCAGCAAACCTGCCCAGCCATCCAAGTCCGTCGTCTCGAAGAAGCAGGCCAAGCGCGTTGCCGACGACGACGACGATGACGATGACGAGGACGACGATGATGACGATGATGAGGATGTGCCATTGGTCAAGGTGTCGTATGCCAACAAGCGTTCGGGCCAGTCGTCAAAGAAGCCCATCCCCAAGCTGCAGCAGCAGCAGGACGATGACGAGTCGGTCGAGGTGGAGAAGACTAAGAAGTCATCCAAGAAGTCGGGCAATAAGCTGAATGTTAAAACCGGTACGTCGCGTAAGCCATAAAGATTAGCCGAATACTACATTTATCACAATCGAATCTAGTCAAAATTGTAAGACACAAACAATGAATTTGTTAACCAAAAAAAAAAAAAATTTAGAAGACATTTTCCGTAGTTCATTCTCAATACGTATTTTGGTTGTTGTGCACATTCACATGCGAAACACACATATGTATGTACATTCATAGAAGTAGCACGCACACACAAAAACACACACAGACATATCTGGAAGTAATTTGATTTGTTTATTTCTCTCTCTTTTTTCTTTGTGTCTTGCAGGCATTAATTTTTTCCAAAATCGACTAAAAAATTTGTATGACCTCATTTTTCAGGATATCTCTCTGTGGGAGTAAGGCAACAGTTTTAAATCTCACTAAAGCAAAACTAAATCAATTCAATTCAATAGATAGCAAAGAAACAAAATCAAAAACTGATTCAATGATTGTATGAAAATCAATGATATGCAATAATTAAAGTATCACGTATACGCACTGTTGTCATGTTGCCCAACTAAAATCAAACAATGTGAAAATTTAACAACAACATGTCTAAGATCTAAGCACAATTCTGTTGTAAAAGCCTTGAATAGCAGGTTTCCATCTAGCTTTAAGACCATAATGTCTGATTTCTGATTGTCATAAATTGTAAGAGCAAAAGACAACAACAATAACAACTACAACAACAACAACAACAACAACAATGAGAGGAAGAAACACATATTGTTAAGAGCTAACTCATTTGGCTGTGTATAAATATCGCAAATTCGAAACATTTAAATGAGTTTTGCCGAGCGAAATGCGTCACTTTAATATTAAATATTACCTACTCATACGACCCCCGCACACCATCTGGAATGTAAATGTTAATAACTAAACAACGAAACCGTACTCTTTGTTCCACGAGTAATGCAGCGGTTAATGCACAATCGAAATGCCAGCTAATTACTTGGGTTAGGCTCGGCATCGCAACTCAAAACTATAAATAACTAAATCACATTTTGTTTGAACTAAACGTACTCGTAACTTTTGGTACTTTTTGACTATTTTCTTTTGAGGCTGCCTCTTTCACAACGTAAACTATGCACATAACTAAAGCAAACTATAACTTAACTAAAATTTGTTGCATTTTGTCAATGGATTTCAAACGCGCAAACAAACTTTGTTCAAATTTAAAGCAATTACTGCAACAACAAACTTACTATTAACACAAAAAAACCAAAAAAAAACAAAAGTAAAAAAATAATAAAATAAATAAGAATCTATTGTCTTCGGTCGGCCGAAGATACAATATCCTAGCAGTTGCATATCGAAGTGAGTATAACCCACCTAGGTGTGCACATTTCGGAATGGATATATAACTAAAATACTTTCAGAACTTCAGGTCTATATATTTAGCTAATAATGAATGAAGGAAATTTTGTAATTAACAAACACGAGAAACGAGAATCAAGTCAATAACTTTTTGATACTACTTACTACTTTTTGTTACAATATACAATTTACATATGTATAAGTCTAAAACAAAACCACAAAACGATAAATATTTTTTAAACAATTTTACAAAAGTGAAGCGCAAACTACAAGAGAACTTCTTACTACTATTTACATAGCCTAACTATACAAAACAAACATATACTCGTTCACCAAAACAATTGATTCTTTGTTGTTGTGGCAATTAAAAAGCAAAAAAAAAAATAAGAAGAGAAACACAAAGAAACAAGCGAAATATGAATGAAATGAATAAATCGAACAAACTCGCTACTACTGATACAAATACAATTCGTATACTTAATATTATGAATGGCTGGCAAACTCTCTCAATGGCCTCGCACTTGCAAATGCCGTGCCATATTCGTTAAACTATGTTTTCTCAAATTTCATTTCACATTTTCTTTGTATATTTTTTTGCCGCTTCCGGCTGGCTAACTGTTGATTTGTTATCGATATTTGCAAAGTATCGAATGCTATTTTCTAATTTTGTAAGTCTTTCGGTAACTGAGAGTCACAATCTTTTTTCTAAGAATTTTTATTAAATCTAATTGTTGTTGAACAGCAGCTGTAAAGATCAAACTGAAAACAAACAATATGTAACTAAAACAATGTATTTTGTTCAAGTTTTCAAACTATATTTTAATATTTTACTTAAATGAACAATTAAGCAATACACGAAATTTTTGTAAATGAATGGATAAATCAATTGTAAATTTCACAATTACGCAATAAACAAATTAGGTTCTTTTTTAATAAACTTAAGCGTTCGCACAAATACAAAACGAAATTCAAAAAAATAAACCTACAAAAATGATTATGTTTTGGTTCTTTCAAGTGGCAATTATTCACAAATTGAATAATTTATGTAAACCTACCCTCTCCACCCCCTAAAAAATGATTTTGCATTATTTTACACTTCTTTTTGTAAACTATGGCAATCGTATTGCGATACAATTGGGTTAAAATATTTTTTTTTAGATTTGTGTTTACATTTTGGAACATTTTCCAGAATGGTTCTCATTTCCCCCAAAAGGAAAAACATTAAAAAACAAATAAATAACTGAAAACATTAAAGTGAATGAAAATCTCATGATTGATTGACCAACTGCAGCCAACAGGTATGTTCGACTATGGAAATCAATGAAGAAGAAATAAAAGAACATATTGAACAAACATAAAATGCATTTAGCAGATACTTAAATTATTATATTTGATATGCAGGTAATCTTGAGAGTAATCAGGACGTGTTCAACTGGATACTGGAGCAAAAGGCCGATCAGAGCATTGAGCTGATCAATCGGGATCAGTTAATTGAATATATAGGCACCAAAGACTTTTTAGCGGTTGTTTTTTGTAAGTATGCACAAGTGTTACGTTAAGGTATATACTATATATGATAAGTGTAGAGCGCGCCCACTAAAAACTGTAACTGCCCAACAACAACAACAAGAAAAACAACAAGAAAAATTACATCAAAATTGTAATCAATTCAGTTTTCCAGCTCAAGCCCGAGTACAATGCTAAATAATATAATCAACATGTTGTTTTGCAGACAAAGAGGATGATCCAGATTCACCGCGTGTGCTGCGACACATTGAGCTTATCGACGATGAGGCTGCCGAATATGGCATTTATATAGTCAAGATGCACGACAAGCTGATGGCCAAGAAATACGGCTACAGAAACCCGCCGGGTCTGACATATTTCCGCAAGGGAAAATACATTAACTACGATGGCGACATCGATGATGAGGAGGAAGTGCTCGATTGGCTGACGAGTCCGGCCAACATGGAAATGACCGATCACATTGAGCAGGTTAATCGCAAGATGTTCGAGAAGATTCGCAAAAATTCCGACTACGTGGCCGTCATCTTCTGTAAGTCGTAAGGGGATGAATTGAAATACACGAAATTAATATTAAATTCTATCGAAAACTGTAGACAGCGATGAGTGCAAGCAATGTCCGCGTGTTCTGGCTGAAGTGGAGCACATTGACGATGATGCGGATAAGGCGGGCATTGACTTCGTCAAGATCGATGACAAGCAAATGGCCAAGGAGTACGGCGTCTTTGCACTGCCAGCCATTGTCTTCTTCAAGCCGACGTCCAAGGAGCCAGTCATATACGCCGGTAAATCAGCCGCCGATCTAAATAAAAAAACAGTTGATTTCATGATATTTGCTTTGCAGGGGATCTTTATGAAGAAGAACAGATCCTAACTTGGTTGCTTACGCAAAAGGATCCAAGTGGAGATGTTATCGAAGATCTCGAAGGCGAAAGACTTGTCCAATTGATCGAAGAGTCTGGCTCGATTGCAGTGTATTTCTGTAAGTTCAATGAGACCCAAAAAACACACACAGAAAGTACCAAAAACGTGCGGTATATTTAACAAATCTTATCAGTCAATTTCAATTTGTTAAGACTATCAATCGTTTACTGACTGCAATCGGTTTGGTGACATAAATTCATATTGAGCACAACAACAGCCGCTGAAATGCGCCAGAGAAAACGAAAACCTCGGCAGGCCGAAGTTCCAATACCCTTGCAGTCAGCCACATGTATAGTTCACTGCGGCAGAAGACTGGGAGACAAAACAGACGGGATCGTTCATCCGACTGCTGGGGATAAAAGGGCATGCCTGTTACTAGTGTGACGTGCTCTGCAAGCGTATTCCGTTTTTATAGCATACTTCGCAGCGCATTCAAATGTTGTCGTCTTAATTTAATTGTGTGTTTAATTCAATTTATGCTCACTCTTTTGCGCAAACAGTTTGCAGTATTTCATTTCTTTTAGGTATTTTCTTAACTTAATCTCTAAGCAATTATAACAGCGCTCAAATGTATCTAACCAACAAGACTTTTTACAACTATTTATATATTTCTATTCAAAAAAAAAAAAAACGAACGAAAATATTTCAACCTCCAAAAAAAACACACTTAAAATAATTGTAAAACAAAACAAACAAACAACAACAACAAAGGGAACAAAACGAAGTGCGATATTTGCAATTCGAAGGCAGCGCGAAAGGCGCGTCTGAAAAAGGAACGCGAACAGCATCAACAGGATGGTGGCACCGCCAGTGCTGCCGCCGCTTTTGGCAGCGACCCAGAGGGTGGAGCAGGCGCTGCCGAGGCAGCTGGTGCAGCTGCGGGCGGCGATGGTGGTGGTGCAGCAACGGATGCCGCTGCTGGGGCCAAACATGATGATGGTAGCGCAAATTCGTGAAAATCTAATAACATTTTTGTATAGCCACCAAAACTGGAATGAGTCCCACCCAAGCACAACAACACAACGCACACATGCATATGTATCTACACCTATACACACACACAAACACCCACACACAGTCACGTCCAACTTGTATGAGAATGTCTTACCCGTATTCTTTGCTGTAGCGCACCTGAGAGTCCCCCCCTTGTCTATCACACACACTCTCTCGCTGTCTCTCTCTCTCTATATATATATATCTTTGTATCTTTAGCTGTCCACTTCTGTTGCACTTGTGCCGTTCTACCTACTTCTGTTTTTTGCATTTGCTCAAAAATACACAAGTTTTCACTCTGCTCCCACTTTGTGCTTAGTTTATTTTTATATATATGTAGTGCTTGCTCGTAGTCTGTTTTATTTGACGCTCCACCCCCCGTTTGTTGTCTAGTGTGCACTCTTTGTTATAATATTTGCATATTGCCGTTGCCCCAAATCACCAATCTCCTCTAGATGCCGATGGCTGTGAGCAGTGCACCAAAGTGCTGGAGGAGCTCGAGAATATTGACGATGATTGCGATAAGCATGGCATTACGTTTGTCAAGACGCGTGATTTCTCCGTCGCCGATGGCTACGGCGTGCACGAGTATCCAGCCCTGGTTTACTTCGAAGGCGGCATACCAAACGTATTTGAAGGTGAGCTGTTATCGATACTTTTCGATATTGTCAACTGATCGACTTTAAGTTGACTGCGCCGAATGAATCGGCAGATGGCGCCACGCATTGTGAAAGCAATTCAATTTCAAATTCAAACCAATTTACAGGTGAACTTAGCGAAGAGGAGGAAGTATTGCAGTGGCTGATTACACAGAAAACTGAAGATCGCATTGAATTGATTACCCGGCAAATGCTGGAAACTATGGTTGAGGAAACACAATACCTGGCAGTATACTTCTGTAAGTTTTGCAATTACAACAAATGGAAAAACACTTGCGCATTTTTCTCATAATATCACACAATATCAATTATATCCCCTGGCACTCTACCACCAAATGCACCACTGCACCGCCGCACACCACAAAATCTCTCTGCACCAACACCAAAAAAAAAACAAAAAACAATCCAATGCAATTCTATCCCTCCAAACAATCAAAACCAAACCAAAACACAATAAAAACCGTAACGTCTCAGTACCGATTGAGCGAAAGGGCAAGCAACCCGCTTACTGTCGAAGTTTCTGTTCCCCTTCTAGTCTTAAAGAAAGCAACCTGACCACCACCAAAATCTCATCCAGCCAATTCGTACAAAGCTACATTACACGTAAAAGAAAACGTATCCAAAAACAAGGTATTCCGTGTGTACAAAATCGCAACTCAATCTCAAACAATAAAATTAAATTAAATTAAATAAAATAAGATCGAAAGCCAAAATCGAAATAATTGTGCATGTACTTAAGCCTCTAACCAGATTGTAATTGTCTATTATGCCTCTAAGAATACTGTTCTTCTTCTCTACATAAGAAATCTAAATACTAAACAATGGCTTTTAATTGTATTATCGACCAAACTAAATATGTGTACATATTTCTTACGAGATGCCCTATGAAAAAGTTGCGAATTTGTTGTGACGATTGTTAAATGAAAATTTAGTTTGGGCGCGAATACCTAGTGTTTTGGCGTTTTCTATATATCACTTTCTGCGATCGCCTCTTATAACTCTTCTAACGAAATTACTAGACCAGCCTGTGCTTCACATTCTATAGTCATACAGTATTAATATCAATAATTTGAATTTAATATATTTCATTTGCTCGATTTACCAGACAAAATCAACTGTAATATCTGCGATCAGATATTGGAGGGCCTGGAACTGATTGATGATGAGTGTGATGTTTTCGGCATACATATGGTCAAAATTCAAGATCCTCAACTGGCCAAACGCTATTCCATCAAGACCTTCCCAGCTTTAGTTTACTTCCGGTGAGCATTTCGAACTTGATAATGATATAATAATTATAATTATTTTATTTACAGCAATGGCAATCCACTGCTCTTTGAGGGAGATTTGCAGAACGAGCAGTCGGTGCTGGAGTGGTTGATTGATGACGACAATCGCGAGCTGGCCGATGAGATCGAGGAGGTGAACGAGCGCATGTTGGATCGCCTGATGGCCGAGTCTACACTGCTGGTTGTGTTCTTCTGTAAGTCTATAACGTACTCCAAACTGTGTATAAAGTGTTTACGAGAAATGTTTTTAGATGATGACGATTGCGCCGAGTGTGAGGAAATATTGGAGGAGCTGGAGGAGATTGACGGCGAGGCTGATATGTTTGGCATTGACTTTGTGAAGATTGCCAGCGTTGAGGCAGCCAAGAAATATGAAATTGTTAACATACCATCGTTGGTCTACTTCCGGTTAGTAGCGACTTCAACTCTCTATTAAATAAGCAGGAATGAAATGCAGTTTATCTTTGTAGCAAGCAAGTGCCCGTGCTGTATGATGGTGACATGCATCAGCATGACAAGGTCATCACCTGGCTGACGTCGCAGGATGTATTCGAAATCAAAAACGAAATCGAGGAAGTCAATCGCAAAATGCTTGACAAGTTGCTCGAGGAAAACGAATTTTTGTCTGTGTTCTTTTGTAAGTTCAAGAATTTGCAACATATTGGAGTAGACTTCAAGTTTATCATCGCTTTCAGATGAGCACAATCAGGTGGACAGTGCCGCAGCATTGGAGAAACTGGAGAACATTGACAGCGAAACGGATAATCTGGACATAACTTTTGTGAAAATGGCCGATTCGCGCTACGCCAAGAAATGGGGTGTTACCAAACTGCCAGCCATGGTCTATTTCCGTCGCCGCTTCCCCAGCATATACAGGGGTAGGTTTTGATTGAATTGAGCTAAAGACAAAAAATTAATCAAGGTGTTGTTTTAGGTGATCTGCTCTCGGAGGATGAGGTGCTCGAGTGGCTGCGCAAGAATCGCTTCCGTCAACCGGAGTTGAATATATTCATGTATGCTCTGATAGCGCTCGCGGTGGCGTTCGTCGTCTACACGGCCTTCTTGCTGCAGTGCTTCAAGCCAGCGCCTCCACCGCCCGTCCAGCATCCAAAGCAGTCGTGATCGGTTACAGCGATCAAACCGATCAAATTGCTGGGCTACATTGCTGCTGCTGCTGTGAGACTACAAAATTGTTAAAGAACATACGAATCAAACTACAACTACTACAAAGGCCTGCCTGCGTGTAGAAAGGAGTGAACGAAAGAGACAGAGAACGAGCGAATGAAAGAGAGCAAATGAGAAATGAATAAACGAAACGAAACGCACACCAATCAACACACACACAAACACACACACGGACATCACATCACATCATCAATATCGAAAATCATCATGGAAATCGTCTAAATTAGACGACGATAAGAATTGACTTTATAACGAGAGTGCCGAATATGCCCCAAGTATTCTGCGAGAATCCCAGAGAAGGAGAGAGAGTGAGAGAGAGAGAGAAGAGTCCCTGGTGACAAAAACATTGCAAATATTACACATACTTCTATGATTATAATACTTGTCAATCCGTTGGTTTCACACTTCAACAAAAACAATGATTGAAAAATGACAGTCAACTTTCTGGCTGCTTCCATATCACTCTATATATGAATATATACCGTTTGACTTCACAATAATGTACTTAAATCAATAAATAATAACGCAACACTCAAGTCATAGTAATTACTTTTAAAATTTATATTTAAATACAATTACAATAATATTAATTGCTTAAACACACACACACAAAATAAATGAAGAGCCAAATAATACTTTTTACAGTAAACTATTACGGATCAAAACTAAATAAATAATTAAAATTCTTGAATAATAACAGCACCATTTTATTTTTACTCCCGACTGCCTAGACTAGTCTGAAATTTCAGACAGCTAAACATTAAGCTTTGAGCTTTGGGGCTTGACTCACCGTTGACAACAGAACTTCGAAAAGCTTTTGTAGACGGGCGAAATTTCAGTGCGACAGCCGCTTGACATCGTTAAATTATTGAATGATATTTTTAAATAGATGCACTCAAAGATAGTGTGCTGTTATTGACAATGTTGTTGTAATCTATTTGATATAAATTATAACGGAGATACCGGGGCTGCCTCGCACCTACGAACAGCCGATTGCCATTTATGAAGTTATCAGCCTGAATTTTCAACAGTAAAACAAGCGGCTTTGTGGCTCAATTGTTTGCCACATGACGACGGCGCCCACCTGAAAGTGAGATAGCGGCGGGACTGCCAGATAACTGTGCGCGAATTTCAGGTTGGCAGCCCCAATAAAGTACAGTGACAGCCCCGCTAAATGAAAACAAGCAGGCGAAGTTGCCGTTAACTATGATCGACTATGGGATACTATATTAAAAATAAATCATATGTAAATTAGTTTGCAGTATAATGACTACTAATATTTTAACATAATATATACTTTAGTATAAGATCTAATTTTAAGATGCGCAATGCAATTTTCTATTCTTTTTCATTATACATTATACCCAGTGAATTGTTGGCTTTACCTTCAATTTAAATATACTATATATACTCAAGTGCTTCCTTTATTTACCAGGTAATACCCTTCTCCTCGATGGGCAAAGAGAATAACAAAATACTGTAAGCCGTTATCAGACATGGCTCGCAATTTATTGAAAGCTTATGAGCATTATCATTTATTCAGCTGTATTAGTTCTCACAATTAGTTCAATACCTTTTCTCGAGTGTTCACTGTACCTGAATGCCATTTTTCAGGGCGGCAACTTTAAATTCTTGCCTAAGGAGCACACTTAAGGGCTTTGCTTGGATAATGCGTGTGCTTATGGCCGATTTCTGGCGATATCTATAAGATATGCGTTACTAAAATGTATATAAGGTTTGCCAGGAGAGACCATTTGAATTAGAGAGTCTCTCGAGCTGTTGGCGCCATGTCTGAACATCAATTAGTTGTGGCCAAAGTGGTGGTCATTGTGGTGCTGCTGCTGGTCACATTGATCTTCTGCTTCCTGCCCTACATCCTGAATCGCTGGTATAAATGGACCAACCGCAATGTGGCCAATGCTCGCGACTTTCTCGCAGTGCTCTGCCTGCTGAACTTTGGCGGCGGTGTTTTGATTGCCACCACATTCATACACATCCTGCCCGCCGTGATTGGCGTGGTGGATGCACTGCAGCATTGCCAGATGCTGGCGACAACGCCTTTCGCGCTCCCCGAGATGCTCATGTGCACCGGCTTCTTTCTGATGTACGGCATTGAGGAGCTGATGTACTTCATTGTCGGCCGACAGCAGCGCAAGAAGCAGGAGATCCTGCAGCAAGCCGTGCAGGACAACGCAGACGCGGAGCAGCAGCAGGAGGTGGGGGAAGTGCCGGAGCCCAACTGGCTGCGTGGCCTGGGCATTATTGTGGCGTTGTCGCTGCACGAACTCTTTGGCGGCATGTCCATCGGCCTCGAGGAGAGCGTGCAGAACACTTGGTTCATGTGCGGCGCCATTGCGGCCCACAAGCTGGTGCTGGCCTTTTGCATTGGCATGGAGATCATGATGGCCCACACACGCTGGCTAATTGCCGTCATCTACTTGGTGGTCTTCTCCATTGTGACACCCATTGGGGTGGGCATTGGCATTGCAGTCAGCGAGACATCGAGTGCCAGTGAACCGAGCATTCCGGCGGGCATTCTACAGGGTATTGCCTGCGGCACCTTGCTCTATGTGGTCTACTACGAGATTGTGGCCAAGAATCATGCTGGCTGGCGCATCTTCCTCTGCTGCCTGGGCGGCTTTGTGCTCATGTTTGGACTGCAAATTGCAGGTGAGTTCGCAATACTTTAACTGCACTTTACTTAAACTTCTTTGCCACTAAACTGAACTCTATTGCAGTGGTCGAAGCGAAGGGCAAAGGCTCCTATGAATGTCCTGGCAATGTGCTCAAAAGTGCCAGCTAAGCTACAAATTATTAACACAAGTTTATTTAGGATTTCAAGGACTCCAAAATAGTTTTGGAAGCATTGCGTCTAACTCAATGTATTCAAAGCGAACAACTCGATTAATACATTTATTTTGAAATGAACAAATATTCATATTAATTTCATTGTGTACCAATTATTAGCATTATATCAGTTATAAAGCTGAACATGTTAATGGAAGTCTCTTTTTTGCCTATTTTTAAATTATTCTGCTTATTCTATTTGCGAATATGAATCAAATAATTTGCGAATGTGAATTAAATAATATGAAACAAATTGGTTTAATATGTTTAAAATTCAATAACATTGAAAAATGTATTCTTTTATTTCATAAATAGAAAATTTACTTACTTTTGAATTATCTTTGGCATGTACAGATAAAACTTACAAATAATTATTATGGTAAAATATAGAGCCTTACTGCAGCAGAATATTTATAATCCTAAAATAATTTATACTTAGCATAAAACTCCAAATTTATTCGATATTAATATAATTTCCATTTAATTTGCTATTGCGAGAAAAAGGGCTTAACATTAAAGGCCGTATAGCGGATGTGCTTTTAGCCAACTTTAGCATGTCAATTGTCGATTGGGCGAGTCGCTAGATCAAAAATGTATCAGCAACGTTATCTGCGCTGATTGAAAGTTCGATAGCACTTGCAGCAATCGAAATCAATGCGAATTAATCAGTCTGGCCGGACTAAAAAAAGAAAGAAGAGCAGCGAAATCGAATGGAAAGCCGAGTGCGATGCCGAGTCACAGGCCGAGCTGCCGTCTGACGATCGGACCGGACCGGCAATTGATGAACTTCGTCCGTATAATCTGCTTCCCCAGCTGACTCGTAATTTCCCCCGTCAATCAGGGCTGTGATATATAATTTATGGCCGACTGATATGCAGGCAGCACTACTATATGTAGTCGCTCCATAGCCGCTGTGGACACATTTGTGGTTCACACTCGCTGGCGTCAAGATGTACGGCATGCCAACAACAACAACAACGACGACGACGACGACGACGACGGCAGCGGCAATTGCCCTGCTGGAGGTGGAGGAGCGAGACGCCCCTTTGGATCGCCATGGACTGCTGGTGGCCAAAATTGTGGCCATGGTCGTGTTGATTGTGGTCACGGTGCTATGCGGCAGCTTGCCTTACCTGCTGAATCGCTGCTTCAAGTGGACGCAGCAGGAGCCCGAGGAGACGCGCGCCTCGACCGTGGTGCGTTGCCTCATCTACTTTGGCGGTGGCGTGCTGTTGTGCACCACATTTCTGCACATGCTGCCCGAGATTATCGAGGACGTGGAGCAGCTGCAGCGCTGCGGCATTCTGGCCGACACACCGTTCGCCCTCACCGAAATGCTCATGTGCAGCGGCTTCTTTCTCATGTACGCGCTGGACGAGCTGATGCATGTGGTTATGCTGCGCCATCAGCGCAAACTCAGTCGCAAGGAGTCGCTGGCCAGTGCCGCCTTTCAGCGTGGCCACAGCCTCAGGCGCAGCACAAGATGCAAGCAGGAAGCTGTAAAGGATAAACAGCCCCAGCAAGCGGATGTTCCGCATTGTGATCCAGAGCGCACCACGCCAGCAGCTGCTCCAGCTGGCCACGGACACAGTCACGGTCATGGACACAGCCACATGCCCGTGGATGACGGTGGCTCCTCCATGCGCGGCTTGGGCATAATTTTGGCGCTGTCGCTGCACGAACTATTTGAGGGCATGGCCATTGGGCTGGAGGATACGGTGGGCACCGTGTGGTTCATGTTTGGCGCTGTTGCCGCACACAAGCTAGTGCTGGCCTTTTGTGTGGGCATGGAGCTGCTGGTGGCACGCACACGCACCTCGCTGGCCATCGTCTATCTCGCCACGTTCTCGATTGTGACGCCCATTGGCATCGGCATTGGCATCGCGATTAGTCAGCAGGCGGATGCGAATCAGCCGAGTGTTCCATCCGGCATACTGCAGGGCATTGCGTGTGGCACGCTTCTCTATGTGGTCTTCTTTGAGATCCTCACGCAAAATCATGCCGGCTGGCGTCCCTATGTTGCTTGCCTGGCGGGCTTTGCGCTAATGTTTGGACTCCAAATACTTTGTAAGTAATCGATAAGAACTGACTGATAGCAAGAGAGGTCGGTATTGCTTTGATTGACAAATGCATGTCTTAAGGCATCACTAGGCATTTGAATTGATTGCAGCTAAGCCACAGGCACGTGGAGTTGATTAAGTAACTAATATATGTCTTCTATTTCACAGCCGATGAAGCGGAAGGTGCTGACAACGACTCCTGCTCATAGCCTTTGATTTGAGCGATTAATCACAATGTGTGAGTCATATTATTATTTAATTATAGATAGAATAATTAATTTATGTTAGATAAAGTAAATAAACTTTGCTTAGAAACTTTTTGAATTTGAATTTTGCGCACAATTTGAATTGATTTTAGTGTGTACACACTTATTTCATTTTGACTGTTAAAATAACATTATCTAAAACTGTTAAATTTAGTACTTAGCTTTAAAGCTACTGCAGAATATCAAATATTTAAACACACCAAGACCTATAATGTATGGTATGATAATAAATATATTTAATCAACCTAACTATGACCTGCCAATCCATTTTCTAATAAATCTATAAGCGTTTCAGTACATTGACTACGCCACTGCGCAAAATAATGCGGTTAACAGCTCGTGCGAGCATAACATCTTATTGGCAGTGTCAATTGAGTTTAACAGTGCGCTAACATCGGTAGCGGCATAACAGTTTGTAGTTGTGGAATCGAACGGTCGTGTTAGCGGAAGAAATCCGAATTGAAATTATTCAAAGCGCCAGCGCTCGTCAAGCTTTTGTCACATTAATTTTCGTATAAACGTGCTAACTTATAAATTAAACAGAAATCGGTAAATTTGTTTAGACGCGTTTCTCCGTCTCATATCAATTGGTGTGCGTGCTCTCACTTGTTCTTCCTTACCGCTATTCGGCAGAGTCTATGCTTGTCAGACTGCGTGTGTATGTGTGTATGTGGGTGCATTTGTTTATTCCAACCGCCAAATACTTCTAGTGAACTTGCGTTGCTGGGCGGTGCTGTCAGTGGCCACCCTCCCCTTTCCGTCTTTATACGTTCCGTACAGAAAAATCGAAACTCCCGCACATTGGGTGGGTGAGTTGTAGTAAGAGCCACAAAAAAGAGCAAAAACAAGCCGTGCACACACACACAAGAAGGAATACGAACATTAAAGCGTACACTGCAAAAGAAAATAAAAACCCAGAGAAAGAGAGCGACGCGCTGAAAGCAAAAACAAATAATTATTAAACGCCAATGCGTGACACAAATGTTGCGGGTAATTATTGAAAGTACGTAGACCTTAAACCTTTTTGTATTTTTACATAACGGGATCGCGAAACACAAACTTGACAATAAATGTTGTGCAATTTGTATACAATGACCTAATAAAGTACTTAAATAATCATTAAACAATCTCCGCAGAGCTTTAAAGTACCGTTACTTAAATTTGATGCGTACTCTTTTTGGCGTTCTCGACCCACTGTGCGAACCGTCAACAACCGTAAATAAAACAGAATAAAATCTATTCTTACAAGTGCTTTACACTTTGTTTAATAAAGACTGCTCCAAAACAAAAACAAAAAAACAATTTTAAGTGCTGTCATTTGACCTAAAATGTAAACTGTGAAGAAAATACAAACATATATGTATAAATAAGGCGAAAGAAGCAAACCAAAATGGTTATTATTTAGCTGAAGATTAACTTTCGGATTTGGCTACGACGACAGAAAAGTTATTAAACTTTAATTGGATCAGGTGCGTAACAACACTCGTATGAACTTTATCGTAAGTACCATACTTGGGGAAATGTTTATAAACCATATTACAAATGTTATATCCAACACAAGCGCCAAGCACATTGACCTTGTTTCTGCTGTTTGCTCTTCCGATATGTATTATTCTATATATGTTTCAGGCATGAATATTCATTGAGCGTGTGTTGGAGTACTCACATTTGCGTCACATATAATATATGTATGATATATAGTGTGTATGTTTAGTTACATTTATATTATAGACACATGGGATGATTAATGCTTTGTTTGCTTTGCTTGGGATGGCGGCGCATTCGTTATTATTTTGTCGCACAGAAATAAATGTCTTTGAAATCAGATGATTTTGCTATTTTTAGCACCGCTTCGAAAATTCCATTAAAAATGATTTCAATAATTTGCGTCACTTGAAAATCATATAAATGTATATTTTCCCTACGACGCAATTGCATTTAGCTTTAAAATTAGTATGCAGCTCTTTTTCTTTTTCATTTTTATTTATTTTTTTTTTGTTTGCTGTGGACTCCGCACTTGCTTATGCAGCCATATCTCGATATTCGTCATATATAGGTTTCGTGTAATGTAAATAGAGAGACATACGATAAAACGAAACAATGGGCACGCTGATAAGGCAAGAGTCTATGAGGAAAACTCCCCCAATTTATCTTGTAGCACGTTTCGCGTGAATGTTCTCTTTTTCTCGTATTTTTGGTGTAACGTAATTAGGGAAAATTAATTGATTATGCGGCTAATTCTATTGCCTGGATTTGTGACCTTGGTTTATGCTTCAATTCGCTAGCTTAGGCCGCGTCATGCTGTCTGGGGATGATTTGCACACTTCGGGGCCACGTTATTTGCATAAGGCCAACGTTAAAATTGGGGGGAAAACCGCATTGAAAGTGGGGCACAGTATTCGGTTTCCCAAATAAGAGAAAAAAAAGTCAACACACGCGCGACGCCATTTTGTCGGTTTTCTTCTTGCGCCCCATTTGCCACTTGCTATTTGAGTTTTATTGTTTTTGTCTGCAAGCCGACCGATGTCCTTTCCCCTCCCCTCACAAGGCACACATATTGGGAATACGACAAATGGATATATAGATAGATTTATGTTCGTGTAAATGGATGATGGTTGGCTTTGGCTATGGTTACAGACACTTTGATGGTTTCGTCCAAAATCCCATGCTATGTTTAGTTGCTAGTTTATCGTTCTCTTCTTCTCGTGGTCAACTGCAAATTTGATTTCAAGTAATCGAAAACCATTCTCCGGTCGTTGTTGTCCTTGGCCTAAAGTCTTTACATGTTTTGTTGTTGTTTATTTAATTTGGTGCAATGCACTTAACAGTTACTCACTCTTTGCAAACTGGCTTAAGTAACGTAAGATCGCAACCTTAAAACTCGTTTTAATATTTGCAGCTTGCAATTAGTTTGAAAATGTCATTAGCATTTAACGGAGGCACACCAATAAAGAATACCGGATTTAATGCGCCATATTTTTATCTAATGAGACAAGTAATGAGAGTTCACAGTTCTAAACTTGATGATGGAGTGCATAATGATCTTGTTTCAACAACGACGATGTATACTACTACTAAGTTGGATAGTTTACTATAGAACTTCACAGTGTTATGCAATAAGAAAGAGCAAGATGTTCATGCATTAAACATTCCATAAAAAAGAACAACAAGAAATACATGGATACTTGAAAATCTATTCCAAGAACACTTGTCAAACTCTCAGCAAAACATTGTGTGCCATTCGTCTTCGATTTGAATGTTATCGAGTATATTGTTGCCAATAATTCTAATAATAATGAAGAGGAACAAAGGCAGAAACCAGCTGAACAGCTGACGATGACGATGACGATTACGAAACCGGTACTGCCATTCGGCATTTGAAACGAGACTCGGTCTCGACACTCGACAATGTGTGTCAGTGCTAAGAGGCAACAGCTGATTGCACGCCGAATACGCTGAACACGAGTACACCACACACATGATATGAATACACTCATAAGTTCAGTTGTTTTGCGACTGTGTATACTTTTACCTGCCTAAACTCGGCGCAAAAAAGACGCTGAAAAATCAATAAAAAATATATACCTCAAACCGGTTGACAGCAGCTGCTGCGTGCGACGCATTCAGATGGCTCTGTTAATGATTATGCTTACGATAATGACAATGATCATGATGTTGCTGTTGTACTCGTATGCTGCATGCACACAAGATGCACACAGCGTTGGCGTGTATATTGACAAATTGAGTTGTAGCAACGTCAAATTGAATACCCTGCAGCTAGGCGGGCTCAGCAGGGTTTGCTCTAATGAGTGCTGAGACCAGACAAATCTCATTAGTCGAGAGCCGTCACTGTCAAGTAACCTCTTCCTTGGTCAGCAGATAACAAGCTCAAATGTTTTCATATTAAATTTATCTTATCAATTGCGTCATCGTCATGGCAAATGCGTACCTAGTAAATCATCACCTGAACAGTAATTTGACTTTGCATAATAGCAAAACTCGTTCCTAATATTTATTTTGGTAATCCGCGCAAACAATAATACAAAAGCAACGAATTTATGGACATCGTCGTTGTAGGACAAGCAGTCAAACTAAAACACACAGAATTTTCATAAATGCGATTATTACAATTTCAAAGCACCACTATCATTTATAATTATATCATCTATAAATCATGTGTGCAGGGGTGGAACAAATCGCAAAATCAGCCTTCAAATAAATGCATTTTCTTTGTTTTTGTGAAATTACTAAATAAACGGAAAGTTAGTCTACAAAGTTTCATAACTATTACAAAAGAAACACAAAAGAATTAGCTAGAATTAAACTAACCGAAATATTTCATGAGTATCTGCCTCAAGGTCAAACACACACACTCACACATGTATGAGTTATGAGCATGTGCACTTTATTAAACTACTTTTCGCAATATGGCATAATAAATGAGTTTAGCATGCAATTTGCGAATTAATTCGTCGGTCTTTGTTCATTTCGCCCGGAGAACTTTCAAATTGTTGGCAGTGTGGCCACAGGACACGCACATAAATTTCATCCCAGCAGATTGTTAAAATGAAAACTTTTCGCTTTTGCCAGGACATGAGGGTCACGTGCTTATCGCATGTCCGTTAAGCTGCCATTTGCATAAAATCATCGTAAAACGAATGTCGACAATGAGGCAAATAAATAAATTTACTATCAAACGTGCGCAATGTGCTAAGAACGTCATTCACATCGAATGCACACGAAAATTCATTACTTTGGCAACTTGAGAATTGCATATTTGATTTGATGCGGATTTATGGCAGTTGTGTTTGATCATGGCAGGTCTATAACACATTTCTCATTAGACAATTCGTTATAGATATTAGTAGTTAATTTGTATTTAGTTCAAGATTCAATTGTAAATGAAGGAACATTCGAGAAGTTACTTATACTACGAAGTGCGCTTGCTAAACTTTAATCTAATTGCGAAATTCTTGACTGAAATAATCAATCCGAGACTTGTTCACAATTCCAATTAACACTTTTAATCAGCTCAAGCATTTTTTTGAGCTTGTTCAATAATATGGGAGATTTATAAAGCACAAAAGAAATAGTCAATTATGAAAATTAGTCAAGTAAAGTCTGCAATCTTTCATGTAGTAACTAAATAATTTTACCATTAGAGATGCGATAAAACTGTAGAGTCGAGCTGCGCAATAATCTTTGGAAATAGAATTTGTTCCTCAATGAGAGAACAAGAACTCACTCATGAGGGGCATTTATGGTGTCAACTGGTACTTTTCCACTGACTTGAGAAAACAAAGAGCTATCCAGGGCAAATAGAGTTAGTGGTTGAAAACGCTGCAAGGCATTTAGAAAATTAAAAGCGGACAAACAAGCCAAAGATATGAGCTCAGCTGGAAAAGCGAGATAGCCAATGCTGATGCGAGGGCGCGAGAGAGCGAGAGAGAGAGAGAACGTTAAGAAAATTGAGAGGGTGAGAGAGAGAGAGTGTGTGAATTGAGTGGCTCGATGCCTTCAATACTGTTATATCCATATCTCAATCATCACAAAGAGCCAAGAGTCGAGCAGAGTCGAGTCGAGGCGAGTGCAGTTTGTTGTTTGGTGTCCAGATTGTCAGACAATTCAGTTGTGTTTTAATTTGATGCCGCGATGGCTGTGCAACCACAGCAAACTTTGAGAAAACCAATTCAACTTGTCTTCAATTGAGTTTTGCATTTCTTTTCGCGAGCGAACAAAGCAAATTTATCGCGAGCGGATGCAATTTGCCAAGTAAGTGGAGCAATCGAGCAAAACAAAAGGAAACGAGCAGAAAAAGGGTAAGAAAAGTTGGTCATGAGATGTGATTATTGAAGCTGTGTCGTCGTGGCTTTTAACTCTTCTTTATTTCCCATTTATTTTTGCGTAATTACATCACATGCCACTTGTCCTTGCCGCATGCCTTGTCGAGTCCTTCGTCCTTGCTTGGTCCTTGGTCCGTGGTCCTTCCGCTCTCTCGTCAAACAACATTGTCCGCTGGCTAATCTACAATTTGTCATCTTGAGGCCTATTAAATTTCTCATTTCTCGTGACCTTCACGTTTTTCCCATTTCCCTTTTGCGCTTCTAATAATACCCACTGAAACTGTGCGCTTTAACCAAACACAATTAATGGATAATCTTTTAATTAAAGTTTCGAATTAACAATCGACATATATTATTCATGAACGCATTTGAAATTCGATTCAATACATTTTATTTGCTTGAATATTGATTTAATTTCCAATTTTCTCATTTTCCTTTCTATTCTCTGGTTCCGCATAAATATTAATCTGTTGATTAAACCCGTTAGCGATAAATAATTGACCAGTTGTAATTAATTCGATTCGTGTCTTTCGATTGACACACTGAAAATTATTCATGAGCGCATTTCAAATGCGTTTTTATTAATTGCAGTGATACATTTTCAGCAAACAAATGCAATTGTTTAATATATTCCATGAATATGGATTTATTCAATTTGAAATTGAAAAACGCGATGTGTTAAAACAAGTGCAAGATATTCCGCTAGATAGTCTCGCGGCTAGCGATTGTACAGGGTATACGCAAATAGATTTCATTTGCAAATTGCATCTCAACTTGATTTCCAACCGAGTCGCCCTTATTTGCATTTTAGCTAATTGCGATTTTAATGCTAACCTTTCGGTCCCTTTGGCGAATTGCGTGCAAGTTCAAATTGTAGGTACATACCATATATATACATTTATTACTGCCACCCTTAAGTTTGCAACGACCTTGATGTGTTTCCGTTTTCTCTCGCAAACTCATAAAATAATATGAACTATAAAATCAGATTTCAATTTGTTTAGTTTGCTTTTGCCCCAGAATTATTTATTTAAATAATCAAAAAATAAAAAACAACGTTTATGGCAGTTGAAAAGTTGCCTTTTTTGCGTAAATCGGGAGCACGCGATGACTTCATGACGATGCTGAAAAGTGATTTTCCCTTGCCTCGTGCCGAGTTGGGTTCCCTTTGTGTAGCGAGACGAAGAAAAAATATATGAAGCGAAATCAGAAGCGACGAATCTCATTTTATATGCACAGGATATACACAAGAATGAGCTCATGTACACACAGCAAAGAAAAACACATTCAAGGAAAACGTCGGCAGTCGAACCTGCCCAGCTCCGAGATACCCGTTGTTATTTTCCACGCAGAAAATAGACTGTGATTTTCCACCAATCATTCAGCTTCTCGTTTCATATTTCACATATAGCATAGACTCTGTAGAGTCGGATATCAGCAAGTTGTAATAGCCTGCCAAACTTGCTGTGACGGGTACAAAAAATAATCAATAAAAAAACGCCCTTTACATGTGTCTGTGTGACCACAAAAGTTAGTCAAGTTTAAGGCAAAAAGCATAAATAATCCTTTAGTACACAACATTGCCTCTCTATCTGCATCTCGCTCACGCTTTTTGCTCCTGGCTGCTCCTGGCTGCTGCTGCTGTTGTGGCCAAAAAAGAGATGGTTGCTGGCTGCGCTTTATTGTTGCAATTTGTCAGTGCCGCAAGCGGCAGCAGCAACTAAATAAGCACACTCACACGTGCAACATCAAAGCATGCCGCCTCTCTCGAGGTGTGCACGTGTATGTGTGTGTGTTTGTTGTGTGTGCATTTGACATTGCCACAGTGACACCTTTTTTATATGCACTTGTTTGCCTGTCACACATTTTTTCCGTTTTCCAAGCAACTTTCAAGGGGCACATCCACAAACAGTTTTTTTGTTGTGTGTGTCACGCTGAAGTATATCTCGGTGTGTGGCGTGTTGCATGTGGCATACATGGTTGACATCATAGCTCTTAAGCTGGTTGAACAGTTGAAAAAGTGCTATGCTCTTTGATCAACTAAACTATCAATGTAGCAGGCGGCTTACATGCAACTGAAGAGACTGAAGGTCAGCTACGTGTACTCTCATAGTAATGGGAAATTAATAGACAACTTGTGCTGTTAACATATTAAATGAGTATGCTTTAATTTCTCCTCCTATCTATCTACTGATTTTGCTGGCCACTGCGCTACTCTTAAGCTGCTTATAAAGTCACGTTCAACAGCATTAGTGCCACATGTTTGGCAGTGAACCTCGTTGTGCGTGTCGTCCTTGTTGTGTCCTGGTCCCCGGTTATGCAAATGCTGCAAATGAGAGGCAGTCAATACTCATCTAGTCGAGTCACGTTGCACATGGCAAATGAAGCATACAGCGACTTTATGAACAAGCTGCAAACTGTGAACTGATGTCAATGACATGTAACATTAATTTGCTCGAGTACTTAAACGATGATTTTACATGCTCAACCCGAAACCGCAAATCAATTAAAGAACAAACAATGTACGGCGGGAGTGGGTCAGATTTCGTCTATCAATTACACGGTTGCAATTGCTCGAACAACATCAATTAAGCAGTCAACGGCGAATCGCATTGCAAAGGGGAATCAAATGCTTGACAGGCTTAATAGCCAGACAATCCCCAATCTAAGACCATTCATAACACTAACAAGGTGTGCTAAGCCAGCTGACAGCTGCTTCACTGCCTTAAACTCGTGCAAGAGCTTTTCCTAGGTTTTCTTTTGCTTTCTCAATCGAGAATATTTTATAGCAAGCAGCAATTTTCTTATATGGCATGGAAATAACACGTAATTAGATTAATTGTGTTTCTATTTCCGATTGCAGACAAAAGACGTAATAAGAGTTGCTTGAATATGAAATGTGTGTCAATCAAAAGAAGCAACGTGAATGAAATCATATTACAGCATCAGTTCTCAATTGAATCTCCAAGAATTAAGCTTTGCTGGCAATTGACAATTTACCAATAAATGAATGCAAAACCTGTGATCATATTATCAGTCCGAATTCTTTATGGAAATGGCCTTTTCTTTTATGATTGGAACTTGAGGCGAGGCCAATAAAGAATATATGAATGTCAATGCGAAAACAGTCTGTGATGATTGTGTCTGTGTCTATGTTTGTGAATGGCTTAATACGTCGCAGAGTGAATGACTTTGCTGAGCGGTTTATTGCATTGGCCTAGTTCCTGCTTTTCGGCTATCACAATTACCCAGCGAAAAAACAAACCCAAATCAAACTGGCGTAGGTCAGCATCAAACCACTTTGTATTGGAACCACACCAAATACACACACACTATATCCCCGCACACTCACACACACACGCACACACACACTCACACACTGCTGTGTTAATAAAGGCATAAAGCAATGAAAATATTTGAGCTTATCGCGCATTTGGGTTTATCTCAATAGATCCATAAAACAATATAATTCAAATTAAGTATTTTAAATGTTCACATTATACAATGTAGCCTCGACTCGTATCGTTTCATTTCGTTTCGTTTATTTGTTGTTGCCGCACTAAATGATTAGCTGGATTATTCGAGCACATGTCAGCAATTCAGTAGACTTGCAGCAAATTATTCGCACTCTTGGATAAAGTTGTGTTTAACTTCAACATTTCATAATTTAATTGAACTCTTTAAAGAGTTAGTTCTGGCTGCAAAAACAGTGACTTATTTCTACTATAGCTAATCAGACAACTGATAAAGTTTTAATATTATATTTATTCCAGCAACTATTCTTATGATTCAGTTATTGCACTGAAGGTCGTATTCGATGATTGCATTTATACCCACATTTCTTTCGCTTATAGTTACTTTAGTGTAATTGTAATTTAACCATTGAAGGCTTTTAATTATGTTTGATGCCTTAATTTGATAAATTGAATAGCTTTTGTCAATTTATATTCCTATAGTATAATCTAGCTCAAAAGTGATTTATATCAGCAATATGTTTCATTCTATCAATATATTTTATGCAGCTCAACAGCATTTGTGCTTTCATTCCACAAAATTGTGTTTCTGGATTCGACTCAAGCCTCATTGATAAATATAAATATCCAGTTAAGCACTTCATGAATATTTAGCAAATATATGCATATTTATGTTAGGGGCCCCAAACCACACTAACCCAAATATAAACATTCCAGTCACCCAATCGATTAATTTCTTTGATTCATTCAACAGTTGCGCGCCTTGGAATGTATCCATTGATAAAGTGAATTAACTTGATTATATTTGTTTAACGTTGCAGAGTATGCAAATGTCGTCGTTGAATAATCAAAGCTGTTATATCAGATTCCATTTTATCATGATAATGAGTGCGGTTGTCGTGATTAAAAATTGTAATATTGTTAGTGTAATGACATAAAGGCAAATTACATATGGTTACCATAATAAACAAGACAGCAAATCAAATGAGCGGCGGGAAGAAAAGAGGAAAGGAATAAAGGAAAATGAAAATGAAAGAGTGTCAAGTTGTCAGGCCAGGCGACGGGGATGTCAAGTGGCCGCGTGTGGGGCAGGTAGTGCGATAACTGCGATTACACCGACACATGCACATACATACAGATATATTAGACGTACACACATACATACATACATACATACGTGAAGTGTAGAGTAGACGAGTAAAAGTTCGCGTAGTACGCTCGCATAGTGCGACGCCAGCTGATAAGAAATTTATTAGATTAAAGCAAACGATTGCCGCGATTACAGACTGAGTGCGACCCCGCCGACGGTCTTCCTCTCGCCTCGCCTCGCCTCGTTGCGCCTCTGCTGCTCGTCTGATACTCTTTGCGCTTCTCGTGCCTCTTGTCGTTAGATTTCGTTCAGTTGCGACTCGTTTTCGTCTTGCGACGGAGGCTTTTGTCGCCCGAATCTTTCTACTCATTTATTAGTCTGGCTGGCAACGAGCCACTGAACTGAACTGTTTGGCCGCATCGACGGCTCCCGACGGCTGCGACATGAAACCTTAAACCTGCCACTACACCGTGTTCGCGTTGCAACTTAACTCGACCATGTGGACCAACCAGATTTGTGCCGGATTCGAGTAACGTGTGTGCCCCAATTTGGGAGATACAACATAGTTTTTAAGTGAAAGTTGCTAAACAAAAAGTGTTGCATACGCCAAGGCGCCGCTGGGTCACGCGATGAATTTTTGGTTCCGTTCAACGCTGTTTACACGTTACTTTAAAAACTACGAGCGCTTTGTTTATGCGTTCACGAGAGTGTATCATGATCAATCTTGAAAGCGATCTCATCTGAAAATAGATGACTTCAAAAGTCTTGATAGTTTAGTTTACACGAGCTGACAATTCAATAATATTTGTTCTTGATGTAAGAGTGTAATTTATTTTTTTTTTTTTGTTCAATATATGTGTTACGAATAGAAAAGATATAGTTTGTGCTGCTAAGAGAACAATGCAGAGAATTCATAAAAATATTGAATAAACTAACAGCAATATCATAAATATAAATCTGTAAATGAATAGCTACAGCTAAACTACTTGAACGTACACGTGGTGCAAACAAAGCTGCTCGATAAGAATAACACTTGTATTTTAATATAAACACTAAAGATTAGCTCAATAATTGAATTTGCGAAGATTAGGCAAATTGTTCAAGGATACACCACGCCTAAGCCCAGCTTTGTCTTTGCGGAAGTGTGTACAATCGAAAGATAAGGAGAGTGTAGTGAAAGTTAGTGCGCTGTTTACTTCAGACAACACATTACAATGGCGCGTGCTTTGCAATCGTGCAGAAGTGCGCTCTTATCAGCTGACGTTCCCTACAATGTTAATCGTAGTTTCCACTATATTACATACATGCGATAGTCATCACAATAGAAGTAAAAGAAACAAGGCTATTTTTACTACACCCTCGATCACATACAATTAAAAGCGTTGATTATCAGCGTGTCCAGAGCCAAATTGACATTTGATAAGCACACACATTTAGTGGATAATTAGTAGACTTAAAAGCAAGCCTATTTGCGATTTACGATTCGGCAAATTCTTCACTTAATTCTAATGACTTTGAAATAAAGCAAAAACGATTTTCATTTAATTAAATGCAATTTCAAGTGATCTAATCGCTAATCGCCTATCGATCATTGAACTTGACAATGTGCGCGGCATTTGCTTGTCTCTCTCTCTCTCTCTCTGTCTCTGAGTGTTTCCCACCACAATTTAAACTGAAACACTGCTCGCATTGATAACTGTACGTTGTCTTTTGTTGGACCGAGAAGTATTGTAGAGCACAAAGAAATATAAAAGCAGTGAGGTTTGTAAGAAGAGGTGTTTACTTCAACTTAAAGCCTAAACATTTTCAGAGAGCTAATTTATTTAGAAGCATCTA
This sequence comes from Drosophila rubida, assembly GCA_035046165.1. NCBI lineage: Eukaryota > Metazoa > Arthropoda > Insecta > Diptera > Drosophilidae > Drosophila > Drosophila rubida. The sequence goes on along the minus strand of JAWNOF010000021.1, from coordinate 26,573,433 downwards.
ATTAGTTCAAGGGCAAAAGTAAATTTCTGGACAGCTTGAATTAACATTGAAATTCAATGGATAGTGATAGACACTTTTATGCATTCATTTCAATTAAAATGTATTTCAATCCGCACTAAAATAATGATTAAATGTAGAGCCTCCTAGGAACTTTGAAGGTTACCCGATTTCACTTCAAACTTATGCAAAACGGCAACGCTTTCATTGAGCATCCTTAAACGCCCGCACAGTTAACTCGATTGTGCCAATAACTGGGCTTAAACTGGCCAAGTGGGCGTGTTGCACTTGTGTTGTGCCTGCGGCTCTGTAAATTGACCTGCAATAAAATGCAGGCGCACTTCAAGCACTTCGAGTATCGCATGTGATAAACTCAGCGACTTGCGAGTGACGAAAATGAATAGAATTCTTTGGCACATTGTTTGGCAATTCATGCACGAGTATTTATAGTGTCTTTTGTGTGGGATAATTCGGATAAAATAGCATGATATATATGTGAGCGCAATGCGAGTGTTGTGTGGTGTTGTGTGGTGTTGGGCTTAATGTGCTTGGCGCTTGTCAATTTGGGATCATTTATTAAAATGCTTACAACAAATCGCAGCTAATTTGTATACTCATCTCTCGCTCTCGCTCTCTCTTTCTTCTTGTCTCTTCGCAGCAGCAGTGAGCGCACAGAGACTGTGGCATAACGAAGCAGCATCAGCTGCTAATCGACTACAACAACAATCAACCATAAATCATCATCAACACGCAATACGCAGCAGCAGCAGCAGCGATTGAGTTGCAAGCAGCAAAAAACAAAAACAGAGGAGGAAACGAAAAGAATTCGCATTAATCATACGCCGCGTGTGCCGCGCATTTAGAACACGCCTTGTAAAATCGCCATCGATATGTTTGCCAAAAAGCCGCACAATGCGCCGCGCACTTGACACGCGTTGAGTTACAGCTACAGCAATCGCGTTTGTCAATCAATCCATCAAATTGGTCAATTTTCCGAACACCTTCGTTCGCTTTTTCGTTTAATTTCTTCGCATTCGGTTTTTTGTTTCGCCTAAGTTTCGCATCGCAATCGAAGTGCCGCATGTGGGTGACCGGGCTAATCACGTTTACGGGCAGCTACAGCTGCAACAACAACAACCATAACAACAACAACAGTTTTACTAGTAACAGCAAAAGCAAAGTGAAGCGATTTGCTCAATTCTTTTCTTGCTGGTCTGTGATAAATACGTTAACGTTCTTAATGAATGACTTTCGGTTCAAGTCACTTTATCGTGCCACCAAAACGACAAACACAACAACAACAACCACAACAGCCACAAACACTTCTACATTGAATAAAACAATCTTAACAACTTCTCCCGAGGACTCCATTAAAAAGTCGAGGAAGAGCAGACGCAGCAGCAACAAGACGACAACATCATCGACAACAACAAGCAGCGCCTTTGATAACAGCAGCAACAACAATCCACGTACTTATAACAACAGCAGCAAATCGAATAAAGTGTTCCTACATTATATACCACGCGATCCGCGTCTAAGAATTTTCAATAGAACCGCCACACTGAATAAACACTTGGCCCATCCACGACGCACTTTAAGTGAATTGAATATAACTGAAGATCTGTGCAATTATGGCGAATTAATTGGCGGCAGTGACAGTGACAGTGATAATAACTATAATAATACTAATAATAACAACTGTTATTACAATAAACAATTGCAAATTCAAGGCCAACTGTTCAAGTTTTAAACGAGGAAAGTTCTTCAAGTTGTTCGCTTCGAACAGCTTTCTGTTTTCATCGCAGCTTGCCGCGCTCCCAGCTTACAGCTACAGCCACAGCTACAGCCTCAACGTATCCGCCATTAAGAAGGTAAGTCTCAATGCCAAATGATCCCAATCACCAATTCATTTTAATACTTATCTCTATTCCTTCGTCGACTTACTAAATTTCGCTCAGATTAGCATAAGATCCCACATAAATATGTTTAGAAAGAATCAAACATCAGTTTTAAAATTATGAATTTAACAAAAAATAATAGTAATTAACAACTATTCTCTATTTTAAAACTGTTAATAGAAAGAACTTTAATTTTGAGACGAAAGACAGTTTTATATAGAAAATGTACAAAAATATCTTCAGAAAAAATCGAACAATAGTTTTGAAATTCCGAAAAATAAGAAAATGAAAAACAATTTTCCAATAAGAAAGTTTTTAAAACTTTTTTCTTTATTTCAAATCTGTCAATTGAAAGGAGTCTCATTTTCAAGACAAAAGCTTTAGGTGTAATCACTACAGTTTTCCAGTTTTATATAGAAAATGTACAAAAATATCTTCAGAAAGAATCAAACAACAGTTTTGAAATTCAGAATTTAGCAAAAATAAAAGAAATGGAATACAGTTTCCCTATAAGGAATTTTTGAAAACTTGTTTCTTTATTTAAAAACTGTCAATTGAAAATAACTTTAATTTTCAAGCCAAAAGCTTTAAATATTATTACTAGAGTTTTCCAGTTCTATATAGAAAAGGTGTAGTATAGTTTGGTATTTATATCGCTTGCTCATTCCATAAATGAAATTGTGGCGAAAGCTAAACAAAACAAGATTGAAAGCGTCAAATGTTTGCGTTTGGAAATTTTCCATAGTTTTCCTTCCATTTCGTTGCAAACTTTTTGAATTGGAAACGAATTTTGCAAATTATGTAATTAGCTCTTTGTCAGCTATGTCTTATTATTATGCCAAGTCATGTTGGCCCCCTTTGAAGAGAAACGAGCTCTATAAATAGCAGCAGACAGAGACATTTTGAGTGCCAAAAAAAAGGGGGGAGAAAACAACCAAAACAGAAATGTACGCAAAGCGTAAGCAAAACGTAAACAACGCTGCGCGAAAATTAAATTATTAAGCCTTTCGAAATAATTAAACAACAGAATCAGCTGTTGGCTGTTGGCGGTGTGACGCAGACGCCGAGAGCAAAACAAATTGCATTATTTCTGCTGCTCTTTGCAATTCTGGCTATTTTTATGAGGTCAAGTTGAAGGCGCTTGGCGAAATAATGGCGAAAACGCCAATTGCACAAACAGTTTCTGCGCGAATTTGCAAACGAAATGGTTTGTAGTTGTTGTTATGTGTCTTCTCTTTGTGTTGTTGTACTTTCGGAACGTGCAACAACAAGTAGCTAATGCACAAGCAATTGAAGTGACAAATTGAAGCTCTGGACGAATTATTTTTCGATTAGGATTTCGATTAGTCCGAAGATTGGGCGTGTTTTGTAAGTGCAACTCATGCAGCTTAATAACTTGAAAACGTGTCACAACTTCTGGCTAAACTTTTCCAATTAATCAACACAACAAGAGAATTCCACAGTGTGCAGATCCACAAGGGGAAACACTTGAGGGCGTGCATATAGTAAGTGCTGGTAGTAATGGGTGTTGACAACTAGTGAATGCTTATCGGCAGATAGAGGTAATTTGGAAATATTAGCGACAACTTTGAAAGCTCACGAAAGCTGCCCTTGAGACTGAAATAGTAGAAGAATATGAAACAGTAAAAGAGAAATATGTAAGTAAAGCTCAGAATTAAGCACATTTAGAACAAGGTCGCTTTAAAATAAACTACTTGGAGATCAGAATAGAGACAATTAGGAACATTCAGCAAGCTTAAGTGAGAGTTCTTAAGCAACTTTGCAGCTTTTCAATGAGCTTGTATTACAACTAAATGTCTTGCTTCGTTCTGTTCACAGTGTTGGCATTTCGGAGATCGGATTAGAGCAAACGAAAGCAATCCAAATCCACCTACACCAGCGACAGCTACTTAAACATCAAATACAATCTTTGCTGAAAAACTAAACTGTGTTCACCAACTAATTGCAACAAGAAGTGCAAATTTTTTGATAAACAATTATAGCAACCAAACGCAACCTAATTAAGCCAGAGTTATTAATTAGCAGAGCCTCAGACAAGATGGCCAAGCCAACAGCGGAACACAGTGGCCAATGCAACAACAGCAGCAGCGCCAACAACAATAACAACAACAACAACAACAACAACAGCAACAGCAACAATAATAATAATAATATTCCTCACGACGATGTGGAGCATAATGCGAACAGTAGCAAGTTGCTTGGTGGTGGCAACGGAAATGGAAACGTTTGCCAGGTGGCAACGCTGCCCGCGTCGGCGTCGGCGTCGGCGTCAGCGCCAGTGCCAGCGCCAGCCAACACGCCGCTGAACAAGGCTATCAAGCACGATCTCTTCCCGGAGGTCACTTTCTGCAATCTGTCCGTAGAGGAGCTGCACGACGGCGCCAGCCACAGTCGGGCGGTGAGGAACAGCATCATTGCGCTGGACAGCGACGGCACGCTGACCATCGGCCTGATGAACGGCACGCAGGTGAAGAAGCGCAAGCGGCTGATATCGAACGAATCGGGCGACTCGATTGACTCGAGCAGCACGGACAAGAAGACGCCCAAGATGCCCGACGGCGGCTACGGCTGGGTCGTGGTCTTCGCCTCGCTGATGGTCTCGCTCATCTGGGACGGACTCTCGTTCTCCTTCGGCCTCATACACCGACAGCTGTTGGACTACTTCAACGAGTCGCCGACGAAGACGGCCTGGATCAGCTCGCTGTTCTTCTCGGTGCCGCTGCTGATGGGACCGATCTGGTCGAATCTGGTGGACAAGTACGGCTGCCGCAAGATGACCATTTTGGGCGGCCTCATCTCGGCCTTTGGGTTCGCCATCTCGTCCATTTGCAACTCCATCGAGATGCTGATGATCACGTTCGGCATCATCAGCGGCCTGGGCCTGGGCATTGGCTATGTGACCGCCGTGGTCTCGATTGCCTTCTGGTTTGACAAGAAGCGCAGCTTTGCCACCGGCATCGGCGCCTCTGGCACCGGCATCGGCACCTTTGTCTACGCCCAGCTGACGCAATATCTAATCGATTCGTATGGCTGGCGTGGCGCCACTCTGATACTGGGCGGCACCATGCTGAACGCGTGTGTTTGTGGTGCGCTGATGCGCGATCCCGACTGGCTGATCGAGGAGAATCGTCTGGAGAGCCGTTCGCAGAGTGTCACCACGTTTTCCAACTCCAGCGTCTGCCTCGAGGAGATCAAGAAGCTGCTGGACACCGGCATCACCAAGGAGGCCGTGCTGGACACGCTGGTGACCAAGAACAACACGGAGGCCAATCAGCAGATCGACGATCCGCTCGACACCGGCCTCAAGCGCTATCGCAGCGAACTGTTCCTGCCCACGTTCCTCAGCATCCAGGAGCTGGACAGCGTCTGCGAGGTGAAGAGCCTCAGTCGCCGCTCGCTGCGGCACAAGGAGGGCGCCGAGGCGCCGTCGCGCGAGAACCTGCTGTCCATGTCGTCGGGCGCGGCGCCGACGGGCCCAGTGCTGGACTCGCCCGACGACACGCTGATGGGCGGCATGCCGCCAGAGGTCGCCGAGGCGGCCAAGAAGAGCTATCTGGCCTCGATTGAGACGCTGTCGCCGTCGGAGAAGCGCTCGACCATTGCGGGCACACCGAACGGCTCGTTGCGCTCCTCGGACGAGGGCTATCTCACCCAGAAGCACAACGAGACGGCCAACTATGCCAGCTCGCGGTACTCGCTCAACGAAAATCTCTTCATGACCAAGCACAATACGCCGTCGTTGTCGAACCTGAAGGTGAATGGCCTGCGCCACAATTCCGTGGACATACTGAGCGACGATATGCACAGCTATTACATGTCCATGAAGGAGGAAACCTTTGCACTGCTCGACCAGCATCCTCGCGCACAGCCGTATCTGTCCAAAGCGCCGCCGGCGTCCACGGTCATCACCATACCGGAGCACGAGGAGAACAGCGAGCTGGCACTGCGTCGCTCCCGGCTGGACAGCATAACGGGTCTGCGTCGGCTGTCGAAGTCGAAGAAACCGAATCCGCATCGCTCGAATCTGCGACGCAACATCTCCATACGCAACTCGAACTTCCTCAAGGACATGCGCATCCATCGCAACTCGATTCACTATCGCGGCGCCATGCTCAACACGCATCGCTACCGCCTGCGCGCCTCCTCGTGTCCCAACATCTACCGCAACTCGATGACGACCATAGCCAAGGAGGAGGAAGATGTGAGTATAAAGGGGCGACCTCAAAAGGAGGGGAGAATAGAGTGATGAAACTAGAAGAAAGCTGTATAGTAAAAGAGCAACTTCTTGCTCTAAAGTCATTAAAAACAAAGAGATTAAAGCTAAGTTGAGCAGTAATGAAGTTTGTGATTTGAAGGGGTTTTGCTAATCATAAATTCGTGTTCAAGATAAATGTCACATTATTGATCGTTCACTGTAAATCAACTGAAGATCTTCCGATGCTCGCAAATGCGAGTAGAACTTAACTCACTCTCTCAACTTGTCTGGGCACTTATCAGGCGTGGAGGCCGCGTCCAAGTCCAAGTTTTTCGCTGTCGCTTGACAACAGCTGCTCCGCATTTGGCTCAAGGCGCGATTATCGACCCTCTATAAATACATATATGTACACCCATTCATTTCTATATAAATATTATATGTTTATACAAAATATATATACATAGACTCGAAGCGTATAACTCATACAGGGCAGCTGATAAGCGGCCATTGAGGCATTCGATACGGATTTGTTTCCGCATTGCCAAATTTCGAAGCGAAACAAATGATTATTGTATTTACAATCGTTATCATCTATTTGCAGACCTGGTATGATAGCTTTATGGACACCGTGAAATCAGCATTTGACTTTTCGCTCTTTCTGGATAAAAAGTTTTCGTTTTTCAACTTGTCCACATTGTTCCTATTCATTTGGTAAGTACTCGAGCATAAGCAACAGAGAACTGCGAGAATAACGCAAGAGATCTCGAATCGAAGGTCTCGGATCTGCGCTAGTGCTAAAATTATGATCTGTAAGCAGTCGAAAACTGTCAAACCAACACAACAACGTCGCCATTTATTTGGCAACAGCTCAAAATTCATGATACACATTATAATGAAAATATGAAGCACATCGTTCGGCATTACACAATTCGAGAGGAAAGCTTTTAAAATACAATTATTTTTGCATACGCCGTAAAACGAGTTTAGCTTCAAATAATTACTTTTAATATTTGCGTGATCTCCATAAATTATTTCTAAATTGCTTATTCGACATACATATGTAAAGACTGCAAAAACACATGTATAGTTAACGTCATCATCATCATCTATTTATAATAGATGTGAGGGTATCTGCTAGTCGCAGACGTTGGCTTACTCTCACTTTTCAATAAAAGTAAAATTTGCTTGTCGTAAATTTGCAGCACTGATTAGAAATCCACTCTAATCGAAATCTTATCTGGAACACATGTAATCAAACAAACCGCATTTCAGGTTCATCATACCCTACCTTTATCTGCCCTATTACATGAAGCAATATGACTACGAAGTGAGTGCGAGTGCGACGCTTATATCGGCGATTGGAATTGCGCAGACTATAGGCATGATAGGCCTTGGCTATCTGGGCGATCGACCGTGGATGAACATCAACATATGCTACTCCATATGCATGTTGGGTAAGCTAGCCTCATAAACGCAGACAGCAAGATAGATTCTAGTATTGTTGTTGATTTTGCAGTTTGTGGTGCTTCAGTGTTTTTTATGCCGATGCTGATCACCAGCTACAATTCGCTGATGGTCATGTGCATCATCTTTGGATTCACGTTTGCCAGCTCCTTCTCGTTCACGCCCAGCATTTTGGTCAGTATTGTTGACTTGGACGATTTCACATGTGCCTACGGCTTGGTGCTGCTCGTTCAGGGCATTGGCATGATTGCCGGACCACCCATAGGAGGTGCCATTTTTGAATTTACTGGCAGGTAAGTCAACTATGACAATGCTATTATTTGATTTCCATTTAATAAGATGCATGAACTTTCTATTGTGTTGGCAGATGGGACGACTCCTTCTACTATGCGGGCATATTTATAGCACTCTCCGGCGTCTGTTCGTATATGATTGAGTTATGTGAGAAGAAAGCAACTAAGGAGAGTGATAGTGATGTCTCAGAGACTAAAAAAGCTCAACTTTTACATTAGATTACTGATATAACACAACACAATACAAATGTCAAGAAAAGCAAACTCCAGTGCAATTTAGCGAAAGCACTGCAGCCTACAATTAATAATAATAATTATATTAATATTAATCGACTAGCATTAAATGTTATAAAGTTTCTTATGTCAAATGCTGTTGCAGCTACAAAAACAAAAACAACAAAAAACAAAAAATACGGAAAACTCAGAGCGAATTAGTAGATAAATATCGAAAGCAAACTAATGTTAATCGTGTTTAAGCTATATAATGACTTGAGAACTAAATATATATGTAAAACAAACAACAACAAAAAAAAAACAACAAAACTATATTAGTTAGATAACGCACTAGGACAACTACATTATACGTGTACTCCAATAAATAAGAAATAATAAATAATCAGGAAAATACAACCAGAACAAAAACAACAACACATGCTAGCAATATTTTTAAATATAGATACCAATATTTCAATATCATTGCAGTGCATCACTGCCATGCGCAAACGGGTTCCCCAAATTGTCTTCTTTGTAAACGGATAGTAATGACGATATACTAGTTAGTAATGCCGCAAATAAACAATTTACCAATCTACGATGTAACTTATGCAATAACAACAATAAGAACAACAATTTTGCAATCAACTAAACAAAAGTCTTTACAGCGAAACAAAACAAAACAAAAAACTAATGAACGTTAATATTAAATGATAACCCAAAATGCAAATGGTTTAGCAGCAGTTAAAGAGTTTTTTACTATTTGAAAACCGAAACAGTTCAAGTATTATTAATAAATAAATGAAATGAATTGATATGAGAAATTTACGTAGCGCACTGAAATCAATTATATATACATACATATATTATTTAGTAATATGAAGCACACTTCATCTTAGTCTAACTCAAACTAACTAAAGCCTAGAAAAAAAACACATACATACACACACCTTCTATATACAACCGTAGCCTATGTAGTTGTTGTTTCAAACAAGTAAACAAAAAAACATAATGCAAACAAATTTTTTGTAGCCTTAAGCACAACACAATGAGTAAGCAAATACATTAAAATGCAATTCTAAAAACTTTACAAAAATCAATTAACTAAACCTTAATATATACAACTATATTAAACATTATTACAATTGAAAATTCAATAAAAGCAAATTACATTTTGAGACAAAAAAAATACGCAATGTGTTTTAATGTAGTCCCTTTGTAGATAACCCAACAAATTGGTTTTGTATTTTTGTAATATTTATTGTGTATATTATTATTTTATTATACTGCTTTGGGTCTGGCAAATACAAATGTTTATAAATAATTTGATTTTATTTCTTGGTTTATTCCTCTCCGCTTATTTCGGTTTTACTTTAAGATTTATATAAACTTCGTAATTGTCGGCGACATAATCGAATTGATTTAGCATTATCACCATGATTTCTTTATTTCTTGTATAATTATTTATTTAAACTTATAAAATAGTTTATTTCATCGCTGCACGTTTGCATTGTTATATGTGCTATGCCAAATTATACAAATCGAAAAAAAACGACAAAGCAAATGCGTCACATAAAGAAAAATACAAATACAATTTTATATAAGTTTTTAGTAAAAGTAGAGCAGCCTCCACTTGTGGGGCGGAGGAGATTAGGAGTAGATTCATCGAAAAAATCAACGAATCTCAATCAGAAATAACTCACATAGTATATTTAAATATATGTATATATATGTCTGTATGTTTATGTATATATTACACGCCATCATTTGTTATCGTCCAGTGTGTATAATCTTGCCTTACACAAAGGTAACTAGCAAACTAACTAAATGTACACAAAAATATTATTTTATACGTATGTTTTTGTTTGTTTTTTTTTAGCTTTTTTCACTTTTAAGTTTACAAAATTTAGAAATCACGCACGACACATTTCACATATACAATGTTGGATCTTTAAGTTTATTTAAAATTGTAATTGGATTTCTATTGTAATTTCTTTGCTGCGAATAATTAATTAGTTACACATATGTAATTGTTTGTTTGGTTTCTTTCTGCTTTCTGTGTTTGTTTTCGTATCCGTTTAGGTTTTAACATTACGCTTAGTGTTGAAATGTTTTCACTAATTTGGGTTTGCTAATATTTGTAGCTAAATTTATTACGATTATATTTTTGCTTGAAATGAGAGAAAAGTAAACAAAAGATCAGCTTCCACTACCATCTAAGAGTTAGTCACTAGCAGCTTTTCACAGAAGCGGCTATCGGCTATTGGCTGTCGGCTGTCGGTTGTCGGTTGTCGGCTATGAGCTATAGCTATACCCAGTGCAATGGTTGTTTTGTTTTGTTCGCCCTCTCTCTTTAATCCTAGCAACAACCACTATTAGCTGCACCACCCGCACCGCCGGATCCGGGCAAAGCTGGATTTGTGGGCGTTGCCTGTTGGCCAATTTTGATGCCGTTTGCCTGCAGAGCGATTAAATGAAATTAATTAATTAGTGTGCTCCATCAACGCACGAATGCCTCACAGCACATACCTCATTGTTGATGTCGAAGACACCCTCCTGTATCTTCTCGTATATCTCTTTGGCTGTATTTATGAAAGCCTCCTCCACGTTGGCGGCTGTGCGTGCCGAGGTCTCCATGAACACGAGACCGTGCTCGCGTGCGAATGCCTCGCCCTCCTCCTTTTTCACCTCACGTCGCGAGTCCAAGTCGCTCTTGTTGCCAATGAGCATAATCACCATGTTTGAGTTGGAATGCTGACGCGCATCCTCCAGCCATGTGGTCAGATGATTGAACGTCTCTCGCCTTGTGATATCGTACACAAGCAGAGCGCCAGCAGCGCCACGATAATATGACCGTGTAATAGATCTATAAAGAATATAAATAACATTTCAACGATTGCATTTCGATGGTCATCGTAATAAGGAATACGCACCTGAAGGCTTCCTGGCCGGCTGTATCCCAGATCTGCAGTTTGATTTGTTTGCCATCAATGGTAATCATGCGTGCACCAAACTCGACACCAATTGTCAGATCGTGCACCGGCTGGAAGCGCTTGTCCGTGAACTGCAGCAGCAGACATGATTTGCCAACACCTGGAAAAGCAACGCAAAAGCGTGAAAGAAAACTAATTTAGTTGTTGTTCATTAAAGTGAAAGTTATCTTGAGCAATTTCTCAAAGCGAGACAAAACTATGTGGCAATACCAGCGGCCAACAACTATTATTATAAATCCACACTAAGTTAAGCAATGAACCAATTTTCGCTCCCATGACATTTTGCAAACGTGCAGTCTCATAAAAACAACGGCAAATGAACTGAGATAGTGACAGATTTGCATAGCTCTTTTTGCAGCTGTTGCGCTTATCAGATCGTCGTACGCTACTCCAATAAGAATGTGCGCAAAGTGGAACAAGTTGGACGCAACGAAAGCAACAGCTGGTGAAAATAAAAATTTATCTTTACATGTACTAAACATATACTACACATAAACGCAGCTGATAAGTTCGAAATTCGAAAACCATCACCCGATATACAACTTGGGCCCATTGCAAATTTTTTTGCATTTAAATTGATACTAAAAGTGCAAAGTGGGGTTGTTGGTCAAGCAAAGGTTGAGTCAGCGTCTGCTAACATACGGGCGCTTCTTCATAAACAACCACCCCCACCACCCCACCCCACTCGACACCATCGGCAACTAGCTGGCAACTGTTAACTTCAACAGTCAGTGTGGTGTTGGAGTAACGCCCGCGCCTGTCGCTGTCTCTCAACGCATAGGAGGCGTTGTTATGGTATTATTGATTTTTCCTTTGCTGCGTGGGCCACACATATGCACACTGCCCGCCCAGGCGGACTTGTAAAAGTTAGTGCTTTTCAATGGGAAACACACAGTTGATCGCCGCAACGCAGTTTGCCCTTTCATAGCCTTTGTTTTGTTGTTACTGCACACAATTTTTTTTGTATGACAAATGCACGAAATTTTCACTCTCATATGGCCGATTGCCAGCATTAAAAGCAACAGCAGCAGCAGTATTAAACACAACTCACCAGTGTCGCCAATGATGATATATTTGAACAAGTAAGCGTAGGACATTTTTGCTGGCTGTTAGAGCTCTATTTATGAACCTCTTGAATAATTATGAACGTAATAATAGCAATAATAATAATACGCAATTCCAATACGAATGAGATTTGCAAGCTGACTGATGATGACGACTGGTTTCGGCAATCGATAACGATAGCGCGAACACTTTAATGAGGCCCTGGTACACAGGGCTGCATAATGAATAATGACAACGTCAAACGATACCAGGGCTGGCAACAATTAGTACGATACTTCGTATCGGTCAATCGATAACATCAGCCCTATATGTATGTATGTAGGTAGTTTTGTCAGAAATTTTCTCGCACAAAAGCGAAGTGCTTTAGCTCAATTTATAATGAATTCAATGTGAAATGTGTAAACGAAAGTAGTTGTTACTATTGATTATCAATCCGAATCGCTTGCATTTGGCCATCTGCCACGAACACAACGCCAGTGACGCTTGTGCTGCAGAGAGCGTTCACGACGACGTTGCCTGGGTGTTGCATTGTAAAATTTTCCTCTACATACAACTCGCTGCTTGGGCTCCGACCAAAAGGCGTAGGCAAAAGGTGTCTGCGTGTGCGTGTGCGTGTACGTGTGTATATGTGTATGTTGTTTTGCTCCTTCCGGCTAAGGCAAGGTAAAACATGAAGATGGCTGACGGCTCGACAATATTGCGTAGGAACCGACCAGGCACAAAATCCAAGGTGAGTCCCCACAATATACATACACATATTGCGTGCGAAATTGCCAACAACTCTACAACGAAACAGGATTTCTGTCGCTGGCCCGATGAACCGCTGGAGGAAATGGACAGCACACTGGCTGTGCAACAGTATATACAGCAGTTGATCAAGCGAGATCCATCGAACGTGGAGCTCATACTGACCATGCCCGAGGCGCAGGACGAGGGCGTATGGAAGTATGAGCACTTGCGGCAGTTCTGCATGGAATTGAATGGTCTGGCTGTGCGGCTGCAGAAGCAATGCTCACCCTCGACGTGCACACAGATGACGGCCACCGATCAGTGGATCTTCTTGTGTGCGGCCCACAAAACGCCCAAAGAGTGTCCCGCCATCGATTACACACGGCACACGCTCGATGGCGCTGCTTGTCTGCTCAATAGCAACAAATACTTTCCAAGCAGGTAATGTTAGCGCATATTGTCGCATTGTCAAGTTAACTGGCCACATAATGTGTCAAGTGTTCAACTCACCACCACCCACAGAGTGTCGATCAAGGAGTCGTCGGTGACGAAGCTGGGATCGGTGTGTCGACGAGTCTATCGCATCTTCTCGCATGCGTATTTCCATCATCGTCGCATCTTTGATGAGTTCGAGGCTGAAACGTATCTTTGCCACCGATTTACGCATTTCGTCACGAAATACAATCTTATGTCCAAGGAGAATCTGATTGTGCCCATCAATGAGGACGAGAACGCAGCTCCCGGCGAGAGTGAAGCTTAAGCACCAACCGCAACGGCAGCAACTCACAAAATTAACAACAACAACTGCAACAACAACAACAAACGTACAGCATAAGGAATAAGCAAGTTAATTGACGGACCGAAAATTCAGTCATTCATACGGAACTCACTTACAAGAAACATATTTATAATATATATATATATTTACTAATAGCTTGCATTAGATTCAATGTAAAACGCATCAAATTTTTGTTTATTGGATAACACACACACACACACACACATACACACACACACATTCAGATCAAGAGCGTGTTGTCAAGAGAGTTGCGGGTGGAGAAGAGAGAAGAAGAGGAGTAATTCAATTGCAAATTTTTTGTATGTAGTTCAAACGACAAATACATAAAGCTAAATAGCATTAATGAATGAATCAAGCCAATCGCTTAATCCAGACAAACTGAACAGGTTCTCCCCCACCCCCACCCCAGGAAAACGAACAAAAACACAAACACAAACAACTCCCTCGAAATTCCGTAAAGTTATAATTATGATTATGTTTAAATTCTTATTTTAAATAAATTATATGTAGACACACAACAAGAAGCAACCACATGTTTCTCGAAACGGAGCCAACTGCGAAATTTGGCCAAACACACAAAACACACAGCAAAGAAACAACTAATACGTGAATTTTACTATCAAACCTCTATACAACAATGAAGAAAAGATAACAATAAATGGAATGAACAAACCCCACAGCCAATCCTGCGGTTCACCATTCCTTAGACAATGTTCACTTCAAGCATGCGCTGTTGCGCCACCAAACGCTCGAATCCCAAGCGACTCAGATCCAAGGTCTGGTACTTGCCCGCCAGTATCAGCTCTGAGATGGCTCTGCCGACGGCGGGCGTCTGCTGAATGCCATGACCACTGAAGCCAGCCGCTATATAGAGATTGCTGTAGTGCGGATGGCGACCAATCACGCCATTGGCATCGAAGCTGTTGTGATCGTAGTAGCCGGCCCAGCTGCTCTGCACCTTGACCGACTCAAAGGCAGGAACGCGACTCGCTAGCGTGGGCCACACATTCGACTCGAAGTAGCCGTGGTCCACGTCCAGCGTATCGCATTCGGGCTCCTCGTCGTCCGCCGGACTGCGACCGCAGAGGAAATTGCCGCCCAGACCGTCGCGCCTGAAGTACGTGCCATCGGGATCGATGGTGAGCGGCGTGGCGAGGCCGGGGCAGTTGCTGCCCTGCGTGTTGAACACGTACACATACCGCTTGCGCGGCTCCACGGGCAGCGGCACCCGCAGCACATCCGGGCCCGTGCCAATGTTGGCCAGTCGCGCCACCTGCCCCGACTGCGCGCCCGCCGCCAGCACACACGTCTCGAACTTGACCGTGCGCTGCTGGCCGTCGCCGGTGGACACCACGGCCGCTTGCAGCTGACCGGCAGCATTCCACTCGAAGCCAGTGACTTCGCCGGTGGCGAATTGCGCGCCGTACTCGCGTGCGCGCTTCTTGAAGCCCATGAGCAGCGCCCAGGGATCGAACCAGCCCTCCTTGTCGGTGCCGTAGCAGCCCAGCGCAATGTCCGCGGTGGAGAGCCAGGGAAAGCGGGCGCGCAGCGCCTCTGGACGCAGCAGCTCATTGCAGGCGCCCAGCTCGTTCTGCAGCTTCGAGTTGCGGCTCAATGTGTCGGCGCCCTTGTCGCTGGCCAGCACGAGATAGCCGTGCGGCTGGAAGTTGAGGTCCACGTCGCCCAAGTGGCTGCGGCAATTCGAGATGAAGTCGTAGCCAAACAGCGACATCTGTATGTTCTCCGCCAGCGAGAACTGCTGGCGCACGCCGCCCACGGACAGCACGGTCGAGGCGCTGGTGTACTAGTTAGAGATAGTTTGTTTTAAATTGCAGTTCGAAACTTGTCTGGCTGAACTGTGACTTACGCAGGCGTCGCGCTCCACGACGAGCACGCTCAGCTGCTGCTTCTGCGTCTTGCACTTCAGCCAGTAGGCCGAGGAGGCGCCCATGCCGCCGCCGCCAACGATGAGCACATCGCAGCGCTCTGGCAGCGCATCGCCGCAGGCTGTGGGCGCTGCCTGCGACTGATGGCGCCCCAACTGCTGTTGCACGCTGCCGCTGCTGGCCAAGCGCAAGACACGTCCCAGTCGCTGCATATTGTCACACTGATCGAACGGCACGAGCCGCAGTGAGGGGCCCCACATCTCGAGCTGCTCCTGATTAGATTAGCTAAAGAGCTAAACAAACTCAAATATAACAATACAAAGCTTAATAGTGCAACAATAATGCTTATCAACTACGCGCTTATCACACCCTATTAAACCGAGCGTTATATTTATGTTTGCCATTGGGGTGCTTCCAAAACGCGCCTCCCACAAACAGGTGAGATGCGAATTCGTAATTTCAATTATTTCTTAATTAAGTCAGAAGTTGAAGGCAGACAGATTGAGTTGGAATTTAAAATAATAATTATTTGATTGATTTTCTTCAGAACTTCTCCTCGTTAGTCTACTAATCAGGATTGTTATTGATCTCAGGCACCTATTTAAATGGTTGGAATTGAAAAAAGTTTGCATTGGATTATTTTAGAATATCCCTTCAGAAGTTCCACGTATTATGGTCTACAAATTTTTGGTGGTGTATTGAATCTCGCGTGACTATAAATAGTCATTTAAAAATGGGTTACATTTTGATTTATTTCTAAAATAAGTCAGCACTTGAAGGCAAACAGATTGAGTAGTGTTTTGAATTAGCGTCGAATTTTTTAGCTTAATTTGATTGATTTCCTTTAGAAGTTCCACGCCTCACAAGTCCACTAATTTGGCGATTTATTTAATCCCACATGCCTATTTGAATAGGTTACATTTTGAATTATTTCGTAATTCACTCCTGACTATGAAATTGATAGTATATTAAAATAGCTTTCAATGAATGTTTAATTTGATTGACTAAGCTTATGATTTCTATGCCCAATTCAAATTGAGACAAGTTTGCATCGGATTACTTTAAAATATTTCTTAATTGAGTGAGAAGTTGAAGGCAAACAGATTGAGAAGTGTTTTGAAATAGCAATAGTTGAATTTGACTGCTTTCCTTAAAAAGTTTCACGCCTCAGAAGTCTACTAATTTGGGGTTTTATCAATCACACGTGCCCATTGAAATGGGTTAGATGTTGATTTATTTCTTAATTAAGTCAGGAGTCGAAGCCAAACTAATTAAGAGCGTTTTCACGCCTCTCAATTCCACAAACTTTGGGTTTTATTTCATCACACGTGCCCATCTAAATTTAGCCTACAAAGTCCCGAAAAACACGTTTATGAACTAAAATAAAATAATTTTGTGAATTAGCGAGTTTTGTCTACTTTTCAATTCAGCTTAAATGACGTCAGAGAGTAATTTCAAAAGTTGAATTAGTGAACATACATCGCTTATACATTTTAGCACCAAATTAAAGTCAATCTCTTTGTTTCAGTTATATTTAAGAAAATTGCAGTGTATTTGCGCGCTCGACTACGCCGAACTGTTTGTAACTAGAGTTACTTGATCTGTTATCAATCATCTTAGCCCTCGTACAGCGTTATAAAATAATTTTGTCAACTGATTAGGTGAACGTGGCAAACTGTAATTAGCCGTGTCCGCTGTCAATGACAGACTCGTTTGTCGCCTCCTGCTGCTGTTGCTGTTGCTCCGCTTGTGTTTGCTGTGGTTTATGGCTGCGCTCGGCTCGACTGCGTTTTTTTCCGCGACCAGCAGATGACTTCAGTCCGTTGCCCGACCCTTGCTCCTCCAGCGGCCAGAAGCTGCTGACTGTGTTGGGATTTTGTACGCTAAAAGTGTGAAAATATGATGTTAGTCACAGGCTGTGATTACTCTTCACTCTAAGCAGTTTTACTTCTCGACACTCTCGGGAAATGCGTCCAGACTTTGGAGTATGTGCAGCATGGGTATTTGGCGCTTGACGATGAGCTCCTCCAATCCCTCCGTGATGGGCTTCCAGTGCTCCTCAACACTGCAAGCAAGTAGGCACTATAAAGTTGCTGAAACATTTAGTCTTTGGTTGGGTTTACTTTTTGTAGGACATGCGACTGAGCTGGTAGAGCGACAGGTTGCGCTTGAACACCTCGGCGCAGGAGACGACCTTGATGACGCCGCCACCGGAGCCGGTCCAGACCACGCTGCGGTATTCGCCCTTCTGCAGCGCCGCCTGCGCGTAGTCGATCACATTGTTCAGCTTGGTGCCGCCGTTGACCTTTGGCAGGGGAATGTGGAAAGTAGCTCAATTGGATTGTGTGCAACGTGGCTCACCTGCATCCAGAGGAAGTCCTTTTGATTGCTGGGCAGGCACTGCTCAAAGGGCAGATCGCTTTTGGCCAGCTCCTGCTCCACATTCTCGGCCTTGCGGTAGTTCATCATTTTGCAGCAGCTGCAGAGATTAAAGGCAACTGGATTAGTGCTTGCATTTTTGTTCGCCTCCAGCGCTAACCTTGAACCACAATTGAACAAGATGCGGTAGGAGAGGTTGGAGAAAAATCTCTATAACTATGCTATGGAATGGCCGCAGTCGGTGCCGTTGCTCACAAGTAGCCTGAGTGCTCATCCAATCCACTCGTAAACTGTCTTGCGCAGTTATTGCCACGACAGTCGTGGCAAATTGAATAATTGCCGCTTTATGAGACGAGAGCGAAACACCCCCCATCTCCCCTGCTCCGTTTCCAATTTCCGCTGCCCCACAAAACGCTCAGCTTCGGCTTCAACGAAGTGCTGAACGACTACTTCCATTTCTATTTCTTGATGTCTATATACATTTTTCAGACTAACTGATTCAACAACTAAACACAACGCAAACGAAAAGAGCAAGGAAACTATATTTTGCAGTTGATCGTGTTATAGTTAATTAATATTATAATTTTATATTGTGCTTTATGTTTTTAATAGATAAGTTAATAGCAACGTTATCGTTTGTGTGTTCGATAGGCTTAGAATTATTCAAAGAATCTCATCAGTTTTCATAATTTAGGTGCATATGTTACACTAAAGAAATTCTAGGAAATTCGCAATCAAAATTTCAACTGACTTTTTGTGTGAGAAGTATTTTTCCTGACATCTTTTAGAGCTGCTTTTAAATACCTATGTATATTAATTTCACACAACTTTTAACCAATTTAATTAATATGTCTAATTCTACATAGTAATTAAACAACTTTGAAGTCTTTGTTGGTTGTGAGTTCCGCCACAATCCAAGTAAAAATGTGGCTGCTTA
The DNA here is from genome assembly GCA_035046165.1 of Drosophila rubida. NCBI lineage: Eukaryota > Metazoa > Arthropoda > Insecta > Diptera > Drosophilidae > Drosophila > Drosophila rubida. Next base: position 26,554,564 of record JAWNOF010000021.1, on the reverse strand, counting down.
TGTCAAACCCTGTGTGGGAACTGATTTACTTGGCCGTTACAGCGCCACGAGCAGGAGGAGCTCAAGTAAAAGTCAATAAAAAAGCATTTCTACAGCAATTAAATGCGCGCGGCTGCAGCAGAAATTTGCCATTAAATAAAATTTCTGGTGGTGTCGGGTCTCTAGACAACAAGGCTGACAACCGAGAGCGAGGACGAGGGGTGCAGCGTGGTGTGGCGCGAGGAAGCGGAAGCAAACAACGCCCCACCCCTGACCCATGCACAAACGAAACGAGGCATGCCACTTGTTGAAGCTAAACAACATTTCGCCGAGCAGATTGAAGGGGGGAGAATGCAGAATCTACTCTGAATTCGACAGGCAGAGCAGCCAACGAAAGTTTATTAATGAACTTTTCACTGAATTGTGGCTGTAGGCGGCGTGCCATGACCCAGTCACACGCCCACTTTCCACACACCCACGCACACACACACACACACAATTATCGCCTCGCCCCTTAGAGCAGACAATTCCAAGATTCAATGCAGCACAAATAGAAAGAAAGCGAGCAATGGCGAGGGGTGTGAGGGAGGCGTTGTTTCGGAATGTTAGCGAGGAATGCCTTCGAAATGCCAAATGACAGGCGCTGCTCTGACTGTCTCATTGAGAACGTCATCGTCATCGACAGCAGCGGCAGCGCCAACATCATCATCGCCCATGACATCGTCGTCATTCTTATCAAGTACGTTCCCTCGCACAACACAGCGCAACAGGTCGCAGTGTTTTGAATTAAAAATCAATTGCCTAAATAATTTAACATGCATACAACACTCAGTTGCACTGTTGGCTTAATTAATTAGTTAACGTATATGCTGTTCAATTAAAATCTCAATTCGAATTTACCAGCTTTCGCAACTAATTTATCATCAATTTGCTGCAGTTCCCCAATTACTGAGATGATCACAAAGCCAGCAGTTATTATTATTAGCGAATGATTTGGTGCATCACAGCTAAGTAAAAATAAATAAATAACATGGTTTGAATTTATATGAAAGTCCTCTCCAAGTTATTTTGTAGTCGCCAAAAATAGTACTAATTAATAAATATAACAAACAATGTGATGACTTGTCATATAAAAAGAAATTCGTATTATTTTTGTATTCATTTTCTTCACAGCTAAGTAAGAACGTAGTTTGAAATTTTTTGTTTTTCCGACTCTATTATTTTGTTTAAATTCATCGCCTTGCACTACAAGTTATTTCGTTAACGTCAACTGATAAAAGTTGTCCAAGAGAAATGGATTTTGGATTAAATTTATTTGATTAAATTTGTCATTTCAATTTTGAATTGAATTGAATTTTTAATTTCTCTATATTTATACTTCACAGTTAAATAAAAATAAATAAATAACGTATTGCAATTTAAAAGCAAGTTATATTTAAGACTATGTCATTTTATTTAGATGCATTTATTTATATTAAAATGAGTTATTTATTTAGTTGTCGTCGTGCAAATGCTGTACTACTGAAATGAATTTGTATTCAAGATTATGTCCAACAAATAACTAAAAAAAGCAAATTTGAACATTTGACATTTCAAAACAAATTTGTATTATTTAAAATGTATTAATGAATATTATTTCCAACTAATAACTAGAAAAATCAATTAAATAACTTGTCATTTCATAACGAATTTGTATTATTTCCTAGTTGGACTTTAAAAGCAAGCTGTCTTTCAGATCCTATTATTTTAGTTTAAATTCATCATTATACTTAAAAGAGTAATTTATTTAGTTGTGGTCTTGTAAACGTTGTCCAAGAGAACAACATTTTTATTCAAAACTACTTCCAACTAAAATTGAGAATAATTAGAAATTTGATGAAGTTTCTTATTATTTCCTTATTTATTTCTCATTCAGCAGTTGAAGTCGCTGTGACGCCCTTCAAAAGGTTAATGTCTGCCTTGTTGACTAGTGTAATTGTATTTGGTGCGGAAGTTATTAATAAAACGAGTGTGGCATGAAAGCAAAAGGACAGGACAGGATGCCAGCAGCATCCTGCGACTGGGAGACGAGTCTGTGAATGAGCGTGACTTGTTGGACTTGAGTCGGATGACAACAATAAAATAAGGAGCAGGAGTGCAACACGTACTTTAAATTAACATTATATACATTTAGTTAAATGCATTACACAAATTACATCAAAGGGGCAAAGGGGCGACTGAACATGCAGCAGCTTGCGACATTTGCCGCAATTCAATTTGCGTATACGTAATCCACGACTTTCGAAAACTCTAATAAATGTGTGGCCAGAGCTGCTGCATATTTTCACGCAGCGCCCACCACACACACATACACTCACACCAATACACACGCACACACACCCCAATACACTGAAAGCTATGAATGATGTGCGTAATTGTTGTAGAGAAATATTGCCGACGAAGCTATTGATTATTAAATCAAAATTGATGGATGGCTATTTTTTAATTTCAGCCATTTGGAAATATACTTTTTTCAGTAAATAATTACAGCAAGAGAACATACTATATGTATAGAACATTACTTCGATAATATGAAATAAATGTTGTAATATTAACTTTCTTTAAAACATTTTTCTTTCTTATCGTATTTTTGTGATTTGCTGCGGCTTCCTTGCGCTTTGCAACCACTGTGCACTCGCAAATATTTCATTTATTTGCAGCACCCCACCCTTGATAGCTCCAGCACCCCCTAGCTGTGGGTATCAGCCCCGCCCCTCTTTGCTCTCTGCTGGTGGTTCGTTGAAGTATGCATTCATTAGACATGCCAAGGCAGCGACTGGGACGACGGCCATGGCGAGGCAAGCAACCGAGCTTAGCTGCTGGCCAAACCGCAGAGTCAGGATCATTTGAGGTTTGCAAGCCGTGGCCAGCGGTTCACAGTGGCGGCGATAAGTAAGTGCCAGTGATAGTCGCAGCAGCAAGTGTTATAAACCAACCATCAATAGAAAGCTAAAAAAACAACTAATAAAGAGAAGCGATTTATAATTGAATCAGTTGCGGAAGAAAGTGTGTGAAATTGTGGCGTAACGAGCAAACTGAAATAATACGACACGCCAGTATTTTGTATATATATATAGAAGATTTAACTAAAAATAATTACAAAGTGATGCGTCTTCTGCGAGTGCTGGCAATAAACACTCTAATTAACTGACAACAAAATAAACGAAATCGCCCGTTAATCTGCTTGTTTTCACTTGTATTTCTTATATGATTTTCCGGAACATGCCGACCAGTTGATTCACTGAGCGCACCATAAAAACAAATCCACTACACGTATAAAGAGGCAAAAAAAAACAAAAACAAATCGCAAGATGGATAGCACCGAATTTCGAAAACGTGGCGTCGAAATGGTCGAGTACATTTGCAACTATCTGGAAACCTTGAACGAACGCCGCGTTACGCCCAGCGTGGAGCCCGGCTATCTGCGGCATCTGTTGCCATGTAAGTTCGAACGGGTTAATATCCGCACTCAATGCCACATCAGTTCGGCGTAATTCACTTATACTTGCTGAACCCACAACTCATCTCTATCAGCTTGATATTTTTAGTCTCCCTCAATAATTTTAGAATCATTATTTCTCTAGCTTATTTTTTGGCTTTGCCTCGCTCGAAATTTCACGAACAGGCGAACATTGTTGCAACTGTGATCAGTTTAGTTGCTGGTTGTTGTGATCACTTTCATTGCTAGATCTTAAGTACAGACTTAAGAGACTCCTACCTGCTAGACCACTGAGGCGCTTAAACAGTCTAGGATTGGCAAAAACGTATAATCAAACGTGAAACATATATGTTGAGGTTTGATTGATATAAGATATTCCTAAAATGTGTTGTTATGGTGCTTTATGGCTTGAACTGGTTCAACTACTTATGTAAATAAATGTATATAAAAAGTTCTTAAGTGCTGCGCCCAAATGTATGCTACAGTAAATGCTGTGATCTCAGGTCAACTTTAACAACTTGACCCGCGATACACCTCGTGTTTAAAATTTGTTTGTTTAAAATTCTGATCTTCATACTATCTAGTTATTTACTGTTCCAGTTTAAGAATTGTCAAATTGTTATTTCTGACACATTTTTGTGTAAATATTTGTTAAAATCAATAATAAACCACCATGCAAAAATATTCCTCAAATGCTAATAACTTCGATACTCTTAACCTAATAAACAGTTGTTAAAAAAACAATTGCCAAAGTATAATTAAATATTCATATATAATATATATATATATAATTATATAGATTTTGCTATAGATAACAGAAGGTCTCACTTAAATTATCACTTGATGCAACCACAGAATTGCAAGCTTTGCGTTTGTGGATTAAATTGTGAGACTCTTCTACATTGTCAAAATATACTTAATAAAATATTTATTATACTTATTTAGAAGCACAAATAACAAAATTAAAATGAAGAAATCGTTATGATCAAATTATATTTAGAGAAGTTCCCATTAAATTTCGATATTTATTGAAATTCAACTGTAGCGCAGATTCGAAGAAAATTGCAAATTTGAAAGTGCATTTTAATTGATTCTCGGTTCGCTCTTCACTCTTCAGCCGAAGCGCCGCAAGAGCCCGAGGACTGGGATCAAATCATGCTGGACGTCGAGGACAAGATAATGCCCGGCGTGACGCACTGGCAGCATCCGAGATTCCACGCCTACTTTCCGGCGGGCAACTCGTTCCCCTCGATCCTGGGCGACATGCTGGGCGACGGCATCGGCTGCATCGGCTTCTCCTGGGCGGCCAGTCCGGCGTGCACCGAACTGGAGACCATCGTGCTCGACTGGCTGGGCAAGGCCATTGGACTGCCCGATCACTTTCTGGCCCTCAAGGAGGGCAGCACGGGCGGCGGTGTGATACAGGTAAGCAACAAGTGAGACGAGTGAAGTGAGAGGAGAAGTGAGAAGAGAAGTGGTAAGAGAAATGAAAAGTGAAGAGAGAAGAGAAGTGATAAATGAAGTGAGAAGAGAAATGTGAGGATTAGTGAGAATAGAAGTGAGATGAGAAGTGAGATGAGAAGCGAGAAGAGATGTGAGGAGAGAAATGAGATGAGAAGTGATAAGAAGCGAGCTGCAGTCGTGTGGTCTACTGCGAGTTATCCACTACCCATTTCGAATATACTACAATGTACCGAAAATAACATTTAGTATAAGTATATTCTATTCTGTATAATATTGATTATACACGGTCACACTGTTCACTAGTCCGCTAAGGCAACTCGGGCAGCTGCAAATGCATTTTGCCACACACAAATTGTTTCTTTAACAACTTCCAAGTTTTTCATCCGCTGGCAAACAAACTTTCAGAACAACTCGAGTCTACAGCTTTAAAATTACGATCGTTTATCGTTTTTATTCAATTTCAGGGCAGCAGATAGGGGCAACGATATGAAATAGTTTTGATCTGCGTATAAATCACACGAGTATTGTCACCAAGTTTGGTTGCTCAAACTGTTTTAGTCATTGTTGAAGCTGATTATGTTCAAAATATAGTATACAATATAAAACGGCCACACTCTTCAGTGCGGTAACTAAACTCGTGCAGCAGCAAATGCTTTTTGCCACACATTAAAAATCGAATAACTTCTAAGTTTTTCATCGAATGGCAACCAAACTTTCGAGGCAACTTAAGACGCCAGGTTTAAAATTACACTCGTTAAATGTTTATTTTTATTTTAAAGGGCAAATATGGGTAATGATTTGAAATAGTCTCGATCACACGCGTATTGTCACCAAGTTTGGCTTCTCTAGCTCTTGTAGTCTCTGACTGAGATCTTGATGTTCATACGGACAGACAGAAGAGCACGTCTACATCGTCTCGGCTGCTGAAGCTGCCTAAGAATACTAGCCTATATTATATTATCTGTCTCTCTTCTGGTGGCACAAAGTTATTAGATGCTCTGGGTAGCGGGTAAACAAAGCACTTAAACCATTTGCTGCCTGTTTTGGCATTTTGGCTTGCAGACGTCGGCGTCGGAGTGTGTGCTGGTGACCATGTTGGCGGCACGCGCCCAAGCGCTGAAGCGACTGAAGGCGCAGCATCCGTTCGTGGAGGAGGGCCACCTGCTGTCCAAGCTGATGGCCTACTGCTCGAAGGAGGCGCACAGCTGTGTGGAGAAGGCGGCGATGATCTGCTTTGTGAAGCTGCGCATCCTGGAGCCGGACGAGAACGCCAGCCTGCGCGGCCAGACGATCAGCGAGGCGATGGAGGAGGACGAGCTGCAGGGCCTGGTGCCGTTCTTTGTGTCCACCACGCTGGGCACCACCGGCTCCTGTGCGTTCGACAATCTGCCCGAGATCGGCAACGAGCTGAAGAAATTCCCCTGCGTCTGGCTGCACGTGGACGCCGCGTACGCGGGCAACAGCTTCATCTGTCCGGAGCTGAAGCCGCTGCTCAAGGTAGCTACTAGCAAACGAGCAAACGAACAAACGGTGCGCTGTTTATGCTAATCATTTCGCCAAACAGGGCATCGAGTATGCCGACTCATTCAACACGAACCCCAACAAATGGCTACTGACCAATTTCGACTGCTCGACGCTGTGGGTGCGCGACCGCATCCGTCTGACATCAGCTCTGGTCGTGGATCCGCTGTATCTCAAGCACGGCTACTCGGACGCGGCCATCGACTATCGTCATTGGGGAGTTCCACTCAGCCGCCGCTTTCGTTCGCTGAAACTGTGGTATGTAGCGCCCCGAAACCAGCCAAGACCAAAACAAAAAACATCATCTAACAACGAGCGCGAAGACCCTTAAGAGTCAAGCCTGTATGGCTTTTGTTGACTATTGTCAAATATATTTCTTTGCCTTCTTCATATATTTTTTTTCTGTCGAGTATGTTGCTTAGCTTGGAGCACACTTCAACTGAAGCACTTGCCTTTATTATTTGCATGCGACTTAGTTGTAAAAACAAAACCCTGAGGCCCACGGTGCCCATCTCAGTTCCAGACACACCCAAGTCCATCAATCTCCCCGGCGATGAAGCCTTCAAATTTGACATATGGATTCTACTCAGATTCTGTTGCCGAAACTTGTCTTCAATTTCTGCATAATCCATTTAACTTTCAAGCAGTCGATTACTCACCAAATTCAGGGAAAACCAATTGAAATGAATTATTGTTGCGGCATTTTGAGAGCGAGACTCGGCAAATATAAGGCGTAAACTCAGTTAGCTTTCTCAGTCTAATTGATTCCCATTCATCAAATGAACAGCGCGAAATATTTGAATTCAATTCTAAGAGCTTGGTATACTTAAAGTATACGCTTAGAGAGTTATATACCGCATTTGGAATTCATTTACAATAGTCTAAAGAGTACTTCTAGTATATTTTTGAAGAATAGTATATTTCTAGTATATCTAATTCAACTTTGACATAGAAAAACACTTGTTCAAAGTTCAATTAGTTGTAGTACGAAAAGTAATTTGCATCCGCATTTTGAAGATTTGTTTCAAGAATTCTCGGAATCAGCAGACACGTCAAATAGCAATAAAATGTACTGTAGAAAATCGCTAATAGTTTATTTTCGACACTCAAAACAGCAGAAAAGTCTAAATACTATTAATAAATTGAAATTGCCAGAGTTTGCAAGTTAGTCGTGGAACTTAATTTATTCAATAACAATTTGTGGGAGCATGATATAATGAGTAGCACATTGATTGTTTAGACAGATTGATTGAGTTATTTCGGTGAATTCCGTAGGTTTGTGCTGCGCTCTTATGGAATATCCGGACTACAGCATTACATACGTCACCATATCAAACTGGCCAAGCGGTTCGAGGAGCTGGTGCTCAAAGATAAACGTTTCGAGATTTGTAATCAAGTCAAGGTGAGTTACATTTAATGCTTTTACCGCCATCAATCATGAGACGAGTTCAAAGCACTTTTATTCGTATAAGCAACCCAGCAGATTTGTGCTCGTTTTTATAGGCACACCACCACTAGTGTGTGTGCTTGTGTGTGTGTGTGTGGGTGGGTGTGTTGTCGATTGTTGGGCTTGTTAAACATTTATCAAAGTATTTTCGGGGGAAATTGGTGAGCTGACGCAAATGCAGACACAGCAGACAAACACAGACATTGACTTTGACTTGACCAAAAATCAAATTATGAAATTTGTCTTGGATCGCATCGTAAACCACATATTTCACACCCACCAAACCCAGAGCCAAGCAGCGAACGTGCGGAATATCATGGCAAAAAGTGGCGCGAGAAACGGCCACTGCAAAAATGTGGTAATTGAAGTGTTTTGGCATAATTGCCATACAAAATCGACAAAGCAGCAATAAGAAACAAGACCAAAATACAATAAGTGATTCATGACAGCTGCTTTGGGGGCCAGCGTTTGTTAACTCGCCTTCAATTGGCCCTCCGCATTTCCGAACTGCTTCAACTCACGTACACGCAATAGAGCACTCACATTGCGTATACGCAGCGTTGTTCGGACATTTGATTGAAATGGGAATTGTTACCATTATGCTCGCATCACACTCGCACACGACACAATGGTGTTTTTGATCTCTTGTGTCGCTTGTGGACTTCCTGCAGCTGGGACTGGTTTGCTTTCGCCTCAAGGGCGGCGACAAGCTCAACGAGAAGCTGCTTAGCGCCATCAACGAGTCGGGCAAGCTGCACATGGTGCCGGCCAGCGTCAACGAGCGCTATATCATACGCTTCTGCCCGGTGGCGCAGAACGCCACCGCCGAGGACATCGACTACGCCTGGGACACCATTGTGGACTTCGCCAACGAGCTGCTGGAGAAGGAGCAGCACGACGAGATCACCGAGATCATCAATCGCAAGAAGCAGGACACCTTGGCCCAGAAGCGCTCGTTCTTCGTGCGCATGGTCAGCGATCCCAAGATCTACAATCCGGCCATCAACAAGGCCGGCACCCCCAAGCTCTCCATGGAGCTGCCGTCGCCGGTGGTGAGTCGCGGCAGTGCGCCCATCATACGCACCCAGAGCTCGGTGGACCACAACTCGTGGATCTCCTGGCCGCTGGCGTTCCTCTTCAACAGCAACAACGAGGACAAGAGCAGCAACTGCTCCTTGCGGTGAGTTCGCTACGACTAGTCTGTCGCTACTTTAGAGCGACTTTAATTTAAGAAAACCTTCAACAATTATCTTGAAATTGCACCAAGGCAGCCATTCCCAAAAAGTGGAACATGTCACAACTTTAGGGTCGCCTTAAAGAATATATCTATACATTGTACTAATCGCATTGCTCCAATTGTCTATTATTATATTTTATGTTAAGAATTCATTTCTATTCTGAGATATTCTCCTAACACTAATGTTATAAGTTCTTATATTATATTGTACAAATTACATGATTTTCATTATAATAACTCACAATATTAACATTTTAGTTACCCATTGTTAAAATTTCAACTTGCTCACTTTGGAATCTAGAGCTTAGACTTCCTATATGCATTGTCTAATCGCATTGCTCAAAATATCTAACAACGAATAAATCTATACCTTGTACTATTCGCATTGCTCCAAATGTCTTCTATTATATTTTATGTTAAGACTTCATTTCTATTTTGGGATATTCTCAGAAGAATAATAGTAATAAATTCTTGTATTATATGCTACAAATTACATATTCTTCATCATAAATTCATCAAATTACATGTACATTAATAATGCACTTTAGTTACCCATTTTATGAATTTTTGCACAATAATTTTGAAATCTCACCATGATCAATTTGGACTCAAGAGCCTAGAATTTCTCTATGCATTGTCAAATCGCATTGCTCAAAATATCTAACAACGAATAAATCTATACCTTGTACTATTCGCATTGCTCCAAATGTCTTCTATTATATTTTATGTTAAGACTTCATTTCTATTTTGGGATATTCTCAGAAGAATAATAGTAATAAATTCTTGTATTATATGCTACAAATTACATATTCTTCATCATAAAGTCATCAAATTACATGTACATTAATAATGCACTTTAGTTACCCATTTTATGAATTCTTGCACAATAATTTTGAAATCTCACCATGATCTACTTGGAGTCTAAAGCTTAGAATTCCTCTATGCATTGCTCAAAATGTCATTATTAACAGAGTATACGCTAAGAATTATACTCTACAAACTACTTCTTCATCATAATAATTAACAATATTAACATTTTAGTTACTCATTTTATTAATTCTTGGAGTCTAGAGTTTAGAATTCCTCTATGAATTGTTTTAATTCCATGGTAATGTAATGTATGTTAATTATGTTATTACCATAGTTTATGCCAAACATTCATTTTAATAGATTTATTCAACTCAGGCACACTAAGTTATACTCTACAAATTATATAATTTTACTCATAATTCTCCGAATATTAACAATAACAATGCATTTTAGTTACTCATTATATCTATCATTCTAGAGTTAAGAATTCCTCTAAGCCTTCTACTGATCGCATTCCATAAAATGTCATTATGAACACAGTTTATGCTAAGCATTCATTTTCATAAATCTATTCGGCTCAGGCACACTAATAGTTAAAACTTGTTATATTATATTTTACATTATTTTCATCAGAATTCTTCACATTATTAACATTAATAATGCATTATAGTTCTCCATGTTTCGTAATTCTTGCGCAATTTGGATAGCTAATCTTATGACTGTTGTTATTTTCATTTTATGCCAAATTATTTCAAATGTGACTTGTTTATTTTGGCTCTCTGTTGGCATATTTTGATTATTTGCTCTTTTTAATTTCAATTATTATTTTTCGTTTTCTACTATCAGCAAATAGGAGCAAATATCTCGTAGTTACTGGACTGTAGCTTTCTACTTTCCCCTCGACAGCTTCCGGCATCTGGACACCAACGTGCGACCCTCGTCCTCGCGCCGCAACTCCGGCGCCGGCTCCTCGCCATCGCCCGAGAACGAGACGGGCTTCGTGAATGTGCAACAGCAGTTGCAACAACAGCAGCAACATCAGCAGCAGCAGCAACAATCGCCGCGAAAGTCACCAATGGTGCTGCGGAAGTTGTCGTCTGCTCGAGATAATCACAATTGAACTGCAGCTGGCTTCGATTAATGAAACTATGCGACAACTATTTGAGAGGCGCGCTGCACAATTAGCTGTGGCGTGCAGTTGTATTCTAGACCAATTTACAAAACAAATACAGTACACAATGCGAATATTAAATGTAGTAACTATGACGACACCTTTCTCTGTTAACCAACAAGTTTTGTTGCTCAAATGATCTAATGTTTATGCAATATACAGAATAAATATCGATTAATGCACCGTTCCAAAACTGTTGAATAAATCAAGCTCTTGGCAATTCTAGCGCAACTTCGTAGTTCTTTAGTGAGCATAGCACATGAATGGATCGATAATAATAGAAATAGCAATGATGACAAATTCGCACTAAAAGATATAAAGCTAAATGCTTAACTTATGCGCGAGATTTATGGTTTCCTTTGTTGTTTCACTGAGGCATTGTGTTATTTCGGACCCAACTCTAGCACATGCCGTTCGATCACAATTATGGCACACAGACTGAGATCTCGGCTAGACTAATTACGCGGTAAACAGACCATAATTTCTGCATGATGGCATGAGCATGACGTCGTGGCCAGTGAATCACACAGAGAGACTGGAGAATTGCCTCAACGTAATTTACTCGAAAACTTGTGCAAAGTAAATAGCAAAATAATTCATGTCGCTGTTTTTGGCGGGTTCGCTGAGGGCTCTGGGGTCTCTTGCTTGCTCACGTAGATGCGCACCAGCTTCTCCACGTACTCGTTCTTGGCGTGCGGCGAGACCTGCTTCAGCTTGTTGCCGACAATGTCCCAGTTCAGGTATTGTGGTGCATCAATCGGGACTTGAGACTGCGCCTCAGCCTGCCGACTGCATGGAGACGAATGAGTAGCGAGTTAATCAGTGGATTCAACCAAATTGTACCTACTCATCGCACTGGCGTCACCGGCTGCGGCCAAGTTTTGCGGCACTAGCTTCTGTGGCACAGCCACCGGCGCCACTTGGGGCATGCCAACCGGTCCGCCGACTGCCACGGGACTCGTCTTGGCCACCAGCTGCTTCAGAAAGTCATCGGACTTTGAATTCGAGTTGAGCTCCGCCTGCGCTTGAGCCGGCTGCGGCTTGCCCAGCAGCTGGCTGAACAGCCGCAGCTGGGCGTCGTTCGTGGCAACAGCACGATGCACCACGGCCTTCTGCTTCGGCAGCAGCTCGTCCACCTTGGCAGCGGACATGGCCACGGCCAGCGTGGGCTGCTTCATGGCCAGCAGCTGGTCCACGCTGGGATACTTCACTTCTTCGCTGACCTTCAACGCATTCTCCCGCTTTCGCTTTTGCAACGTGCCGCAGAAATGCTGACGCGCCTTGTCCACATCGTGCCCCAACGCCTCGCGCTCATCGTCGCGCTCCATGCGACTGATCAGCGCATCCAGATTGGGCTTGATCTTCGACGTGTCCTCGTAGTCGCTCGGCAGGTAGCCCAGTTGCCGCAGATACACAATCGGCGACTCCCAATTCTTGATCAAGTCGCGCACAATCTCATTGTAGTTCTCGTGCAGCTCCAGCTTCTGCACCTTCGACATCTTGTGCACCTTCGCCCCATTGAGAGCGCCCCCAAAGCTACAGACCAACAGAGCGCTGCAAGGATGCTGTTGTAGACCGCGTCTAGAGTTGGTGAGTTATGGGATATTACCAGAGTAACGTTTGCATGGCGTTCGCTTGGATTCTATGTAGAGTTGCCTGAATATTCAGATATATGCTGGCAATATTTTCAGAGTATGAGATGAATTGAAGTTCACAGCTATGCTGGAAGGCAGATTACAATTTTTGGGAATACTAAAGCACTTGACGAACTCTGTTACTAATGTGGATAACATTTGCAAAATCATTTAAATAAAACTAAATTAATTTTTACGAGCACATAATAAAGTACTAAGAATTGCAATTCATTCTTAAGAGTACCCAAAATATTATTTTCCATTTTCAAATTAACCCAAAGTATTATTTATAAGACTTACAATAAATTGGAATGACATTTTGTGAGTACCCAAAAGTAAATTTCACAAGACTTGCAAAATCATTCAATTAAATTGAAATGCATTTTTAAGATTACCCATAATACTATGTATATGACTCACAATTAATTAAAATTTATTGTTAAGAGCACCCAAAATACTATTTAAAAGAATTATTATTATTTTTCACTTTTAAATTAAAACACAAAATTATTTATGAGACTTGGAACAACGTTTAAATAAATTGAAATTTATTTTGTTGAGTACCCAAAATATTATTTATAAGACTTCTAATTAATTGAAATTAATTTTGATGAGTACCCCAAATTAAAATTAATTTTTATGAACATCGTTTAAGTAAATTGAAATTTACTTTTACGAATATCCAAAATATTATTTCTAAATTTTTAACTTTGAAATTAATTTTTATGAGTAACATCTTTTAAGTAATGTACTTTTATGAGTACTGACAAGTAATATTTATAGCACTTGCACCATCGTTAATATAAATTGAAATTCATGTTTATGAGTAACCAAAAATAATGCTTCTAAGACTTGCAACATTCCTGAAGTACATTAAAACCAAGTTAGCAGTCGATGAGCAGAGAGACGCCTCATGATCGATTACTGTGTAACTCGGGCACGATATTTAAATTGAATTCGTTTTAGCAAACAAGCATCGCCTTTCGCGAAGTTCCAGCTCGTTTTGTTCCACTTTAAAGACATTCTTCAGAGCAATCAAATCGTCATACTCCGAGAATAGAAGCAACCAAAACTCTTGTCGTACTTCAAGCATGCAAATGCCTCTAATCAGATGGAAGTCGGAACCTTACAAAACCAGCTTGCTTCGTTTTGCCTAAACGATTCCCATGAACTGAACTCTTCAGTTGAATTAATTAATGCACGACTTTCGGCTGATCATGAAATACGAAAAGAGGCAACAAAGTTTTCAATTAGCAGGCACATTAAATAAAGAAATAAAATTAAATGAGGGCTAATAAAATAAAAGGCAAAATAAATCATAAACTGAGCAGACGGCGCGACGAAGAGGAATCGACACATTTTGCGCAAGTTGATGGGAGGCATTAGCATAAAGCTTCGAAATGCCAAAGTTGTGATTTGGCGAAATCCGAAATACCCGGCAACGAAATGACAACAACAACAATAACAAGAAGGAGATGTTCAAAATTATTAAATAAGTGTGTTAGTATTGTTGTCAAGCCAGTTGACAATGACGAAAGCGAAATTCAAATCTCGAACAGAACGAAGACAAAAAAAAAGAGGCAAAAGACCGACGAATAATTCAGATGATGAGCGATTCGCATGTTATTTCGATATTTCGGTGTTGGGTCGTGCCAACTACAACAAATCTCATAATTAATGAGCCAGACGCAGCGCAACTTGGTTAAAGACGCTCGAACGCTTGGACGGACGGACGGCACAACGGTGCCAGGCCCAGGCACGTATGGGAAGGCGGATGGACAGCACTGGCCCTCGAGCAGCATGTTGAAGTGTGACCGCGTAAACTGAATACAAAAAGTCTATATTTAGCTACACGACGTCATTCGAGCGACGACGGTTTGTCGTTTGTCGGCTTGTGAATGAAAGTTTCGTGGCAGCACTCGGGTGCGAAGTGCGAAGTGCGAAGCGAGCCGACAAAAGAAGATCGGCAGCCAGGTTAGCAGCGACACCAACACCAACACGAACACGAACACGAACATAAGCGCCAAGTCATTCTCTGTCAATGTCTCTTCGGCTGGCCCGCACTTTGCCCACCCATGCGGCGCGTGCGCAGCATGAATCAGCGCAGCGAGCTCCAAACTTTGATCGCAGCAATGCGAATATATGCTCGGCTGAGCCTGGCGGCTGATTGATTGGGCATTAGGTGCCTACTGGAAGCTGGAGGCAACTGCTTGTGAACTCTACTCTGTGCAAGGTTTAGAGCGTCGATTATATAAGCACTTATCGTCTAACACCACTAAGCTAATTAACGCCCCTCAATGCGAAGCTCGTGAACACAATGCACTTCCACTCATTCATTCATTTATTCAGCCACACACCCATTTCCAGGCAGACAGCGAGAGAGGGAGAGTGAGGGTGAGGGAGATGTCCGAAATTAAATTAGAAACGCTGCAATTGTGTCGATTTTCATCATTTCATTCTTCCGGAGAATCCGTTGATGTGGCAAAAGCTACGTCACATTGCTGCCACATTGCGATTCGTCACATTTTCGGGGATTCAAACGCACGATGCAGGTAGGCAGGTAGGCAGGCAGGCAGCGGCTCGTTAGCTGTTAACAATATTGGCCAACATTGCATGTTTGCTCAATTATTTGCCATGTGCGCTAAAAGTGATTCCCCGCGCTCCAACAAGAAATAAGCTGAACGAAGAAAAAGCGCTCTTGGCATCTGGACGCGCCGCGTTTGAGAATTAGTTATCTCTGTTAATTGTCCAATTCCTATTCCCCAATAGTTGGCGAAAAGTTCCCCGAAAAATTACCAACAAATAATGAACAAAGGTAATTAAAAGACTCAAAGAACTCGTCCTCCATTCGAAAAAAAGTTTAGAGGCATTTCGTCGGTCGTGAACTGTCGATTAAAAGTCAGAAGCCAAAGCAAAGTGCTGGCAATAATGATTTATCATTGAATTTCAATTAAGTAATCATTAGGCGAATATAATTAATGTATCAGTATGTTAAAAAAGAAAGAACCGATAAATTGAATAATCGCTTAAAATATTGCTTAACTTACCTTACTTAACAATTCCCAAGTGTTTTTCGATAGTCATCTGATTTTATTATTATTTAGAAGCACAAGCTCATCGGCTTTTATATTTACCTAAAGAAATAATAAAATCTTTTTCATCGTGAGAAGAATACTTTATGAATAGGATTTCCTTGTGGTGCCTATACCAACAAGCGATCTGAATCATAGAAAACAAATAGTTTTCCCAGATTTCCCCAAAACCCCAGCGAAATGTGTAATTTTTAAACCGAATCAGAGATCGAGATTTATGCAGTTATCCAAGCAAACATCTACCTCCATATTTGCTTACAATGTGAATCACAAATGAAATTGTATACTTTTCTAACTAGCCCAATTCCCTTTATGATGCTTGAACTGATCTGAATCATAGATGAAAAGTTGCTTAGCTGTAAAGTGCTTTGGAGACTTTCCCAAGCACCCGTTAGAAACTACCCTTGCATGATAATCACGACAATCAAACATACATCTATAATTTATCCAATTAAAGCCATAAACACATATCCAGATGTAATTTGCTATTAATAAAGACTCAATCAGTTGCAAATCGCAGCACGAAAAACTTCACATTTCACATTCGAAACATATAATTATGGCACACAAAATAGGGATTTTTTTGCTTTTGTTATTTTATTTTGTTTGCTTTTTTTTTGTAACAAACCTAAAACAACCCACACAAAACAAAAAAAACAGGCACGAGGAGAACTGCGGCTTGGGGCGAAGCGGCGAAACGACAATGCGGGTTTCCCAGCGATCCGACCAATGACGACGTCAAGTAATTTGAGTGCCGCCCAAGAAAGAAGACAACAATCACGAGACACTCGCGTCAAAAACCGACTGGCAACAACAAGTACAGGTGTTAATACTAGAGACAAGCTACCGAGAGGCAGCGCGGGAGAGAGATAGACTGACGAAATGGGAGAGCAAAGCTCGCTGGCTCAAGAGAGCGCACGCGAATATAAAAACGATTGCAGCAACAAAGTTCGAGACATTCGCGCAAAGGAAGCTGCAATGAGCACAACGTGAATACACACATACACACATAAACACGAACACGCACACACACGCTAACGGATTAAAGTGTACAAGTGAAAGAACAAGAAGAAGAGTGTTAAACCATAAAGGAAGTGACAAAGAAGCAAACAAGTGTTAGAAACTGCCCAAAGGTGCTAATCAATTTGTCAAGTGTTAACTAATAGAAGCGCATTGGAATTGCCACAACATGAATGTTGAAGAGTTTCGCAAATACGGCAAGGAAGTTATCGATTACATATGCGAGTATGGCAGCAACATCGAGGAGCGCGATGTGGCGCCCACACTAAATCCCGGATATTTGAAAAAGCTATTGCCAGGTATGTATGTGTGTAGCAGGCAATATTTCGAGATCTAAAATCATGCAAATATTGCAATTACAAATATGTTATATGCATGCATTCATTTTGTGAATGGAATCTGACAAGAATTCATTCAAAAATAGTTTTGCTCTATTTTGGAACATTGTGAAAACAAATTTGCCAAAGCATTTTTGTTTAGACGTGAATAACTTGAGATTTCATTAAATGCATGTGATGAATTGTAAACAACAATTAGTTTAAGGCTCTAAACAAATTAGCAAATTTGCTGACTGGCTGACTTGCGTCGATTCGGGGTAAAGTGTGAGGTAGAGAAAAGAAAAACGAGAAAATAAATATATCACTTCACACAAAATATTCAAAGAGGTGGCAAAGTGAAAGAAAATAAAAATCGTGAAAATACGCAAATTTCAACAACAAATAGCGCGGACAGACGGACTCGAAAGGCTCTTGAGAAACTTGTGGATTCATGTTGACTAATTGTTTTGCAGTGTGAGCAAACAATACTTAGTAATACGCCCCGTGCCCCTCGGGCCCCTCTTACTCCACGTAAGCCCACATAGTAGCCGTGAATAAATGTGGCGTGGGCACAATTTGGGGCACGAAGTTGGTTGCTGGGTCATGAGTTGAGATCTGAGATTCGTCGAGTTTTTTGTTTTTCAAGCGAATTTCAAGCGAATTGCGCACAGTTAGCTAGCTAGGGATAAATATTTACGTCTGCTGAATACCGCAGTCTTAACAGTTCAACTAAACAAATCAATTAATTATGCGAAAAATCCAAAAACACACGCACACACATACACACACACATCTACTCGACACACCTCAGGTGGAAGAGTAGATAAAGATTGAGATGTTGTGTGCCTGCCAAAAATAACAAATTCACTATAAATATTGATGTGTGCGCTGGATAAACGGCAACTTTATAGCTGCTAAAAGATATACTCTATACTATATACTATATAGTATATATAATCTAGTCAATTCCAGGGCCAACTAATTGAGTTTCGCCTTTGCCCGCTTGTTTACATTACAGCCGATGCGCCCCAATCGCCCGAATCGTTCAAAGATGTGCTCGAGGACTTTGAGCAAAAGATCATGCCGGGCGTCGTGCACTGGAATCACCCGAAGTTCTTCGCCTACTTCCCATCGGGCAACTCGTTTCCCTCCGTCCTGGGCGACATGCTGAGCAGTGCCATCGGCTCCATCGGCTTCAGCTGGGCCAGTTGCCCGGCTGCCGCCGAGCTCGAGACGATCGTGATGAACTGGTACGCCAAGGCATTGGGCCTGCCCAAGGCCTTCATCTCAGACGCACCCGGCAGCACGGGCGGCGGTGCGCTGCAGGGTTCCGCCTCCGAGTGCGCGCTCGTCTCACTGATCACGGCGCGTGCGCGCGCCATCAACGAGCTGAAGGGCCAGACCACCGTGCACGACAGCGTCTTTCTGCCCAACCTGATCGCCTATGCCAGCCGCGAGGCGCACTCCAGCATCGAGAAGGCCACCAAGATGGCGCTGGTCAAGCTGCGCATCATCGATGCCGACGAGCGCGGCAGGATGCGCGTCGACCTGCTCGAGCAGGCCATCAAGAACGATGTGAATGCCGGACTGACGCCGTTCTTTGTGGTCGCCACCGTCGGCACCACCGGCGGCTGTGCCTTCGATGACATCTCCGCGATTGGCAAGGTGTGTCGCGAGGTCTCCAGCATTTGGCTGCACGTCGACGGTGCCTATGCGGGCAACTCGTTCATTCTGCCCGAGATGCGCGTCTTCTCCGCTGGACTCGAGTACGCCGACTCCTTCAATACGAATCCCAACAAGCTGCTGCTGACCAACTTCGATGCGTCCGCCTTGTGGGTGCGCGACGTCATGACCCTGAAGAGTGCGCTCAACGTGAATCCCCTCTATCTGCGGCACGAGCACATGAACGGCGTCGACTACAGACACTACGGCATTCCGCTGAGTCGTCGGTTCCGCGCCCTGAAGCTCTGGTTTGTGTTCCGCACGTACGGCGTCAAGGGATTGCAGGAGTACATTCGCAACCACATGGTGCTGGCCAAGAAGTTCGAGATGCTGGTGCGCAAGGACGAGCGCTTCGAGGTGCGCAACGATGTGCATTTGGGATTGGTGTGCTTCCGCATGCGGTAAGTGCTTCACTTCTCTAGCTTTCCACATCGAGTCAGCTATCAAATTGGTCGATTGCAAAGTAATATGTTCACTCAACAAACTCGGAGACTCATAATAGTGATTTTCTATTTTTCCAATTGACAAAGTCACATACTTAGTCTTAGAGCGAATTGGATTACAGTACTAGCATTCTTTTAGAAAGAACTATCCATATCAGCTATGATTGATGACTTGAACTCCAATAATGATCG
Organism: Drosophila rubida; assembly: GCA_035046165.1. Taxonomy (NCBI): domain Eukaryota; kingdom Metazoa; phylum Arthropoda; class Insecta; order Diptera; family Drosophilidae; genus Drosophila; species Drosophila rubida. The sequence continues at coordinate 26,535,037 of JAWNOF010000021.1, read as the reverse complement.
GATTTGAGTAATTCAATCTTTTGTTTTAAATGAGTTTTGTTTCCTTAAAATAAGTATTATGTTCTAAAGTTAATTTAAGAAACCAATTGCAAACTATAATATTATATGGTTCTAGAAACAGTTTTTAAAATATAACTATAATATTTCGATGAAGCAAATATAAAACTCGATCAGTTGTGGAATTCAAACCTAAATGTGTATGCTCCCTCGAAGAAACTCTACAATATCGTGTTTGTTATGCCTTTTACAGCACTGGCGATGAACCCAACCATCTACTGTTGGCCCAGATCAATCACTCGGGCAAGATGCACATGACGCCAGCCAAGTTCAATGGGCGCTACGTGATCCGCTTTTGTGTCACGTACGAGCACGCCACCGAGAAGGATATTCTGGATGCCTGGAGCCAGATCAAGGGATTCGCCGAGGAGATTCTGCGCGACACACAGCTGGAGAGCAGCTCGGCACCGGCCACACCGGAAACAGAACGCACCAGCTCCGAGCCAATGCCAGTGGCTGGCAAGCCGCCAATCAAGAAGAAGCTGACGCGCACCAAATCACTGCGCTTCTCGTTCACGCGCAGCATATCGCGGGAGCAATTCCAGAGCCAGAGCGAGCATCTCATGGATGGCTGTACGCCTATCTTGGTGGTGGATCCCAAGACAATTCAGCAGAGCTTTCAGCAGGCAGCCGAAAATAATGAAAACAACAACAGCACCAACAACAACAATAATACCAACAACAATACGAAACTGAAGGACATTTCGGATGTGGACACGGATGAGGCGAGCAATTGAAATAAGCCGGGGACGGGGATTCCCCTGTATTAGATAGTATTACCGATATTTTAGTTTCGAGCTGAAATGAGGCCTGTACCTAAAACGAAATCTAATGATTTTAATGCTGCTCGTACACGAACGAGTATTCACATACTTTGTAGTTTTTTATTAATTTTTAAGTTGCGCTGCTGAATTTCATTTAATTTATTGTTGGGTTCCTAATTACCACGCCACACAACACACCACACCTAATAATACAAGTTCATTTCGTATGCATTGTATGTTTAGTCCAAGCTCATGAACAAAAACCACTTATTTATAAACATAAACATTTACTTAGCATTTGATATGCACATTTTTAAATATACACCAAAAACAAACAATCGCGACTTCTTATTGAATATTGAACGAAACTGTATTTAACGAAAGCCCCTTTCGTTTAATGCAAGCCTTGCACGATTTGCATGCAAATCGTTTTGTGCAATTGTCATTTAAATAACAAACAGCCACAGCTAAAACAAGTCATCACAAAGTGTAGAATCGAGTACAAATATGTTTGTTGATTACAGCCCGCTTTAACAAATTAAATAGTAAAAGCCACACTTACCAGACACGATGAAAATTATTTGGCGGCTATAAATAAAAAAACACTTACACTTGCTTTAATTACGTTTGCGAGAAGCACACCAATTAAACACGTTGTGTGAAACGTGACTTCCAATACTTAATTAACAAAGCAATTAATGAAAACAAAAACAAAAAATCCTTTTTGGTTTGTTTGGCACACAACACACATGTGTCCCAACAGCTGAGTGGTAAATGCGGTTGCCGGTATTTAAAAAATATCGATAGCTGTTGCACCGCGAGTGTCGCATGTCTATTAATCGATGAATACCAAATCATCGCTTAAAACGTAAACAAACCACAACCGGCGCTGTTTATTAAACGTTTGCATTTCATTTGGATTGCATTTAAAATGCCAAACTGGAATCAAATTCAATCGCAACTGCGCAGCTCGAATAATCCTGTGGTATTTCTGGACATTGCCGTCGGCACAACGGTAAGTTGGCAGTTGAACTTACAGAACGAAAGTGATTTCACGTTTTCCTTTGATTTGCTAGGAAATTGGACGCATGATTTTTGAGCTGTTTGCCGACACTGTGCCACGGACTGCGGAAAACTTTCGACAATTCTGCACGGGCGAGTATCGACCAGATGGTGTTCCCATTGGCTACAAGGGCGCCAGCTTTCACAGAGTCATCAAGGACTTCATGATACAAGGCGGCGACTTTGTTCAAGGCGACGGTACCGGCGTCACCAGCATCTATGGCAATACCTATGCAGATGAGAATTTTACACTGAAGCACGACTCGCCCGGCCTGTTGGCCATGGCCAACAGCGGAAGAGATACGAACGGCTGTCAGTTCTTCATTACGTGTGCGAGATGCAACTTTCTGGATGGCAAGCATGTGGTGTTCGGTCGTGTGCTCGATGGTCTCTTGATAATGCGTAAAATTGAGAATGTGCCAACGGGACCCAATAACAAACCTAAGCTGCCAGTGACTATATCGCAATGTGGGCAAATGTAGCATAAAATTTATATATTCTATAATAAAGCGGATATGCCTAAATAAATATAATTTATATATATTAAATATCCTTATTATAATGGGGATAAGCCTCTGTTAATGCCTTCTCCTTGCGCAACGTTTGGCAATCTTCGATCATGAAGCTGTAAATACATAAGACGATTAGAGGAACAAACTTGGAACCTAACAATTGGCAGACTTACTCGTAGTATAGCGATACTAATGGCACGGTGGCCAAATGCCACAATGAGTGCGCGTCGAGTATCCAAAGAATTGGCGGAAAATCTAGCAGTTCAAGACTCATAGCTAGCGCAAAAAGCACATAGAATCGCAGTATACGTTTAAAATACGGCCTTCGATAGCGAACACGGTGGCACCACACAAACCAACCAAGAGCAGACAGTGTGCCGGTGGCAATGTTCACTTCCATGTTGAAGGCGTAGTTAAAAGTGCCAACGCTAAGGTAAGCAAAGTAATTAACGTAGTACGAGACGATTGCCAGTGTGATGACACCGCGCAGAAAGAGCGAATATCGATGCAGCATCCGCATTAGCATGCAATAAAATGAGCACAGTACAATCGAGTAGGCGAAGGCGTAGTCCAGCAGTTCAGTAAGCGGAAAGTCGCGGGTGTGGAATATCGCTGACCAAACCCAGCCATTGAGACAGGTCTGTAATTGAGAGAAACACGATTAGCAATGCTGCAGACGAGTGGAATGCAGGGAACAAGATCTATCGGAAGAACCTATTTACATTTCTTCTTAACTATCCGCAATATTTCTAAGTGGTCATGATATATAATAAAACTTATTCTGCACAGGAACTACAAGACTATTGACATCAATGTATGTATATGCTTATAGATTTTACAATCACCGAAACACATGGATACATATGGATCGGATAATCATGGTGCTCTTATAACATACCAAACCAAAAATGTGCGCCAGTATATAGCATGGACTGTCAGATCGCACTTCCTTCCGGAATTTACGCAAGCTTCGCAGGTGCATCACCAAATTAAGCAGCGAAAAGATCACTGAAGCTGGCTCTTGCATGCCGAACAGTCGGAGAAATGGCCACTTTCCATAGAATTGCGGGATGGGCCAGCCGCGTTCAAGGAACGCAAAAACAGTGCGCCACATGCAGCCATAAGAGCATTCGTCGGCACAGCTCCAGCCAAAAACGCGATCAAATACTGTTTGGCCATAGAAACTGATTGCCTGCTCCTGGATTTCCAAGCCATCTAAAACACATCATATTTAATTTCATAATATTCGATTTGAACTTTGCATATATTTTTCGATATACTTGCCGGCTGAGCAATTGGTGCGTTCGCAATTTTGACGGCAATTGTGAAAAAACTGTGTTCGATCGCCTTTGGAGGCTACTGTGGCTGGCACCGCTGCGCTTAGCAGTAGCAAGCATATTGCACATGATTGCGAATTGATTCTTAACATTTCTTTGTTTTTCTCTTCTTTATTACACACTTTCAACTCATTGGAAACACGAAAATTTTGGAATAATAATATTTTATAAACAAATCACACCGCTATTGATTTATCTTTGATTAGGGCTGCCAACTGACAATGCTATAAATACACATATTGTTGCTGCTTTAAAATTTGGTACAGGCATAAACAAATTGCTTAATTGAAGTTGACGTACAAGTTTATTTTATTGATTTGCTTCACGTCGTTAGGCTTTTCCCAAATATTTTCAATTGATTTGTTTACAAAATGCAACAACCCATCGCAACCCTGTGGCAACGCTTGCCAGCTGTCAAAACACTTGACAGGCTATAGCATCGTTTACACCTGAAGATTTGTGACGATGTCGTATATTAATTGTTAAGCGGATAATTAATAGATCGGCATGGCATTTGCACATTGAAATGTATGAAAACTTTTCAATTATCTTATTGTGTTTGAATACGTCAGCAGCAACAGCTCTTCGAAAGGAATTATTGCACCATTTGTGTTAACTAGTAAACATCGCATTACCTGCACACCGTATAAACGCAAGTATCTCGTCTTCTTCTTCATTGCAGTTGTGTTTGTGTTTGCTTTTGCAGTTTAATAGTGTGAGTTCAGCTTCAATGTGATGAAAATGTCATAAATTGATGAAATTGAAATAACAATTTAAGCAAGTTCTAAATAAAGTACATAATGATATGTCAGCTATCGGCCATATTTCAAATCACACAGGCAATGCACTAGCCACCACAGCTACAAATACAAGAACAACAACAACAGCTGCATGTGCAATAATCGACGGCTGCAACGTGCAGTACTTATAACTACGGTAGCAAAATGTTAATAGTCGTGCAATCAGTGCAACAACAATTTTGGCATCCATAACAGCAGTTTAGTGTGAGTGTATGCGTGTATTTTATATTTAGAATATGACGTTAGAGTGCTGCGCAAATTGAAAAAGAAGATACCCAAACGAAAAGAAAACAGGGCTCGCGAAAGTGTGACCAGGTGGGACGACGATCTGCATGTCCGAATTTCAGTTGATGAATGTTGTGGATGCCAATGGCAATGGCGATGCTGCTTATCACTCTCTGAGGAGCCAGCAGACTGAACCAGAAGTCGCGACGCACTCGAAGCCGTCAACTATCAAAAGAGAGGTAAGAGGTCAGCTTTCTAATCTCTTCACAAACTACTAATACGCATATTTTTAACACGTTATTGCTTGCAGCGCGAACCTTTAGTATTCTTCATCATGCGACTGAATCTGAAAGCGGTGCTCATGCTGCTCATTGTGGCCGTCATGGTGATCACGCTGGGCATCTATATGCGCTGTGCGGCCTTCAGTTTCTCTCCGGACTTCGTGCGTCAGCTGAGCCGGCGCCAAACGGTCGACGCGGCACTATCGAACTCAGCTGCAGGGCAGGAGTCAGCTGGTGCTGCGGTGCTGCAGGACATTGAGTGCGCCATCAATCAGGAGTATAGCATACACTGCAAGCGCGACGAGAACGCCAACGAGGTGTATGTGCCCTTCTCGTTCCTGCGCCAATATTTCGACATTAGCGGCGCCGTGACGACCAACAACGAGGCCAACGCCGGCAACACCGCTTCCGCCAAGTTCAATTGGATGCACAGCAATGCCAAAGTGAATCTGCCCAAGGGCAAGTACGATCCACGCGGCGTCTTCATGTACTTCGAGAACTACAACGTGGAGGTGCGCGATCGCGTCAAGTGCATCAGCGCTGCTGAAGGTGTGCCGGTGAGCACACAGTGGGAGAAGCGTGGCTACTTCTATCCCACGCAGATCGCTCAGTTTGCGCTGGCGCACTACAGCAAGAATCTGACAGAGTCGACGCCGCGCCAGCATGTGCTGGAGGATGCGGATGGCAATCAAGCCGGGGACTGGACAACGCCGAAGACCAGCAATATGACACGCATCTGGCATCACAAATTCAACACCAGCATTGTCCAGTTCGAGACGACCATTGGCTACGAGAGCGCCATCAGCATGCAGCTGAATCAGACGCAGGACTTGGTGCTGAGCGTTGACCTGCTGCTGGTGACCAACAGCAGCAGTCTGATGGTCACCGTGCTCAATCGGGACACGAAGCACAGCTATCAGTTGCACTACATTGCCGCCGAGCTGCTGCTCAGCGTGCAGGAGTCCAACATCTACTATGGCCTCGGCAGCAGCGCCTTGAACCGGTGGCGTCACATCACACGGGACCTGCATATCGATGTGCAAAAGGGCATCGTCATGGGCGACAAGCGATCGCCGCTGAAGGTGCGTCGCAGCGACCTGGAGGTGCTCTCCATTGCCTTCTTGGGCATTGGCTTCTACGACAACCTGACACTCTCAACCAGCGATCATTTGGCCCACTTCTACGATGCGGCCGAGTGGTTTGTGCACAATCAGGACACCAAGACGGGCGGCTGGACGAATCCCGTGCGGCGCAGTCTCAACGGCTTTGCCGAGCTGCGTCCCGGCTGGATCTCGGCCATGGGCCAGGGTCACGCCATCTCGGTGCTGGCGCGTGCATACTGGCATTCTGGCGGCGATGCGCGTTACCTGAAGGCCGCCTCGTTGGGACTGCAGCCGTATCGGGTCTACTCTCGCGATGGCGGCGTCCTGGCGCAGTTCATGGACAAGTATAACTGGTGAGCCAAGTCACAATTATTGTTGCACTCTTACACTTTCTCGCAAATCAATTTTAAAAGCCACATTCCAATACGTTATTTGTATTTTTATGATTTCTATTTCAATTCGTATATCTTTTCAATACTGTAAATTCTGTCACCTTGCCCAGGTACGAGGAGTATCCCACAACGCCGCCATCGTTTGTGCTGAATGGTTTCATCTACTCGCTGCTGGGTCTGTACGATCTGAACAGCACGGCGCCCGGGAAGATAGCACGTGAGGCGGGCAAACTGTTTGCCCAGGGCATGCATTCGCTGAAGAAGATGCTGCTGCTGTACGACACCGGCTCTGGCACCAGCTACGATCTGCGGCATCTGAGTCTGGGCGTGGCACCGAATCTGGCGCGTTGGGACTACCATGCGACGCATGTGAACCAATTGCTGCTGCTGGCCACCATCGATAGTGATCCACTGATTGCGCAGACGGCGGAACGTTGGAAGGGTTACATATTTGGCAAGCGAGCCAAGCACAACTGAGAGCGAAGGAGGTTGGCGGCAGTGGCGGCTGCGGCATCATGGCATCGGCCGAGTCGCCTCCTCCTCGCCCCCAAGAGGCCCAGTAACAAAATGAACAAGTGATATTTTTTGTAAACCATTCGAAATGGTTGCGTTTATGCCGTGTCCCTCTTACCACAGTTCGAGCAACGAATTTGAGTTTTATGTATTTTGTATTTCGTATTTTGTATTGTGTAGACTGCATTTGTTTCGTATTCGTCCGAATTTTTTGTGCTTAACATGTTTAAGTTGTGCTAGTTTTGTTTCTCAACTTAAGTTAAACGAGTATTGTTAGTATTAAGGAATTGTACCTTTCTTCATCGTGTATACCTTATATTGCATAATCATTAGGAGCAGCCATTAGCAAACTATTAACTGTAGAAACCATTTGTTGAAACCATTTACGACTATACACTATATAGCTTAATTGATTCTTAAGTAGAGTTGCACGCGTATTTCACTGGACAATATCAGAAACGTAAGCGGAAGAACGTAACGTGATCTTCGGCACACCGTAGCCTACATACCCAAAAACACTAAATATATATATATATATATATATATATATATTTGCGATGCGATAGGGTATTGCATATATCATCACTATTAATACTGTAGACAACTTTTTTACTGCGCCCAACTTAAGTAGAGTTCGTTACACGCCCCTGTATAAAGTTAAATGTAGAGAGCTTAGCATCAATAACTATAGAACACACTTGAATTATGGTCGGATAACTGTTAGAACTTTAGATATACATACTTGGGAGCACTCGTATACTTATTTTCTTCAAAAGTATCGTGTTGTTCGCCAACTCAAATACTAACTGCCCATCAAGATAATGTACTATAGTGTAATACCACGTTTATACGACACGACAACGGAAATTGCAATGTTTGTAAGCTACTGTAAATTGCAAGAAACATATTCATTGTTCAATTCTCGTAAGATTCTCTGCGCACCCCTGTTACACTATATTGCAATCATTATCATCGTATGAAGATCGTAGGAAATTGAAAGGTACGATCGATATTGATATTGTATGTAAGCATGTAATGTAATGTTGTAGGCCGCTCTTGACTTAAACGATGCCATTCCATAGGATATTATGATTTAATTTTAGTTTGAACACACATTAAACACCGATGCTGTCAATTAAACAATTAAGTAATCCCCTCAAAAACGGAACAAAAAAATAACGAGACTGGGAGAATCGATTAATGCGAAATGGATTTTATGTATGTACTTACAACATGTGTTTTTGTGTTATTTGATTTATTTACAATCTGTTTAATTGTTGTAACAAAAAATATATATAAATATACATATAAGTATATATGGAGAAACGCCTCTGTAAAACATGAATATGAAGTTTCAACTTACAACTAAAATTAGATTACTTTTATTTTGTCAAGACCGTTTCGATTCAAGGACATGCGAACGAATCGAAGGAGGTCCACTGCGTCTACGAACTTCCTCGATGAACGCATTCTCCATTTGATCGCAAATCAGATCGAAGAATATGTTGGCAAAATTGCTGTGGAGCAGCGAACGAAACCGAAAAGCGACTTTAAAGTCAAGTACACACGAATTTGGTATATCCTTTAGGCCGGGACTGAAGCGCCATTCGTTTAAGAGGTAGTTGAACAATCGGCCATCGTGACACTCCGACTTCACCATCGTCATCGGCTCTAGCGTCACCCGCGATGTGTAGGCCTCATTGAGCGGCGGAAAGCCGATAATCAAATCCGCCTTAAAACCATCATCGTCATAACTGTGCACATGGGAACGCTTCACATATGGCACAAATTTGTAATAGTTGCTGACATCTGAGACCACATTGTACATGGCCTGCATGGAGTAGCTGCAATGGCAATTTATAAGTAATACTGAAACGATGTGAACGTTATGTATGGTACTCACCCGACTAACTCCTTTTTCGTGTACGAACGATTTTTGTTGCGAAGGTCATTGAACGTTATGTAGGTGCGTTGGATGCCATTGGCATAGTGTCGTTGTTGCTGACAACTGCAACGAATAGCCCTATTATGCTTGACTAACAGTTTTTTAACAATTTATACATCATATCTGTATACACTGAACGATTTTTGAGTACCTATTCCCTTTGTACAATTGACGCAAGGGTTGCCGTGATTATGTAATTCACATTATTTACCTGCTGACCTTGTTTCAATGAAGCGCTGCCAAATTCTCACATCCAATGCCTTTAATGTGCTGCCCTTTAACATTTTCCAAATGAATATTGTGGAAGCTTTCACAGACACCTACGCGAGAAAAGAATGTCTCTATAAATGTGAGCGCAGCAGCGAAAAGACGACACAAGCACCCTCCTGAAATAACAACGCGAACAGCTGATCGCTCAGTGTTACCAGACGGGCACACATGCATATGGTTGTTGATATTTTTATTATTTATTATCTACATAATGACGCAAAATGAACGCTGTTGCTCCTCTTGTTTCTCCGTTGGTATGCCCATCAGCTCCTTTTGCTTCAGCTCCAAATACGTGTTCTCATTGCGCTTCTGCAGCCATTCAGGCAACGGTTTGGCCCAATCCTCCGGCGGCTCTTTGCGCTTCGTCCATGTATCATTAGCGAAATGCGCACGCATTCGTGTTAGTCTTCGTTGCTCCTCACTTTTGATGACAGCGGCACCGGCTGCAACGTCATTGCCATTTGATTGTGCATAGCGCTCGCAATTCTTAAAGTCCGTCAGCCATTGGGAGCAGTCTGTATCATGGCCGTTTATGAAATATTGATGGAATCGCGCCTTGAAACTCGTGCAATCGTCGTGCTCATCTTTATACAGGTGGCACGGTCGAATCTAAGGGCAATTAGCATTAGAATTTTACGCTACTTTCATATATATGACTTACAGCCCATGTATCTTCTAATTTTGTTGTAGTATTCGCAGATTTTGTCTCAGCATTTTCGCTTTTCGCCGACATTATATAAAAATGTACGCAAGGCACAATGAAATGAGCGCGTCAGCTGTGTTTTGTTTACAACTATAACGCAGTGTTGCCAGATTGCCTGAAATTGATTTGACAGTTGAAAAGTATTGCTTCGCTTTGTAAACTTTTTATTGCAAATAATTGCACAATTAATGATTTCTTGTATACATCAAAACGTTAATGTGTAAATTGAAATATTGAACAATATCAGTTTGTTTCGAATATTGCTACGAAAGCACACACAGAAATGCGCTCTCTGACTTTCGTAGTGAAAAATGTTCGGCATTTTTTTCAGAAATCATAATTATGGAGATATATTATTCAATTAATTGTGTAATATGCGCTTTTTGTATTAATATGTATGTTTATGTATGTGTTTAAAAGGTTCACAACTTAATTAAAGCCTTTTAAAAGTAAATTTCAAGCGTTTTCAGCATATTACAACAGAACTTAAAAAATTATAATAACGTGTTTTTTGTTTTGTGTATACATTTTTACTTACTTAATTACAAAACTAAACCCGATGGCATGTTTAAACTAATCGTAGTCAAAAATATACAATTTGCTGTATTACACAATATTATAAATGGTGTTGGAGAAAAAGGAAAACACTTTTGAATTGTCTCAAAAACTACATACAAATCAATTGTCTATTTCTAGATCCAGTTTTCATTTCATTTTAGTTTTTTCTTGTTTGTAATTTGTACACATTTGTAAACTGGGGTGGCAGAATTATACTGAGATATCAACTACGGCCAATTCAAAGAATATATATGAAATTTAATACATATACATATATATTTGATTGGTGCTTGCGTAATTGGAACTCGCAATTCAGTTAATTAAAATTTAATGTATGTGAAGTGAAGTGTTTTCTTTTCTTTTCTTTTCTTTTTTTTTTTGTTTTTTCTTTTTTATAACTAATTTTTTTAACTTTAGTTTGACTTTTAAGACTTAACTTGCTAAAAGACGAAACGTGTATGTGTTTCATGGGGCAACAGGCGGCTCCTGTTCTTGGGATCGATCTTCATGTGTTGGTTTCTTGTGTTTGATGTTGTTGTTGTTGTATGTAGCTGGTTTTTAAAGCAACCATCGTGCGTCGAGGACATCGTCCAATTGCAGCTGTTGCAGCAAGTGTCGCTTCTGCAGTTAGTATTTATTATGCTGCGCTAGCAATTGCATATCCGTCAGATACTTAATGATGTGCACCTTCGCCTCGGCCTTTTGCCGCACGCCCAGCGTGTTGAGCATATCGGTGACGACCATGCCAAACGACTGATCCTCGGCGCTAACCGCCTGCGACACATTATTCTGGAATATCTTGATAGTGTTTAGCATGTTATCACTGTGCTCCTCCTCGCTCCGTTCACGCTTTAATGGTGGCTCATAGAAATATGGTTTCTGGTCCTTGCCAACCGCCGTAGCCAGCTGTGCATCCCCAGTGACGGTAATTTCTATAAACAAAAAATTATTCGTATTATTTTCATTTCTTTCAATTGCCAACGGAACAAACAATTTAAGTAAATTATATGAACTATTATATGAAATTATTGTTAAATTCATTTGATATTGTAACTTTGGATTTGAATCTCACGTTATTGAGGGAACTAAGGTGTTGTATTTCGGATTTTGTTCCACTTCATTATTCGAAAGAATTGGTTGTTTAATAAACTAGTTTTTTTCAGATCGTTCAACATAAGATTTCGAATCCAACTGGTTGGTAGCACCAATCGTCAGGATACTCACCGTGCGGATGTGTCAGTGCCTGGGCAGATGTTGTGGCACTGCCATTGAAGGGTTGCGCAAAGATGTCGACGACGGTCTGTTGCTGGGCCTGCTGCTGTTGCGTGGGATCGGCTACTTGACTGGCATTCTGACTGCCATTGGCGCACTTGCCCAACAGCGATTCGCGGTATTGCCGGATCGAGTCGACGAGGAACTGCATCTGTTTGAAGTAGCGCCAGCGCGATTCTTGGCACAATTTCATTTCGCGCGCAAACTTGTCACGCAGGCTCTTCCACCGCTTTGTACATTTTTGTTCTAAAAAATAATAGATATATATTTACTGTAGGTAGGCACTCATCTATCACTTTTATTGTTATTTACGTTATCAGTTTTATGGAGGGTGGCAACGCTGCCATCATATGCCAGCATATGCGCACAAGTATGTATATGTATGTATGTATGTGTGCCTGTGTTTGTGTATGTGCACACACGTCAAATTGCAAACCAAAACAAACCGCGAGACGTCACCCCCGTCTACCCCGCACTCTGCTTCATACAGCAACGCAACGTTGACAGACACTTGAACAAACGGCGTTAGCTGTTGGCAGAAGCAGCAGCTGAGCTGCTGAAGCTCTGAATCCGTGGCACGCCAGCAGCGACAGCAGCTTCCGAGCGAGCCGCGTGCTGTCGACGTCGACTACTACTACGAGTTGATTCTGCCCGCGCTTGGTATTGGTAACGCCAGCTAGCAGCAGCAACCGCAGCCGCAGCAGCGAATCTGTGTGGCAGTCTTCAGCATTTATGTGCTGCAGTCAACGGTTTGGCGCCAATGGGTTTCTTTTTACTTTTTTTCGGTAGTATTTAAATTCTTGCTTAATTCATTGGCGAAAAATCTCAAAATATATATCATACATATGTATGCAAGCCGAAATCAGGGCAGTATATAAAAGAGAATTATGTTCAAGAAATGAGAGGGCAAGAGACGGGATATTATTGGTATACACTGTGCATACACTGTTTGGCTTTAAAATGAAATGAAAGCTGTTCGGTCGGTCGGCGATTCCATGTGTCGGTGTGAGTGTGAGTGTGAGTGTGTGTGTTGCGTGTGCTGTGCTGGTTCATATAAGTGTGAGTGTACCACCAACAACAGCAAAACAGCACGCAGCAGCTGCAGCGACGGCAGCAGTAGCAGTTGTATAAAAATAAACGCTGGCGTAGGCAGCGTGCGTGTGACAGAGACAACTACTGCGACGCAAAAGTACAGCAACTTCAAAAATGTTGACTGCGCGAACACCGTCGACTGCACGCTCAGGTACGCAATCGAAGCGCCCAAATGGGGCGCTAAAAATAGTTAGGGCTATAGTTATAGTTAGGTTAGAACTAGGGTTTCAGTAGAAGACTGACGTTACTTAAAAACTTATTACTTGAATATTTATATACTTATGCTTGTGGACTTAAACATGCACAATGACATTGAAAAATTGCATGTTTTTGCTTTTTTTGGCATTGCTGGGGCGCTAAATTCAACTGCCTGCGTTATGCGCTCCTGAGCTCTCAGTCCGTCTGTCGCGTCTCCGTCGCGTCGCCGTTCACTTTTGCGTCGTTTCTGTACACTTGCTTTTGCTGCCCGCTTGCTGCCGACGCCCGCTGCCTTCGATTGCTGCTGCTGCTGCCGACGACGATGTTGTCGTCTCTGTTGCCAGCCCGCAGCGCTCTCTCCCCCTCTGTCTGCCTGCGTCTTCACCATGCTCTCAGAATTAATCAATTTGCAGCGACGACACCGTCACCGTCTCCGTCGTCGTCGTCGCCGTCGCCAGCCGTTGTCAGCAGCCGCCTCGACTGATACCCAAACCAATTTCACTTGCCACAGCGTTTGGTTTATAGCGAGTGGCTCCCTTTGGACTTGCCGTTTGCCCCACGAAAGATTTTACATCAAATTTCACTTACCATTTACGCCGAGCGTTTCGGCAATTTGCTTCCAAGTTTGAGCCTTGCGCACAAAGTGTTTGTAGTTGTAATGTGAGCGATCGTAGATGACGGGATTCATTTTGACCGCCTCAATTAGATTGAGATCAAACTGCTGCTCCAGGTTGGCATCCAGTTTGTCCATCTCGATGGCTGCACTAAGCGTGTGCACTGCGAAAAACAACAAAATATATCTATATATTTGTATGTGTACATGTGTGATGTATATGTGTGTGTCTGATGTTTGTGTATAAATTGTGGCCACTTGATCAAAAAGTGGCCATCGAACCACACAAATTAAATACGCGAAAACTCACTTTGTTTCTTTCGTTTGCTAATTGTTGTTAAATAATTGGCGCGCACGCACCCTTTATAGTTTATTTGTTTTTATTTTGATTTGGTCTTCTTCGAGGAAGAAACGTCGCGACGTCGACGTTCAATTTTATTCCTCAGTCGCTGCCAACAGTGAAATTTGTTCCAAGAATGCAGCAGGCAGCGCAGTCTACTTGTCTAGTATGTATATTTTAACACAGCCAGCCGCAGCGACGACTCGACGTCAAATAAAGAGACGTCGACAGCGTCGCGACGTTGTAGTCAGCGCTGGCTGAATAACGCTCTCTCGCTTCCACATATCTGCTGTGCCTGCTTCCTCTTTTGCGCATGTTGAACGCTGCAAAAGTGTTGCTAAATGTGCATATCTGTACAGTGTTGAGTATCGAAGCGTTTCACTCACATTTCGATTGCGGATTCTATTTTATCGATATTTTATTTTGTTATAAACTATTCTTTTCGATATTTGAAATCTCTTTTGAGTTTTCGTTGGCAACTCGAAGTCTGGATAAACATTTTAATACGAACAATAATGTTATTAAAAACAATTAAAATTGAAATGTTGGTTTCAAAGTATAACCCCCTATGGCCCACACTACGAGGAAACACAGATTTTTAAAATTATTTAATTTTATGTATTTCGGTCTCGCTTTCGGTGTTTATACAAATTGTCTGCATCTGGACAAACATATTGCATATATCTTGATGAAATGAAAGTTTCATTTTGTCTAAAACTTTTGTATTGCATTTTACTTGCGATATTTAAAACATGCTACTGCCTTTGAAGAATTAGAAACAATCGGTATGATAATGTTACGCATAGTACTAAATCGTAAACAAATATGTGTTCGTGTGTATATATGGATGGGTAACAATGAATATAGCTGTATAGATTTGTTTTGTTTATAAGGAAGTATAAATTATAATTGCTCTTAACTAATTAAATGTGTAGTTAATGTATATATTCAAAAAGGAATGACTTAAGAGTTAGTAAAAATCCTTCTTAGCAGTAAATGTGTTGTTGTTGTGTTTTGGTAAACTGGAAAACCGAAAAATAAGCAGCAACTAATACAAAAATGATCGAATTTAATGAAAAGCAAAATTATTTCGGGCACAAGTTTAGCAAATTTTGTTTTGTTCAAATTTAACATTTAAAAAATTCTGTCAATGTGTAATCATATAATTGATAACCTTTTTTTCGTAACTTAATGCTAAGCAATTTTACAATGTGTTCATCAGAATGCAAATCCTATCCAATTGCCGAAATAATTATTTACTGAAACTCTCTATCTTGTGTGTTTGTGTAAAACTGACAAATTTTGGATTTGATTTCTATAGTTTTATGTGTGTGTGGAGCTTTTAGTAATTTGCTTAAATTATTATGTTTTTGTTTTACTGTTGTGTTTCCTTTGATTATTACATTTTCTTTTTGTATGTGTTGTTTTGTTTTTGTTTTAGAATATTTTTTAGCTTAAAATGTAACGAAACAAATGTTGGTTTTTCTAATGGGACCCTTCTTTTTGTTTATCTTTACGTTTTCTTTGTTTTTCTTTACTTTTTTATTTTACTTTTTTGTTTGTTTTTATCAAAATATGATGTGTGTTCTTGTTGCAGTATGTGTGAGTGTTTGTTGTGTGGGTGTATTTTTTTTTTTTAATTTATAACGTACAAAGACGATACACTTGTAGATCCATTCTCCTCTGTTTAACCATCATGCTTTCTCTTCTTGCCCCTGGCTTGCGACTCATCTGCAAACATACAAAGCCATTAATTGTAAATGCAAATGCTTTGCTTTAATGCATTGTCTATTTACCCGGCTTCTCACCATCCTTATCATTGGCATTGACTGATGCGGCCGATTCGTTTGCCTCACCATCAGC
The DNA here is from genome assembly GCA_035046165.1 of Drosophila rubida. Classification (NCBI taxonomy): domain Eukaryota; kingdom Metazoa; phylum Arthropoda; class Insecta; order Diptera; family Drosophilidae; genus Drosophila; species Drosophila rubida. The sequence continues at coordinate 26,519,137 of JAWNOF010000021.1, read as the reverse complement.
TTCATCAATATCCGAATCCTCGTCCTCATCATCATCGCCGCCCTCGCCTTCCTCCCAATCGGAATTGTCTTCCTCTAGATCATCATTGTAGACCTGCACATATGTTTTTATAATTATTTCAAGTTCCTTGACACAATATACAAGTCGCCGAATATTTACCTCCGAGAGGGCTACATCGCCATTGTCTTCCTCGTCGCTCTCGTCGCTGTCCCCATCCTCTTCGTCATCATCACCGGAAACTATAAGTAATACGATGCAAATAAATAAGGTCCCATTAGAAGCGAAGCGATAGTGACTGCACAATGCTTACAATATGTGGCATTTGCCAGATTTAATATTGCTAAAAACCAATAGAGTAATATTGCAAAGTTTATGCTTTGACTGGACGAGGTGTCTCTTGTTTCAGGGGTGCCCTTAATGACGGCTTGGTTTGCTTCCCTCAATTGCAATTCTTTTAAATATTCATCTAATTCATCAACTTCATCTTTGTCATCATTTCGCCCTGCAGGCAGCGTGGACGTGCTGGTATTGTTGGTACTACTGGCATCGTCTTCCGCCGACGTCGCCGCCGCCGCCGACGACGCTTCCTGCAAGCGTTTCTTGGCCTTAACACGCTGCTCCAATGCCTCGAGCTCGTCTAAATCGATCTCTAAACCATTTAAACAGAACGCACTGCGCTCATCTGAAAGGCGACAGAATCTGTGGTTGAGATGTGTTGTGCGTATAATAGCAGCTATAATAACTATCTGCCACTGCTAAATGGGAGACTTGAAATTCCAGTTAACTCTTGCAATCCCCAAGATACAGACAGACTTTTGCTATTGATGCATTTCCATTTCTAGTTTATGAAAACTGCTTTCTTCCAGAAGTATCGGACAATATGTATCCATGTCAGATCAAATGTAACTTAAGCACAATGAATCCATAATGCGGCATGTGAAGAATACACACCTTCATCTTCGGAATCATTGCCATTGACCTCATCATCATCATCACCCTCCGACTGTGCCTCCACATCGTTGGCATCAAATCTGTTCAAGATAAAAAAAATAAATTATTAACAATAATGTTTTAAGTCTGTGGCAGTAAAAATAACTTACCCATCCAGAAAGGTTAAAGACGGCAACATCTTGAAGATTTTGTCCCGATAATTGTCCACCTGGGTGGCATCATTATTAAATAGATCCAAAACAGCCAGATTTTTGAATTCCACCAAGGGTTTCAAAGGTTCAAGATCCTTGATTTTATTACCAGACAAATTCAAGTATTGTAACTTTGGGCTGGTCGTCAGATAGTTGAGGCCACTCGAAATTCTATTGTCGGACAGTTCTAACTTCTTTAAATTGGGTAACTTGGGGAAACCTTTGAGTGTCGTAAGGCCCACATTGATCAAACTTAATGATTCCAAGGCGGTATATTCATCTGTAAGGCCAACAATGCTTGTACTCCTGCAGTTGTCCAGATTCAGCTCTGTGATCTTTCAAGGTTCAATGAAACAAATGGAATTATTTTTTTTTAATTATAATTTACAAAAGTTTGGAAATATCTATAGAACAAAAAAATAGTATTTTTTACATGTTTTCCAACGGAAATGGATATATTTGACGTTGCATAGTTTGGTCACACTGCCTGTGTATTCAGCATGCTGAAGTAGCCTGACAGTCCGCCATGTCTGTGTGAACGTGTGGCAGAACAAGCGCAAAAGAAAAAACCTCAAAATGTATAACGAACACATACGCAAAAAAATCGATCAAACGCAAAGAATTTTTTTTCAATTTGCAAACAAATCTCGCACACTGTTGAACTGCATTAATGATGGTAAAAACAATTCAATATGCTGAGATTAAAATGTTATTTCAATCAATTTGCGCATTCAGCAAAAGCAGGAGATAGAAAAAGTGGAAACGCGCGTTTATGTAATACCATTTTTTGCAGCTGTGTGTATATGTATATGAATACGTACATGTGTGCGTGTACGTGTGACGTACGCGCCACAAAACGGAATGCGCGAGAATGGGCATTGAAAGAGCAACAAGGGTTAAAGAGACGGAACGGGACATAAAAGAGGCGGCAACAGCATAAGTCCTGCAATTTGTGGAATTGAAACAAGCCGGCAACACCAGCCCCAACAACAGCAACAACAGATATGTTGACATGCTGACGTTTGTATTTGTTGCGCCTGCTGAGAGCAAGCAGACGAAAACTTTTTGTTTGTGTCTCGTGATAAGCCAAACTGTGAGAGGGAAGGGGAAGACTAACAGACGCATTGTCTGTGCGTGAAAACAAATCAGATACAAAAAAGTACTTGATTGATTTCTGATTAGCCCAATTACATGAATGCAGTCCAATAAACCAACAAAACTAGGCGTCATTTGACTAGCATTGGTGAAATGAGGAGTCGTCTCATCTGTTAAACTGGACAGTTACATGCAGGCAGACACACACACGCTCAAGAGATTACATTTGTATGTTATGTATGTGTAGTTAAATGAATGCTTCTCCACCACTTACACACTTATACGTACGCAGCTTAAGCTTTGAAGCGTGTGCATATCAGCTTAGCTTTCGATGTGTGTGCGAGCTGTGTTATAGGACATATTGTGTATGTGTAAGTTTTTGTAGTTGTCCCTCTTTGTGTGCACTTTTGGGCGGGAAGGCGTTTGAGTGAGTGAGTGAGCTAGTGGGTGGGGTAGGGTGTGGGTGCCTGATTGGTTAGGCCTTGCCAGAGCGCATGTTTATTAATCAGCAGAAGTGCCACACACAAAAAGACAGGTTTGTGTCTCTACTCTGTTCGTTTTCGCTTTTCTTGGGATGAGCGAGAGAGATGCACATACCGAAGAGAGTTGGGGGACAAAATGCATGTAAACAGTGCATGTACCGTTCGTTTTGGGGCGGCCGGTTTTTTGCATTGTGAAAAGTCTAGCCTGCGATATGTCTGTTGGTGTGTGTGAGTGAGTATTTATGACTGCGCAGTCAATATGGCAGCATGTGTGTGTACAGGTCTCAGCAGCTAAAGCTGGCGCGACCCATCGGCATTGGCGAGAATGTGTCGATTATTATGTGCATACACGTTTCTTGTTAGCCTGTATAGGGAGTAAGTGTCTCAGTGTGTGTGTCTTCGATTGTGTATGTGTATGCGAGTGTTCTTGGCGTTGTTGTTGCGTACATATGAATGATGCGCGCGCTATAATGTTGTTATAGATACATTTTGGTATCAAATAACCTGAAATTACAAGCAGCAGCAGCATGGCATATAAAACGTATACACGTGTACACGGACAACACACATAAATGTTCGTATGTGTGAGTGTGCATATATGCAAGCTTGTTTATTAGTGTTTGTCACAATTGAAGGCCGGCGACAGCAGCAACAACAACAACAAGAACAGCAACAACGAAAACAGATTATGGAAGCATTGCCAGCTGGCGCAATTTCAGGTGCGCGTCGCGATCAGCATGCATTTCACATGCAAAAAACAAACGTATACGCATATATATTTACACACATACACTCTGGCGCAATTATTATTGTAATGATTACAGCGCCAAACAATTAGAATTAATGCAGCGCGTATTTTGCAGCTTTGGAACAAAGCAAAGGCGCAAAAATGCGCGCACATGGCAACACTGCTCATGACACACACACACACATGCACACACTTGGGTTCGTATGTACGCGTGTACATATATGTGTATGTGTCTGTGAATTTGCTTATGGCGATCAATTTTTTTCTTTTCAACGATGGATGTTATTTGCCGCCGCTTCTTCTTGCGCTCTTTTATATGGCGTCGACGTCGACGACAACGGCACAAATTGGAACTAGATTTACATCATGGCGTAGTTTTGTTGTTGTTGTTGTGCTTGCACTCTACACACACACAAACACACACGCACATATACACTTGCAAGAACAGAGAACGCGGCATTGTAAATGAAAAATTTGTGTAATCACAACTCAGCAACATAAATTTTTTGCGCGTTTTTCGGCTTGCCCTTTTTGTGAAGCTATCTCGCTCTAGTTTTCCTTCCACATTATCATTATCATAAGCAATTATTAATTGCATATGCATATGTAAAAGTATGTGCACGAATAAATCACTTACCTGGTTTGCTTTCCGTGCGCGTCTTTCCAATTCTATTCTTTTCTCCATTATGTTATTGTAGTGTGCTTTTTTACTCTTGCTTTGAAAAATTTGCGACTTCAGCTGCACTTATTGTTTTTGTTATTTTTGGTAAAAGCGATTTTTCTCTCGAACGTCTCCCAACCAACCAAGCTCGCAGAAATGCCAAAGGATACACCAATACGATTGCAATGCTCGATGCGATGAGTGCTTTGTGTCTGTGTGTTAGTAGTTGGTCCCCTGCGACAGCGCGCACGCACCAGAAAGAAGCAGCACAGCAAGCAAAGTCGTCGTCGCTTGTCGTTGTCAAACACACACACACACACTTATTACACACGCACACACAAACACCTTGCAAATTTTTCTTTTTTTATGCTTCAGTTTTTTGCCGCCGCCACCCGCCGCGTTGTTGTTGTTGAGTAGCGCTAGGAAGAAAAATGTAACAGAAAATTACTTATTGCAATTAATTACGATTGATGGAAATGCGTTAACAGTTGCAGCAGTTGTGACTTTACTCGTAAGTTAGCGCATTTTCACACATTCTCACACATACACGCACACTTGTGACGCGCTATTTTCAAACGGCAATTTTCATACGTTTTTCGCCAGCAATTAGGAGTTCAACGTGATTTTTGGGTTTAAAATGTGCCGCTAGTGCCACTTACCTTGATGCGTTGAATATTTAAATAACGAAATCAATTTTTAATTGTATTTTCCAACCAACAACAACAAGCAACAAAAAGCAACCAGCAGCGTGACCGCAAGTTCGATTTCAAATTATTCCACAAATGCCTCATGGCCAAGTATTTTGATATACCAAAAAGTTGATAATATACCACACATAATCTCACTAACTGATAAGCTATATATTTAAATAGATCATTCAATACTGTTAACGTATATTCCCGAATTAAACAGTCGTTTAACTTTGTTATTTATTTGTACTGATTGTCATAGATCTGCAAAACGATTTCCAATACTTTGTAAGATTTTCACTTCAGCATTCTTATATGGCATTGTCTCGGCATTTTGGCGGCATAATATTTAACAGTATTGCTCCTCCTCTTAGCAGAAATGCTCCGCAACATTCATTTATGTAGATGCCATTAACTTAATAATTAAAAGCATTAGTTTATCATCTTTTAACTTGTACTATGTAATTATATTAAATAATAATTATTAATACTTTACTGCTTTAATACTATATAATAACAATTGCTACTCAACTAGTTGCTGTTGTTTTAACAGCTGTTATGTTGACGGCGCAAATGGTGCTTGTCTTGACTAATCATTATTAGCAGATTCGAGTAACATTCGAGTGCTTCTACTGAGTACAAGGTGGCGCTGCAAAGAGACATTCCCCTCAAGAAGTCCGAAAAAATAAACTAATTCGATTAAATGGAATTATTCAGTGCTGCTTTGGCAATTGTATTGTATGATAGGAGGTTTTCTGATTAATGAAATGAATCTCTGAAAGTGCAATGCTGCGCTTTGATTTTATTTAAATTAATTTAATAAAAATTATAGAAAAATAAATAAAATCTATTTTAATAATTGGGTGCGTAAAAAAATTGTTGATCTATATATTCTATTTCGTATTTAACATAAATTCAAAATTTCTATTTTGCTAAATTTCGCCTTCATTCAAACTTATTACACGCAATAGACGCTTAAATGTTTAAGTTTTGAATGATAAGAGATGTCTATTGCCTGTGTGTCGTATCAGCTTTACATATAGATGGTATGAATGGATTGTGTATGTAATACTATATGTACACAAAAATTAGCGCTGAGCTTCAACTTAATTTCAAACACTACGTTTAGTGTGTTTTCTAACTGGATTGAGTGAAGAAGTACTAGAGATCGAACTGAATAGACTAATATTGCATATATGAAAACCTGATACTGGCTATACATGGAAATTTCTTTTGCTACAGCGGCAAAGCGTTAAGATCAAGCGACAAGCTTAGAACGTGTGCAGTGCTTAAAGTGCTTAAATGAAAAATGGTTCTATATCGAGTTAACAAAATAAAACTGAATCAACATCACAATTAGCTTTAAAGTGCTTATATATATGCTCCAGCATCTGGTCCTATCCCTATCGAAATCCATTTTGCAAACTTTTCTGCAATCCGTCTTTACATTTCGATTTAGTTATTGCTCCTCTGTCTTGTTCGTTTCTAGTTTGCTGAAAAATAAGCTTTCGTTTGACAACCCTATAGGTATGACGACCGCATTGTTGTTCTACTTCGCCATTTGATTGATAAGAACATAGAGCAAATAGCACTAAACCGATATACCTTGCGTTGTGATCCCTTGCTGCAACTCTGAAGGATACTTCATGTAACGAAAGTATCAGGACGTCATATATTATAATTCTGCTCATTTCGATTTCTAGTAGATCACTCAATCCAGATGGAAAGTCAGCTCGACGTCAAGCTGAAATGTAATTAGAGAACGACTGGAAAACAGTGCAAATTATTGGTAATTATTATACTTATGTAAGAACTTATAGCTATAGCTGACACGACAGATAATATTCCATTTTGATTTTCCATGAAGTTATTTTGCTATTCTCTCTTTTGACTATGATAAGAATTATAATTTCAAAGCGGATTGATCTGCAAGTTACACTCAAAAGTTTTTTAAATTGCGTTTTTGTGATTGTTTGATCGAATTAGCATATCAGTTAAAAAATAATATGAGTACTATTAAAATTTCAGACATTACAAACTATTTTGCAATGGCTATAATTATTAAAATGTCATTTCATGAACAACCATATATTAAACTATTGGATAATCCACTCATCATCAGGATCAGCTTTCAGGGAGTATTTCTCTGGGGATAGGGACACGTATGCTGCGGTTTTCGGCTCTTTTGATAAGGACTTCTTTCTTGGTCTGGAGAAGAATCAACGGCTGAAGACTCGACAGCGCCACGAGCTGGAGATCCACTTAATATATTTTAACTTTTGACGAAGTTGAACATACTGCTAATCGAGCTTAAGTTTTTCAAGTTGTTTAGAGCAAGCCTCTAGAACTATATTATAAACAGAAAACTGTACTCTACAGACTGTAGCAATCATTTTAAACTTTACTCAGTAAATATATTCTTGATCGGTGTTATGTTCGTCTGTCTATCATCTGTCCGTATGCACACGTTGATATTGAAGACTATAATAGCTAAAAGTACTATTTGTGCAACGAAACGCAAGCTTAGCGTACTTAACATCAACTAAGTCTGCTGTAAGAATCGAGATATATTTCCATCTCATTCGACTTGGTAGTCAAATCATATCTATAGGGTTCGCAACTTAAAGTTATTGGACAATAATGAATGGCTAGAGAAGAGCGTATACAATCTCAATAAGGTTGAACAAAATCTGACCGACAAGAGTAATGAACTGCGAAAACAAAACACAGCGTTGCAAATTTGCAAAGCAGAGGTAGACAAACTCAAGTTGTTGTTGAAATTTAATGCTGATAGCTGTATTCCGGGTACTCACTCAATAAATATTTCCGACTATGGTTCATTCGACGTGTTGTTTGATAATAAGACAGCTAGACCCGGCTGGATAGTCATCCAGCAGAGAATAGATGGCAAGGAAGATTTCTACAGAGATTGGAATACATATGCTGCAGGCTTCGGCTCCTTCGCGGGCGATTTCTTTCTAGGCTTAGAGAAGATTCATCGTCTGACGAGCTCGGGACGCTTTGAACTGGTCATTCAAATGGAACTCCTTAATGGAGCCATTCAATCCGTTCGCTACGATAACTTTAAAGTCGACGGGAATACTACTGACTATAGACTAAGCAGTTTGGGCAAGTTCTCGGGCAACGAGTCGAACGATAGATTAAGATATCACGAGGGCATGAAATTCTCAACGTTTGACCGGGCGAATGATCTGAAGAATGGAGATTGCGCAAAGATTCATCACGGAGGCTGGTGGTACAATCACTGCACATCAAGGTAACTACACTTATATGCTATTATTTCTAGAATGCACTAAAATATGAGTGCCTTACGCAGCAACCTAAATGGACTCTACTCGGTCGTTGAGGGCAGCAAATATACAAAGATATATTGGGGGGACTATCTGGCGCTGAAGCGGGTCAAAATGCTCATACGGAAACATAATTATAAAGAGATTCAATGAGTATTAATTACTCCTCAATAAAGATTATGTTTGAAGGCTTTCCCACTTGTTATCTATGATTGTCAACCCTCAATAAATAAATCGATCATTAACATGTGAATACTCGAATACTATTTCTCATCTTCCGATTTGTATACGAAAATAAATTCTCTTATCAGTAATTTTTATATGCAATATATACCCCCTGTGTTGAACAGACGCTTTATTGAGTTGTAAATTTGCAACGAGTGAAGAACTTGATCTCAAAATGAGCAGAATTGTTTTCTACGCAGCCTTGATCCTGGCTGCGCAAGAAGTATCCTTGGCAAGAGCTGCAAGTGAGCAAGAGGTGATAGTACAGATATAGTGTATAGTGCGTGCCAAATTTAAACATATTATCATCTCATTAGGCTTGTCAATCGAATCGTCAACTTGAAGAACAATGCAGCGTATATAACGTTGTGAAGCCGTTATTTGACTATATGCGACAAACAAGAGATAAGCTGGAAAAAAGTGAATTGATGGAGAGCGAAATAAAAGATTTGAAGGCAAATCGGGAACATAGCGAAGGCATCATTAAAGAATTGCGAAGTCAGATAGAATTTCAAAAAGAAACAATTCGCAAATTAACTGAAAATTCCAAAACAACAGCTAATCATGATGAGTTAATTGTGAAATTAATCGACAGAACTGAAAAGAATAATGAGTTGCTGCGGCAATGGAAAGATTGCGGAACTTACAATACAAATGTTGAGAGCTCGAAGAAGTTAAATGAGAAAGTTAGTCTAGGTAGTTGTCCGCAATTTGAGCAGAAAACAGGTGTACATCCGATAAAGATTAGTGGTTATAATCCATTCAATGTGTTGTACGACAGTGAGACAGCTGGACCTGGTTGGATAGTCATTCAGCAGAGAATAAATGGCAAGGTAGATTTCTATCGAGATTGGAATACATATGTTGAAGGCTTCGGCTTCTTCGATGGCGACTTTTTTCTAGGCTTAGAGCCTATTCATCTTTTGACGAACTCATCCCAATACGAGCTCTATATTCACGTGGAATACTTGAATGGGTCCGTCAGCAACGTTCGCTACGACAATTTCAAAGTGGGCGGCAAGGACGAGGACTACGAACTGAACAGCTTGGGTAACTTCTACAGCATTGACGGAACGGGCAACAATTTACTGTATCACAAAGGCATGAAGTTCTCAACGTTTGACCATGGAAATAAAGCTTGCGCAGAGATTCACCACGGAGGCTGGTGGTATAATAATTGTACAGCTAGGTAAGTTGTCGCAATGTTTTTATTGACTGATCGAACTGCGAATTTGTCTTTGTTGCACAGCCATTTAAATGGAGTATACACTCCGTTTGACCTCAAAAAATACAAGCGAATGTATTGGTCAGGATATGAGCCTCTGAAGACGGTGAAAATGCTTATACGTGAACACAAGTTATTGTAAACCGAATTTGTTAATAAATGTTGGTATAATTCGCACAACATTAATGGAAGCAAGTGTTTGTTAACTAGTAAGCCACACCGGACACCTCTTTTATCCACTCCAAGTGGGCGGTGACGCGAGTGAAGCCAGCGGGCGCAACGGAAGAGCAGCTGCTCGCATCGCTGAAGGATGTGACGCCCAGGAGCGTGGGCGGCTGCTGGTGGCTGACGAGCGGGCCGCCGGAGTCGCCGTCGCATATGGAGCGGCCGTCGGGCGTGTCGACGCACAGCACGCTCGCCGGCAGACGACCGTAGCTGCGCGAGCAGCGCTGATTGCTGATGATGCGCAGATCGACGCACTGTCGTATCAGCTTTACATATAGATGGTGTGAATGGATAGTGTATGTAATACTATATGTACATATGTTCAACAAAATTAGCGCTGAGCTTCAACTTAATTTCAAACACTACGTTTAGTGTGTTTTCTAACTGGATTGAGTGAAGAAGTACTAGAGATCGAACTGAATAGACTAATATTGCATATATGAAAACCTGATACTGGCTATACATGGAAATTTCTTTTGCTACAGCGGCAAAGCGTTAAGATCAAGCGACAAGCTTAGAACGTGTGCAGTGCTTAAAGTGCTTAAATGAAAAATGGTTCTATATCGAGTTAACAAAATAAAACTGAATCAACATCACAATTAGCTTTAAAGTGCTTATATATATGCTCCAGCATCTGGTCCTATCCCTATCGAAATCCATTTTGCAAACTTTTCTGCAATCCGTCTTTACATTTCGATTTAGTTATTGCTCCTCTGTCTTGTTCGTTTCTAGTTTGCTGAAAAATAAGCTTTCGTTTGACAACCCTATAGGTATGACGACCGCATTGTTGTTCTACTTCGCCATTTGATTGATAAGAACATAGAGCAAATAGCACTAAACCGATATACCTTGCGTTGTGATCCCTTGCTGCAACTCTGAAGGATACTTCATGTAACGAAAGTATCAGGACGTCATATATTATAATTCTGCTCATTTCGATTTCTAGTAGATCACTCAATCCAGATGGAAAGTCAGCTCGACGTCAAGCTGAAATGTAATTAGAGAACGACTGGAAAACAGTGCAAATTATTGGTAATTATTATACTTATGTAAGAACTTATAGCTATAGCTGATACGACAGATAATATTCCATTTTGATTTTCCATGAAGTTATTTTGCTATTCTCTCTTTTGACTATGATAAGAATTATAATTTCAAAGCGGATTGATCTGCAAGTTACACTCAAAAGTTTTTTAAATTGCGTTTTTGTGATTGTTTGATCGAATTAGCATATCAGTTAAAAAATAATATGAGTACTATTAAAATTTCAGACATTACAAACTATTTTGCAATGGCTATAATTATTAAAATTTCATTTCATGAACAACCATATATTAAACTATTGGATAATCCACTCATCATCAGGATGAGCTTTCAATGAGTATTTCTCTGGGGATAGGGACACGTATGCTGCGGTTTTCGGCTCTTTTGATAAGGACTTCTTTCTTGGTCTGGAGAAGAATTAACGGCTGAAGACTCGACAGCGCCACGAGCTGGAGATCCACTTAATATATTTTAACTTTTGACGAAGTTGAACATACTGCTAATCGAGCTTAAGTTTTTCAAGTTGTTTAGAGCAAGCCTCTAGAACTATATTATAAACAGAAAACTGTACTTTACAGACTGTAGCAATCATTTTAAACTTTACTCAGTAAATATATTCTTGATCGGTGTTATGTTCGTCTGTCTATCATCTGTCCGTATGCACACGTTGATATTGAAGACTATAATAGCTAAAAGTACTATTTGTGCAACGAAACGCAAGCTTAGCGTACTTAACATCAACTGAGTCTGCTGTAAGAATCGAGATATATTTCTATCTATCTCATTCGACTTTGTAGTCAAATCATATCTATAGGGTTCGCAAGCGAATATTATGGGGAAATAAAATTTAGGTAAGAAAATCGGAAATATCACAAAGGAAAAGCTGCGAGAGTTTTTCAGCATATATAATGTGTTGTAACAATATTAATTGAGAGAATTCGGCGCAAAAGTAAAATATATTAAATAACTAAATCTTCAATATAATTTGCTCAACAAATCAATATGAATTTCAAACTGTTTACTAAACTCACTTAGAAGAATTATACTATTAAAAACGAATTTATAAAAATTACATTATTGTCAATTGAATATTAAATTCCCAATTCATCAAGCTATTTATTTGAGAAAATATGATAATAAAAGTCATGTTAATCTCTATTTGATTGCCCCTCAGCTGTCGAGCTCTTGAGTATATACGAGATAGAACAGTCTTGGTTGACCTGCGATCCCAAGATTGCAGAGAAATGAACGAGATTATTCTTTATGGATCCGCTGGATCCGATTACGATTTATGCTCAAAGTTTAATACGTCTTTCATCTGAAGTGAGTGCACTACTAGAATTGCACAAATGCACAGAATAATACTTTATGTATTGCTCGTGGCTGCACTCAAAATATCCTTTGCAACAGCCAGAAGCGAGGAAGAGGTAAGCATTCAGACAGTGTACAGTGCGTGCTAAAATTAAATACATCTCATTAGACTTGCCAATTAGATCGTCAACTCGAACAACAGTGCAGCAAATATACGTATAACGTTGTGAAGCCATTTCTTGACTATATGCGGCACATCAAAGACGATTTAGAGGAATGTGAGTTTAAAGACAGGGAAATAAAAGATCTGAAAGAGAAATGTGTTCGTCAGGAAATCAATGAAGCAATTATTAAAGAATTGAGGGCCCAGATTGTCGAGCTTCGGGAAATGCAGAAATTCAAAATAGTCAATTGTGACTCTTTAAACTTAAAGTTATTGGACAATAATGAATGGCTAGAGAAGAGCGTATACAATCTCAATAAGGTTGAACAAAATCTGACCGACAAGAGTAATGAGCTGCGAAAACAAAACACAGCGTTGCAAATTTGCAAAGCAGAGATAGACAAGCTCAAGTTGTTGTTGAAATTGAATGCTGATAGCTGTATTCCGGTTACTCACTCAATAAATATTTCCGACTATGGTTCATTCGACGTGTTGTTTGACAATACGACAGCTGGACCCGGCTGGATAGTCATCCAGCAGAGAATAGATGGCAAGGAAGATTTCTACAGAGATTGGAATACATATGCTGCAGGCTTCGGCTCCTTCGCGGGCGATTTCTTTCTAGGCTTAGAGAAGATTCATCGTCTGACGAGCTCGGGACGCTTTGAACTGGTCATTCAAATGGAACTCCTTAATGGAGCCATTCAATCCGTTCGCTACGATAACTTTAAAGTCGACGGGAATACTAGTGACTATAGACTGAGCAGTTTGGGCAAGTTCTCGGGCAACGAGTCGAACGATAGATTAAGATATCACGAGGGCATGAAATTCTCAACGTTTGACCGTGCGAATGATCTGAAGAATGGAGATTGCGCAAAGATTCATCACGGAGGCTGGTGGTACAATCATTGCACATCAAGGTAACTACACTTATATGCTATTATTTCTAGAATGCACTAAAATATGAGTGCCTTACGCAGCAACCTAAATGGACTCTACTCGGTCGATGAGGGCAGCAAATACACAAAGATATATTGGGGGGACTATCTGGCGCTGAAGCGGGTCAAAATGCTCATACGGAAACATAATTATAAAGAGATTCAATGAGTATTAATTACTCTTCAATATAGATTATGTTTGAAGGCTTTCCCACTTGTTATCTCTGATTGTGAGCCCTTAATAAATAAATCGATCATTAAGATGTGAATACTCGAATACTATTTCTCATCTTCCGATTTGTATACGAAAATAAATTCTCTTATCAGTAATTTTTATATGCAATATATAGACCCTGTGTTGAGCAGACGCTTTATTGAGTTGTAAATTTGCAACGAGTGAAGAACTTGATCTCAAAATGAGCAGAATTGTTTTCTACGCAGCCTTGATCCTGGCTGCGCAAGAAGTATCCTTGGCAAGAGCTGCAAGTGAGCAACAGGTGATAGTACAGATATAGTGTATAGTGCGTGTCAAATTTAAACATATTATCATCTCATTAGACTTGTCAATCGAATCGTCAACTTGAAGAACAATGCAGCACATATGTGTATAACATTGTGAGGCCGTTATTTGACTATATGCGACAAACAAGAGATAAGCTGGAAAAAAGTGAATTGATGGAGAGCGAAATAAAAGATTTGAAGGCAAATCGGGAACATAGCGAAGGCGTCATTAAAGAATTGCGAAGTCAGATAGAATTTCAAAAAGAAACAATTCGCAAATTAACTGAAAATTCCAAAACAACAGCTAATCATGATGAGTTAATTGTGAAATTAATCGATAGAACTGAAAAGAATAATGAGTTGCTGCGGCAAAGGAAAGATTGCGGAACTTACAATACAAACGTTGAGAGCTCGAAGAAGTTAAATGAGAAAGTTAGTCTAGGTAGTTGTCCGCAATTTGAGCAGAAAACAGGTGTACATCCGATAAAGATTAGTGGTTATAATCCATTCAATGTGTTGTACGACAGTGAGACAGCTGGACCTGGTTGGATAGTCATTCAGCAGAGAATAAATGGCAAGGTAGATTTCTATCGAGATTGGAAAACATATGTTGAAGGCTTCGGCTTCTACAATGGCGACTTTTTTCTCGGCTTAGAGTCTATTCATCTTTTGACGAACTCATCCCAATACGAGCTCTATATTCACATGGAGTACTTGAATGGGTCCGCCATTAACGTTCGCTACGATAATTTCAAAGTTGGCGGCAAGAGCGAGGAGTACAAACTGAACAGTTTGGGTAACTTCTCTAGCAATAACGGAATAATAGACATTTTACGATATCAACTAGGCATGAAATTCTCTACGTTTGACCGCGACAATGATGAGTGGAGTGGCAACAGTGCAACTTTATACCACGGAGGCTGGTGGTACAAAGATGGTCAACATTGGTATACGTAAGTAATCGTAATGTTCTTAGCACATGGCTGGTGTTAATATACCTGTTTTCTTACAGGAATTTAAATGGAAAATACGCTGGAGATGAAGTTGCGTTATACAAAAGAATCTATTGGACCGGCTATGATATTCTGAAGACGGTCAAAATGCTGATACGTAGAAAGACTTGTGGTTAAATAACACCGAATATTAATACAACCATACTAACAATCTCTTGTCACGCTCAGAATACTTATATATGGAAATAAATATATACAATATATATATTTAATGCGCGAGGTTGGCTTGATAAGCAGTGAAGAAGTCTAGGGAAGAAGAATCTAGCCAGATTGCTTTTGGTAGCGTTTTTGGTCTGCTAACATCTTTCGAGCATTGAAACTGTTATTAACAGCACTCACACGCTGCAGTCGTGTGCAAAGTCTGTTAACTTAACATAAAAGTCGAATGCTTAACAACAGAGCTGTTAAAATGAGATAGATTTAGATAGATTTTAAAACTGTTATCAACAGCACTCACACGCTGCAGTCGTGTGCAAAGTCTGTTAACTTAACATAAAAGTCGAATGCGAAACAACAGAGCTGTTAAATTGTGTCTGCTGAGCAGCTGTAACTTCATAGAACTGCAGAATTAATCATTATCTTGACTAAGCCATATGTAAATATTGTCATTCACTCAATTTGAGTTGAGTTGCTTGTAGATAGCGAGGTTGCGTGTCGGATTTCATCTTATCAGTAGCATTCGTCTTTATTTGGAAATTATTCGGATTAAATAAACTCATCGAGGATTTTAAATATAACACAACTGAATGATTTTGAATTATGCAACTTTGTTGAGTTATTTGCGGGTTGAGCCGTAGTGACTCAGCAATACTAGGGCTTCTATATACATACATATATGTCTGACCCGGACAACGCTCAAATTTCGGTGCCCGGATAATTCATATCACTGTCAAGGTCAGTGTCACTTGACACTTGTAGAAAGGAGCATATGTAGAGATACTCGCTGGGTTCGATACGAGTACAAAATAATAGTTTTGTTTCAGGGTTTTTAGTTCGATTTTCAGCTGCAGCGAGTATGGTACTTAAGCACGGCATGAGCAGAATAATCATATACACAGCCTTGATCCTGACATCACATGGAATATCCTTGGCAGTTGCCAAGACCTTTGAAGACGTAAGAGAAACTATCTTCAATGTTTATATACACAGTGTAAAATTAATTATAATTCTCGTTCATTAGACTTGTCAGTTAGATCGAGAACTTGAACAACAATGCAGCAAATATACGTATAACGTTGTGAAGCCATTTCTAGATTATATGCGAAGTATTAAATCTCAGATAGATTTGAGTGAATCGAAAGACAAAGAAATACAAGATCTGAAAGAGAAATGTGCTCAGCAGCTCGCCAATGAGGCGACTATTAAAGAGTTGAGGGCCCAAAACGAAATTATTCACAATCTTCTTTCGAAATTAATTGGTCAAACTTCGAATACAACTGTTGATAGCGCAAAGAAGTTAAATGAGAAAGTTAGTCTAGGTAGTTGTCCGCAATTTGAGCAGAAAACAGGTGTACATCCGATAAAGATTAGTGGTTATAATCCATTCAATGTGTTGTACGACAGTGAGACAGCTGGACCTGGTTGGATAGTCATTCAGCAGAGAATAAATGGCAAGGTAGATTTCTATCGAGATTGGAATACATATGTTGAAGGCTTCGGCTTCTTCGATGGCGACTTTTTTCTAGGCTTAGAGTCTATTCATCTTTTGACGAACTCATCCCAATACGAGCTCTATATTCACATGGAGTACTTTAATGGGGCCGTCAACTACGCTCGCTACGATAATTTCAAAGTGGGCGGCAAGAGCGAGGACTACGAACTGAACAGCTTGGGTAACTTCTACAGCATTGACGGAACGGGCAACAATTTACTGTATCACAAAGGCATGAAGTTCTCAACGTTTGACCATGGAAATAAAGCTTGCGCAGAGATTCACCACGGAGGCTGGTGGTATAATAGTTGTACAGCTAGGTAAGTTGTCGCAATGTTTTTATTGACTGATCGAACTGCGAATTTGTCTTTGTTGCACAGCAATTTAAATGGAGTATACACTCCGTTTGACGCCAGTAAATACAATCGAATGTATTGGTCAGGATATGAGCCTCTGAAGACGGTGAAAATGCTTATACGTGAACACAAGTTATTGTAAACCGAATTTGTTAATAAATTTTGGTATAATTCGCACAACATTAATGGAAGCAAGTGTTTGTTAACTAGTAAGCCACACCGGACACCTCTTTTATCCACTCCAAGTGGGCGGTGACGCGAGTGAAGCCAGCGGGCGCAACGGAAGAGCAGCTGCTCGCATCGCTGAAGGATGTGACGCCCAGGAGCGTGGGCGGCTGCTGGTGGCTGACGAGCGGGCCGCCGGAGTCGCCGTCGCATATGGAGCGGCCGTCGGGCGTGTCGACGCACAGCACGCTCGCCGGCAGACGACCGTAGCTGCGCGAGCAGCGCTGATTGCTGATGATGCGCAGATCGACGCACTGCAGCCACTCGGGCAGCGGACTGCCGTCGCTGGTGCTGCCCCAGCCGCATGTGGTGGCCATGGCGTCCACATAGCTGTTGTGGCGCTCGCTGAGTGGCGGCAGCGCCACCTTGTTGACCAGCGACCAGTAGCCGACGTGCGGCGTGCGTATCAGTGCGATGTCGTTGCCGATGCTCTGCGGCCATTTGGGATGCTGGATGATGTGCTCGGCGCTGACGTTCACGCTGAAGAGCGCCTCGGTGCGTCTGGTGGCGCCGTAGAAGATCGTTGTGCTGTCCATGTCATCCGTGCAATGTGCGGCCGTCAGCACCCAGTTGTGGTGTATGATGGAGCCGCCACACCAGCTGCCCGCGGCACCCGCCCGCATCAGGAGGCCGACAATGTAGGGCGCCTGTCCCAACGTTGCCGGGTATCCATTCGTTATAATATGATCGAAGTGCTCCACAGCATGCACCACAGGACTCAATGTTGTGGGCGCTGCATCAACATCGACGCGCCACAGCAGCAGCACGAACACCAACCACATCCTCAAAGTGAAGCTGGCTAGTTGACGAAAGTGCTCCACGCCATTGACCCGCTTTTATGGCTCTTCCCTAATTAGACAAACTGTGAGTTAACGATACGCCTAATGACTTTGCACATCAGCAATGCAAATGCCTTGCGATTACCACTCATTTATACGAGTAGTGTTGCCATTCTTTGGATCACAATTCTAGACGAGAAGAAAGCGCGGACAAGTTCACAGTACCATTACAAGTGAGTGTGCTCCACAGTATTATTTTTGTATCATGTACCTATAGCTACAAAGGTATATTAAGTTCGTTTGAATGTATGTAACTGCTTGATGGAGACCAGAATGTTCAGAATCGAAAATATTCTATTTAGCCATGTCCGTCCGTCTGTCTGCCCATATGAACAGCTAGATCTCAGAGGTGGTAAGATCTTGAGTAACCAAACTCTGGATTTTCGTGTAATATGCAAATACGCAGATGAAGTTTATGTTTTTTCCTACCCCGCCCTTCTCCTTGCCCACAAACCACAAGAAACTCTAAATAATGGTACGCTAAAAAGCAAGTTCTTCACATGGTTTCTTTGAAGTCCATCTCCATTTTCATATACAACTGCAACTGCATGAGTTTGTTTTAACGTATTGAAATCGCCTTCGCATAAACATAAAAGCTGAAGCCCGAAATTGTTCAATGTTACTTTATAAACTCACAGGCAAATATAGATTTCTTTTATATTGTTTCTGTCAGCAAACTGACCACAATTTCTTATTATTCAAATTCAACAAACTAAAATACATTGACCTTATACGAGCTGAATCTGCTTCAGACATTTATAATATATAACAACTATGTGGAAATAATTCCTCTTACTTATAAGGTGAAGGTTTAGTTTAGTTAGTTTTAAAGCAGCAACGACTGAAGAACTGGGATTGAAAATAAACAGAATACTTATATACACAATCGTTGAGTCTGGCTGCGCATATCGTATCCTTGGCAAGAGCTCCAAGTGAGAAAATATCTCTCATTTAACGACATACACTTGGAATTTTTGAATAAGATTATGCGATACACTCGCTCGCTCAATGGGATCGCTACATTTATACACAGTAATTCAAATCGAGAATCCTTAACGAAAACGATTCCGCTTTCTCAAGAGTCAACTTGCTCATAGTTAAAAGGATTTGCGAGTAAATATGTTAACATATGATACGATGCCATTCTTGCAACATATCATGTATTCTACTATATTGTATAATTATAAACAATAGTTTTGGAATCTTAAATTCTATCTACAGTAGTACAGACGCTGGTCATTTATTTTGCATTATCCAAAAAGTCTTTTGCCTCGTTGATCTTGGCTGCCAAATATGGTGAGCCTCCACGATCCGGATGATTGAGCAACATAATTTTCTTGTGCGCATCCTTAATCTGCAATATGGCCAACAGATTGAATGTATTTCTTGTTAATTGAGCGCACGTGGAGTACTTACCTTTAGCTTTGGTGCGCTGGGACTAACACCAAGAATGAGAGCGGCCTCGCGTTTGTTCATTTTGGGATCAAAGCCGCCCTTGTAGTACTTGGCATTGGCCATGCTTTCCGCATCAAATTTGGGTAGATTCTTCAGCGCTTCATTAAATTTTGTTGTCATCTGTGGCATGCGGCGCAACAAATGTTTGCCAGCAAAACCAACGGCGGCCACGCCGAGACCGGCTAGAATAATCGAGCTCGTCTTGTGGTAGGATTTGCGATTGACGGCGTAATTCGGTGTCATTGAATTTGTTGCAGAATGGCATAGAATTAATATCGAAAGAAAATAAAAATTTAATAATTGACAGTTTAATTGGAAATTAACACAAATATTTTGCAATTTTGTACCATTTTTATGTAATCGAAGTGTGTTGTTGACTGTTGTCGCTCTGACAGCTGACTTCAAATTGTATCAACAATCGATATTGATTATTGACTACATTTATCGAAAGTGATATCGATGCTATGCGTTAATAGGCGATACGATGTGTGCAGAAATGCTGTTCCATGTTAATATTAACCTTGCATATTAATTTGATTTTAATGGTGATTTCTTACCGGAAGTCTCATCAGTGGGGAAAAGACTCTTGAATAATATGTTAGAAAATATGGAAATAACAAGCTATAAATCCAAAAGTCAATGCAAATGTGACCAGGATGTCAATTGTGGAAGCCTCTGTAGTTTTGGTGTTTTTGATATTTTGTTTCTGGCCACACCGATACACAGGTTTTCAAGCAAACTATGACATTTGAAATTTTAAATAATGCAATTAAACTAAACGCTGGTCATACATTGTATTTTGAGCCTTGCAAGTGTAAAGAATATACAAACAGTATATGTCATGTTGCAGCTGAGAAAATTGCGATATCAGAGCCGTCTAAAAAATGCAATACCATGTTGACGCCCTCAATTTGGATGTAATTCAATGCAAGTGGAATAGATCGAGCTTGCTCCATAATACTCCTTGTCTTATAGCTGCCTGCATTGGACTGCTGACTTTTGTGCTCTACGTGACGAAATCTTCTAAGAACCGTGATCCCTAGGAGATTGAGTAACGTATTTACACACAACTGCTTGTGACAGCAATGAGTTGCAATTGCACTTGGTTGTGCGCAACAATTGCGCCAATGAATTGTGGAAATCCCAGCGCCTCAAAACAGACACACTTCTCCAACCGGCCTGGAGATCATGGGCGATGAAACGACGAATCGAACGGGCTTATTGGGCTGTTATATATATTGCAATGGAAATTCGCTTTTCTCTCAAAGGTCACCAGTTCCTTGCTGTATGTGGAATAAATGAAATATATATATATATATATATATTTAAATTTTGTAATTTATAACTTTTTGTTCTCACGAATTCACCATTCGCGCAGCGCCTTTTGCTTTATTTGACGTTGCTTAACCGGCAGCGATCCAGCGTTGTTTCAAACTCCCCTTCCGATTTAAACAGTTTGAACAGTTTAAACAAGTTAACTTATTTGCTCGCATAGTATTAGCTTGCATTCCATTCTACAATATAAAAGAAAACATACACAACTATCAAATAAAATAAAATAATAACAGCTGTTTTCGATAAGAGACCAGGGCTACAGCAAAACTAACAGTTGTGGAACAGTTTCGAAGGCAGCTATTCTCTATTTGATTCTTTGGCAAGAATGCCTGAAATTCGTGATGATTTGTCGTGTATTTGTAGTTCTTCTGTGTGCAGCTGTTTGTTTTACCCAGCTATCGATTGGTCGCCCTATCGTCTAACTTAAATTAGCAGTGTGGCCTTTAATGGGGTATTTTTAATATTAAAATACTGAACATTTCTAACCCGTTCTTCTTTTGACTATTTGACGCATACCCCAGTTTAGTTTTTCAGAGCTTTTACTTTATGCATAATTAATTGTTTTTTGTTTTAGTAAAACTGAGAGAACAAAAGCTGTTAGATCACTGCAGAATTTATAATATAGCCAACTAGTAATAGTATATTTGGTATAAAATTCGAGATGAAATAGTCAATTGTGAAATTCGAGCTGTGGCCACCCTGCGTATCGGGCTCCCACAACAAAACAAGTGAAGAAGAAGAAGCGTGAAAATTTTGATGTGCAAAGAGAAGTTTTAAATCGAAATTCGTATACTATTGATTAACCAAAAAAGTAAAAGTGTCAATTGGCTTGCTCGGTGGTAAATCCGTGCCGTGTGCCGTGTGCTGTTGACGTTGTTGGTTTAGTTGCTGCTGGGTGTGTTAAGCTATTTGTGTGTGTGCGTGCGTGTGTGTGTGTGTAATTGTGCATGTGTGCGTGAGTCTGCTAGGCGACAAAAGAATCTAAAACTATTTTTGGCGAAAAGCAACAACAGAAGCAGCAGCAGCAGCCGTCAAACTGGAGCGTATTCCGGAGTATTTGCGCGACACTGTCGATTGGTTGATGGGGTAAGTAGCAAAATGCAATATGCACAAGAAACCAAAACCAATGCAGATTATGTTTTTTTTTGTTATAAATATATTGCGCTATGTACCGATACACGATAACAGTGCAAAGCAAAGCGACCACGACGGCGACGTCGCGACGTTACGTCGCTGTTCGTTTTGGTTGCTTGTCGTCGTCTCGTCGTCGTTGTCGTTGTTGTTGTTGTCGTCGCTTGGTGGTGTCTTTTATGTCCTCTGCGTCGCCATTTGGCGTTTTGCCAATTGGCCTCGTTTCACATCATCATCCATCTCTTTGCCAATCCAAAAGAAATTTTCATTTTCTTTTCTTTCGGTCTTCCTCGGCTTCGTTGTTTGCTCCTCTCAACCCGCCCACGACAGCTTCCGAACTATTGCTGGAGTTGCGTAGTCGCGTTGTTGTTGTCATTCTCTTCTTCTTTTTTGGCGTTATCGTTTACTCTGCAAAATCAATAAAAGCCAAATCATTTTTATCGATTTCTCAAATGTAACCCAAGTCGCAAGTGTTTTGATTTTATTTTGATTTTGTATTTCTTTTTATGTCGTTGCACACATACACACACAGTTATATACTTATGTGCTTGCAGTCTGCTGCTCCTTCTCGACCAAGGCCACTGCAGTTTTTTTTTGTCGATTGCGTTTATTTGCTGCAGCGTCTTGTGCGTCTCACTCTTTTTCTCGTTCGCTTATGCGCGCACTCTTTCGTTCTCCCTCTCTCCCATTGTTCAACAACGGCGTTCATCGCTTGTTTATGTTTCTACGCAGCGTCGTTGGCGACAACGACGACGGCAAGGAGATAAGAGAAGCCGGTTTATTGAACTTGCCAATTTCATTACAGTTTCCAATCAGAAACACAACAACAACAACCACTACAAAATCCTAAAACAAACCTCAATTACGGCAGAAACTACGGTCACATAGATCATGCAAACATTTTAAATGATCTGTGTGTGAAAGGTGTTTACTTTCATCTGATCTATCGATTGCGGCTGCTGATTGCACAGTTAGATAGGCTAAACGCTATAGGCTGCTTTTATAACGGATTAAACTGAAAGTTGTGATAATACATAAAATCGGCACATATTAGAGGGTACAATGCGAAAAACCCCAAGGGAAGCGCAATACTAAATATAATCAGAATGAAGTCTGAATTACAATCAGAGAATACTTGAAAATGCTTTGAAGAAGGATGTTAAATATTTTGTTATTTTTTAGGCAAATACTAATAGTTCTTAACAGTCATAAATATTTTTGTATAATTTGTTTAATTTATTTAGGCAAAAAAATACTTGAAAAAGGTTCGAAGAACGATTTGAAATATTTTGTTATTAAGTTCTTAACAGAAACAAACGTTTTTTTATAATTTTTTTTTATGTTGTTTTTAGGCAAAAAAGAAAAAATAGGCACATTTAATGATTAACGGCTGTAATTAATTGTGAATGCTTTAATCGAGATATTTGTTCAATATTTCCATATAAAAAAGTGTTCATATTACGTACCAAGAAATCATTTTTAAACTGTGGCTTATTGGCTTCCAAGCGCCTTTAAAGCACAATTTTTTAAAATGAGCAAAAAACATTGCTACGTTGGTCTTATTGTGAAAAGCAATTAGCAGTTTTTTATAGAAATTGGAAAATGTATATGTATATAGTGTAAGTGGGATCTTCCCTGTCGCCAGCTAAGCTCAACTAGGGAACGTGGCTGGGAGGTGGGCGACCTCGGCCTTGAGGTGCACTTAGCACAACTCTAATTGAATTAGACAACATGCGGACGAGAGCACTAAAGAAGAGGCGCGTCACAAAAGAACGAGAGAGTGAGAGAAAGGGGGACTGCAAATGTGAGAGAGACGAAGGAAATGGATAATTCGCAAGCTGGCAACACTTCGCGTCTGGAATTGATTGACAGGGTTGACAAATCATTTGCGAAAATCAATTTTCTGTGTCAGAGAAAAAGACAGAGATAAAGCGAGAAAGACTGAGGAGAAGAGTGCAGAATGCACAGAGAAAAATAATTTGTGTTTCCTTACTGAATGGAAACTTGATATATGATAAAGTTGTATGCCAAGACATTATAAGTAAATACTTAAATAAGTATTGTAAATAATTTTAAGACTCCAATGGCAAATGATATTGAAATCGGAATCTTACTAAATTGAAATTGATATGCGAAAATGTTAAATGCTAAGGCATTTATTTATTTACGAGTCAATAAATAAATAAGTATAGCAAATAATTTTAAGAGGCCGATTGCAAACAGTTCAAGTGAATATAGAAATCGGAGTCTTACTAAATTGAAACTTGATATACAAAAAAGTTAAATGTTAAGTTAAATGCATTTATTTATTCAAGAGTAAATAACTAAATAAGTATTGCGAATAGTTTTAAAATGCAAATTGCAAATGTTTTAAGTGAATATTGAAACTTGATATGCGATAAAGTTGTATGTTAAGACATCTTTATTCATAAGTAAATACTTAAGTAATGCAAATAATTTTAAAACGTCGATTGCAATGGGTTTAAGTGAATATTGAAATCGGAATATAAGTACGTTTTTAGCTCAAAATCTGCACTGAAAACTTGCACGAATAATTCTCGAAGTGCACTTTGGAACGTCATTTGCTTTTTCTCTGTGTATGGGAATGGGTTTGAATAGAGACTTGGTAGGGCTGCCAATTGCGCTGCACTCAGTTGCCGTTGGACCCTGGGAGCGTCTGGTTCCGTTCCTTCCGTACCCTTCAAATCGTCACCGTTGTTCGCTGTGGCCATGAATTGGGCCATCTCGAATCTGACGGGCGGCAATCGCGTGAGTCGGGCCATCCTCGTGCGCTACTCCTCGGTGCCGCTGGCGGATGATGGCAGCACCTCATCGACGACACCGGCGGCGACCACACCGCGCTCATCCACATCGCACTCCTCGCTCTCCTCGACATTTGCAGCCACCTTTGCTCGTCATGTGCCGCGCCAGCAAAATAGCCAGCATCACAATCTCGGTGGCGGCGGCAACAACAATCACAACACCAGCGGCAACAACAACAATAATAGTAGCAGCCACAAGGGACAATCGAATGTGGCGAGCAATGCGGGCGGCGGTGCGACAGCAGGAGCTGGGGCAAATGGGGGGGGAGCGGGCGGTGCCAGCAATGCGTCCACACAGCTGTCGCTGCCCCTCGACGTGGAGGAGACGGTCACCTGTTTCTGTCGGTAAGCCACAGGAATGCGAACGCTGGGGAGCGAGGGAAGAGCTGCCGATTAGATGGCAGGCTCTTTCACAATTTTCACTTTCTACATGTTGACGCTGCCATGACAGCTCTATAATGTCGCAACCCGACTCTGACTTTGCAACTTTTGAAGATACGAATTTGTCAGTTATAGTTTCGACTTCTGAACATATCAAACTGTTTATTTCACATTTATTTGGGCTAAGAAATTTCCATGACCAATAGTTGTTTATGGCTCTGCTAATTATTATGTGGGATGTATTAGTTACAAAATATTATTAGTGATACGTCGCAGACACTGATGATTTAATTTGTAGATAGTTATTAACATATTGTGCGCATTGTTATTATTTCGCTGTCTTCAAAAGCTGTTCAATTTGCAGTTTTATCCGAGTGGTTCTAATTGTTCAGAGTGCACTGTGTATATTCGTATGTAAACAATATGCTTATGTATACAATACAGCAATATCAGCATATTACTGCCTCCACACATACACACGCACACACACGCGCATATTTGTTTTCTTCGCCTTCTGCGCTATCGGCAAAGTTAGCATAAACAACAACAAACACAACACAATGTATTGCGCGTGGGTATGCGAGCGAGCGGGATGGCGATAAAGGGCACTTTTGTTTGCATTTACTGCCGCGCTGCACTCTGTGCAAAAACAGCTGATTTTCAATTCGCCATTGTTATTGTTATTGCTATTCAAGTTTCTCGCAAATTATTACACACGCATGTCTGTGCGCGTGTGTGCGTGTGTCCTGTCTACTATACTGCGCATTTAGCAAGCTGTGCTCCCCCTGCGTCCACTTTATGGCAGACGCACCCCTTCTCCGCAGTTACGTTCGCCACACTATTTGTAGGGTTTCCATTTGCCGAAGAAACCCCGCAACGGGCCTAAGCTGTGTGTGTGACAGTGGGGGAATGCTAGACGCAAGAGGGAGGGAGGGAGGTTCAATGCCGGTTCACACCTACGACGCATTTAAGCAGCGCCAGCTTTTGTCACGCCCCCTTTTTGGGGCTGCTGGCGCGACGCAAGCATAAATCACACAGCGCCTTGCCACACAAGTGAATGTCTGTGTGTGTGTGTGTCTGTGTGCTAACATTTTATAGTCATACCCTGTAAAAAATACTTTGCTGCAAGGGTGAAACTACTTTCTATCGAAAGTGATCCTTTACGGGAATAGCAATAACAATCTTGGATTGCAATTTATAGTTGAAAAAATGTGAAAAGGGAAATTTATATACAACTTTTTGCGTATTATTTAAATACAACAAGTAAAATAATTATAAAATTTCTTTCTTTATTTAGAAAAGAGATAAGCTTCAATTAAGTTGAGTTTAAATAATTATAGTATGTATATTTTTAAGCGAAGTTCTGGCGAGAACACAAGAAGTATATTCTTTATTGAAAATAATCCTTTTATTTCCAAAGAAACTTAATTGGCATGCTATAGTCCATTTATTTGAAACGTATATCGTACATTATATGTATCATCTATGTGTTTGTATTCGCACTAGATATAAATATGAAGGTATTTTGTAACTTGAAACTAGTGGGTAACTGCAAGTCGTTCGCCTCCTGCACAACAATCGAAATTGTGCTTTTTTTTTGCGCACTTCCAAATTCGATGGCTACATCTGACGTCATGTGTAGTGCGCATGACCCAAAGCAGCGGACGCTGCTGTTGCTGCTATTACTTCTGCTGCTAAGTTTGTTATTGTTGTGTTTGTCTTATTTATGTGGTGGCGTGACCGACTAAACGGAACTGCCGTCGCTGTCGCAGCGCTGCCACCGCAGGCTAAGAAAAAAAAGAGGAAAAAAAAACAGATTAGTGAGTAGCAACAAATAAACAAGCCGCAAAAACAAAACACTGCGAATAGTGTGTGGGGGAGAGGAGAGAGGGAGAGAGAGAGTGATATTTATATTTATGTTTTCTATGCCTGTGCTTATTGTTGTTAGTGCAGGAAATCAACTCTTTTGCATCTGCTGGTACCAACGGCCTCTCAGTCTTTGGCTCTCTCGCTTCCACACAATCGCATGCACTTTAATTGATACTTTCTTAATGAGATATTTACACACTTGCTGATTGTTATCGATGCTATCGATAAGTTGAACTAGATTATTTATTGTTTTACTTTGGATGCTGGGGTTGACCCATTTGCTGCTCTTGTCTTGTCCGTGCTCTTACTTTTTGGCGCAAGAGAGAGAGAGAAGAGGATCGTCGGCACTCGACTGCAACGAGGCTGCAACAGTCGCTGCAATAAATAATGAGCGCAAAGCAATTCGAATAATGGCGAATTGCCTTGCCTGCTGTCTGCTGTCTGCTTTGGTGTAACCGCTAGAAAGCAGCCAAGCATCGCACTCACTTTGCGCCGCGCGCGCGTGTGTGTGTGTGTCTGCTTGTGTGAGCTATGAAGAGGTTCAGTGCAAATGAACTCACTGTTCGTCGCACAGCAGTTGCAATGCGGGCGGTCACAGGTGTGTTTATTGTCCAGTCGTTGGAGCGAGCGAGACGCGAGACGGCATTCAGGAACGCATCGAATCGTTCTCGTTCTCTCACTTTCTCGCTCTCGCCCAAAGTATAGCTGACAGCTGGTTGACTTGGTCGTTGTTCTTGTAGTTCCTGTATTTCTCTTGAATGACGTAGCGCCTTTTTTGATTTTGGCATTTGATTCCCTGGAAGCCGTGAACTAAATGCAGTTCCTGTGTTATTTCTCGTTCTTCTTTGTTCTTTGCTTTATGCTTATCAATGGCAAACACACAAACGAGCTGTTTGTATGCGTGTGTGATAATTATACACAAGGGTAGAGGGTGCTAATGATGTTACATCCAAAAAGGTCATGCGGGCCATGTTCTTGGATCCCTGTGTGTGTGTTACCCGATACTGAGATAATATCATCATTAAAGTTCTTTCTCTGCCCGCTTTCCACTTTATATAAACATATTTCTTTTCTTTTCTTTACAGGTGAGTGTTCCACCATAGTTATTTGCCAAGTACAGGTAAATGTTGAATGATTCAATATTCGTTTAGTATATTATTCCCTTTCTCATAAATCGAGAACGAAAATTCTCTAAACTGCGGACAATAGTAGAATCTACTACTATTTTTTGCTCCTAAAAGTATCGGGTAGTCTGGCAACTCTGTGCTGAGTGCTGTCAGCTGCTGAGCGTGCGGGCAAGCGTGTCGCAAATGTGTGTTGTCTGTGTATGCGTGGCCCAGCTGATGCGACGCAGCACAGCGAGAGGCACTACTCTGCTCTGTAAGGGAGCGAGCGAGCGAGCAAGCGAGCTCAGCTGTCAAACAAGTGGTCGTGTATTGTATATGTGTTTCAATAGGTGAGTGCGCATGCATGTGTGCCTGTGTGCCTGTGTGTCTGTGTGTGTATGTGTTCTGGTCTTGCTTGACTGCCGCATTTGTATGCAAAGCACATTCACTTGCTCTCGCACTCGTACTCTCTCGCTGCTGTCGCGCGCTCTCGCTCTCTGAGCCAACCAGTTAATGTGCGCTGGTGTGTGTGCGTGTGCGACTTCGACTGCGACGTCGACAGCATGAAAAGAAACTAACTGCAACAACAATGGCACCATCATCGTCGTCATCTTTGACGCTGCGCTGCTCTGCTCTGCTCTGCGCTGCTCTGCTTTCGTTCGGCAGCTTCTCCGTGTGTTGTGTGTGTGTGTGTATTGGTGTTAGCTGGCAGTAGTCAGTCAGTCAAGCAGCTGTCAAAGTCTTGCTCGCTGCTTCAGTATAGAAATTTCCTTTGGCATGTTTGGTTGTCGTCGTCGGGTCGCCGTCGTCACAACGCGTTTGACTTTGTTTAGAGGCGCGCAGCATAGCCAGCGTCGCAGTTTCAACATCGATGTGTTTGCGTGTGTGCGTGCAGTTAAAACAATTTAAAATAATTCGCCGCATATATAAAAAGAAAGAGAAACAAAATAAAGTGTGCAAATTCTAATAAAAAGAAAAAGAAAAAACAACAACAACAACCACACAAAGTAAGCAAGGAGTACACTCCACTGTGCCCCAGTGTCTGAGTGTGAGTGTGTTGCTCTCTCTATGTGTGTGTGTGTGTAAACTGTGTCATTCACAGCAACACTGCGAACTGCATACAAGTTTTCAATAGTTTTTGTTGCCACTTCTTCAGCAGTAGCCGCATTACAACTCTTATAATTGTTGCCACGGTTTGTTGCTTCACTGATTACGCGCAATGCAGCAGCAGCAGCAGTTGCTTGCAAAACCGGCGAAGCGCGACTGTTGCCAATGCAACGTTTAGAATTGGCACAGCCACAACAACAACAACAACTACAACTACAAAACAAACAACAATAACTGTTACGGTGCATCAAGCTTTTGCTTTGGCCACTAACTGTAACCAGCAAGCAGCGCAGCCGCAGCGTTTACCAATTGTTTGCGTTGTTGTTGTTGTTATCGTTTTGTCGGGTTTTTTTTAACCACTTCCTTTGCCACTGTCTGCCGTCTGCAGTCTGCTGTCACTTCCTTTCCGGACGCGCTTCCTGTCGTCCCTCTGGCATCATCCCCCATCTTCAAGCAGCTAGGTGGCAACCCTGCCAACAACAATGCTGCCCTTCCGCCAGCCACTTCAAGTTGCGCCAATTTTCGCACTTCTCCTCTGCTTCTCCACCTCCTCCTTCTCCTCAGCCCTCTGCTATGCAAATGCGTCACCGCAAACATGGCACAGTGTGGCAAAAATCGATTTTCGCTTTTGCGTGCTACGATTTTTTTTTTTGCACACTTGCTGATGACTCAGCGCACAGTGGGCCAAAGCAGGCAAACTGCGCTGAGCAAATTAGAAGAAATGAAGTAATTGCAAAACTAGCTCAGCAGTGAAAATAAATATGCAAAGCGAATAACTGTATATTTTTGATTATATAACCAGCTGAGAATTTGAAAGCGCTTCACGAGAAAAATACATTGACAACTAACTGTGCTTCTCGACGGCCAAAAACACGTTTAACTAAATCAATTTCTTGTATTATGCTCTGCGGGATTAACCTTTCTAAATAAATGACTGCTTAAAATAAATATTGCAAAAGTGTGAATTGTTATGCAGGTTGTTTGAAATCTGGACAAACGGGAATTTCGAATTGAAAGCAATTGACTTTCAAATTCACTGAATTCATTGAATTGATGCCATTTGTTCTGGGAATTACCTTTTATACGATTTTCTCAGCCTTGTTAATTGGGGCATTACGCGCATTAGGGACTTTCCCAGCGATCTATATCGTTTGCCGGCAAGTCGCAACGTGTCGTTGCAAGTTGCATGTGCAGCGCAGCAAGCTGCAAGCGTAAGTTGCAGATGCTGGTTGCTTGGGGAAACTAGTTTTATTTCTCCTACTACTAATAATTCTACGTCTAAGCGCAGAACGGGTGAGCGAAAGAGAGAGAGAGAGAGGGGGGGAGGGGAGACGGGGCGCTTTGGTTGTGTGACTTGTTCGTTTCGTTTCATTTGTTGCCATTTCGTTTTTGCTTTTGCTTCGACTGTCTCTTTGCTGGCTGCTCGTTTGACCTTTAACGGTGCTTTGCCTGGTCGCGACTTGCACACACACACACACACACACACACACACTCGCACACATAAAGTCGTCAACAATTAAGCTTATTCAAAATGCGAGCAATGGAAATTGAACACACACTCAAAGCCGTTAAATTAGAATCACTTCATAAATTTTGATTTAATTGCTGCGCTGCTGCTTTTGGCACTTTGTGGGCGTCTCGCCAGCAGCGCGAAAGAGAGACAGAGAGCGAGAGAGCGGGAAAGAGAAGGGGGGAAACAGCAAATTGACTTCAATGCGAGTTGAAGGTTAAGCGCCTTGATGAAGCCAATACGGAAATTGGACGCGCTCTGGGAAAAACTGGGGGGAATTGGCATTCGAAATGGAATTGAAATTGAATTCGCAGGCAAGCAAGGAAGGAAGACAATGAAGTAAGACGCCAAAGGGTGTAATTACTGCTATACATGTAAATGAATACATTATGCAGCTAATTGTGGTTGCCGTGCTGCTAAATCATTTTGCGCAAATCACGGGACTCGGGAAGTGGGCGACACCAACAACTGAATAACTATAACGACGTTTATCGATTTCCGATGCTCTCGGGGCCAACAGAATCGCCTTAGCTTTTCCTCTCTTTCACGTAAACTAACTTTCATTTCTTGTTGTGATTTCTGTCGTTTTGCAGTCTCATAAACATTCGGGCAACATTCTTATATTATTATTTCCATATTGTATAGCGTCATAAAGTTTGACATTTATTTATGATTTATTTTTATTTATTCAAGTTTTCTACATTTTAGAATTTTAAAGTTTATTTATTTTGTTGCCCTTCAAAGCTGTCATTTGTTTTCTACATTATTTATTCATGTTTTCTACATTTTGTTATATCACAAAGTCTTTCAATTATTTATTGATTTTGCTCTCCAAAGTTGTCGTTAATTGTTTTCTATATTATATATTCAAATTTCGAAAATTTTATATTTTCAAAGTCCTTCAATTCGTTATTTTGTTGCCATTTATTTTAAATTATTATATCTTAATATTTTCTACATTTTATAATTCCACAGTCTTCCATCTAGTTATTTTTCTCTCTTCAAATTTGCTATTTGTTTTGAGGATTGCATAATTTGAAAGTCTTCCATTTATTTATTGTTAACTACATAAACAATTGTTTTCTATATAATATATTCAAATTGAGAACATTTTACAGATTTACAGTCTTTCAATTATTTATTATTTTTTTATTGTGTAAAGTTGCCATTTCTTTTCCATATTATTATTTATTCATGTCTTCAAAATTTTACAATTTTACAAAGTTGTTCATTAGCTATTTATTGCTCTCTAACATAAAGTTGCCATTTGGTTTTTATAGGATTATTTCTTAATGTTTTCTAAATTTTACAGTCTTTCATTAAGTTATTTTGTTGCTCTCTAAAGTTGCCATTTGTTTTCTATATTATTACTTCTAAATGTTTTCTAAATTTCACAATTCTTTAATTGTTTTCTTTATTACTATTTCTCAATGTTTACCAAATTCTACAGTTTACACAAAGTCTTTTGCTTAGTTTATGCGGCGTAAGCTTTAGTTATGACTTCCTGCGCATTACATTTCTCCTTAATTATTTATCTATGTTGCCTTTTTCTGTGCGCTTCTTTATAAATAACCTTAAACGCTGTTGGTGCGCCTCAAGCAAACGACCAAAAGTGTCAATGTCAGCTCAGCTGTTGTTGTTGTTGTTGTTGTTGGGCGTTGTTGTTGTTGCCCCCCTCCCGGCGACAGATGAAGGAAAAAATCGAAGAGCTGTGCTAAATTTATTATTCAGCCGTCGCCATTGCCAACTTGGGGGCCTGTTTGCTGTGTCCACATGCATACACACACACATACAAACCTACACATTGCGCATACGACTCGTGGTCGCTGTCAGCAGAGAACTGTGAAGTGTTTGCAGGGTGTCTGCACGGCGGTCAGGCTGTTTGCTGTCAAGTGCTTGGTCAGCGCGTGCTCTCCGCTCTCTCTCTCTCTCTCTCTCTCTCTCTCGCTCTTCTAACGGTAACACGTGCCATTAATTGCGACAGAGAGAGAGAGAGAGAGAGAGAGAGCGGGAGATTGCTGCAGATGTTCGCAGGCTTCTTAAATAATTGCCAGCTGTCACTTGCTTGTGTCCGCTTTCCACAAATCCAAGCGCTGCGACGAACGCGTGTTGAACGCCGTGTTGCAATCGCTACTGGCGACCATGCCACAACTTTGCGTGTGTGCTCCACCCGAACACAGTGGCAAGGAACAACAGCTGCAGTTCCGCAGCAAGGGCGCCCATAAATAATAATTGATAATGCACAATTTAAAACACAATCGATCGACAGCACTTTAAAGGCCAGCCGCAATATTGCGCATACGCCGCGTGCGCCAGCTGCTCTTATTCGCTGTGACTAAAGTTCTAAAATTGGAAATACAAGTTGTGCAAAACAGTTTGACTTTGCTTGCTGCACTTGCAGCGTATTCAGAGTCAAGTTGCACAACGCAACGAGTTATGAAAGATTGCAGACTACTTGCCACTCGATGTGGAGCGTCAGATCTCTCAATAGACTGCCCGCCGCTTCCCATGTGGCAAGCTCCCATTTTCCGAAATCCGTCCACTGTGCAATCCAAAGGTTTCCATTGTTTTCGCCTTGGCCAGCTGCGCAACAGCTACAATTATGCGCCGGGGGCGTGATGGCAGCGGGGGCGGGGCGGTGCGGTGCGGCCGGAAGAAGAGCCGTGTAACTGGATAGTGAAAATTGCGCTGATTTGGCGCATTTCTCTAGCTAATTTTCGGCTACTTTTGCGGCAAGCTGCAGAGACGCGACTTCCCCCATTTTCCGTTGCGACGCAAATTGAGTTAGCTGCAAATTACTATAATTTTGGTGGGAAACTTTATGGGTCAAATTTCTGCCGCAGCCTCGCGTTGACAATGCAACAACGACAACACAACAACAACAACGACGACAAGAAGAGCTCCAAAAGTAGGTAACAAGTAAAAAATGCGACGCGACGCTGACCACAGCTGTTTTTTCGTTTCATTTCGTTCGTTGGATTTTAACTAATTTGCTTAATTAGCGCGTCTTACATATTTCATTGTTTCGAGCCCTTAACTGGGTCTATGCGTTCGTGTTCAGTTTTAGCCATTGTTTCAATGCTTTTCCGCTGTTTTTACCCCACATTTCGTACCGTTTTTATGCGTAAATTATTTATAAAAATGCCATTAAACAATACGAGAAAAGTGCATTTCAAAATAGTGCTAGCTCCTAAAATATTCACCTACAAGTTGACTACTTCATAGCTGTATTTCGTCTTGATGATGAATCTCTTTTTAGTTAAATTTCTATAGCATGAGACCAAAAAGAAAAGTACTTGCGATAAAGAAGCCAATAAGTTGCTAGAATATTTTATATTCAAGTGCAAAGTAGCTCTTTCTTAGCTTTAGTAATGAGTCTCTTTTTAATCTCTGTTCCATTCAACATTTTGAAACAAAAGTGCATTAAAAGAAACGACAATAATTTGCTAGAGTATTCAGTATTCGAGTATAAGTTGTCAGTTTCTTTGCTCTTTTATTTGCATCATCTATATTTCAGTTGACATTAAAAGAAAGATACTTTTGGTAAAGAAGACTATTAACTATACGAGTACAAATTGGCAACTTCTTGGCGCTTGTTAATTTCATGGTTATTTTTTTATCTCTATTCCATTTTACACTAAAAGAGTTGTATATTTGCAAAAGACGAAAACGACAATAAACTAATATTCAATATTCGAGCACAATGTGTGTATTGGCTGTTTTTTGACTGTTTTGCTTTTTGGTAATGGATTTGTTTTGATTCAATCTCTATTCCAATTCATATTTTTAAAGAAAATTACATCAAACAATACTACAATAAGTTGCTAGAGTGTTAAATATTCGAGTGCAAGTTTTATACTTCTTGATTCTTGGTAATTTCAATAGTCATTGTCTTGATTTCCTTTTCTATTCCATTTGACAAGAAAAGTAAATTTGATAAAGCAGAAGAGTTGTAAATATTCCTGGTACTTAGTTTTCTTTTTTACAAGAAATCAAAGTATTTTTGACACAGTATTAAATATTGAATTATTATTATTATTATTAAATTTGAAAAGTATTAAATATTCGAGTACAAATTATCATATTTTTGTGCTTCGTAATTTCAATGGTTCTTTTTTATCTCTTTTCCATTTGATACTAAAAGAGTAGTCTTTCTATTTCAACAAAATGTTGAAAAGTGCATTAAATGAAGCGAAATGAATCAATTGCTATTGGAATACAAGTTGTTTACTGCTTGCTGCTTGGTTTCCTTTTTATTTCTTTTCTATTTACGAGAAATCAAAGTAATTCCTATACAGCTGAAGAGCATTAAATATTCGAGTTATTGGCTGTTTTTTAACTGTATTTCTTGCTGGTAATTTTAACAAGTTGATTACTGCTTGCTGCTTGGTTCTCTTTTAATATCCAACTCTATACCATCACTAAACGAAAAGTGCTTTTGATAATGCGGAAGAGTATTAAGTATACGAGTACAACTCGTCTATTTCTTGGCTTTTTTTATTTGTGCTTCGTTTTTTTTGGTAATTTGAATGGGTCTCTTGTTATTTCTATCTCTATTCCATTTGACATTTTTGCATTTCTCTCACGTCTCGAGCGCTGTACAAATTTATAGCCGTTGCCTGAGAGCTTCGTCGTCGTGGTGAATGAATTGGATGGAGGAGGCAGCGATCGAGAGCGAGAGAGAGAGAGAGGGGGGCTGAGGTGGTAACTGAGTAGTTTCATGATTGCTGGAAACGTGATGTGCGGCGTTTTGTGTAATTCGCCGTGAGAACTTCGCAGTGCCCGCAATCGCTCAAGCTGTTTCGTTTCACTGTGCCCCGCCGTTGCACGTAGCCGTGCGGCGCGCATGCAGATCGATTGACGATTGCCGATTGACGATTGTCTCTGCTCCGCTCGATAGAGTTGTCTGTGTACGTGGCGCACTCCACGCAATCACTCTTGCCATCTCTTGCGCGGCCTTCAGAGTGCGGGCAAGAGCCTTGGGAGCCGTCGCCGTCGCTGTCGCCGTCGTTGTGGCTGCAACGTGTCGCAATTAGATTGATCGAGCGTGATTCGCGGCCAGCTTCAATTATTATCGCATCGCACTGCCTCCTTTGGCAATCGATTATCCACCGATAATGCAATGGAAACTGAAAACAGGGCCACAGTTGTGATTGCCAGAGAATGAGAAGACAACGAGTGTGATATACAATAAAGTTGGCAGTAAACTTCATAATAAAGTGTAGTGAAAAACATTACTCTGTGCATTGATTCGTCGAACTCCCCAATAATGTCCATTCTCATCGTCGTTTTATAGGTTATGTCAAGAGTTTTAAAATGTATATAGCCGCGAAACTCAATAGACAAAAAGGAAGGCAGATAATTGACAACCTTATCTTATGTGTGTTTATACTAAAACAAGTATGCACGCTACAGTCAAGATTTAGCAACTATAAAATACCCTGTTTGGTAAAAACGCAAACTTATTTCTTATTCCAGCTGCAGATATTGAAAAGAAAAACTAGTATCAACACTACAGTCGAGATTTAGCGACCATATACCACTAATGTATAAGGAAAAGTTAACTTATTGCTTATATAGACACTGTTTTGCTTATATCTTATGACTAACAACTATATAAAACAACATAAAATGCTACAGAGTAAAAAAAAACTGTTCGAATTGGAACTTTTGTGGGTGAAGGGGTTAAAATTGCATAAATTTCAAACAAATTAACCGATTCTGATTAAATTCGTCAGAAACACAGATATTTAGACAACAAAAATGCTACCATGCTCGAAAAAGATCGTTTAAAAATGTTAAGGAGTTATTCGCAAAAATCAATAGTGTGGTTTAGGGGGGAAAATTAAAATGAAAAAAAGTTAACTAGTATAGAAACAACCTAGAAGCATATGGATACCAACTTTGGTTATGCTAGCTCTTATAGTTTGCAAGAAGAAAGAGTTTATATAGACGGACGGACAGACAGACGGAAGGACATGTCATGTGTAAATCGATGTAGAATTCGATTTGAAGCAAATTGTAACATCTGTTCTACGACTTAACTCAACTTAATATACACTTTCTACCATCTCATGGTACAGGGTATGATTAAGCATAAAGTGAAGCGACAACGTGTTTATAAGGAGAATTTTATTGCAAACACTTCTTTGGGTATTGCAGCGTTTCTTGATGACGTCCTTTCTCTCTCTCTGCTGTTCAGTTAGGCATGCATTATGCATGAGCGTGGCATGCAACTTGCTGTGGAATACGTTGATAGTGGCCAACTTGGCTGAGGCTCGGATTGGCTTCAATCTGTTGCACGCAGATAACAATCGCATGACCCCAAAATCTACGGCTAAGACGCGGCTTAATCGCGTTCAACTTGAAGATGATGATGATGATAGCGTTGATGATGGTTGCGGGAAAGAACCGCAGAACTAATTGCTTATTCACAACGCATAACCTTGCCACTTGACGATGTGTCTTGCTTCGCTGTGCATTGACACTTGCCCCAAACCCTGCGGAGCGCAGCAGAGAAGCCGAGAGCTGAGGTTGTGGAAGTGGAAATGGAAAATGGAAAATGGAGGAAAAAAGGGGCAAGAAAACTTTCATTGAGCTCGAGGGGCTTAATTGAAAACGCTGTGTAATGGCAGGCCAGGAAAACGACAGCTGCTTGCCAACGTGGAGAAATAGAAAAGAAAAACACATTAAAATAATATAATTATTATTATTACTACTACTGCTATGATCTCAACGCTAGACTTTTCTTCTGCCACGTTCGTAGCTCGCTTTTTTCCAATCTTCCGCATGCTTCTCCAACCGTGAATAAGCACGAACTTTCATTTTAAAATTCTAGAGACGCGCACACAGACCCCCCTATTATTGTTGTAGTAGTGACAATTTGTCGGCTTGTGCATTCAAAATGAGTCCAACGAACCGTCAACTCTCTTCCAGCGACATCTTCATCATCATCAGCGTCATTATCGTCATTGGCATTAGCATTAGTAGTTGTACACGCCTCCACACATGGATCATGATCCACATATTTGCTATTGAAACTTAGAACGTGATTTTCGGATTCTGCTCGCATCGCTTCAGAATTACCAGCACTTTTCGATTCGCTCCAACTCTTAGAAAGTTTCCCCCGAAAAATTGGCCCAAACTTTTGCTTTTCATGCTATAGAAGCTATGGAAGCATATAGCTATAGTTTGAACTAGGAAACTAAGAGAGTCAAGACAGTCTAAATTGAGTAAAGTTTGCTTTTGTTTCATTTTCAAGTGAGGCAAAGTATTGCCCCGTGAAATTCGAAAGACAAGAAGACGGAAAGAAAATCTTTAACAAATTTATTTTAAAGTTACACTCTAGTCTAATGCAGTCGATATTTATTCACTGTAAAATAAGCTGCAAATAATTGAAACTTTTGTGGGTGAAGGGGCCAAAATGGAATGGGTTTTCCCAATAACTTTAAAACTAATTAAGCGATCCTAATGAAATTTGGCAGCAAGATATAAATTGCGACACAAAACCATTCTATAAGTTTGCAAATCCTTTAAACGTTTGATCGCGTGATACCTATGCGCAAAAAACTGTAGTAGGCGGGGAAATTAAAAAAAAAAACAAACTCGCATAGAAACAGACCTAAAAGCAACAGGATACCAACTTTGGTTATGCTAGCTTTAATAGTCTTCAAGAAATCTGCATTTAAACAGGCGGACAGACAGAAAGACAGACGAATCTGCCATGGTACAGTGTATAAAAAGCGATTTTTGTGAAACATATTTTGAGGAATTCACTTTGAAGAACACGAGCAACTTCGTAGTGGAGAAAAGTTTTGTATTTTAAATAATAACCAGCAAATTTGGAATGGTTGAGCAACTTGGGTGATCTGCTCGAAATTGCGAGCACAACAGACTGGCTTTCGGAGCTGTTATTTCTGTGCTTTCGTTGGTTTGATAACCGCCTCTTTCCGCCCAATTTAAATCCATAACAATCCGCGACTTGTGCGTGAAAGTTGCGTTGAAAAGTGGGGGAAAGAAAACAAAAGTGTCAAATCGCTGGCGTTTAACACCTTATTTGCTTCAGTCTTTGCGTGCTTGCAGCTTGCCAGCCAGACTTGATTGCATCAATTTGCCGCATGTGCTGCGGCACGTCTTCCTCTCTCTATCTTTCTCTTTCCATTTCCCTTTCTCTCTGGCACATTCTGGAATAAATTTGCGCATTTGGGAATTTTCTTATTTGCAAGTTGTGTGCATTCTTATAGCTTTTCAAACACACACAATGTGGCATGCCGCATTTGACTCATCGCATTTACTGCAGCTGCAACAAAGTGTAACTGCAATGAGTTCAATTTCAAGTGACGTGGTTTCGTTACCCTTTTCGCAAGTCTTATCGGCGCATGAATACATTAAGGGGTTCTCTTTTAAATAATTATGCAAAAATCCCCCCCCAAAAAATAAACCGATTCGAACTGCGCAGATTTTCTGGAAAGTCCGCGCTGTGATTCAACTCGAAGTGACTAATCAGAATGTTTCATTAAAGTTTCTTACGTCGCCAACGAAATTCGCACAGAGTCCAAGTGGCTGCAGACTATATGGTATATAGTATATGGATGGTATATTGGCCACTTGGATATTTGGGTGAAGGTTATCCGGTCTTGACTCCTGCTTGACACGCTTCCCGTTCGATGTTTTTATGATTCGCCCGACTCATCTGCGGCTCGTTTTCCCGGTTTCTTTTATGAGTTGCCGTTTTTTTTGTTTTTGGCTTGTGCCTACTTTAATGATGCCTTTTAATGTTGGTTCGTCGTTTCTTTTTGGTTTTGTTTCTCGACTTGCGAAGAGAATTGCGTAAGCAGCGCAGATGACACCACCTTTTACTTTCCTTTTGGGCAGCAGTTTGCAGACGCTGCGAATGAGAAAGAAGCGACGAAGCTAGAGGCAGACAGACATTGAAATTATCATTGCTTTTATTTATTTTACAATTAAAATTTATACACAATTTATACATCGCTGCTGATGAGGCGAATTTGCATAAATTAATGTAGAAAAGAAAAATAAAAGTTATTATAATAAGGAGAAGATTAGAAAGAAGTTCAACGCGGCGTATACTTCATAATTCATTTTGTGTATTAAATCTAATTAACATACATATGAATAAGCGGATTTTAGCTTAGCAACCTCGCGAAAAATACGTTTCTATATACACACAATGCTTATTTACATACTCACCCATAGCCAAGGCACAAATACACACTCACACACACACACACACGGGGGCAGTTGTGAAACAGCTCGCACATAGTGTGAGGCAGAAAAACTCACGCGATCGCGTTTTATTTTCTAGAGGCGCACTACGAGTGTATGAATAACAAGAAATAAATAACAACAACGGCAAAGTTCCAATACTGTAGGAACGACGCTCACATTTTCATACGTATAGCGGCGAAAAAACACATAAACTAAATAATAAATATAAAACATAGGCCAATGCTTCAGGCGCTGCACAGTGGTACAAGATTTAGTCTAAACACAAAGTGCTATACGAGCACTAATAATGCAAACAAGAAACAAAATCAAGACAACTACAAATTTAACTAAATTCAACTCAAATTAAATTAGTTACCACTGTGCAGACAGAAGTTTTTCACGACATCGCGTAAAGCTGAAAGTTGTGTGTGCTTAAATCGAAGTCATATAATTTTGAGTTGTATTTTAATTTGGCGTCTCGCCATATATTATTTTCTAGAAGAAAGTTAAAGCTCAAAAGTGAAAGAGAGAGAGAGAGAAGAAAACGAGTTGAGCTAAATTTGAATTTGTGCAAAATACAAATGCTAAAATTGAAAATTAAATAGACACGAACAAATGTGCAAAACATAAACAAGAATAACAATAACAGCAACAACAACGAATCAAAAGCTAAAAGCAAAAGTGACTGTGAATAATGTTGAGAGCGCCCACACAGCACATTGTGGAACTTGGTTTCGGAACGACGCCAGCAGCGACAGCGGCCAACAACAACAGCAACAGCAACAAGAAAAAGAAGAACAGCGGCAGCAACAGCAAAAGTTTACTGCAAAAGCTCAGGCAGCAGCAGCAAAAGCTACAAAGGCCAACGCCAGCGGCGACGCCAGCAGCGACAGCAGCAGCGACAGCGACCGCGACGCAGACGGAAGCGCAGGAGACAAATCAAAAGAGAGCAGCGATAGCGGCGGCTGATTATTATTTTAAGCAGCAGCAGCAGACAAGCGAAAAGTGTCTGCTATTGCTGGCGACAGCAATTAGCGCCGACGAGGAGCAGCAGCAGAAGAAGAAGAAGAAAGAGCACACTAGCTACAGCTTTGCAGCAGCGCTGCGTCGCCACAAGAAGCCAAAAACAATAACAGTGACAGCGACGGCAGCAGCGACAGAGACTGCGGCAGCGACAGCAACAGCAACAGCAATAACAACAGACGACGAGTGCAGCAGCAATCAGAGCTGTCGCAGCAGCATTAATAGTAATAATAAAAACAACAACAGTTTGTCTAATAGTTGCATTAACAACAATAACAACAACAGCAGCAACAGCACTCATTATAAAAACAGTAAAAACAGCAGCAACAGCAACAACAACTACATCAATAATTACAATTTCAAAACAAGCGAGCAACAAGCGTGGAAAACAACAACAGCAGTAGCAGCAGCAGCAGCAACGCAACAACAGCTGCTCATTAATCGAAACAGCAGCAGTGGACGCAATAAGTGCAGTCGAAACAGCAACAACAACAGCATCCACAACATCCACAACAGCAGCAACATGTCACCCACATCGCAGGCGCCAACACGCACATCGCTCTTCGATTCCTGCCATCGCAAGATTCGTCTAATTGGCGGCGGTCCAGTTGCCTTCTTGGGCGGCTTAGTGGCGTAAGTTGAAACCCTCCTTGTTTTCCTAATACTTTTCTTATGGCCAGCGAGCGTTAAACCCGTTTTCCTTTGTGAAACTGATGCCAAGCGTGGGACTGTTTGATATTTCCCTCAAAGGCGGACACTACTAAAAGTCTTTGCAAACTGCCAACGAATTCTTCAGTTAAATAATATAAATCTTCAGTTAAATATATAAATACTTGAAAAAGTTCTTCGTATTGAAATAGTTTAAACAAATATGTAAACGTTTTCAAGTCTAACTCCAATGTAGAATTAGGGCGGCATTTTGTTGTGAAACCCTTTTAAGATCCATTATCTGGAAACTTTGCTTAAGACATGACGGGAAGCCGCCACCCAGTAGCTCTTAGAATCCGAATTAAATGGAGCAGTACGTTGTGGTCAGAGGTCGAAGCGAAAGAACAACAGAGAGGGTTAAGATAAATAGCATTTGTTGGTCTTATTTGGCCATTTGTTTATGACTTTAATTACTATAATTTTTCTCAGTCGGTGGTGGGGCAAAAAGCACTCAAAGCTCTTTGTAGTGCAAATTCAAGGCTTTTGGGGCAATTAAAGTATCAAAAAGGCGCAACGCAACAAAGAAACAAAAACAAAAGAAACTTTTTGGAATGTTTACACCGAAAAAGTTCGGTCAAAGCTGCTGGCTGGCGGAATAGGCCTAAAATACAGCAAAAGCAAAAGAAAAAAGCGCGTTCGGCTTGAAGGTCAACCGTGGGTCAGTGTCAGTGTGACACTCACACGCACACACACACACACACACACGTGCGCACACACCGACACGTGCTGTAAAAGCGCAGTTAACAGCGCTGCTGCCTCCACTGCTGCTGTTTACAGCGCTGCAATGGAACGCTGCTGTAACGCATTGCTGCGCACTGTTAAACGATCAAGCGAGTTTGCAAATGCTTCCTCATCGACACAATGGATTCGTCAGCATTCCATTTTTAAGCACAATTAATAACATTACCTTTAATTTGCTGCCGCTGCTGTTGCTGTAGTTGTTGTTGTTGTTCTCTTTTAGAATGCAAAGTTAAATGAACTCGCATTGTGAAGGTGGCAGATGAAGGCAACCACAAAGCGTTGACACTGTCTGCGCCGCGCTGCCTCTGTCAACACAAAAGTGCGCTGAACTGATAATTAGTTAGAAATGTAAATATTGGCTGAAGTGAGCATGCATAAATACATACGTAACACACGCACACGCACACAGTCAAGCGCAGGAGAAGCGCTTTAAACTTTTGCGCTCTCTCGCCCTCTCCAACAGTCGCTGGGAGAGCGTAAAACCTTTTGAGCTGCGGAGGTCGCCTTTGTGCATGCATTGATGACTCTGCATGGCTGATTGCCTACGTGTGTGTGTGTGCGTGTGTGTGTGTGTAGCAATAGGAGGCCACAGCAGAAGAACAAGCAGTAAAGCACGTAACAAGTCATTTGTTATTGTAAGAGGAAGACGGCAACATAAAATGCTGATGATGATAAACCTGTCAAAGCGTACGACGCAAAGTGTCAATGAAAAAGAGAATAGAAAATTTGCATAATAATAACTATATGTGTGCTTGTATTTGTCCTCTCTTTCGTCTGCCACAAGAAGTTCAAATTTGAATAAAAAATGATGTAAACAAACAAAAAGAAGGAAAAAAAGAAATCTTCATAAATGAGTAATATTGTTGTGTGTATTTTTTTTTACAACTCTGTTGCTAACTGTACACCGTTGTTTGCTCACTCTTGCGGCTCTGCGGGGAGTTGCAGGGCAGGGGCACTAATTGACTGCCATCAAGCGCTTACAGTGTGACAAAGTTTCGAGGTTTTTGAAGGCATTGAAACTTTTGCCAATTCGCAAAACGACGAAAACGGCATGAAAGAGAAGTATTGAGCGAGGTTGACCCAAAATCCAAAAAAAGGCTAAAATACAAATGAACTGTGCAAATATAATGCTATTTTTGCCGGGTCTAATCTGTAAATTGGGGAATTACCAATTGCACACTAAAATTGATTTTTTCAACTTGCAAACTAAAAGCATTTAGGGTTTTTAATTGAGGGTCACAAATATTAAGCATTGTAGTTATGTTAGGCTCCCTTTAGGTCTTTAACTTTGTTGAAGTTTTTCGATAAAAAGACTATTACATATCTAAAATAAATTACTTTCAAATTGGAATACATAAAAGAGTGAGTTACTTTTTCTTCTTACCTTACCTTACCTTTATTTATTAGGCTCTGATAGTTGCCGTTTGGGATTCTCCAATGTGCAGCAATTTATTACGCCCACAAAAACCCATAAAGCAGTTCCCAACCCCATTTGCGCCTGAACATCCCTATTAAACTGGACATGTTTTATGTGCTTACTTGCACTTTTCGTATGTTTCTTTTCGTGTGTGCTTTACACTTGTTTTCTCCATGTTTTCCATTATTCATCTGCTGTT
This sequence comes from Drosophila rubida, assembly GCA_035046165.1. Taxonomy (NCBI): domain Eukaryota; kingdom Metazoa; phylum Arthropoda; class Insecta; order Diptera; family Drosophilidae; genus Drosophila; species Drosophila rubida. Next base: position 26,475,261 of record JAWNOF010000021.1, on the reverse strand, counting down.
TTTTTTTTGGGCGCCTCGACACAGTTACTTTCGTCGACTGAATTTATGAGTTCGCCTATATTTGAATTTGGCCCGAATATCGTTGAAATTTCCTGTTCCAATTTCGAATAGAAACCACCGTTTTGAACATCTCGACATCTCGTGATATATGTATGGTGTATTTTTGCTGGTGGGAAGTGAGAAATGTTGGAGCTCATTAAGCGTTAACCTTCGACCAAAAACAGCTGCTGCCCTGAACTTGAGCTCAGGCTGCAGTATTTACAAGAGAGGTCCCCAACAGCTGAACACCTCGGAGAACACCTGTTTTCATTTCTTCGACCGTTTGTCGGTCTGCTGCGTTCATTGACATTCCACGGCGGGGCAGAGGCACTTAATGACTTCCCCGGCGAGATCTGAGCATGATGGAGTTTGGGGTTGGGGCCCGAAGAACAGCTGTTGCTGAGACACAAAAGCGTCTCAGATTATGCTGAAATTAGCAGACTCAGAAGGCGTATCAGAGCTTATTTTTTTTGCTTGTGCTTGCTTGCAACTGTCAGCTCAAAGCGCCGCTGGAGCATCAGTCCACGACCAAGCCAAAGACCCCGGGACTCAGCGAGGTAGAACGCACAAGCCGGAAGCCTCGTCAGGAACTACAGTTTTGCAGAAATTGCAAAGATCACAGAATTGAGATGAATTAGAGCAATAACGATTAGCAAGAGCGAAAGACGGGCAGATACTTCTCATCATTTATAGCGATAGGAAAGGTTGATAAAACTATCGATAGTTGTGACAGCAAAAGCTCCCACGCTGTAAACACTTCAGAATTGAGACGTAGGCATTACAATGCCGACATTGCAATCGCGAGTCAGAAGTCATTTGTCAATTCTATTACCCCAATTATGCACAAACAATTGCCATAAAACCAACTGGTTTCCTCTCCCTCCCGCCCCCGAACCGAGGTCATTTGTTCAGTTGTTCATTTCGGCCAGGCCAGGCCAGGTCGAGAAGCGTTAGTTGTGTTGTGTTCTGATGCTGACTGTAATTATTTGTCCATTAGCTGTGGCAGCTGAGTTACAAATGTGGAACACGAGACCCTGAGGGGGAAACGCTGAGCTCAACCTTAACGGAAATTTCTATTTCCACGAAGAAGCAAAAACGATGCCAAAATGTTGACAATGGAGTGCGATTTGAACAACAATAAAATTGCATGTTCAACAATGGGGTTAAAATAATAATTGACATACTTTAAGCTGATATTCTGGGAAATTGCATTCTTAACTGATAAGCAATAATTATCAGCACTGTTCAAGCTTCGTTTCTTTGTAACACGATAACAACTATTGCCTGATAAATTGTAGATTATTAATCGACAAGGAGCGATAACATTTAACGCACACGCACATCACTAGATCCTCGCACAAGTGCTAGCAGCGCTCTGTTAACGCAGCACTGTTAACTGAAAGTAACATTTTTATGTTTAGTCAAATGCTAACAGCGCACTGCACTGTTAAGTGAGTTCAGTTTGCAGGTGAAACTCAACTCACTTCACTTATTTTACGTTGAAAAAGTTCAATGCAAAAAGAGCATAATATGTTCTGGTTTTTATTGCGCTCGCACAGCCATACACATCAATTCACCCATTTTCGCTGTTTTGTTTTGCATTTTCAATTTCACCCGCGCCGAAACATTGCAAAAACAAAACGAAAAAAAAACACGACAGCTATAAAACTTCACCTTGAAGTTGTCTGCGTCTCTGTCTGGCATCACTGGCATGAGCGTCATTCAAGTTCCGGCTACGCTTTTTCGTTTTTGTTGCCCCTCGCCGCAGCCCACCTTCGCCTTTACACTGTCATTCGCATAGTGCTGTCACTCTTATGCCTGCCGATTCACACCTTCTTTTTTAATCCATTTAGCCGCATGTTATCGCCCATCATCAACATCATCATCATCATCTATGCCATCTATCTACATAACTGTCTAGCTGTGCGCTGTCACTGTCTCTCTTTTAAATACTTTCCATTATAATAATTATTATTATAATTTTTGTTGATTTTTACCTTCATCAGCGAGAGAGACCAAACGACCATTAACCATTGCCTTGTCTCTCTGCATGGCCCCATGACTCACTCATTCACTCACTCACATACACTCGCATACGAAAGCTGCTGTCATCAATGCGGCGCAGCACGCTCTATCCCGTTTTATCCCCCTACTCCTCCTCCCACCATTCGCCCGCTGTGATGCGTTTTCGGTTCTCGTGTTTTGTTGCTCTCACACAGCGTGTGTATTTCTTGTTGTTGTCTCTTTAGTATGCCAGTCGAGTGCGGTCAAAAACGGTACTTTGCAATTTATGGCTGGTTTGCTTGCCGTCTTTGTCGCACCGCAGCAGCAGCGGCAAGAAGAAAAAACCAATTGGAAATTGCGCACTTTTTGGCAGCAGCTGATTCATATCGCACCATTTGGCCATTTCCCATTTGCAAAGCAGTCGTAGCGACAGTTGCGGCTAAAACAATCCAAAACTTAATTAAATTGTGTATTCTATGCGCACATAAACATGCATACACATTTCTTTGTGCCTGTGTGTTTGGGACTTTGCGCTTGATTAACGCGTAATTTTGTATTGTTAATTGTGACACACATTTATTTCAGTTGCCCCCACACCCCCGTCCACACTTCCCTCTGGGGCGTGCGTAAATGGAGCGTGGCTTTGATAGATTAATGTCTGGCCACACATTTTTTTTTGTCCATCATCAATATTCACTACTATAGACAAAATCAATAAAAAAGCGTGTAGACATCAACATCCCAATTTAAGCAATTTACTTATGGTGTGCACACACTGGCGCACACACTGCGTATGTGTACTCATGCGTGCGTGCGTGCGTGTGTGTGTGTGTGTGCTTAACAGAGATGCGCTGACAATCCAACAGTAAATTAGCATCTGGTTGCCTTATTAGAAAAAGCATTTCGATCTGTCGATTAACGATTGTTTGCTATCCATCTAATCAGCTTGAAACGAGCTTTAAGACTGGTTTAGCCATATTTATGGCTACGTTTTATTCTTTTAAATGGATTTACGTTTTTGTATCCATTTCGAACATTCTAATTATTGTAAATGGCACAATTTTATGATGATGAATATTTGGAGTCTTTTTTTTGTGATTTAGGCATCTGTCTGTTTTTATTAATTTATAGCTCAATTTTTGACACCTTCATTTGTGGCTGAGAGGGGAATGGAGGGGGGCAGACCGAAATAACAACCAATTGAAATTGGTCAAGCAAAATGAATATTAATTGTTTTAAATAATTTTGAACTTGGCAAAGGCAAAGGTACACACACACAACACAAACGCACACTGAAACACATCAATTTCTGCCTTCGACTCTTCACATTTTGTTGACAGCAGCGGCAGCGTCAGTGTTGCCAATGTGGCCTTTTTTCCACCAAAGATTTTTATCGTTCAAAAACCATTTGGAAATTACGTAAGAGTTGATATTTATAAATTCTGCTGGTAGCGTTTTATTTTAGACAATTTAATTAAATGCATATAAAACTGTGGATTTGTTTATTTTTAATTGCACATATGCTAGCTTTTTTTAATTTTGGCTTATTTTTATCTCGAAAGCTGACAACACCGAGCGTCGCTGTCAGCGCAGCTGTTTTATTGTCGCACGCTGACAGACAAATCGTACGTGTTCAGCCTCGTCTTGTTCTTCTGCTTGTATTACGCTCGTTTCGTCTGCCGCAGTCATCATCGACAGCAGCCGGCGCAGCTTTTGGGGCATTTCGTCGTCTCGTGTGCGTCATTCGCGTCGCTGCAGAGCTCTCTGGTTTGCATAACGTTGAATTGGTGTGTTGTTGTTGTTTTCGCTACACATTTGCGCAATCCAATTGGAAAGCACATTCTACCGTTACCAATTTCATTCAAAGTGCAATAAGCACCCATGTTACAAGCAAGCGTCAGCGAGAGAGGGAGAGGACGAGTCAAGCGCACAGCACAACACAGCTGATTCAACTCATTCAGAGCGGCTCTCTGGCAAGCTTGCTTACTCTCTCTCTGCTGTTCTACGCTCAGTTCTAACACACACGCACACACACACGCAGCCAGCACACAAAACAAAGCGGACTGCGCTATGGCAAAGGTGCGCGGTCGCGTCAGCCAGTCTTCTGATTCTGCTGCTGCCGACAGTGAAGCGCGCGCGCACGCAAACAACAAAAACGCAAATAAATAAAATAAAACCGAGAAGCGAAAAAATACAGAAAAATAAAACCACGAAAATAAATAAATAAAGCGAGGCAAAATTAAAGAAGAAAAAAAAATAAACAAAATACATAATTGATACGACGATCGCTTCCTCTTCCTACTCCATTTAACGCGTGCGTGTATGTGAATGTGCGTGTGTGTGAGTGTGTGCAAAATATCAAAATAAATGAATTCCAATTGAAGACAAATTTGAGGTGAACTTTGACGCAGCTGTTGCTGCTGCTCTCTATCTCTCTCTCTCTCTCCCTCTATCTCTCTAGTTCTGTCTTTTGATGCCTACAAGCGCAATAAACCGCATTAAACCAAAAACAAAACTTGACCAAGTGACAAACATCATCATCATCGTCAAGTGGACTTGAAAAACGCGTTCCACACACAGTCATCGCGCTCGCCTAACCGGTCAACCATCCAACCGTCACCCAAGCCAACCCGCCGCCCCCGCACACGTAACCTTCAAAAAAAAGCACAGTTTTGTCGCGTTTACGTTTTACGCTGACCAATCACCACCACCACCTGCCCTCCCAACACAGCTCCCCTTAAGTGAGCGACGCCAATGCGTCTATTATGCTATGATTTCCTCGCTCTCTTTTGCTCTTTCTTTGCTTCCTTTTGAATTTTGTGCGTGCGCTGTTTGCTTGCATTTGTATGCGACACTTCACGTGATCGTAATTTGCAGCTGGTGAAATTAATCGTGTAATCGAATTTTATCGATACGTGATGTGCATGCTGTGTTGCGATAGGTGTGCGTGAGTCACGTTGCCATAACCCAATTTCAAAAGGAACGAACTATCGCAGTGTGTTGAGATTAAATAAATCAGGCGTGATTCTTATCATTTATGTACACGATTCTTATCAGATGCACATTTACTATAAATTATGTTTATAAATAGTTATCTCTGAACACAACACACACAACTGTGTAATCTTTACAGTTGCAATCGTTGTAGAGCTGCGAGCTGATTCACAATTGACTTCGATCAAACGGGGGCAAACATTGTATGCCAACGATCTTCGTACTTGGTATACGAGTAGAATTGTCATTAATTAAAGGCTGCAATCGTTCGATATTTGCCATATGATAATGTGTTTACGCACAAGCGAAATTCTCTCCCCCCGTCTCGTCCGCCACCCCATTCTGCTGCTTCTTCTTCTTTTTATTTGCTTTTCGTGTTCAATTTATCGCTCGAGTGTGCGAGCGTTTTATGCAAATTTAAATTGGCTTTATTAAATTATTCGTGTCAATAGTTGCGATGATCGTTTGTCGTAAGTGAAGTGAACTGAAACTGAACCGAATGTGAAGGCGAACCGATAAATGAGAAAGTCATTGTCAAGCAGCGGCATGACGTCATTCTTGATCAGCTGACTACCAGTTTTACAGTTGATATATTCATTTATTATTATATTTCGCCATTGTTGTTACTTATTTTTTTGGTGAGAATTTTACAAACCGGTTAGAGACTCTGATGTAAGTGATTTGAGCAGCCTGAAATTGTGTGGAGTTGTTAGTCACTCGATATAAAGTGTTATCGAAAATTGCACAACCAAATGCTTGATTGATATATTGATTTAAATAGGTTTGCTGCGCCTTCAGCAGCTTTACCAACTTCACTAATGCGTTGTTTAGTAATTGCTGTTTACTATGACTGTTATCGATAGTTAGTGCTAGAAGTTTTCGGTGAGTTGTTAGTCACTCGATATACAGTGTTATCGGAAATTGCACAACCAAATGCTTGATTGATATATTGTTTTAAATAGGTTTGCGGCGACTTCAGCAGCTTTACCAACTTCACTAATGCGTTGTTTAGTAATTGCTGTTCACTATGACTGTTATCGATAGTTACTACTTTTGTAGAAGTTTTCAATGAGTAACGCTTTTATTTTACTGCGCCTTGGAATGCACAATTGGGCAGCGGCTATAAGTACGCTCGATTGCCTGCCGCTCCGTACAAAGCTTTGTTGCGTTATCGATAACTGTGGAATAATGCACACTTGCTCATTATTTGTAATACGATACGGGCATCGTGTTGAGCCAAATGAGTCTCGTTCTTTGTGCATGCATATGGCTTAATGGAATGAGTATATCAATGGGTTCTTTAATGTTTTGCCATTATTCTGTCACGTTTTCATGACTATGACTCAATTGTTTAGTCGTCGTCGTCGTCGTCGTCTTCGGGGTCGTCATTGTGATGTTGTTGCTCTTGGTTTGCGCCATTTACTTCGAGTGTGTGGCACACCAAAAACGAGCAACTCCAACGAGCAACTGAAGCCCATATTTATGACCTCTCGTTACATTACATCATCAGCATCAGCGTCAGCATCATCAGCAACATCAACGTCATCATTATTATTGTTTCTCTTTTCCGTCTAATTTATGAACGAGGCGACACCGAGAGAGAAGCGGCGAAAGAGAGAGAGTGAGGGAAGTGCAAGTAATGCAGAGCGTGGAGCGTGGAATTACGTTCTGTTCCAATACCAAGTGTTCAGCAATATCTTATCGGGCATTGGGTTCCAGTTGCCTACCCGTGATATTGTTGTGACGACTGCACTTTGTTTACAACTTTGCTTACCTAGCGCTCTACAGTTCTCGATCTCATGCCCAGCTGCCGTTCGTTTTGTAGAGCTTTTATGGTTATTAACTTATCGTACGAGTCTACTACTCTGCTCTATGTACCTCTCCGACTTTGACTATGACTACAATATCAGCCGTCGTCGCCTATCTATTGTGTGCCCCATTGCTGTGTTTCAACACCTTTGGGCACTTACACACAACACGCGGAACCGTCGTCGTCGTCGGCGTCGCAATTTGCTTTCAACATCGTCGTCAACAACTTGTTTGTTGTCTTGATAATAGTGCGAGCGAACACAAAACAAGAAGATGATGAAGTCGAGGGCGTCGCTGGAGAAGGAACCTCATTGTCTATTGTCGCCGCTTTGTTTCTAGACCCTCCCCCTCCCCCTCCCCCACGACGTCGCCGTCATTGTCTCTGATATTTGGTAATATTTCTGTGTACGTACATCGTAATGCCATTTCCATTTCCATTTCGTACGCTATAGTTATTATATGTGTATCTGTTGTATTTGAGCAGTCGATCCCCCAAACCCTAAAGCAAACACGAGTCACAATTGTCTGTCCCGGTTTGTATAATCATTCATTTATAATGTGTTTACCTTCGTTGTACAGCTGATTCTCTCTCTATGCCTAATCATTTGCCATATGTTGTAGAGGTAAACATTATATTTTTAGCATTGCCAAAGAAAGCGTTTGCCTGATTCACCAAATATACTTTGATTGGATTCACCAATGATCCAGATTAAAATATACAAGATTTCACATTATATCCAGTTTACCATGCACAAGATATCACATTATATTGTTAACATTTCCTGATTCACTACTTCGATTGAATTCATTAATGATCCAGATTACAATATACAAGATATCACATTATATTTTTAGCATTGCCAAAGGAAGCGTTTCCCTTATTCACCCAATATACTTTGATTGGATTTAACTACCAAAGATCCAGTTTAAAATATACAAGATTTCACATTATATCCAGATTACAATGTATAAGATATCACATTTTATTGTTAGCATTGCCAAAGGAATTGTGAAGCACATTTGCCTGATTCATAAAATATACTTTGATTAGATTCACCAATGTTCCAGATTACAATATACAAGATATATAATTGAATTCTGGCGTACCACAAGCAAATCGTAGCAACTTACTTGATGCCTGGCATGCAACTTAATTAGCCAGAGTTCTGGCCGAGTTTTCGATTAGTTTTATCGTGTGCAAGTATTTACAAGCTAGGCGGAAAAAAAGCTTTTAAAATTGATGGATCAATTCGGCTGGCGCGCATATCGAAAATGTTTGGAAATAAAAATGGGAACATACGGGGGAGAACAGTTGCACTTATCTAGGCGAGCTGGCGGTAAGCGACATATGGGCTCATGGTCAGGCAGCCAGACCCCGTCGAAGGGAGGGGGGGAAGAGGGTACTGCGAGTGATTGCATATGGCCTAAAAAGTGCTCGAGCTGGAGCTGGAGATGGGGAGAGCGAGTTGTTGTGTTTAATAAATATGCCATTGGGACAGGTTCCTCGGTGGCTCTCTTTGCGCCAAATGTGTGGCAGGTGTGTGGGTCAGGGTTGTCGCACTATCGCGCCAACTTTATGTATTATCGCTGGTCTGTTTATTTGGCTTTTTATTGCGTTTCTTTTTCTTCGACGCCGGCGCTCGGTTTGCGGCTTTCAGTCTGTTGCCGAAATGCGAGTGCAAAACGTAACGTGTCAATTTCTTTGCGGCCTGCTCGACACCCTACAGACGACGAGGTCTATCAAAGTATTGCAAACATATATCTAAGTTAAAGACTCTCGCGAGCGTGCTTCAAGTTCTGGTGAAATTCTGCGGAATTATCGCGGCGTCATACCGATCAACAAACTGTCGTGTATTGCCCCATCTCAGAGATAGTGTCGTCGTCTTATCGAATCGCACGTGCTGCCCGCAATTCCCTGGCAACAATCGAAACATAGATCTGTGAGTGGGCTGAGCTACTGCGATACGCTGTTTCCGCCGGAAATGGAACTGCAGATCTTATCGGCGAATATTTTGCGATTTCATCATTATCAGCAGTGTTTCCTCACGCCAAATTGGGTCACTAGCTAAAGAACTTTAATAGTTCTAGTTCCCTTAATAGTATTCCTGCATACATCAATTGCGCCGTCAAGCTTTTGACTTGTGTTTAGATCATCGCTTTGCCTTCGCCCCGAAAAGTGTCGGAAACTGTTGGAAATAAGTATGGCGTCACGCCCCCATCTGAAATCTTTTTGTGCCATCATCAAAGTTGCATTAAAACTGAAGCACGACCTTTCGAGCGCCTTCGACACGCAAATTGCTAACAAATTGAAATTGAAATTGAAATGTCGAATGAGGCGGCAGGCTAAAGGGCAAAGGGGCAGCTCTGGCTGTTATCGAAGTGCGACCTTGTCCATGAATATTTAAATTTTGTTTTGTTTCTGCTTTTTTTGCCATTTATTTATTTATTTATTGTGTTACGTTTCAAATTTGCCAGCGCGCTTAGTTGACAATGGGGGCTGACTGTGCAATGGACTGGGGAAGGGAAGTGTTCATTATCACCTGTGCAGGGAGGGAGGGGAGGGGTTGATGGGGGCCAGTGAACTGACAAGTCGATTGTGTACACCTGTTTACCCAAGCACATAATGGCAACTCGCTCAAATGTATATTGTACACATATATGTTCTTATCGCGCAAATTTGGTCAGCATGCTTGGCTGCCCTGGATAGTCGAGTAGTCGGGTAGTCGGGTGTCGGGTGTGGGGTGTGGAGTATTCATATTGTGCACATACTAAAATAATCATGCTCCATGTGGGGTTTATCTGTGCAAAGCCTAAATATCCGCTCCCCTTGGGCGCCCAGCAATTATACAAATGGAACGGCAACAATAGCAACGAACATTGAAATATGTAAATTTAATTCAAGTTCTTTTCCATGTTCTGCTCGATTCTTTGGCTGTGATAAAAGAGCTTAGCAGTCTGCTGGCTGGCTTAGAAAGCGTTACTGGCATTAGACTGCGATTGAGATTGAGAACTCTGCCTATATTTCACTTCACTTTACTTTACTTTACTTTATTATCTATGCTTAACCAGTCGAGTCTAGTTCGCTCTTTTCTTTGATGCGCTCTCGAGAGCAAGAGAATAAGAAATATTCTACTCCTTTTCTTTGACTGTTTTTTGTTTTTTGCTTCTGGTTTTGTATTCTCCATCTACTTGTCCTTCTTCGTCTTGACGCTTCTCTTTGCTCTCTTCATTCATCTTGCCTTTCACTTTTGCTTTTAAGCTTGTCTATGAAAACACAGCTTTGTGCTTCTTGTTTTTTTTTTTCTCTACCTACTCTTATATCTCATTCGCCTTCGTCTTGATTATTTTTCTCCATTTACTCGTCCTTCTTCGTCTTGACGCTTCTTTTTGCTGTCTTCATTTGCTTGCTACCTGTATTTCTCTTGTGCTTTAAAGCTCTTTTAACGTTCGCTGAAGAGCTTTGCAAGCTTTTAGTGCTGTTGCTTTTGTGCGTTTTCGTAAACGTTCGTTTAAACGACAATGTCATTATCAACAAACTTGTTGTTTTCAGCGCGTAGAATCTAAGTAAGAAGCGTACAACATTTGTAGGCCTAACGCCTTGAACTTTTTGCGATTCGTGCAAGTTCTTTGTGCACACGAGAAGCCAAAGAGCACAAGAGAGAGAAGTGAAGAGAGAGAGAGAGAGAGAGGAGAGAGCAGAGCGCGCTATCAAGAAGTTGAAGCGACTATATGTAGTCGTAGAGCCCGTTGTGCCAGGGACAGTGGCAATTTGTCAATGAGCTCGACGGTCGTTTGTCGCTACTCGCTTTGTCGGTGGTGTTCGTTTGGGTTTTGGCCACCGATAAGGTCTGGCCGCAGATTACGCGGTTACGGCAATGATATACGCCTGATTTTTTCGCAGTTGTCTGGCCGAAGACAGCGACTGAAATGAAGGAGTAAACGCAAAACATGAAAGCATTGCCAAATGAAAGAGTGCCAAAGAGTGTAGAATACGTAGAGACGCAGCCCATCATCGATAGTCACGGCGGCGATAGTAAATCCGATACATCGGACAATTACGAGAAATCAACCGCAACGACAACGACCACGACAACAACCAGCACAAGCACAACCATTCCCCCCGCATCGGCGTCATTCGTGATTAAATGTCTGTTGCGAACAGCGCGATTTATGTGGCAAGTGACAACGATACCCGCCAAAATCGGTGATACCATCGGCACCCTGTATCGCTACGCGCAGGACTCGGTTGACAGTTTTCTATGCGTAGCTGGGTGAGAAAACGCCTTCTCTGTCTCTGCCATCTGCCCCTTGGTCTCCTCTAGTGCAATTCTTCAACTAATTCGCGATTCTCTTGCTTGTTTTCATTGCAGAAAAGCGCGTCGCAAAGAGCGCGATGGCGATCAAAGTTCAACAGATACCAAATTGTATTTGGAGGAGAGCGTCCTAGAACGTAAACTACCTGAAGCTGATCTCAAAGCCCTTGTCGATCTTCCAGCTGGCTTGGACTACAACGAATGGCTGGCCTCACACAGTGAGTATACAATAATTCCCCCTAACGATGATCGACTACCTGGGTACCGCGTGACTTCTACAAATGGCAGCGAAAGAGTATTGACTGATTAGCGCGAATGGGCCAACAGCTGAACGTGCTCAACCAGAGGAAGCTGCAGTTGCTTCAGCAGCTATCAGCTTAGACGCGTCACAAAGTGGAAGTTCTTGTAGGAAATAGCAATGCTAGATAGTGGCTGAAGAAGTGCTGAACACAGATAGGCACAAATAAATAGGCAGCATACCGAAGTGAAATGCAATATCAACCTTTAGCACTTTTGCTTTTCTTTCAAATCGATTGAGAAGAGATTTCGTTAAGTTCTATAAACCACAAGACTGTTTCAAAGTGTTTAAAGTTAGAGATTCCAGATGTGTGAGCAAAATATCGTATCAAATCAATTATTATTATCAATTATTGATATATAATTATATATCGTACCCAAGTAATACAGAAAGTGCAATCAAATGAATCAAACAGTTACATGTAGCAGGTTTAATTATAGAATATATTTGTTTCCTATAGGTTCCACCGTACTGAAAAAGCGAGAACGAAAACGCAAGAAACGAAAGACTAAGACTGTTGAATTTCAGTTTATAATGTAATGTAGATCTTTAGGTAATCATCACGTTCATATATTATTATTATATTATAGAATATATGTGATATACAATCTATGTTGTAGAGCATAGAGAGCCCTTTTTGTAAAAGAAATACGCACCAAGAACTGAATCTTAATTAAAACAGTGTCAGTTTAATGTAGATCTGTAAGTAACGATCATATTATATGATATAGGTTTAATATTGTTGTGAAGCATAGCGAGCATGTTGTTTTATTATTAGATTATATTATGTGGTGCTTGAGATTCCAAATATGTGAGCAAAATATCGTTTAACAGCAAGTACAAACAAATGAATCAAATAAGCACTTTTTGTAATCGAAATATGTAAAAAAGTCAAGTTAGAGATTTCAGATATATGTGCAAAATATCGTTTAACAGCAAGTACAATCAAATGAATCAAACAGTTATAAGTAGCAAGTTCTATTATAGAATAAATGTGATATTGCATGTTGTAAGCACTTTTTGTAATAGAAATATGCACCAAGTACTGAGTCATAATTGAAACAGCGCAAGTTTAATGTAGATCTGTAGGTGACGATCATGTTAGCATGTTGTAAACCTTGGAAAGTGGAGTTGTTAAAGTGGCAAAGCCTTTAGCTGGCATTGTAATGCCTGGTCGAAGCCCTTGGTGGGACCTTATCGAAGTGAATCACGGCTGGTCGAGCCCATAAGACCCCTGCAGCTGTTTAGTACTCGTAATACCAGCTGTTGGCGGCTTAGTTAGTCAGCCAGTGGGGGGTACTTTTTTTTAATTGATTGCGTCCACACCACAGACTTACATCATCTGCATCTTCATCATCAACGGATGTTACATCATCGCGTTTATGGTAAATCGGTTTGAAAAATGATAGGTACACAAATAGAAATGCCTAGCGGCGTTGTTAGTTGCAAATAATTGGCAATGTTTCAGCAATTTGTAGTGTGCATTCGTCCGTCTCCGTCTCCGTCTCTGTCTCCTCGCTAGCCCCGCTCCTGCACATCTCTAGCGGGCACTCTCCTCTCTAGGCGCACACTCATCTCGTGCCCAGGGCAGAGTTGAATGGGTCGAGTAGTAGGTGGCGTCTGTCTGACGCCAGCTGACTTCATTGCTCCTCTTTGGCGGTTAGTGAGCTAGCAGTGAGCTCATCGAGTGTCTTATTTGCTGGCACTTGGAGAATGCAATTGCGACTGACGTCACTGCTATTTGCCCTTTATCTCGCCGTTGACCTTAACAATCATGCAAGACACGCGCGCTTATCGCAGCCCTCGCAGCTGTTCCAATGTCAAGTTTGACACATATTTGCAATTATGATATGTGGCTGCTTATCTGCCACGCTGCCTGCTGTGATTCCAATTCCAATTTCCTGCAACATATATCGATAAAGTCTTGCATGAATCTCTGATCTCTGTCAAGTTTATACCTCTCTTACTCTATAAGCAACTCCCACTCATGCTTTTTGTGTTTCTCTCCTGCAGCTCTGGCTCTCTTCGAGCACGTGAACTTGGTCTATGGAACTATTAGTGAATTTTGTACACAATCCGGTTGCGCAGACATGACCGGACCGGGCAACAGGTAAGCACGCACATAACACACTCCGATCTAGCGGGAAACTAACTTATGCTTTGGCACTTGCAGAACGTACTTATGGTTCGACGAGAAGGGCAAGAAGACGCGGGTGGCGGCGCCGCAGTATATTGACTATGTGATGACCTTCACGCAGAAGACGGTCAGCGACGAGTCGATATTTCCAACCAAATACGCGAACGAGTTCCCCGGCTCGTTCGAGTCGATTGCCCGCAAAATTTTACGCTTGCAATTTCATGTGATAGCGCATCTGTATGCGGCGCATTTCAAAGAAATCGCGCTGCTCGGCTTGCACACCCATTTAAATTTGACGTTCATGCACCTCACGGCCTTGCATCGCCGCTTCAATCTGATTGACGAGAAGGAGACGGACGTGCTGCGCGACCTCGAGGTGGCGCTGCGTCTCACCGACGACAACAGCGGCCAGGACGCAGCCACAGCTGCAGCCACAGACGACCAGCAGCAGCAGCAGCACAACAACAGCGGCAGCAGCAGCAACAATAGCCACAGCAACAACAGCCACAGCAACTCAGCCGCCGAGGCGGCGTTGCACGTCAATTCACAACAGCAGCCACAGTGCAACACGGCAGCAACGTCGCTGATCGATGGCGACGCAGCTGCGCCGCCAATTTGCACACAGCCCGAGGCGGGCGCGGCGGGCAAACCGCCGTTGGGCAGCGGCGGCTTGCTGGGCGGCATACTGGGCGACTTGACCAGCGGCGAATTCAGTGATACAACACGCTACTGCACCTCGGCGGTGCCGCTGTCGGCGTCGAGCAGCGGCGAGGCAGCAACGACAGCAGCAGCGGCGGCGGCGGCAAATGGCGGCGGTGCATTACATTTACATTTTAGCAACAATAACAGCAACAATCACAACTTGAATCATCACCATCACCATCATCCGCATCACCATCACCACCACCACCACCACCAGCATCCGCATCCGCATCACCAACACCATCAGGCAGCGGCCGCAACGCAGCACAGCGGACTCATTCAGTGCAATGCGGCGCCGGGCGTGAACAATGCCAACAACACCAACAGCGGCAGCAGCAACAACAGCAGCAGCAGCAACAACACGACAGCAACCACATAGTGCGATGGCAGCAGCAGCAGCAGCAGCAACAACAACCACAACAACCACAACAACAACAACAAACAAAACAAAAACAAAAGAACATTAGAAATATTAGAATTACGCAAAAATGTTATTTAATGTTATTACTTCTATGATCCTAAAGTTGAAAATATTGTAAAAATAAACAACAACAAAAATACACAAAAAAAAACAAAAAACAAATGCAACACAATTATCGATAAGCGACTGTCGACTATCGATTGGCAGTCGATAGTTGCGTAGTTCCATAGAGCACACACACACACACACATGTTCACTCTCTCCACCGCTAGCTAGTGGAAGAGAGTCGGCTTAGACACGAAGAGAGCGAGAGAGAGAGAGAGAGATAGCGAGACGCTAAGCTTTATAAAGTATTACCTGCCCCTCAAGAACACCCCCCCTGGAAACGAACCCCGTCGCAAAGGATAAGGTTGATAGTTAGGCATAGCCTAGAAGGGCCACAAACAATTAAGCAAAACATATTGAAAGCACTTGAATAAGATACGAATATATACGAAATTGTTGCAGTACACACAAAGCACGGTCACACTGTCAGCTTCAAACTACAAAGCACATAATCCAAGCAAACTACTTCAACTATACTATGTACGCATCTATCGATCTGTCTCGATGCCAGAACATAAATATTACCTCACATCTATTTCAATGTGCTGCATCCCAAGTATATTTGTCACTTCTTTCGCAATTACCCTTAAGTAACAATTCACAAAAACAAAAACAAAATACAAACGAAGAAAAAAAGAAATTGAAAAACAAAACTCTTTGGCCTTAAACTATTTGTCGTCAATTTTCGAAAACGATTTTCTAAAAACTTAAAAAAAGTTGAGTATTATTTCAATTTGAAAAAAAAGTAAAGAAACGCATGCTTGCGCACATTGTATTTTGCCTGATAAAGCAGGAATGAAATGAAGTACATTTTGTATATAAAATTAATGCTCACTTCGCTTTCTTCTTATCTGTACGATTCTTGGTTTTGAGGTTAGTTTCATATCTCAACAGCTTTTGGCCTTGAACTTAAGCACTCGAATTCGTTGTAGTACTTGCCTCGTCCACTTCTGCTCTTAACTGCCCCTTTTCGCCCCGCCTCACCGAGAACGTTGCACCAGTTTGTAGCATAGAAAATGAATGAACAAATTATATGAATTATGTTAAAAAAAACACTGCAAAAGAAAGTAACGACTTGACATACCAAAGGCAATGAAGCTAATTTACTTTAAACTATAACATGAAAAAAAAACACAAAAAACAAAACGAAAAAAAAATGACAAAAAAAGACAAAAACTAAAGGAAACTATTAAAAAGAATTAAACAAAAGTTCAGTGTATATTAGATTGTTGTATGTGTGCATGTGTGCGTGCAAGTGAGTGTGTGTGCGTGTGTGTGTGGATGCGTGTTTGCATGTGCGTGTGTGTGTATATGTGTTAGTGCGTGTGAGTGTTTAGTTGAGGAGCTTCATTTGTGCCGTAGTTCCACTCATTCAGCTCTCTGAACAGTCCAGGCTTTAGCTAAACCTTAACTAACCAAAAACAAAACGAAAAAAAAAATAAAGATGATGAAAAAAAAAACTGAGAACCTAACCAAACCTATCCTATATACACACACAGATCTGTTGACACGTTCAGACAAAAGAATATATGATCAGAGTATGATGTGAAAGATTATTAAATGCAACGGGATATGGCTGAATCTTGAGATTCTGGGCGAGTTCCCACATGGAATTAAAGCAAACAAATACATTTTATGATGAAAGACAGAAAAAAAAACAAGACAAAACAAAACAAACAAAATGCAAAAATGATAATAAAATAAACTGTTATGTTCAATTTAAAAACAAATACCCAACATTGTGTATTCTTTCCAAATATTCTATTTAGATTAAAACTGTTTCTTGGATGCATTTGTTTAGCTCTATTTCAATATTAAATAGAGCGACTTATTTGTGAGGCGATGACAGAGTAATAATATATTGCTAATTTATTGGATTGTCTAAAATTTAGCCAAATAGATTTACAGGTCTAAATAATTTTGCAATCTATAACTATTTTGATATTATTTAACAGATAATATTTAGAACTTTTTATTTAAAATCAGAATGAGTTATAATGCTGAAACTATAACTATTTTTATATTATTTATCAGTCAATATCCAGAACTTTTTATTTAAAATTATAATGAGTTTTTTTTAATGATACTAGAAGTGTTTTAATAGTATTTAACAGACAATATCTAGAACTATTTATTTGAAATACCACAATCAGTGCGATGATGCTGATAATTAGCGTTGCAAGCAAATTTACACTCATATGGTGATATAGTATGTGCAAATATTCTTATCCGAGTATATACGAGCTTTCTTTCTCACTTGATTTTCGCTCATAAATCGCTGTATGGATTTGGAACACACACATAGGCGTTAATGTGAATAGAATAACAACTCGGATGAGTACGTACTTAAATGGGCATATGCCCCAAGTATTCCAGTTTCAGCGCCCATTCCCATGCGCTTCCAGTTCCCGTTCCAATGGCAAACACAAACATAAACAAGTGCAAACTATTTAATTTAGCGTGACGACAGCGGAATACTCTTAGAAACGTGATATTTATAGGCACAAAAGGTAACGATATTTAGAACTAGTTTTTAACATTTTGAGAAACAGATATTTTAGCTTCAGATTCGTAGAATATTTTAGAGAAAGATTTAAGATGCAGCAACATGTTGAGCAAATTTTTAGTTAGATAATTTTACAAATATCCGACACTAAAGCAATTAATTTATGTTGAATAATTTTAATTCCAAAGGAGAATTAACAATTAAATTAACTCTTTCAAACTTTCCCGAGTTGGAGAGTAAATTGTGTATATACAGGGGGACTATAACGAAAGCGTATAGAAATTCACTATACCGTCTGCCCAATTTCACAGATTGTCGGATGTGCTCGCATCGAGTGCTCTCAGTTCTCAGCTCAGTTGAGTTTGGAAACTCAGTCGAAGCGAATCGTTGAGCTCCCTAGCTGAATTAGCAATAAACACGCCATCTGAGATAAGAGGAGCATGGGGCACAGTTGGCTGGCACTCGCAGTGCTCACCTATGGCGTCTGTTTCGTCGGGGTCGTTGGACAAGTTGGCCAGCGTAGTCGGTACGAGCCCAACTGGGCGAGCTTGGATCAAAGGCCACTGCCCAGGTGGTATGATGAGGCCAAGGTGGGCATATTTCTGCACTACGGCGTCTACACGGTGCCCAGCTTTGGATCGGAGTGGTTCTGGACCAATTGGATAAGTGCGTATGCCTGCATAGAGTGTATAACAATAATAACTGGGGCTTCACCTTCGCTACAGATCTGCGCAATCCCGACTATATACGCTATATGCAGCGTAACTATAGGCCCGACTTTACGTATCAGCAATTCGCCGATCAATTTACAGCGGAGCTCTTCAATGCCACGCAGTGGGCGTTGCTCTTCCGCGACAGCGGTGCAAAGTATTCGAATATCTGCCATATAATCCTATTACTTAGTTAATTTTACACTTCATCGTTGTCCAGATACGTCGTGCTGACGAGCAAACATCACGACGGCTACACGCTGTGGCCCTCGAAGTACAGCTTCGGCTGGAACGCCGTCGACGTGGGACCCAAGCGGGACATCATCAGTAAGTCGAACAATGTCTGATGATAGAGCATGCAAATAGAAGAAGTTTCCACTCCATGACTAGAAGTAAATAGGTTTATTTGTTCGTCTGCTTGAAAACATAAATCATTACATATTCAGAAGTTCCTTTTAAACAACACAAGTGTAGTTCTATAACTATAGTATATAATTACTGAAGACACTTAAAATCTATAAATAATTGTGAGCGTAATTCTGACACTTAAAATCTATAAATAATTGTGAGCGTAATTCTGTTTAGTCTCTAACTTTCCAATTCAAATTCTGCATGAAAACATACATCATTAAATGTTGAGACTGTAGATTGCGAGCGTTATTCTGAATAGTGTCTAACTTTCCAATTCTAATCTTAGAGGAGCTGGCTGCAGCTATTCGCGGCAACACGGATCTGAAGTTCGGCTTGTATTACTCGCTGTTCGAGTGGTTCAATCGCATGTGGATCGACGACAAGCTGCATCTGCTGCTGCAGCAGCACTTTGTCGACTACAAGGTGCGGCCGGAGCAGATGGAGCTGGTGCAGCAGTATTTGCCAGAGATCATTTGGTCGGATGGCGACTGGGAGGCGCCGGCCAAGTACTGGAAGTCCGAGGAGTTCATTGCCTGGCTGTACAACGACAGTCCCGTGCGGGAGACGGTGGTCACCAACGATCGCTGGGGCTTTGGCACCGCCTGTTTGCATGGTGACTTCTACAACTGTGCGGATCGCTTCAATCCCGGCGTGCTGCAGACCCACAAATGGGAGAATGCCTTCACGTTGGATCGCACCAGCTGGGGACAGCGATTCGACGTCACGCTCGACGACTTCATGAGCTCCAAGGATGTCATCAAGGGTACGCCATAGCGTAGCAAGTGAGAGTTTTAAATTGAACTTCTGTGCTTCGCAGAGCTTGTCAGCACGGTGAGCTGCAATGGCAATGTGCTGATTAACGTGGGACCCACCAAATACGGCACCATTCTGCCCATCTTCGAGGAGCGGCTGCGCGACATGGGCCGCTGGCTGAAGATCAACGGCGAGGGCATCTACGGCAGCGCTCCTTGGATCTATCAGAACGACACGCTGACTCCCAACGTGTGGTACACACGTGGCCAGCAGTCCAGCAATGCGAGCGTGGTCGTCTATGCCTTTGTGCTGGAGTATCCCTACGATACCAACGAGCTCGATTTGTATCCCCTGGGCAAGAACATCAATGTCTTCGGCAATGTGCTGCTCACTGGGCTGGACATGGGCAGCGATAGCGAAGTGCTCAGTATAAAAACTACAGAGATTACCATGCTGGGCATGCAAGACACTAAGATAGAGGTTTGTTTCTTAGCTCTTTGGTCGTTTCAATTTTAAACTTACCGCTGCCATTCACAGTGGACGTCAAGTCATAACAAGTTGCATATCGTTTTCCCACCCAAGCACCACATCGATAAGCGGGGTCTGGACTTGGCTTGGACCTTCAAAATAACTATAATTTAAGTTATATTCACTTTATGACATTTGCGCATGCATAAAAGCACATATTTCTAGATTCAGAATAAAAAATTATGTTCAGATCTCTTTTGAGCAGATAAGAAAGCTGTTCAAAAATCGCGCCATCATACGCGTATTTTAATATACTAATATACTTAAATCTGTGTAACCAGCTGTCGATTGTGGATGTACATATTTTCAGTATATGCTTCCTGGCATCTTGGCATATTTTGGAATTCCACTTACGGTCACATTCAGTCTGATTGGCACAACAAACGCGAAAAAGTTGCAATTGGCGCTGGCGTTCCTTTTGCACTTTTGCAAAAAAAGTAAATGCTTAAAAACTGTGTAATTTTAGTGCAAATCGTGGGGTGAAGTATTCTTCGCGTCCGCCATAACCGAAAGTCTTGCTGCAAGCTTTCAATTATAACGAAAAATAGATTATAAAATGAAATGTTGTTTGAACAAGTGCAGCAAGGGCAGAAAAATACCAATACAACAAATGCTCAGAGAGCGTGCGCGCGTCAAGCAAAAAGAGAACGAAATGTGAGAGAGAGAGTGATGAGCATGGCTTGCAAGCGGGCGTGTTTGTGTGTTTGTGGACTGCTCCTCTTATCATTTGAAGGCGGCAATTGGTTTTGTTATTGGCAGTAATAATGACAGCCGTTTGTCCAGCTGCGTCTGCAGCTTTCGTAAAAAGTGAAAACAATACCAGCATTTATTATATAAACAGTTAGAACGAGCACACGCAAAGGCCACCGCCACCTGTCGTGTGCACTGCCTGCTGAATTTTTACTGTGCTTAGTGAGGCGTGAATTGCGAGTAGTGCCCTGAATGTGGCAAACATTGGTGGTGTGGTTAATTAGCGTTGATTTGCGCTCGCCTTGCTGGCAATTATGAATGGATTAATTAACTTCTTCAGTTGCTCAGCATAAAAAGCCAAAACAATCAATGCGTCATAGTGAGCACAACTTGCTTGGGGTGTTAAGTGAGAACGAGAGCAAAAAGAGCGAAAGCAAACAATGAATTATGTGCGCGCCGTTATCTTCGGCGTTGCCACCTAGTTGCATATGGCAATGGTTGAAAAGCTATTGATGTTGAAAGGGCAATTTATTATTGTGTAAAGTGAATTATTATTATTGTCATAAATAAATACCATATGTACATTTGATATCAGCAATGTGAACTATACTGCAATTTACGCAATTCAATTTAGTACATTTTATTAAAAATATAAAGATAGCATGACAACTCTGTAAACTTGGCTGCGAAGAGCGCACACTAGCTTACTCTCTCTGTCTGGTCTCTCTCATTCTCTCTTGTCTCTCAACCCGTTGCCATACGTCACTTTTGGCCAAAACACACACTGGGCTACCGACTCAGTCTTAACTGTGTCTAGTAGCGTGAGTAAGCGTTTGGTTTGTGTACGGCAAAACAGCAAGCATAGCAGAGCAGCGCGTGTTAGGAATTAAAATCAGATGGAATGACTAAAAAATAAACCCAGATGAGAAGTACTGCGAAGAAAGAAGCGTTTTTATCAACTGTGACTAAGAAGAGTGTGAATAGCAAGTGCAAGTGCAGTGAACCAGTCTCGGCGAACGGCGCCCTTGAATGTAAAAACGTCGACGTATGCGTATGTGTGTGTTTGTGTGCATGAGTGTCCATGTCTGTTTCCAAAAATGTTCAACGTAAAAATATACACAAATATAAAAAGAAACAACCAAGCAAATGAGCATAGCAAAAATTCGATTAACAACAAAAGCAACCTTGAAAAAGGCAAAACGGCGGCTGACTTAGCTATTTTTGTTTTCAAGTGGAAATCGCTTCAATTGTTCTCCATGTGCGCTCAGCGTCCAATAAGAAAAGCAAACCGCAGGCAGCAAGCAGCGCAGCGACTGCGTGAGCGAGCAGAACAATTGAACATGTCGTCGCATGGTCATTAACACGACGACGCGTCTCTGTCCGTCTACATGTGCATGTATGTGTGTGTATGCGTGTGTGTGTGTGTGTGTGTCGGTGTATATGTGTACGTTTACGTATCGCAGTGTCTGCTTTGTGCGTGCGTTCTTGATTTCTTTATGTAATTTTTAACATTTCTTTTATTCTCAACGTAGGCGTGCAGGAATTTGCGTACGCACAAAAACGCAGCAATCGCCAGCAGCAACGAAAAATAGTAGTAGAAAAGGTAGTAAAATGCCGCGCACGTTAATTAACTAATTAAAAAGCGAGGAAAGAACGGGAACAGATACACACATACACAGGTGTGGATAGCAAAAGTAGTGCCCAAAAATCGTAGTCAGCATTTAGCCGCAGCTTAATATGACATCATACGCAAATGACACAACGACTACGGCCGCAGCTCCAACAACCTCAAACGCAGGAGCCGCAGCAGCAGCAACAGCAGCGGCAACAGCGACAGCGACTTCAGTCGCAACAACACCAGCGAATGCAGTCGACGCAACTGCAGTGCAGCTCAACAAGCAAATGTCTGGCAACAACAACAATGGTCGCTACGACGAGGACGATAACAGCAGCTTGGATGGCCGTGAAAAAGCCGACACGACACCCGAGAACATCAAGAAGATTGCCGAGATCATAAGCGACAAGGAAGCAGCGGCCGCAGCAGCAGCGGCAGTGGCAGCGACGCCAACTTCACCTACGCATCGACTGCAACAGCATCAGCAGCAAAGCTTTGTAGGACTTGGCGCAGCCATTGATGAGTCAAACGTCAAGTTTTGCCTTGGCAAGCCGCCGCCGTCGCCGGCTGAAAAAGGTGAGCGAATCCAAAAAGAGTTGCCGTCGCAGTCGCAGGCGCAGTCGACGCAGCTGCTACAGCAACAACAATGCGTCAATATGCTAGCGTCATTATTCATGAGCTTGAGCTTGAGCATTGTTGTTGTTGTTATTGCTTGTCTCTCCTTTATTTTGTTGTTGCTTTTAATTTGAATTTTTAATGAAGCTATTTGGCGAGTTTTGGCCACGGCTTTAGCGCAAATATTTATTGCACTAGTCATGACAAACACACACTTAGACACACAAACAAACACACACATACACGCACGTAGACAAAACACACCCATGAAAGAACAAACGGAAAAAGACAGCAGCTGCACAGTGGAGCAAAGGCTTCAGTTTCCTTCGCAAAATATAGCGTTGACTCAGTGGATTCTTAGATAAAGAAAATTAATACTAATAAAAATAGCAGATATAAACCGAAGTCCGTTTGGAACGGGATAAATACTCATTTCTATTTTTTCTTATCTTACCAATATACTTTTCCACTGATTGGGCTTTGTTTTGAGGATCATAAATCACATGCGAGCTACTAAGATGACGAAATATTAATATACATGAAATTTTTGAAATATCTTAGCAATAGCCATATTTATTTTTGGGCTATAACAACCTGAACGTTGTCTAATCAAGCGTGCGTGAAGTTTATCAATTTGGGCACAAGGCCATTTTTATTTTTTTTTTTTGGCAAGTTGCCCATCTTTTTCGTATAATACAAATGGATGCAATGACATAAGGAAATTGCAAAAATATGTTCAGCACTCGCATAATAATAAAATTCCAATTCCAGTGATTGCAACTCGAGCATTTGTTTAAATAAAAGCAATTGCTCCTCCAATTCTATGGAACACAAGTGCTCTGTTTATTGATGTAGTCGCAGCAATCTCGACCGATTGGATGACATAATCAACCGATCAGCTGCTCGGCCAGTTGCCGGCATGTTCACAGTAATAAACGCCCCAAGAAAAATGCCCCATTTCTATGTTGTCATAACTTTTATCTGGCAGCTTTTTCAACTTTTTCTGATGGACACAAATCTTACACAATCGGCCGGCGGCTGTCATTATCTTACATTATTAACTAACAAAAAAATGACAACAATTTCGAGTGGTTTTTTAGCGTGTGACTCAGCGTCACAACCATGATCGATTGAGTGAAGGGGGCGGTGGCGATAATTGCTATAGACAAGTTTTTGCAGTGAACATTCAGGTGTAAACATTTCGAGGTGATTAGCAATCAATTGCGCTGTTCTACTTTTGATAGCTGCACAGATCTGCACAATATCAAAAGCCATTTCATGATCTGTTGAACGCTCTCAGCTACAGCTGGAAAATAAAGTCTGCAAGTGTGAGAACTCTTCAGTTTGTGGCAAGTATTATTAAATTTGAGATAGTAAATGGCTTATAAATCATGAAGTGAAATTAGCATAATCATCTCTAACGCACTAAGCGAACAGCAGTGGACAACCTCATTAGATAATTAATCAAACCTCGACAATCTTCTTTACAATCAGGTTTTGTTGCTGATGTATTTCTCATCGACATGCTGGAATAAATTGTGTTTTGTGCCAGACAGATTTATGCTCCGACGATTGATTTGTATTCTATTAAAACTATACTTAAACTAGCATGTCAGTTTTAGGTAGCTTGAACAGTTCTCTTTTTATTATTGTCGCAATGTGGAGAGCTACTCAATTTGTGTATTAAATGCAGTGTATTAAAACAATTGCAGTAATTGCGTTGCTGCATTATGCAATTTTATTGCAAAGTAGAACAGATTTCTGCTCGCTTTGTTGGCCCGCCGAATGATCGATTGCAGTCTACTGTGGCAGGAAGCGTTCCACTATTCCGCTGTTTCGTTGTTCCACCGTTCCGCTTTAAGCTATTGACCAATTATGTGTGTTGACCAAGCGGCATGCCAAAATGTTGTCACTGCGCTACGAGAGAGAAAGAGAGTCTCTTGACAATATTCGCCGAGTTGAGGTATTCGCTTTAATGTCGTTGCCGCGTCGAGTGACATTTGCGGCTATTGTTACAGTGTTCATCATTTCGCGCAGCTTAATAGCGGAGAGCTAGGTAAACACCACTAACTGACGACATCAGTTATACTCTGAATAATGTATGTATTAAGAAATTACAAGAATCGGGTTAATAGACAACGCCAACAACTTTAAAAGCTATCTATTACGAATTGATTCCAATTAGAGTATTTGCAAGTCGATCAGAGCATTGAATTAGAGCATTTTGTTGGCTCTTTTATTAGTTTTATTTATTTGCTTTGTGGTACGTGCGCTTTTACTTTTTTTGCAATAAATAAAAAAGAAACATTGTTACTACGTTATATTTTTGCTCTTTTTTTCGACAGTTGAATCTGTTAACCGTTGTTTTGTTACAGTTTTTTTGTGCACTTTTGATTTTTGGAAAGTGGCTGAGCGGAAATTGAAGGGTCGCGTCTATCGCCCGCTGTTAAGTGGCGAAACCCTTAAGAAATTGCGCGTACTTAACTTATTTTACGGAAATTGAAAGAGCGGTTAATCGATCGTGCGAACGAAAAGCGCGAACATCGATAACAATTCGTTATCGTTTCCACAGCAAATTAAATGGCAACAGGTTCGGATTGGTGTCTAATTGGGTTCACTAATCGCACTCGCCTTACGTCATGCGCCGCTTCGAAAGTCGTTGAATGAGTTTGTTTATATTTATTTTGTTTTTTTTTTGTGTTCGCCATTTGGGAGAGACCTTTTACTTAGTTGCCACTCATTGAGAAACAATCAGCAAATGAAAACAAATGCTCAAATCTTGCGGTTTTGCATCTGATTATCACACTATATTTATATATGTATACTTATGTATATATATTGCGAACAGCAGAGAAAGCCTCCATCATCATCAATTGTCAACTTTGATTGAGGTCATCGCCTTGTCCATTTGACTTGTTGTGCGATGATTCACTTGATCAGCGCATGGAAAGTCTACAAATCTCAATCTGAAGATTCTTCTAAACGACAAATACAAATTTATAGCAAAGAAAGTTTTGTCTGAATGTGGACAACTTTTCGCTAGATACTTTTGCCAAATCGAGTAAATGACTTATGGATTTATGTAAAGATAATAACTCATAATTTACTTCATACATCATTTTGGTCGTCTTAATTGTACAGATTATTTTCCTAAAATAACTTGATTAAGTAATATTTGAAATATGTATAATTAAGGCAATTTCCTGCATAATATACCTACGCCAATATCTAAAATTAATTGTGTTTTAACTATATTAGCTTGGTCAAGTGTTTCCCTTAATAATATAGCCAAAAGCAGATGCTATTAATTTTCATGATAATGAAATAAACGCAAGTTATATGAAGCCCATTCGCCGTTTTTGCGCATGCTTCCTGTTCTCGATTCTAGCCCATATTTAATAGAATAATTAGACTTGAAAATAAATTGATTTTTGGCTGAAAGAAAAACAGAAGAAACGAACAACAAAATGGGTGAAATCGCGTGAGTTTTATATGGTCATCTGGAGGCAACCCGAACAGTTGAACAGCGGAACGGAAGACACGTTCGTCCAAGACCAGAGTTCCAGTTAGGTAGCGCTGTCTATGGGCGAGACCCTTCCCCTTCCTCCTCCATTTGGAACGGAACGAAAGCACGAACTCTAACCTGCATTTGCCGCCATAGATCACAAGTGCCGCTCTACCGTGCTCAGCTCGCCAATTGATCGAGCTAGTGAGCAAATCATTTGATTTTCTACTTATACCCTGTATCTGTGAGGGCCGCGGGTATAGAAACCTAATGACATCCGAAAGTTATTAAAGCATATCTTAAAGTTATATTGCAATCATTATTTCTTATTGATTCCAAGTCGTTTAATATTTCCAAGTACCAAGGAGTTCGTTATAATTATGTTGAATTTTATTGTATATTTGTAAATATCGATTTTGTGGCTTGGTAACTTGTAGCGCACAATCGACTGTAGTTTGCCTACTTGTTGCTGTGGCGGCGGATATGTGTAGAAATTTGATAGCGGATGCATTGGGCAATTAGCCCTGATTGCCTGGGAGCAAGCAGTTGGGTATGGTCAGCTAAGGAAATGACTGGCTGCACTCACTGGCGACCTCCAGCAGCTACAGCTATTTATACAAATGTATTGTGGTAGGTTTCGCATTTTCTTATCGCTACATACACAAATCTATTTGCTGGGAATGTAGAAACTTAGAAGACAACGCTGAAATTTCAATGGGCAAGAAACATATAAGCTGGAAATGAAATTGCAATGAAGCAGATTAATAAGTGGGCCATTAAATGGATGACTTAGTTAACGTTTCGCGGCTGGCGCCCAATTACCCGTGTTGAGACTGAACCGGTCGTGTGCTGCACTTGCGTTGTGCTCACTCGCTTGCCACTTGAGTTGTTTTGTTGCTTTGGCTGTTTTGTTGTGTGTTCAAGTGAATTCTTCTGTTGCAAGTTTAGACTCGTTTTCTCCGCTTAAATGGTAATAATAATAACTGTAAATAAATGTTAATTTAATTGTATATCTTTGGCTTCTGTTCCATTGCAGCGACCGTGCTGAGCCGAGCGAATCATCATCATCAACTCCAAAGCAGCAACAGCACCAGAAGCAGCAACAAAGACAGCTCTGCAGCCGACGAAGACGATTCGACGGCATCCAATTCCACGAGCACAGCGACGGCAACAAAGCAATCGCTGGCCTTCACCATAGACCACTTCGACGCCTCGGAGAACGACGCGGCAGCGCAAGCAGCGCGCTACAAGAACATGATGGAGCGCTTTCAGAGTCGCCATCGTCGCGGCGCCTCCATGTCCAAGCTTGAGACGGAAACCAGCACGACTACGACGACGACAACGAATGGCACCGGCGGACGTCACTCGCAGCGCAGCAGCTTCGACGCCGGCAGCATTATGGCCCACGATGAGGGCTCGGCTGCTGCCACGCCCACCACGGAAACAGCGACGCCGGCGGTGAAGATGCGTGTGCGCGACCGCAGCGCGTCGCGTGTGCGAGACGCCTCCAAGCGGCACAGCTGGTCGCCGCGCAGCTCGGCCACGAGTGCTGGCCACATAGAGACGCCAACTGCAGCAGCAACTCGTGTGGCTGCCAGCAGCAGGTCGAAGCAGGCGCCGCCCAAGGGCACAGCCAACCAGCTGGCGAATCGCACGACGCAGTTCACGCCACGCTCGACGGCCATGCAGCTGGCACTGCAGCAGGTGGAGCTGCTGTGTCCGCATCCGCCACTGGACGACGTCAATCAGGTGGCCGAGGAGGATGCGGTCAGCGAGGCGGGCACCTACACGCTGGACGGCGACAACTACACGGAGGAGCAGAAGGATCTCATGAACATTGATCGCAACGCAGCAGCGGCGGCGGCGGCAGCGGCAGCGGCAGCCAAGTTGCGACCCAAGCAGCTGGCCGTGAAGCCGCATCGTGGCAGCAATGTGCTGGAGGTGAACTACTACCACGAGACGCCGCAGCAGGAGCAGAAGGGCAACAGCAGCAGTGCCAACACAACGGCCGCCTACCTGGAGCAGCTGAAGTCGCGTGTGCTGCGCCAGCAGCCCGTGGCCACAACAACGACGACGACTACAACGACAGCAGCGGCGGAGGCGCCACCGACGCCGCCGTCGCCGCGCACACCCGTCGCCGCGACGGCCGCCGATGTGGGCTGCTTTACGAGCGTAACGACCAGCGGCGTGCTGGCCAAGCAGCGTGCGCTGGACACGCACCCCAAGCAGACGCGTCACGCATCGCACAGCCTGTCCACGTCGCAGATCGACAGCTCCGAGTACGTGAGCAACGAGGCCAAGCTGCGTCACGCCCAGGCGATGGCCGGCAGCGCCACGGACCGCCAGAAGGCCGAGTACCGCCTCAATGTGTTCACCACCAGCACCACGCAGCAGCACCATCCCCATCCCCATCCCCATCATCAGCATCAGCATCAGCTGCCCGAGACGCCCACAACGCCGACGATGACGGAGGCAGCGCTGCTGCAGTCGGCGCCCACGAAGCAGGACTGGATACAGGAATGGGCGCGCAATGCGCGCGCTCGCAGTTTGGCGCAGGATGTGAGCAGCAGCTCGGCCAGTCGCCGCAAGCAGCAGGCGCAGGTAGGTCACGCATACAATTCCAATTGCTGCACAAGATTCACTTCTCAATTCGCATTCGCAGCTGATGACACGCAGCTACAACTGCTCGGACACGGCGGCCGACTCGCTGACGGACGACAGTCTGTACAGCCAACAGCAGCGACAGTACGCCAATGCAGCCGCCAAACTGAATCGCAGCCTCGCGGAACGCTACCGGCTGCTGGGCGACTGTGATTACGCCAGCGATCCGGCGCTGTGCAGCCACGGCGGACAGGGGCAGGGACAGATGCAGCTGCCCGGCGAGCCGTACAAGCCGCCCAAGAGCCCCAGCAAGATCCCCTCGCCGCTGCACACGCTGGGACGTGCGCGCAGTGCCAGTCGCTCCCGGCCAGCCATCGACCAACAGCAGCAGCAGCAACAGTCGTCGTCGCGCCGCAGTTCGGTGAAATCGCCGGCAGCGCAGTGCAGCCCACAGCATAGCCTGGAGACGGGCTACCGTCGCTCGCCGCTGCATCGTGCGCTCATGACCAGCAGCATCAATGAGGCCCAACTGCAGCTGCTGACCAGCGGCGAGTATCTGCTGAAGCAGCTGCATCGTCGCAAGAACTCGCTCGACGACGTCGAGCACGAACTGCCGCCAACCGTGGCCGGCTCCATATCCCCGCTGCGCCGCTCCAGCTCCTTCCAGCAGCAGCAGCAGCATCAGCATCAGCAGCGTTCAGTGCACGGCGTGCGCCAGGCGCGTCCCAACTTTCAGAATCTGTACACGCCGCCGGCAGCACGGCACGTGCAGCAGCAGCAGTTGCAGCAGCTGCAGCTGAAGAAGTCGGCGAGCAGCAACAACTTCGAGCAGTCGTACAGCGACTATGACAACGAGCTGCAGTACTACATCAACGATGAGGACGAGCTGGGCACCACGGGACCCTACTACTCCAGCGGCGACGAGGACCTCGATGCGGAGGATATGCAGCAGCAGCAACAGCAGCCGCCGCATGCCGGCGACGCAGCAGTGCCGCTCAGCAATACGCGCCTCAACAAGGCGCTGCTGATGCGCATCGAGCGCAGCAAGCAGCGAGTGGCCGGCAACAATGGTGCTCCAGCCGCCGCCGATAACAGCAGACAGACACCAGCCAAGCCCAGCTCGGCGCCAGCTGGAAAGCTGAGTGCTGCGGCCGCTAGTCAGGCAGCTGCCGGTTTGGTGGCCTGCCCCAACACGCCCGAGTTGCCGCGGCGCGGCATCAAGAGTGCGCCGCGTGCTGCGTCGGGCTGTGGACCGAAGACGCGTCAGTCGATGCCGCGCGAGACGAGCCTCAGTCGACTGGCCCAGCAGGTGCCCAGCAGCCTGGCCAACGCCAAGAAGCAGCTGCTGCAGACGGCCAATGCGACGGCGCGGGAGCAGCAACAGCTGCGCGTGCAGCCCAAGTACCTGGACATTTCCAAGTACAAGTCGGCGCAGTCCAATAATTTTCTGCGCAAAAACGATGCCAAGAGCACGCTGAAGCCGACGGAGCAGATGAAGCGCAGTCCCAGCGCCTCCTCGATGGGTCTCAGTCGCGGCGAGTCGACGCGCGCCAGCAATCGCAGTGTACGCTCCGCCGTCTCGTTGATGAACAGCAGCACCACGTCGCTCGGTGGCGGCACACGCGCCACCTCCGCAGTGCGACGCGATGCCTCCGGTAAGTAGACGTAGTTGTGCACACTGTCCGCGCAAGCTAATTGCAATTGATTTGTAACTGCAGTGAACAAGCAGAAGGAGGCCGAGATGGTCATGTGGAAGCGCCGCTCCACCTACGATCCGATGAAGGCGGCTGCCGAGGATCGACGCCGCAAGGAGGAGGCGCGTCGTGCCCTTAGTCAGAGCCAGGCGCAGCGTCAGCTGAACGATGTGCCCGACGAGCTGCCATTCGAAAGGTAAATGCTTACCAGCTGCACAGATGTAGCAGATGTCCCAGATGTAGCAGAAGGATTGGCTTAGTCAGCAAGTAGAAGACTAGATAAAGACTGTTAGCACACTTTATTTGTGAAGCATGGAATCCCTTCTATAATACATTCCATTGTTCTTAAATAGCGTTCTCCATATTAGTACATTCTGTGATTGCTTCACAATGATTTTGCCAAGATTAGCTGATAAAAAGATCCATTTAAGTTGAAGCAGTTTTAGCTTGAAATCAAATTGGGATTCGTGTTTAGCCTATCAGCAAAGAGCAAATAATAATAATATCTTTAAATCTCTTGCAGAATTCTCAACTGATTTTGTGTATAACAATGATATATGTACATTTCTATATGTTTTCTTTGAACTCAACTAACTTTGAAATTAACGAATACTCTAGTTCTCTAAATGAATACAATTGTAATTGACAGATCGAAACTGTTCGATATTGGGGAATTACCGTAGCAAGGTATCAATTAAACTTAAGAACTCATAGAGTCCAAATTTGTTTTTTGAATCGAGCCCTCATTTAGTTGCTAAGCTAGAGCTAAGTAGTTGATTAATTTTGATTAGTTCTGTTTAGAGAGTTGTACTTACTTTTTGTATATTATGCGTAATATTTCTGGTTCTTTTCTTTCTTTTTTTTATATTTTCAACATTCTTTTTTTTAAATTAGCTTAAGGTTTTGGGTAATTTCGCGGCTAGAGGTAAAGGTGCGTTTAACGGCCAATAGATATTGCATCTATAATATCTCGAATGTCCATTTAAAACATTAACGTAATACACCTTTGAATTTACACGCTTACGACCCGCAATTATCGTAGTTGCCCTTGAAATACTTGAGTACTACTTTAGGACGTTTAGCTAATCCAGTAATCGCGTCAGATCGTAGTAGTACTTACATATGAAGAACAACAACATTTGCTGTTATAATTTTGCTAATTGATTTCTTTTCTTTTAATTTTTGTACACCCTCCAAAAAAACCAATTCCGATAACCACAAACTTGAAAAACACTCAATAAATACACTCGAATCTGTAGACCATCACGATCACACTATCGCCGTGGACAGTTATGACCAACGGATGGTGTTCTAGTTACCGATCTGTAAACCACAACAACCGCCAACACCACCACCAACTCAACAACAACCAAACATTCGAACAACTATCTTTCCACACACGCACACGAACAAAGAAACACACACACTACATTTAACACACGGTGCAAGCAGCAGACCCAGCGATTTGCGGTTCCTAACAGCGTAATTAATCCTGATTGTGACACTAGAAACTAATTCCAGTGCGAGGCAATCTGAAGCCAACGATATTAATTAAGGATACACACACATATATACATCTATATCTGTGCATATACATGCACGCATCTCGTACATATATGCGTGTATATATACGATATTCGATATACGATTCCGAATCCTTTGAACGACAACGAATTGCTGCATTGATTCGACGAGTTGCCAAATGTAATGGAGAAGTTGCCACGTTAAGCGTTCAAGCGCTGCTCTTTCACTCGTTGCTAGTTACTCGTTACTTGTTGCTCGTTGCTCGTTGCTCGTTACTCGTTACTGTTTGTTGCATTGCCTCCATCATGTTATGCGTTGCTCTTGTTGTGCCAAAGCGTCTGGATGCACTTGTATATATACATATACTCGATAATTTAAGAATATCTTTCTTGTTCGCCGCTTTCAGAGCGCCACTTAACCACTCGGCCATCAAGTACTAAAGTATCTAGTCTAATCACATCACTTGCCATTTGGTATTTCCCAAGCCTAACCCGCCCCTCCCCCCCAAACCGCTAACAAATTGAACTCGTTTGTTTACTGTAAAAATGTTTTGGATTGCTTTTTGCTCACTCACGCCATAAAACCATAAATCTATCTACTTAACATATAAACTATATATACTCGTCCGATATCTGGCCAAATGCTAACAATTCAACTAACACAGTATTCACAAAAAAAATTATTGTACATGGACAAAAATAATTAAAAGCTTAGTTAGTCGCTAGTTTAGCACACGATTTGTATTCGCCACATTCATTGAATACATTCACAACAATTAAATCGTTTCTATATACTAATTGCAACTCTTTTTCCCCACTCTTTCTCACACACACTCTCTTTGTCGTGCAGTGTCCAGCGTCCGGCCAACAATTTGACCATTACGGGCAGCCTCAACTACAGTCCAAGAAACTCAATGGAAAACGACGCCTGGATGCTTGGTGAATCATCGGAGTTCGGCGAGTATCCCGAGGACTACGACGAGGATGTTGAGGAGGATGATGAATATGTGGCTGGTCAAGAGTCCGACGATGTATTCGAGGCCGAACGGGCTGAGGCGACAAGTTAAACACAAACCAACAAAAAATAAGAAAATGAAGGAAAACCAGCAACAGTGATATCTTTAGATCGATCTAATGATCGTAATGAATAACAATACGAGTACTCGTATTAATAAATATTGTATTTGATAGCAAGCGCATTGCGATTTAGTTATAATCTGATCAGATCTGATATCTGCTTAACTGAATAATTTATATGAAATGAAATATATATACGTATATAGCATATAGAAGCAAGTGCGAAATAAAATGAGTGAATGCTTTCTGAAATATCATCAACAAATATTATTTACGA
This sequence comes from Drosophila rubida, assembly GCA_035046165.1. Taxonomy (NCBI): domain Eukaryota; kingdom Metazoa; phylum Arthropoda; class Insecta; order Diptera; family Drosophilidae; genus Drosophila; species Drosophila rubida. Next base: position 26,441,934 of record JAWNOF010000021.1, on the reverse strand, counting down.
TGCTGTCCAAAACGCCATAAAACAATACTACTTATTATATTCAACTAACGATTTTAAATGAGAATTACCAAAACAACTGGTCACACTTTCGGTTTAACAGAACTACAAATACTCAACAGCCAGTCAGATCTGGGTACAGCGCACAGCAAACGAGCGAATTCAATTTGCTATAAACCCAACATATATCCTGTCTATATGGAATTGAATGAATTTGCTCGTTTGCTGCACGGCCTGCCTAGCTGCTGAATAAAAACGAATTGTCAGTAGATTTTGTATACATATATGCCGATCCTATGAATTTGTATGGATACAGATATAGTTTTATATACATATATATATATGTGAAATACTTATTAGTAGGAATTATTTATGTGGTATTTGCTTTTAAATCGCGTTCATTGCGTTAATTTAAGCGGCTTTCAACTGAACAAAACTGATTAATTGATTGACCAAGTAATTGAACTATACCTAGTACTATATACTATAACTATAATCGAAAACTGGTGTCGGTGTCCATTTTAACAGCTGCTCTTCAAGTGGTTTCAGCAATTTCGAGCTGCTAGTTCTGTTGATTCCACTTGCGATATTAACCGGGAGCGGTCACTTGATTTTAATGATTTCAATACATTTACCATATACATTTTAAATTGCAAGCGTCGAACATATTTTTAAATCTTTTGTAAATTTTGAAAAACAAAATGTATTGTACAACTTGTTTCTTGTTGTTTTATTTCTAGGCAGATACAAATAAAATGCAAATTAATATTGAAAATGTGCTTGGTCATTTTTTTAAATGGGGGTTATTGTTTTCAGAAATTCAAATAAGAAATTTGATGGAATAATAGAAAAAGCATTTCCACTGCATGATTGATTTAGTTTGAACAGCAGGAGTATTATTTGATTCGAAGTACACAAGTAAAATAGTAGGCGAACAGAAAACTGCAGCAAGCGACCACACAGAAAGTCACTTGCGCCATTTGTGACGTCATTAGACCCACTCTGTTATGTTGTGTCAACAGCGGCTAAAAAGTGGCAATTCATCTGGCGAAATACCAGGCGAACAGAGATAACCAATAAGCGGTCAAACAGAAAGTCACTTATCTTCGCCATTTTGAATTTAACTACATTGTTACACACGAACACAAACACAAATGTCCCGCCAAAGGTTTTTGTCTCAGCTAAACAGCTGTCTAAAGCAGACATTATTTAAAAAGTAGCATGCTTTTAGGATGAAACAAAAATTGTAACAAATTGACGAAACTGTTGCATACATTTTAGGGGCAACATTAAATATTTAGTTGAATAAAAGAATGTCTGAATCTAATTACTGCATAATTCTCCCACTTAATTAGGAAATAGTTTGACAAAGCCAAATAAAGCGATGCGCACAAAGCTGCATTAAATTTACTTTAAAATATACAATGAGTAAAATAGAAAACAGGGGCCAGGGCGTTAGAGAGAGAGAGAGAGAGTATGGGGGGTTGAGATTTAGCAACGGAAATGCAAATTAGAGATTTTGTGTAATACTCGAAACGAAAACTAAACAAACAAAAGCGAAATACAAATATTTCTTGGCGGTGGAATGGAGAATTTTATGGACTGACACAAAGGGGAAAATGAGGAGAGACCAAAGCAGAAGCAGAAGCAGCAGCAGCAACAACAAGAAAGTTTAGTAAAATGAAGCAAAACTAATTGAATTAAATAAAATAGAATTGTAAACAAGAGCGAAGCTGAAGAAAACAAAATAAAGCGAAACAAAAAGCCAAACAAAACAAATAAAACAACCATAAATATTTATCAAAAGAAATAACAAAACAATCTCAGAACGAAATTCCAGAAATTAAGAACAATGAAATGTTTGTTGTTGTGGGGTTCGTTGTTGTTATGCAATTCGGCTGATAAATGAATTAATTAGTTTTTATGCGGCAACAGCTAAATACAGAAGTTAATGGAAACATTTCAAATTATGAATAATATTGTTATAATTAACGCAGCTGAACCCCAATCAAAGCGGGTTGTTTCATTCGCTTCTTTCGCAAGTAAAGTAATTGTGAAATTATGTGTATGTTATGAGGAAAATAATATATATAAATGAAAAACTCATTTACTTATGTGTAACCTTAAAGAGTGTTGATGAGGATAACTAAAAGTTCTCTTGGAACGACCCCTTTTGAAATGATTATAGAGAAACCTGCTAAAGCGATGTTTATTCTAATTGTTATTAGTTGTGGTCTTTTCGCTTGTCGAAGTCTCGTGAGACGTTGCGAGTTGATTAGCTCTATTGAAATGTTAATGTTAACGCTGGATTCTTTTGTTTTTAGTCTGGCACTTAAGATCTTTGATATTTACGAGTATTTATCATGCGAGCGGTCATTAAGTTCTTTCAATTTCGTAATAAACAAATAATGCTTTATGTGCCCAGCATCATAAACAATGCGAATTATTATTTTTAACGAATTATTAAGGAAAACTCTGGCGAAAACTCTCGCAATTTATTAGCCACATTGCGGCTACTTGACGGCACTTTTATGCCATTGATATATAGTATGATGGTCTTCCACATACTCACTGTGTGTGCTATATGGCGTTGGATGGTATGGCGTCAGTTGAGAGCGGGGCCATCTGATTGAAAGCCATTTGTCATTGCTTTTTATGCGCCTCGTTGCTGTACTCCCAAATCATGCGGGTGAAGACGCCTAAAGTTGTAGTAGATGCTGGGATTGTAGACGTCGAACAGTGGATGCTGCATTACGACATAGCGAAAGTGCCAGCGCTCGAGCAGTAGAGCGCAAATAGAGATCAAATAGCCGATGCCAAGCGCCACAAACGAGCTCCAGAACTTGTTCAGGTTCATCAGCGCCTCCTGTGGCGTCTGCTCCTCCGCGGGCAGACGCTTGACGGCGTCGCGCAGCCACTTGGCGATGAGTCCTGCAGGCAAAGCAGATAGTGTGACCGTATACTATAGCTAAAATGCATTCCGTTGCACTCACCAGCCTCGCTCAAGTGCTGTATGATGTCGTCAACGCGTGGTTTCAGCGCCGAGTTCTTTTCCAGCGCCAGCACCACTGGCATGTGCACCACGCACTCCTTCATGATGTGCAGCGCCGTCGATCCCTTGCCACCGCGTGCCTCGTCTGCCACACGCAGATGCCGCAAATAGAACTCATTGTCGTAGTACGCGCAGCGACCGCTCGCAATGCGCTCCGTCTGTGGTGGGAGAAAGAGTTTCATTTCAACTAACATAGATCTTGACAAAGATATTTAGTTCTGTCTAACAGATAAGCGAGTTGGAGTTTTAGAAACTAGCATTAGAACTACGTAGGTGAAATTATGTTTACAGAAAAGTATCTACAAATTGGAAGATTATAGAAATCGGAAACCTTTAGCAAGCAAATACAAATATTGAAACACCTTTAGCTTGACTTTAGTTTGAACTCGACTGAAGGCCGGGGAATGCTGAGCAATATTCGACAGTGTGGCGAAATTATCAGAAACATACATTTTATATATTTGTGATTATCAAGCAAGCTCTCTTAGCTGAACAATCGCGCAGTCGAGCAGCAATTTGATTGCTTAGCTTAAAAGTGATTTGATTTGTATTTATATTAAATATAGTAATAATACAAAGTTTAAAAATATATATACGAAGGGAGAGCTAGAGCAAGCTGATTCGAGAAATGCAATATTTTTAAATATTTGGGCACTCTTGCAAGACTTAAAGACGAAACTGCTTTGGATGAATCATTCGCCAAGAGCAAGTCGACAAATTTCACACTGAGAAATGTCAAGCAAAGAGAAGAATTTGTTTACAAATATTCTGGAGCATAAATAATCATTGAACTCGGGATTCATTTGATTTAGTGTCGGAGAGCAAATTTCGCTGTTCACCTTGAATCTACACAGTTCGCGCAGTTCTTATCAGCCACATGTGATAATGTTGCAATAGAAGAGAGTGATGAGGGGGAAAGAGAGCAGTCTGGATTAGTGATGCGTGATTCGACGCTAAGCTCAACTTGGGATTTAGTTGATTTTGCATCCAGTACGCGAGCAGTTCGAGATGGCAAGAACTGTACTATATATTGCGCTGATCGTCGTCGTCTTTGGCTGCTGTGTTTCAAGTGCATCCAATGCAACTGAGGTAAGCAATCGGTTGCACAGTGAGTGCCAGAAGTGTGAACCAGGTCTCTCTCTCTCTCTTCTCTGTTCAAGCCGCTTTGTGAGGCGAGTCCTGAGCTGCAGGCTCAATGCAGCACATACACCCACAGTGTACTGAAGCCGCTGCTTGATCACTTGCGACAGATCAGGCAGCAGATCATTGAGAACGAAGCGAATGATAGGAAGATAAAAGAGCTGCAAGACAAACTCATTGCAGGGCAGTCAAACGCAGCGAGCAGCGACGATTTGCGATCGCAAATCGTTTTCCAGCAGAGCACTATAGATAGACTGACGGCGAACACAAATCACAAATCGAATTGCGAGCAGAACAAAGCAGCTGCAGACGATAAGCTGGCAGAGCAGACGAAGGATTTGGAGCAATGTCGAGGGGAGCTGCTTAAGGTCAAGCCGACAAATGTATGCCAGACTGCGGGTATTCATCCGCTGCACTTGCCCGGCCTCGATGTTTTCAATGTGCTGTGCAACACGGAGATTGCCGGACCCGGTTGGCTGGTGATCGAGCAGCGCGTGAATGGCGCGGAGACTTTCAACCGCGATTGGGCCACGTTCCGCGAGGGTTTCGGCTCATTCGATGGCGATTTCTTTCTGGGCCTCGAGAAGATTCATCGCCTGTCCGTCAGCCGCTTCCACGAGCTCTACATCTACATGGAGCGCTTCGATGGGCGTGTCGACTATGCGCGCTACGAGCGCTTCGTGGTGGGCAACGAGAACGACAAGTACCGACTGAACATCCTGGGCGACTTCACTGGCAACGTGGAGGACAAGCTGCGACCGCACTCGAACATGCAGTTCTCCACGCTGGACTCCGACAACGATTCCTGGGGCGGCGGCAGCTGCGCCAACTATCGCGAGGCTGGCTGGTGGTACGACAGCTGTGTGCACTCGTAAGTCTGCTCTACTACCTATCTGATCGCTCAGTTGCACACTCTAATGCTGGACTTGCTTACAGCTTCCTGCACGGCCAATACTTCCAGCAGGCGTCGGACAGCTACAGCGCCATCTACTTCAACTACCCCCACTCGCTGCGTAAGCTCAAAATAATGATGCGACCCGTTGCCTGAGGCCCAGACGATGTCTATGCAAATACTCTAGAAATGTCATTCTCTCGCTCTGGCAAAAATAAAACTCACAGCGCATGGAAGTCGCAATCACTGCTAGGGTCTGTCTTATCAATTTCCAGTGCGAAAATCACATTTCTCTCTCTCTTTCTCGCTGCTAGAAATCTGCTCGAGAGAAAGCTACAGCGCAGCTAATGCTGATATTTTGTATTTTGTCCGTCCAGACCTATCCCAAATAAATTCACTAACCAACAACAAATAAATTCGCTAGATCACACAACAACAAAACTGTGCTCACTTATGGAAATTAGAATTCCCGAGCTTGAATTTAAATGTTACTAAGAGCGCTCAAAGCCGCTGCAGATTACAAATATATAATATATACTTTTCAGGCTCAGAGGTCTCGTCGTCTGACTCTCTAAGTCGATGCAAACAAAGCTTCGTGGCAATATTTAAAAACATTAATTTGCAAAACAAATATTCTTACACATAATTTAAGCATTGCTCATTTGCGCTATAATAGTTTGCTCGGCTTTGTACTGAATTGAAATCGGTTCTACAAGCACAAGCGTTATCTGCACCATGTTCTATTGAAGCAATGCACTTTTTTGTCACACAATTATATACTGAGTATTCTCAAGTTAAGTTTGCCGCATTCAGCAATGTTTTTGAATGCTTAATTTCGTAATATATATGCCACTGATCTCTGCCACTTACCACATCGTCAATGTCCCTCACTATCTCCATGCTGGCGCCCAGCTCGCGAGCCGTCTCATCATTGGACTCCACAAAGAATTGTCTGTTTTCGAGGACGCCTGTGGCGAGCGGAATGCGGGCGCGATGCAGCTCCTGCAACGTATCTATGGTCACACTGAAAGTAGCCACAAGCAATTGGGGAAAGAGAGAGAGAAAGAGAAACAGTTGAAATTAGGATTTATGAAAATATACTGCAAAACAAAATAAACATTTGAAACTTGATTTTGTAAACGTAATAAATAATAAATAGATAAATTAGAAAGTTCGTCGATGAAATGAAAGCTCTCACTTGAAAAGAAAATGCTGTTGTAAGATAGTATAAACAGCATTTGGTTATATAACAAGTGAGAAAGCTACAGTCGCAAGTACATATGACTTTGGTATTTTCGGTACACTTAGTATATTCATCACTGTTAATGTATTTTATAGTGTATAAAATATACTACATAAGGTCACATTTTCGCACACAAAATTATATCTTCCGCTTAAGCGCAACGAAACATTCAGTGATTTAAAGCCTACAGTTATCAATGTGTGTATGAAAATGCAAGACTCCCGGTTCAGCATTACATCTATATATTTTTTCGATTTCAGGGGCGGGAGGGATTGTGGCAAGGATTTGAAGTACATAAACCTGAACTGCGTATAGCACAGTACCAGTATTCTCACTATGTTGGGTTTCTCTAGCTCTTATACTCCCTGAGAGTTTGCCTGTTATAAACACATGCTGCTAGCACAGACTTATAATATCCTTTTACCCTACCACTAGTCGGTATAAACCTCACTCAAATTTATAAAATACAGTAGAATCGAAACTAAATTTATGTGTTAAGTGGTTCACTTAAGCAAGGAGTCAGTCCAGATAAAGAGAAGAAGCTTAAAAGATGATTTGTGATGATTGAGAATGTCTGTATGCCTTACCGTGCCGCCGGGTTGGCCAGGATGGCGGTGAAGCTGGCGCGGTAGGTGGCCACCAGGAGGATGCAGTAGACCCAGTACCAGCCGGTGAGGACGCGCAGCGGCCAGTGGCGTGGCATGCGGGGCAGTGCCACGTAGAGCAGCATGCTGTACGTCAGCAAAATGCAGTTGGCGTAGTCGTCGAACAGATCTCGTTCTCGTCGCTGTTGCTGTCGCTGTGGCTGCCGAGCGAGCTGCAGGCGAAAGCTGCGGCGCCGCCAGTCGCCAAGTTGTTGTTGTTGTTGCTCTGGTTGGGGGAGACGCAGGCAGCGAAAGAAGCCGGCGGCGGACTGAGCGCCGCCCAGCAGCAGCGCATTGAGGAAGCTGAACAGGTAGAAGACGGTGCCCACCACGAACAGGGAGAGCAGCACGCCCGCCCACATGCCGCCGCTGAACGGCAGCACAAACGTCTGCCACGAGTTGTCCGTCGCGGACTCGGGCGTGAGGAAGGTCAGGCACTCCACGCTGTGCTGGCGACTCAGCTCGACGTGCTGCATGTAGCTCTGGAACAGGTGCAGATCCCCAATGCCCAAGCGAGCGTTGTGGCGCGCCTAAGTAGAATAAGTATTAGGAACTCAACAACTGCTCAACTGTCTGCTGCTCTATTTACCACTTCGGCCACGATCTGCTCGGCAATCAGCTGTGTTCCGTTGTCGCTGTCGAGTGCCGCCCCATCCTCGACGGCAGCGTCGAGGTCGTAGTAACTGGGCTGGAAGTGCAGCGCCTTGGCCAGGGCTGCCACGATCTCCACTTCGACGCCCTGGTAGCGATTCGTGCTGCCCTCCAGCCGCACCATGGGCACATGCTCCGCTATAGCCACCGTCAGCGCAACACCTGCAAAGCAGACAGCGTGGATTAGTGAATGCGACTTACGTCGCTCTCGCTTACCGCGCAGATCGCGTGTCTTGTCCCCGAAGAGCGGCGGCGCATCGATGCGGCCACCGGGGGACCAGTGCGCGACCAGTTCCCTGAGCACCAGCACGTCGCTGAGCATGGCCGGGTAGTCGATGGTCGACAGACTAAAGCTAGTTGCATTGAAGAAGAGAAGCACGAAAAATACGTGAAACGAAGTTAACAAGCATTTAGTTTATATAGCAATAAGAAATTGCAATGCAATCGTGAAGAATAATATTTGACATATGAAAAAAATATAAAGTAAAAAATGAATAGCGAGTAATAAAGACTGTTTGAAGTAATAGTGTAAATTATTATTTATAATATGACTCAAAAATAAGATGTAAGCAATGCAGCTAAAATAGCAGTATAAAAAAAATGAAAAATATTATGACAGATGTGTAATTTAAGTAGTACAACAAAATTAATTGTAGTGAGTTATCATTAAATAAATACTATTATTTAAAAATATGATGTCAGAATAGTAACTTAAATTGCAGAATAATAATAAGTTAATTGTATTGATTTATCACAAAATAAATACTAACTAATAACTTAATGAGTTATCACTAAATAAATAAATATTGTGAATGGAAAATCATAATAAAAATAATAATAATTGCAATGAGTTATAACCAAATAAATATAATTATTGAAGAATATAATGTCAGTGTCAGTAAATAAATAAGTATATCAATGCAAAATATTCTAATGAGTCATTATTAAATATACAATATGATATATATAACTCAGAATAATTATAACAAAAATAACCAACAAAGATGCCTTTACACATAATTATGCAGATAATAAAATACAGAGAGCACATAAATACTCATAGCAATATATGTATATTCTATTGAAATACAGAAAATATGTAATATTGCATTATAGAATATTTTGTAATGAGTAATAACAGACGAGTACTTGAATTATTGTAATAGAATAATGGGATAGCTGTAATAGTGCATAATTGAATATTGTTTATTAAGTAAAAGAATCTACTGATTAATAGAATCATAATAATAATAGAAGATTTGAATACTACAATGGTAGTAATATTACCTAATGCAAAATTATTTAATGAGTTGAATATTGGAATAATAAAATAATTTAATAATGGTATAGTAGTAAAAGTGCAAGATAAAATACTGTTTAAAGACTATAACTATCGCATAGTGGTTGATAAGAACTGAATATTAGAATAGTTGTAAAATTGAATAATAGCATAATCTTTACAGATTAAAAAACAAACTATTGAATAATAGAAAAGTAGTAATTGAATACTGGAATAGTAATGGAATATTTAATGAGCAATAAACAAACTATCGAGTAATACAATAATGGAATGCAAGCAATATTACATTATAGAATGAGTGATAACAAACTGTTGAATAATAATAAAAATGAAGTAATTGAATAACGTAAGAGTATGCAAACAAATTAATAAAAAAAAGTAGTAATTGAATAATAGAATAGTATGTATAAAATAATATTTAAGCAACAAGAAAACTGTCGAACGGAATAGTGGTAATATTGCCCTATAGAATAAGTGATAACAAACTCTTAAATGATAATGGAAAAGTTTAATAATTAAATATTATGTAGTAGTTAGTAGAATAAGAGTAATAATTCTCTAATGGAATAGTAGCAATATGAGTTTGCTAGAGTATTATTTAGAAGACAATGGACGAACTCACCCGTCGCGCTGTTGGTGCCGCCTGACGAACACAGTGCGCACGAAGACGCTCCACACGTGCCACATGTCGCGGCCGTAGAGTCGGGAGTCGTGCAGCAGCAGGAACTTGTGCTGCAAGTGCAGAGCGCGCCGCTCGTAGGCGAATGTGATCAGCTGCTGCACCTGCCAGCCGTTGAGCACGGTGATCACGTGCAGATCACAGCCGCTCGACCGGATGCCCTGCAGCACGAGCTGAGTGCGGGCGGAGGGCGGATTCAGCTGCTCGCTGGCGTTGAGCCGCAGCATGTAGTACGGCCGGGCGTCCCTGGCCGCCGCCGCGAAGTATGCCCCATCGTAGATGGCCGCGTGCAGATCGTCCGTGATCACGGCGAGGCAGCGTTGCACCTGCGTGCCCCACATGAGGTGCTGCAGCAGTTGCTTCAGCTGCTCCTGGTAGAGTTGCACTTGTTGTGCGGCCACTTCTGGTCGTGGCCAGGTGGCAAGCAATGCCAAGCAGCAGCACACGCTTGCGGCACGCACAAACATCGCGCTGCAAATGCCGCTACTTTGCTTGCCACACTCCACTCCCACTTCCACTCCCAATCCACTCGCTCACTGCCCCATTACGTATGCAGATCTAATTAAACCGCATGGGACCCCGCTGTCCGTCCGTCTGTCTATCACTCGATATGGTCACTAGGTCGGGTCAACAGTGACCTGTTCCACTCGCATTCCGAGCTACAAAATTAGCTCCACCAGCGCTTGCTATGCTGCAGCCTTCAAATCAAAAAGTCTTTTCGTTACCAATATTCTTCTAAGTATCATGCAAATTTCCGGGTTACGCCACAGCTTTATTTATTAGCCCCCATTATAGCGAAGGAATATCAATCAGTTAATGTAGTCAAACATTTCGCTTGATATCGTACATTAACAACAAGTTCAATACATATAAAATAATGTTTGAAAGAAAACACGTTCAGCCTGAAAGCAACAAAGAGATTTGTTTACGAATATTGCTAGCTTAATTCTGAAAAAGAAAATAATTTAAGAGTTGTCCTAAGCAAAATTGACCACCTGCATAGCATGAAGAATTTTCTCTTACATTCTAATGTTATTTAACAGCAGCAGCATTTCATTTCAAGTGCACACAAGTGATACATTCTCTTTAGCTATCATTTTCCCCCTTTACTTTCTCGCTCCCACGCGTAGAAACGCACACGCACATTCCGCTAACATGCGCAGATACTCACACACAAAAGGCAGTTAACAGTGGCTTACACTGTTAACTTTTCGTACGGTAATGCAATAGCTAGGCGGGTATTTATAGTTTTCTTATAACACCGAAGTCCACAAATACACACACATTAGCACATTTCTCAAGCTGAGCCAAATTTCTAAAACTCAGCTGCTTAATTACGGCTCCTAGATAAGCACACACGCACGCATGCAAAGAGCACGCACGCATGCTCACATATTTTTGCCAACACTCGCACACACGCGCACTCGAAGCGACTAGCAGTTGATTAACAGCAGCTAACTCTGTTAATGTTGTGCACTTCTGTAAGTAGTATAGTATAGTTTTCTAGTAGCATCAGCTTTCGATCGCAAGTACACAAATACTCACACATCTGCACTTTTCGTACTTTTCATAGTTTTTTTTAACACATCACTTATAACACATTTATGAAGCTTAATTACGGCTTCTAAATAAACACACGCACGCAAAAAGCACGCGAGCTTACAAGTTTCTTTCTCCACGCTCACACGTTCACGCACTCTAAGCGACTAGCAATAGATTAACAGCAGCTTATATTGTTAGCGCCTCACAATTCTGCAAGAGCAATCAGTTTTTTTTTTTGTATAGTTTTCTAATAACATTAGCCTTCGATCTGCACATCTGCACTTTTCGCAAGCAGGGCAAACTTTCTAAAGCTCTCATGTTTGAACACGTCCTCTCTGCAGGTCTGGCTACTGTTAAATTTTGGTCTGCCTCCTAGGCTCACATAATCGCATGCAGAGAGCAAGCAAGCTCACACATTTTTTTCTCCACGCACACACGTGCACGCACTCAAAGCGACAAGCTGTTCATTAACAGCAGTTTACTCTGTTAGCGCCTCGCAATTATCCACTAGCAGACGGCCTTTTATAGTTTTCTTATAACATTAGCTGTTGGTGCTCGCAGGCTGGGCAATCTGTCAAAGCTCTCCTGCTTTAAAACGTCCTCTCTGAAGATTCGTCCGACGCCTAGGCACACATACATACACGCAGACAGAGAGCACGCATGCTAGCATATTTCGGCCACACTCTCACACTCTTGCAGTCGATGTTTAACAGCAATTCATTCTGTTAATGATTTGCAGTTATGTAATACTCGCAAGCTGGGCAATCTGTCTGAAGCTCTCCTGTTTGAAAACGTCCTGCAGACGTGGCGACTGTTACATTTTAATCCTCCGCAACTTACTCTACTAATGTTTCACCGTACTGCAAATCTGTTTACAGGTGCACTTCAATTTCTTTATGACTTCGTAAACTAGGAAGCTTTAGAAGACAATTAATTTCCTTCCAGCTAAAATCGGGTTATTTGGTACAAAGTTCGTTGGTTTTGTTATTTATGTTTAATTTGAAGTTTTCAAGTTTTGCAACTGAATAAATTGAAAAGGCTTAGAAATTCGGTCAGCAAAAGCGTATTCAGAAGTCGACCAAACACATCGCAATCAAATTAAAGAAAAATAGAAGTAAAATAGTCTCGATTCCCATGTCAAAATTATTTAAGAGGCACATAAAAAGTGAGCTCGCTCTTAAAAGCTGACCTTAGTTGAGATCACACTCCTATGATCCCTTAGTCTTATCAGTTAAACGTATGCGTAATTTGGAAAGATTTGAGCTGAGCTCTGCCCAATTGCGAACAACAAATTCAGAATAGTTTTCAGCTCGATTGGGCAAAGTAGTAGCCATGGCTGCAGTTCAGATTTATGCGCTTGTGATCCTGGCAGCCTCCTTTACATCCGCTGCAAACGAAACTAAGGTAGGTGGGCGAATGGGCACAGTGGGTGCGAAAAGTAAACGAATGCTGTACTTAACAGACGGAACTGGCGAATCAATGCGCCTCACAAACGTTGAGTGTGGTTACGCCATTGATAGATCGCTTGGAAAGAATGTCAGCAGAGTTAAGCGAAGTGCGTGAATTGAAGCAAACGCTGCAGATCAAGGAGGCGCTGATAACGGAGCTGCGATCACAGCTCACATACCAAAGGAGCATCATTGACAAATTGATAGCCAACGAGAATACGAGCATGGCTAATAACAGCCTAAATCAAACAGCTGTGAGGCAGTTGTATTTAGAGAAGTGCAAGGATAAAGACGGCCAACTCGATGCGAGTCTGTTGTCCAGCTGTGTTTGGAATGAACAATATCAGAGCCACTACATTGCCATACGACATCTCAGCGGACTGGATGCCTTCTATGTGCGCTGCGATTATGAGTTGGGCACGCCAGGCTGGCAGCTCATACAACGGCGTTTTGATAGAGCGCAGAACTTCACGTTCGATTGGGCCACATACCGCAATGGATTTGGCCATCCAGAGGATGGGGGCTTCTTCCTGGGCTTGGAGAGGTTGCATCGACTGACTAGCTCCCGGTGCCACGAGCTGCACGTGCACTTGGAGTTCGCCAATGGCTCGATCGCCCAAGCGCATTACGCTCAATTCCAAGTGTCGGACGAAACTCAAGGCTACGCACTCACAGTGGGCGCCTTCAGCGGGAATGCCACAGACATGCTGAGTGGTTGCAACAATGCGCCGTTCTCCAGCTACGATCGTTGCAGCGCGAACTGCGCTAACGTCAGCGGCTGGTGGTGCGGCAATTGCCCAAACAGGTAACTGCAACATCTACTATATAGAAATACTATATGAACAACTTCCACTTCGTGCAGCAACTTGAACGGAGTGGCGAGCGACTTCAACTGGGATGCGCGACTGCTGCGAGGCGCCAAGCTGCTCATACGTCCACTGCAAATCGCTTAAGCCACAATAATCCATCAAACAGCATAGTCGAATTGTGATCCATCTGAGCACAAACTAACATCAATTTACTGTAAGCGAGCACTCTAAGTTTGCTGATAATGCTAATCACATTTTTTGTTTTTTTGAATTATCAATTTGTGAAGTAATTGAACCAGTAGAAGCACTATAGTACCATAACAACACATTTTGGGAACATCTCATACTGACCAAACATGAAACACATGTCATAAGGACTTACAAAATAACTAGCAGCTTGCAACTTATTCAGCATCATAATAAACATCAAAATTAACTTATTTACGAGTATTGTCCTTCACATTTGAGTAAACATTTCGGCGAAACCTTGATGGTTTAAGCGATTCAGTGGTCTGGCAGCAGGAGGAGTCTTCTAGAGCGTCTACTTCGCTGGCTTATCAGCCTATCTTTCCTCTACAGAGTGCAGGTTTAGATCACTATGGATCAACTCACGCACCACGGGCAATTCGTTATTCTGCAGTACCTGGATGCGCTTGTAATTAGATTTGACTGCAATCCCCCAAAACTGCAGTCCGTATAGCCATATTGGGACTGTGCAATGCACACTCTCTCTGCCTCTCTCTTAGCTCTTAGCTCCAACAGACATTTCGCTTCTTTTGTTAAGCAGCCAGTTCAATTTCTGCAGCTTTTGGCCACAGTTCTTGGTGGCAGCTTTATAATGTTGGGCAAAACTATGTCTCTTGTCCTGAACTATACCAAGATATGTTGGGTAGATTGGTACAACTCCACGCTTTCAAAATGAATAGCTGGAGTAGTGGAAACCATTCTTTTCAGAGTAAAGCACGGGTTAAGTGTATCACAATAACGCTCTGTTAATGTGGCCAAGCATTGAGCTAACCCTGCGACCTCGTCTAGAATATTTCGTTTGCCTGCGTATCAGTTGCAGTGTAATTCTTATAATCAGACCGGCGCAAATTTGGCTGTCTGTCTTCATTAGCGACCCTAGGGGGGGAGACATTAATAATTACTATATGTCGACAGAAATCCGTCAAAGCGACGAGCTGCCGCAACGATTAAGCGACGCCCAGAAGCCACATTCAAAGAGACATTAATGTCAGCTTAAGTGCCGAGCCAGACTCGAGTTGCGAATGTGAATGTGAAACGCTGCTCTACCTGTGCTCAGAGGTGTCCCGAGGAGAGCGGACGGGACTGCTGCGCTTTATTGTCGTGTAATTAACTTTTTCCGAATCTCCGGATTTCGCATTGTTTGCACATAATTGCAATTTAATTATTTCCACATCGCTTCTTCGGCTTGTTTTCATAGATTTATGTGTGGGTCGCCAACGCACGGCCATTAGCTGCAGGTAACTAAACCCAAATACAAACCCAAACCCAACCAAACCCAACCAAACCCAAACCTAAACACAACCCAAGCCCAGGTAAGTGGTCGAGTATTTTCCCAAGTACTTTTCGCCGTGTTTTGTTTGCACTGACACATTTTCCTGACACCGTTTTCTCCATGGGTTTCCTTGCCGGTCTCGACTCGATCGACTGTGCTGTGCTGTGGTGCTGTGGTCTGCGCTTTTCTCGCCCACGGCGGCGGGTGCAGCGATTGGTTGCGCTTCTGTTGCAAGTTGCCTGCACCGAGAGTGTGAAATCGGCAATGACATGCCCTGGGAAATTATGACAGATTACGCAAGCAGCACAGTTTTTCCGCCCTACTAAATTTCACAGCTCTGTATACCGATTAATACACACTCACACACACACAGACACCTGACTACGACTCTCTACACTATAAACGGCAGCTCTTCTTGTCGTCGATCCGGAAGCCAATTTAGTTTCGATTTTGGCAGCCAGTGTGAGATCATTTCTATAGCGTTCGACAAGTATTCCCACGCTCCGAGCGATATATTTCAAATGAACTGGTTCCCGATCTTGTTCTGCGCTCTCTGCACGCGCCTCAAAAATCTGTTGACACAGAAAACGAAGTTGTGCTTAGCATAATTTAATAATTAAACGCCAAATTCATGCGATTATACTTAGACAGCGCTGCGATTTAGTCACTCGACTCCTGCCTGATTTATGTATTCGAGTGTATTTCGAGTCTATGTAATGAACTGACTTAAATACGACACTTATTTGAGCTGACTTTCAAGCAAGGTTTATGTACTAATTTATGGCAAATATAGTAAATTTGTGAGTTGTTAAACAGTTCACATCTTTAAGTAATCGTGTCTAACTAGGCTTAGTGAGTGAGTGTGAGTGTAAAGCAAGCTGCAAATTGAGTTAAAAATTCATGGCAAATATAGTAAATTAGTGAGTTAATTTTACAACTTGCAATACAGTTTAACAGTTCATATCATTTCATAATCGCGTCTAACTGGAATTGATCTGATTTTAAATTAAAAATGTAAAAATGTAAATGTAAATTCAGTTAAAATAAGTGTGATCTTTACAGTATCACTATTGTATGGAAAAAAACAGTTCTACATGAACTTTTATGGGTCAAGAGGGCCAAAATCGAATAGGTTTCCTCAATAACTTTAAAACTAATTATTCTGACGAAATTAGGTTGAAATGTTCATAACTGTTTTTACAAATTTGAAAAAGATGTGGGAGTTATTCGCAAAAATCTATAGTGGTCAAAAGGGGAATACAAAAAAAAAAATAAAGTCCTCTAATAGTAACCAAGAGCTAGGCGTTTGTAGAGACGGACAGACGGATGGACGGACGATCAAAATCGATTTAGAATTCGATCCTAAGCATATTGGTTGTATCAAAATATGTGCTACGATGTCACTTTCTCCCTATTACACACATTTGCACAAACTTAATATACAATGTTTAACATTTTATAATTATGCGGTAAATATATAAAACTAGTGAAACAATTCATATCTTTAAGTAATCGTGTCTAACTGGACTTGAACTGATTGTAAGAACTATATAGCATTTGTAGTAAATTCAAGAGTTCATATAATTTAATAATCGCGTCTAACTTGACTTGATTTGATTATAAATAAAACTGAAAATGTAGTTAAAAATATACAGCAACTGCAGTAAATTACTGACTTATTATTACAACTTTTCTAGTTGCGTTTAAACAGCTCATATCATTTAGTAATCGTGTCTAAACGAACTTGCTTTAATAGCAATATATATACACAAAGTATTGAGCGATAGATAGATAGATAGATAGGTAGAAAGATAGGTCTTTCAATCAATCGACTTGTTTGCACTAAATTCATTATCTTAATGAGGCATTATTAAATTATTCACGTTTAGAAATGTGCCAAGTCAAATGCGAACACGCCGTCAATATCAATGACTAATCTATGAATACTCACACTCACACTCAGTCGGGTACTCGTTTCTATAGAATGCGCGAGTGTGTGGACATTTTGGTTCATTGAATAAAAACTTAATCAGCATTCAATTAAATGCGCACAGCAACAACAAAAACACACAAGAGACACGCAGAGAGAGAGAGAGAGAGCGCGACAGTGTCGCAGCGTGTGGTGTGAGAGGGGAGCAAGGGGGGTCAAATAAAGCGCGTTTTCGTTGATTATGTAAATCAATTGAACGACGAGATAAAAACAAATTTCGCTGATATATCGTTCTTTAGTATTATTTTCCGATTATTTCTTTTCACCCGACATTCTGACGTTAGCGCTTTTTATATAATCGCAACAACCGTTGTCATACCCCGCACTCACGCACCAGAGCGGGTATATTAATTTAATGTAAAAACATATACTCAAATGCAACGAATGCAATGAACTTAGTTGTTTTAGTACTTGTAGAAGTTGTAGTAGTAATACTAGTAGTTGTAGTAGTATTAGTAGTTGTATTAGTAGTAGTAGTAATAGTAGTAGTAGTAGTAATAGAAGTAGTAGTAGTAGTAGTAGTAGTAGAAGTAGTAGAAATAGTAGAAATAGTAGAACTAGTAGAACTAGTAGAAGTAGTAGAAGTAGTAGAAGTAGTAGAAGTAGTAGAAGTATTAGAAGTATTAGAAGTAGTAGAAGTAGTAGAAGTAGTAGAAGTAGTAGAAGTAGTAGAAGTAGTAGAAGTAGTAGAAGTAGTAGAAGTAGTAGAAGTAGTAGAAGTAGTAGAAGTAGTAGAAGTAGTAGTAGTAGGAGTAGTAGTATTAGTAGTAGTAGTAGATGTTGTAATAGTACTGGTAGTAGTAGAAGTAGTAGAAGTAGTACTAGTAGGAGTAGTAGTAGTACTAGAAGTAGTAGTAGTAGTAGTAGTAGTAGTAGTAGTAGTAGTAGTAGTAGTAGTAGTAGTAGTAGTAGTTAGTAGTAGTACTGGTAGTAGTAGTAGTAGTAGTAGTAGTAGTAGTACTGGTAGTAGTAGTACTAGAAGTAGTAGTAGTAGTAGTAGTAGTAGTACTGGTAGTAGTAGTAGTAGAAGTAGTAGTAGTAGAAGTAGTAGTATTAGGAGTAGTAGTACTAGTAGTAGTAGAAGGAGTAGTAGTAGTAGTAGTAGTAGTAGTACTAGTAGAAGTAGAAGTACTAGTAGTAGTAGAAGTAGTAGTAGTAGTAGGAGTAGTAGTAGTAGTAGAAGTACTAGTAGTAGGAGTAGTAGTAGGAGTAGTAGTACTAGTAGTAGTAGTAGTAGACGTACTAGTAGTAGGAGTAGAAGTACTAGTAGTAGGAGTAGTAGTACTATTAGTAGGAGTAGTAGTACTAGTAGTAGTAGTAGTAGACGTACTAGTAGTAGGAGTAGAAGTACTAGTAGTAGGAGTAGTAGTACTATTAGTAGGAGTAGTAGTAGTAGTAGAAGTACTAGTAGTAGGAGTAGTAGTAGGAGTAGTAGTACTAGTAGTAGTAGTAGTAGAAGTACTAGTAGTAGGAGTAGTAGTACTAGTAGTAGTTGGCTAATTGCAGATATTAACATTTAATTGCCCTGCTTTGTAGCATACTTTTTAGAGTACAGGGTATTTCCAGGCAGAGACGTTGATTGTGGTTGCCCGTTTTTTACTGCTGCCCCTGTGTTTGACAATAATCGTGTCAATCGAGCCTCTTTTTTGATTTGTTCATAAATGAAAACTAGAAAAACGCTTAAATTAACAAAACGCACAACAAGTTGACACCGTTATGTCATCAAAGTTGGGAAAAAATCACGATTTACAACAAACCAGAAGGCTGCCCATATAAAAACTAGCAAGAGGCGAATATTTTATTAAAATAGTTACAGTCGTAGATTTGGTTTCATTGTCAGAGCTGACAAATACACAGATTGTGCTTTCGAAACTGAAAGAAGATAATATTTATTCAGAGTTTGTGGAAATTACTTTGCGTAGTAGTTAAGATTCCTTTTTGCTATGTGGTTTGGGTAGTCTTTGTTTGAAAAGCAGCAGCTATAATACTTTCCTCTGCTGACTTTGTTAAAAAGTTGCACGACCAGGCAACAGTAATTACTGCCTACATGACGACATCTTGTGATAATATTACTTATGACTAATGGCTGTCTACCCTATAAATAGCACCTGTTGTCTTTTTAAACTCGGTCCGAAAAAATGCAATTAGTTGCGAGCTATTGACTCATGCGCGTCACCTTGACTTGGGTAATACTCCCTGGTAGTACGTACCCCCTTCCAGAACTCTTTTCCTCTTTTTCCTACTCTTCTCTTGCTTTCTCGCTCTCGTTTGCTTGCCCCACTGTCGATTGACGTGTCCAATAACACGAATCTGCAGAAAAGCCGCGCAGAGCTGGCGAAATGCTTAAACCGCACAACGACAGACCCCGAGAGCTGAGTAATACAGCTCGAAGCTACCGATAACTGTTGCTAGGGGTTCTACATCATTTGAGTGAATGGTGAAATCGGTGCCTCAACAACCACGACAGTCTAACATCAACGGTCATAACTCAATAGCACGTAGAGATTGCGAATAAAATCGAAAATTAAATGAGATGGAGCTTGAGAGAACTACTGTTGCTAGGCTTTCAATAATACTATATTTAAGTGACTGATGAAATAAGCGTTGAAGTTGCAATCTATATGCACAGCAAGAAAAACGGCAGCAAGCCTCTTATAATATGCAATTTCTAGTTCTGTTGAAACATTTTGTGATTAAGAACTGTCGCTTGATTTTACATAATAATGAAATAAATGCTGAAATTATTGTTGTAGATTGGCGCAAGAAATTGCGATGTTTAATTTAATCGAGTTGTTGTATTTCGCAAAGCTCTTAAAGATTGCGAATAGGCTTATACATAAATAAATAATTAAAGAAGCTAAAAGGGTTGTTGCTGTAGTTCATACAGTATTTTATGGAATGGTGAAATTAGATACGTATGAGAACACAATCGACATACACAGCAAAAAAAATGTCGAGCTTAAATGACTTTACAACACGGATGTAATTCTTAAATTTTCTGAGTGTTTTTCTTTTGAATTGTTATATTTTGATGTGGATGCGAAGTTTAATATATAAACACTAATTGTCTTTTATTGTTTATTTTGTTGGTTCAGTGAACAAATATGAATTTTCTTTTGTTTTAATATATAAGCAGTCACTATAAGCAATAATGAACATAAAATCAATTCGAAATATTAGCATAAATTAGTTTTAAATAGTAAGATCTGCACTAAGTATCAGTAGTTTTGAAGAGCATTTTATTAAATCTACGAATTCTATGGATTCCACTCGGAACGCAGCTAGTTTTTTCTCCCTGTGCATGGGTAAGTGCATATGGCTGGCAGAGAGGCTCGTCCGCGAGCATGACACACATTCTTATCGGTTTCGCGAAGTGATCTAATCGCAGCGCTGCCGTTTCGCGGAGACATTTTGTCTACGCGCTCGACGGCATGTCGAACATGGGCGCTGTGGAGAGACACCGGTTCGTCGGGGGCGCATGGGGGGGGGGTGCTGGGACCACGCCATTTCGACGTATCTCGAGTGCAGTACACGTCGCGATAAACGGGCGACCTTGCGAAACGAGCAGCACAACAAAGCAGCGGAACAAGGGAGCACACACCCACACATGAGACATAGAGGGAGCCACAGTGCATGACGCATATTTGCCCTAGCACCGTTAAATATTGATTTAATATTCTTTGGCTCGACTCCTGATAACTATTTGCTAGCAGACGAGTACAGCTAAACACACACACAACGGCACACAAAGAGAGCGAAAGAGTGAGAGAGAGCGAGGTAAATGGCGGGAGAAGGGAGGGGGGAGCTCAGTCAGTCAAATTTGATAAGGGACTCCATTTGGTTCCATCAATTTGTCCGCCTGTATAATATAACTTGTCCGATTGCGCTACTCAAATATTTGCGGAGCAAACTGTAAACTGCAAACTGTTGACTCAGTGCTTGCATAAAGCTGAGACCCGTGTCCCGACACGTTTTCCGAAACACACAGAAATCTATTAAGAATGTTGGATGAATGGATAACTAGCGAAAGATTTAACTATTTCACTTATTTCAAAAGTCTTTTCGACTTGAGAAAGTTTTGCAAATTAGACTGGTTATGCGCATATATATTTTATATTATTTAGAAGTAACTCTCGCTGTATTACTTGCCTTGTTGAATCCAAAAAAATATCACTTTCAATACTTCTTAATTTAAACTAACTGTGAACCTGACTGAAATGCGCATATTACATTATTATGAATATTTTCTCTGTAAAATCAAGAAAATATAACTTTCAATACTGCTTAATTAAAAACAAATGTGATACTTGAAATCTAGCCGTTTTCTACAAATATCTCACGACCCTTCATATCATCCCTAATCGTTTAATGAAAGACGCTGAAAAGTTGAAGCAAAAGAGTTTTGAGCTCGCAATGAACGAATTAACTTTGTAGCTTCTGAAATGCGACTCTTGTCTGTCAGTGGCGGAAACTTCTCGAAATAATGCAAGGATTATTGGGAGGATGAGCTGAGTCTGTGACTGAGACTGAGGCTGAGGCCATGGGTCATACAACAT
The DNA here is from genome assembly GCA_035046165.1 of Drosophila rubida. Lineage (NCBI taxonomy): Eukaryota > Metazoa > Arthropoda > Insecta > Diptera > Drosophilidae > Drosophila > Drosophila rubida. The sequence continues at coordinate 26,420,472 of JAWNOF010000021.1, read as the reverse complement.
GGTATTAGGCAAATTAGACGGGCAACTTGGTAACACTTAGCTGAGAATGGCAGCAGGGGAAACGCTGGAAAAACCCGACGGGCAACTCATTGTGGAAAATTTGCGGCTCATTTGGGAAATGCTGGGATCAGGTAGACGACAATAATGTGTACTTGCATCAGGTAGAGAGATAGAGAGAGAGAGAGCGGTGCAAGGAACAGCAAAGTCCACTTAAAATGTGGAAAAAGGGATGGTCGAGTGTCGAGCGTCAACGTCAAGGGTCGATTGGAAAGCGAGGGGATATGCCATGACAGTAAACACTTTCAGCTGATGCAATGTCATCAATTTGGAAAATCAACTTCAACGCAGATCCGTCCCGTCCCGTCCCTGTCTCTTCCCTAGATGGCGAGTTCGGGGTCAGATTCGGGGCGCGCGGGAACAGGGCGACGCGTCGACTGTTTGCATAAATTACACTGCGATTCGAGTGCCCGAGTAGCCGAGTAGCGGGCATCGGATGAGTACACACTCACCTTGTTTAGAGCTCCGTCTACGATTCGATCGAAGTTTTTCGCCTCTAATTGATTTAGTACGACATGACCCAACAACGTCCAGCAATGTTTAGTCGATGTCTCCTCTCCCGCTCCTCCTCCTCCTTCTCCACATCCAGGGGCAGGTTGCGCGAGCATTGAATCAGTTGCTCTTCAATCCATGACCTTCGTTTCGGCTGGCGCACACGCAATTTTAAGGGTGATTAGCGCTAGGATTGCGCTACGGTCCCGTTGGTCCCCTGTCCCGGCTGCCGGGCGTCGGGGAGCTGACTCGAGTGTTAAATTGATAAATTGCCGCTATTGGAAAGGAAGTTGTGAACTGTCGGCGATTGCCGGCGCGACAACTGCCAGCTGGGCTGCTCACTATTTTTATGATTATCTCCAGAGGCCTCGACATGAATACATCTACATTTTCATTAACCTCGCCTGAAACTTACACAATAAAATCAAATTAATAACAAAGTTTTTAATTGTGGAAGTTTGTGCGGAATCTAATGTCGAATGTTGAGTTGCTGCTTGTTTTCTTTAATATACTGATTTTATTATTCTTTAAAAATATGCACTTTAAGAATATTTTCAAATTTCTCTTTGTTTTGCTGCAAATGTTTCCAAAGTGTAATTATTTTGTTCATAGTTGTGACTGCTCACAATTATTGTATGCCGCTAGTTTCCAAGATTCTCGAAATCATTTTCTTTAATAATTTTTGCATTTTGCTGCGGGTTGTATTTCTCTACGCATTCAGCGAATTTATTGCGTTCTTCGTCGAGAAATTTCGATAAGTTGATATTTGCTTTTGATTGATTGAGACAAAGGAAAATTGATAGTCTTTCTTACATATGAATGAACCCGAGATTGAGTCAGCTTAGTGCTTTGATTGCTTATCAGATTTAAAGATTATATATAACGGGATCCATATAATAAATAAATAACTCAGAGCCAACTATAATGTTGAATCAGCGTGACAATTTCACAAGATCTAACAAAATGGCTCTTGCCCTCTCGCTCTGTGCCATTGTTGCAGGTGTGCGCCATATTAAAGCAGCAAGCGAAGAGAGGGCGACAACAACAGCAACGGCAAACGGCAACCGGCAACTTTTGCATTCTCATTTCGCCTAATTTTCGATGGCACAAATCTTACAGCTGTCGTTGGAGTCAAGCGAAGAGTGGGTGGGAGCAGAGCAAAGAGAAAAAGTAGCCTCTTCGACAGGCACATACGTGATCCAATGATTTGTACATATGTATGTGTGCGTGCGTGTGTGTGTGTTTAACTGCATTGGTCCACAGCGAGCACGACGATGGGGTGAGAGGGAGAGAGGCTGCAGTGTGGAGCAGGGGAAGGCAGCTTCGCAGGTACTCACGTATGTCCAGTAATTTCATCATTGCTACGTTTTCTCCAACTTCATGAAACTTTACGTAGCCCAAAAAGAAAAAAAACGGCAGAGCGAGAGAGAAAACTCGTTGCCAAGCAGAAAATGAACTATTGATGGACGAAAAAAAACGTTGACGGGCAAATGCAACACAAGCAAAAGACACAGAGAAATGACGCTGTGTGAGAGAGACACGTATACGTGTGCAAGTCACTCTGTTAAAGTGTGTGTGTGTGTGTGTGCAGAATAAAACAGATGATTGCCCATAAGCAAAACAACAACAACAACAACAGCTATAGCAAAAGCAGCAAGACAAGCTCTAAAGCTGGCAACTGCGCTGCCAACAGCGACTGCGGCAGCGACAGAGACAGAGACAGCAACTGAGGCCGGCCGGGCCCCACTCGGACTTGGCTTTTGGCTCTCTTGCGCTGCCAGCGAAGACATGAAAAAAAATAGTAAATAAATAAATAAGCGAGCGAGCTGAAAAGAAAGAAAACAAGCAAACATCAACAGCCGCAGCGACACACACATACACACAAACACACACCTATGTGTATACATATGTACATATATATGTAGTAAATATATGTACATATGTTTGTCGGTGTGCATGTGTGGAAAAACAGATGAGAGCGACGTTGCCGCTGTACAACTCGTTTGCAGGCGGCTCAGCAGGCAAAGTAAGTGAAAAACGGCAACAATGTGCAGGCAATAAGAAAACAGCAACAACAAACAGCCGCAGCAGCAGCACCAACAAAACCTTAGGCAAATTACATACGTACATACATATAAACGGGTCTATGTATATGTGTGTGTGTGTTTTGGGGGGCGCGTTGACTGCGAGAAACGAGTTGGAAAATCAAGATACTGACTGCCTGCCTGCCGACGAGAAGCGTTTGGAGCAGCAGCAGCGACGCCGACCGAGCTGCAGCGCCCATAAAAACGTTGAACGGCCACGGCTGACTTTATGTATACAGCATGCATACAAACACACACACACACAGGCACAGTATATGGTTGGAGGGGGACAGGGGGGAACCTGCTGTGCGCCAGAAAAACAGATGATGAGCGAAACAGCTGCAAAGTCAAAAGTGCTGTCGTTGTTGCTGCGCCAAGAGCGCGAGAGCCAATGGAGAGCGAGCGAAGGCTCAACATTTGAGTTCAATCAGCTGTGCCGCTGCTCTTCTCACTCGAGTTCAACAGCTGTGAGTCAAAGAGCACGCCGCTGTATTTCGCACTCAAGAGCGCCTGCAAGAGAGCCGTCTGCTCTTGAGTGGAAAGCGAACGTTGAAATTAAGTGGCAATCCAATGCTAAGAGAAACTGAGTGCGAAGAGAGCGAACTCACTCGGAAATGTGTTTACTTCGCTGGCGTTCTCATAATATACATATAGTATATAAAATGCGTAGAAAGAAATGCATATTTATTTATGCTAATTCAAAGCACAAAACTTTTACGCAAAATTGTGTGAAAAAGTTGGCAAAGTGCTTTGCATATTGAGCATAAATCAATTATGCATCCGCCAGATACTTATTGCCACAGTTGAGAGCGCCTAAGAGCAAACGAGAGCGAGGGAGAGAGAGAGACGGCGTTGTTAAATGCCTTGCACATAATAATTTCATCTAATTTTAAGCATTTCCTCGACCAACAAACAGCAAAACAACAACAAGCAGCACACACAAACACACTTTTCCGCAACCACACAATTCACATTCACTCACACACTGGCACTCGAGCGACGTATCTGTGAGATACATTTGCTGTCGTCACGTTTCGAGCACTTTTGCCCGCTAGATGGCGCCACGCGTATCGTTTTGGAGCGTTTCGTTGGCATTCATTCGCTTATCGCACTTGATATCTGCGCTTTTTATCTATAATTGATGAATCAATTGCCTTCAATTGTGATTTGCTTATCGGGCGATCCGCACGATAAGCCCCCATTAATCGCTGCTTGATTGAAATCTTTGCACTTATTTCAGTTTATGCACACGCAACGCGCTTATTAGCCCATTAAAGACGCGTCTATGGATGGAATTCGCAGAAATCGGACGTTGAATTTTATAGATCTGCATGGATATATTCCGAGAACACTTTCAATTTTATCACTCTCGTTTTTTTCGTGTTCTTGTTTCCTTTTGGCACCTTCAACATGATTCCGGTTAAATTTCGTGTGATTTTCTTCCAGGTTTTTCCACTTTGCATATCACAGAGCATGAAAATCTGTTCGTTTTTTTTTGTTTTTCGTTCAGCCGAATTGTGTGGTATTTATTTGGGATGAGTTACGAGATGGTTACTCGCTAAAAGTTTTATGGACCTGCAAGCAAAGCGCTGTCTAAATTTAGCTGCACATTTAGCGTTGCCAGGCAGCGCAGTTTCCGAGTTTCCGAAAGGTGTTTTCATTATTCATCTGGCGTTGATTAGAACGGAATGATTACGAGCATATTCCGAATTGCGCGTGCACTTTGCTCCCCATGCTAGACTAATCCCAAGCTGAATCTGCCGTGTCATTGATTGTGAAATTGCTGCCTGCGATTTGCATCATCATTTGCCGAGGAGGAGTCAATCTCGGGGCAGCATGAAATCTATGTATGTAGTTGTCTCCCGAAAAGAGGCTTGGTAAACAGGTTCGGATACATTTCAATCTTTCGGCTTCAATCTACGCGCTGCATTCAATTCAATTGAAATTGAAATGAGGACCCAAAGCATGAGTTCATGCTATGAATTCATAACACGATTCCAACAAATCTCTCGACGTCGAGACGCGACAAAATACAAACTGTTGAGCGTTTAATATCGAAGGATGGTGAAATATGAAGAGAAGTATTTGAGAGACCTTCAGCTTCAGTGGAAGCATAAGCAGATACACAAATATCCTAAGCGTATTAGGTTTCTTGTGAAATACAAAAAGATATTCAATCTTGAGTTATTTACAAAACACCAATTGAATTGAAATCTTTGAGAAGTCGAAAGAGTTGTTAAAGCAATTGATTGCTGCTTTTGGGAAATGAAAAAATATATATGCACATAGTGATATTTTCTATATTGAAACATGCATTAAGAAATCTGATGAAATATTGGCGACATTGAGAACAGTTTGATTTGATGTTGTAATATTTAAATGACAGATGCATGATAAGGTTTTCATTAGTATAGACATTTTAAACGTCATGAAAATTGCTATTATAATTTTATTTTCCCATCCAGATTTTACTACACAAATATTAGCATTTTCTTTTTATTGTTATGCTGCTTATAATATTTAATTATTGTCAGAGCTGCAAAGAATACAAATAAAATTATTATTTTATGGTTTTTCGTTGGAAATTTCACAATATCTTGACATCTCAAGAATGTTAAATTCGATTTCAACTCCAATCATAGATCAGAGCTAGAACGAGAGAGAAACACAGCGAGAGAGAGAGAGAGGTAAAGTGCACGCAGATTTTCATCTTTTGTGGGATCTCGAGGGTAATTGTTGTGAAATTAAGCGACAAACGGGGGAAGGAGTCGAAAGAGGAGACAGAAATCGGGGAGGGGACATGGGAAGCGTAGTAGTCGACTTTGCTACTTGCCACTTGCTGCTTGTTGCAAGTTGCAACTTGATATGCCATTAGCAACACATTGTGAACGTGCTGCAGAGGAGAAGAAGGAGACAAAGAAGAAGCAGACTGAGACTGGCAAAAGGATTTGGGATGAGAGCGAGAGGGAAGACGGGCGACGGGAGACGGAAGACGGGAGACGGGAGACGTAGGCAGCCCATTTGGCCACTGGGCTTCGATTTTCGAAGTTGTTGCAAACTGCAGTGGAAAATTTCAATTTTGACATGGTGCGTTCTCCTGGGGCAGCAACAAGAGCTGGGAGAAGTGGCGGCAGCGCAGCGACTGCGGGTAGCGCGGTAATGTGGAACGAAACGAACGTCCGTCGACGGCACAACAGGAGGGTGTGAAGTGCTCCGCATGCGTGTGTGTGTGTGTGAGTGTGTGCGTGTGAGTGGCGTACGTGTTGTGCACTGCATCGCCTTCCTTGCAAGCAAGCAGCGAGAGCAAGAGAGAGAACATTTCCATCATCCTTTTTGGCCTGCGTTCGACTGTCGTTTGTCTGCTCTGTCGCTGCCTGCGCCGGCAGCAGCCGAAACACGCTCAACCGGCACAAAAGTCACGTATGCAAGCCAGCACACGCACACACGCATACACGCACAGCCAGAGCACGAGAGCGGCAGTTACATGAGAAGAAAAGACAGCGAGATAGCGACAATGCCGGGGCCAGTTGTAGGTGCGCATGAGCGAGCAAGCGAGTTTTGGGAAGAGCGCATTGAGTGGAAACAGCTGACGTCGGAAGAGCGTGACTGCGACAGCGTCAGCGACAGCAGCGGTGGCGTTGTAAAACGCAGCCAACTTACATCAGCCGTTTAGCCAGTGCTTCTTTCTACCTGCAGCAACAACTACTGCACCCACACACACACACGCACATACGCCGTCTATATACCATATACATATGCTATGTGCGGTCTCTTTGCGGAGAGCACAGCCGCTAATTGCTCAGCAAATAACTCGCTCTGCTGCCTCGCTCTCTCACTCGCTCGCTCGCAGCGAAGCACCACCAGTCAAGCAGGCAGGCAGGCAGGCAGGCAGACAAGCAGGCAGGCAAACAAACAACAAGAGAGCGAGCAAGAGCAAGAGCAGCGACTGCGGCAGAGGGCAGCACAGACTGAGCACAGCCCGGCCGCCTATAAATAGCCGGTGCAGAGGGCAGCTCTTCATAGTAGCTTCGAAACATTGCTGAGGTAAACACAACACATAGAACAGTAGGAAACGGCAAAGCAGCAAGAAAAAAGAAAGCAAAATTTTTAGCGTGTGTGTTACAAACATTTTCTAACTGTTGGACGATTTTCAAACTACCAAAACAAAATCTGACTACTGCACAATCAATGTATTGTTTCGAATAGAATTCTATATAAAAGCAGCAAACAAGAACTCAACCATGTACTTGTAAATGAGAGAATTAATAATTTTTTGAAAATTATTAAACACATAACATAATAATAATAATAATAATTGCCATCAAACAAATGCAACGGACCAACGCCATTTAAGTGATAAACCACAAAACAACCAACAACAAAAGTGCTGTGATTTCCAACTACAAAACAACAACAACAACAACAAATGTTAATTTAACAAGCTAAACTACAAATTTGAAGCAATCAGCAGCAGAAAACACAAGAAAGCAAATTTGATGAAAACAACAAGCAGCAAATTGTGATAAATTTATAATTAATGCACTATTAATTAATTTGTTAACAAACAAACTAAAAAAAAAGTGATACAACTGCAACTACAACAAGTGCAGAAGCGAAAAGCAGAAGAAAAACATTTTCACGCCACTCAGCGAGCAAATCAAAAGTCAAATGAAAATGGAAGTACTCGCTATGCAATCCAACTACGGCGGTGTCCTGGGATCCAACAAAGCCAGAGGTAAGTTTCGAAAGTTCTAGCAACTTACAAATTCAAATTCGTGCAAAAAAGAAACAGAAAAAAAAAACACACAAATGAAATGAAATGAGAGAAGAAAAAGTCACGTAGTGCTAAAGAAAAATATTTGTCGTTTTCTTCTTATTGTCGTCTTTCATTTGTATTTGTTGTGCTCGCACTTTTATCGCGTTCGGTGCTTGTTGCCAAGCGCAAGCTTTTAACGGCACTTTATCGCTGAACTACAATTGTGCGTTGTCGTCGCGTTGATTAGCTTCGTTCACTTATCAAATATTTTGTTGTTTTCTCGCTCTGCTCTCAGATTGGACCAGCACATTGACACCGCCCACCGCCAAGTTGGCCAAGAAGGTCGCTGTCGCCGCCTCCAGCGGCAGCGCCGCAACGCAGCGCAGCCAGCACAGTATTAAGCACAAGCAGCAGCAACAGCAGCAGCAGCCACAGCAACCGAAGATGAACAAGCAAGAACATGTTCAGCGGCATCAGGCTGCAGTCTTCGTTGACGACGAAGACGAACAGTTGCGAACGCAGCGCAGCGACGTCGACGCGGCTGCTGTGAACGCGCTGTCGCTGGGCCTGCTGGACAAGCTGCGCGAGGCGAAGGCACGCCACCTGACGTGCACCGAAGTGTCGCTACCCTGTGATCTCACGCCCAGCATTGCGGCGGAAATAATCCGTGTGTCGGAGACGGAGCCGTGCGGCATTCGCGGCTGCACCATCTACATTGAGTTCGAGGACGAGCCGCAGAACTCGCGTCGCATCGCCTCGCTCCAGGTCGATCCCGAGACGGTCTCCACGTTCGAGGTCTACCTGACGCTGCGCCAGGACCATCGCGGCTGGACGGCGCTGCTGCCGCAGTTCATGAAGAGCCTGGCGCGCACCATCACCATCAGTCCCGAGTACACGATCACCAAGCACAAGCTCTACTCCGCCGACGGCCTGGGCGCCCGACGCAGCTACAGCTTCGGCTCGACGTCCAGCTCCAGCTCAAGCTCCAGCTCGAGCTCCAGCCATAGCCAGGCGATCGCAACGCCCACGGTGTAAAGCGAGTGAGTTGACGAGTTTGTGTTTTAAAAGAGTGAACGAACCAATCGAAGAGTTAGCGATCGACTAACAAAGCAAAAGAGAAATAAAGAAAGAGAGAGAGAGAGTAAGATATAAAGCGAGCCCAGCGAGTGCGAGTTAACAGCGCGCCCCCAACACCGCCCAACACCCCCTGTGATGTCGAGAGCAGTAGTTTGTTGCGAGAGCGCAACGCGACGACGAAGCAAGTATTCGAAGCCACCCCACCTACACACCACACACACACACTCACACACACACACACACACTCATACTAATACAGTTCGAAGCAAACGCTTCGAATTTCAATTTTTGTAATTGTGACTCTCACCACCATTTTACTTAGATGCGTAGTAGATGCTATAACAACAACAACAACAAACAAACAAACAAACAAAAAGCAAAAACAAATAACTAGTGTTTTAAGTTGTTTCTCCTTTTTCAACAAAACAAAATACGAAAAAAAAATACAAAAAAAAAATGAAAACATGAAATTCAAAGACGGCAACCCGCAAGCCAAAGGCAGCACAGCAACAACAGCAAACCAAACCCCCTCCCCCTTCCACTCACCCTGCCCCAACCCCCCTCGAAGATTTTGTGGTGTGCTGCGAGCTGCCCAGGCCGCTGCGAGGGTTGCTCAGTCGACAACTCATGAATATGTGATACTGTTTAAGATGCTAAGAGTTTTTTGCGTGTGCTCGCCACCCAAAAGACGAATGATATAATACACACACACACACACACTTACACTCACACTCACACACAGCAAATAGGAAATGAAAACAAAAGTAAATGTGAACAGATTTTTATAAATTGTAGTAATAAACAACCAACAACAAACAAAACAAAACAAACAAACAACTTGATCTTGATAAATTTAAAATTTAAATGTACGTTTAATGTGTAGAACGAACAGATTTAAGATAAAACGAAAGGAGGCGAAAGCGAAACACGATAGGTAGGAAGACGAAGACGAAGACGATGACGAAGACGAGACGAAGTTTGTGACGAAGAGAAGAACGCTCCAATTTTAGTTAGACGCAGCTTGCTGCATTAAAAATTTTTAAATTATTAATTAATCTTAATTAAAACCAACAAATTTTAGGATTTTAACAAATTTTTATATATTATTAAATGTATAGCGCCTACTACAACAAAAACAAAAACAAACAACAAACAAAAACATCATTAAAATTACCAGAAAAAAAACCAACAAAAAAATTAATTACCAATTAATAATTGCTTAAATGTTAAGGCAAAAACAAATATCTCAGTAAATGTGAAAGCGTAAAAAATTTGTAAAATTTTTTTTTGTCTGTGTAAAACTCCAATTGCGATACAAAAATTATAAGTAAAACACTAAATTTAAAAACGAAACGAAAACAATTTAACTGTAGCAGCAAACAAGCAAAACAATTATGCATAATGATTCAAGCAAACAACTAAAATGCAATGCGATATAATTTTTAAAAATTACATTTAACGTAACAATGAAAACTTAATGTTCTCACACACACAAAAAGAAAAAAGAAAAACAAAAACACATTACACACACATACACGAAAGTATCAATACCAGCTAAAAGTATATCTTAACTTAAAAATCGAAAACTATTTATTACCAACACACAACACATACACCCATACATTTACACACAAGCGATGATCGATAAACATAACAAAAACAAAAAAAAAACACATGTATTAATTTTTTTATATTATTACGAAACCAACAAGAAAACAACCACATATTGTATTAATGTTAAGTTTTTTATTGCGTAATTTAAAAACCAACACAAAATTTGTGAGAAATTTGTAACCAAAATGTAAGCAAAACAAAAAAAAAACACAACAAAAGAAACAAAAGGCAAAAAAAAAAAAATACAAAAAAAAAACAAAACAATACAACAAAAAGAAAAGGAAGGAGAGAAGATGAAAAAATTACAAACAAAATAAAAGCATATAATTTTTCCTGCGCTAGCGGAAAATAATTGTGGAAAAAATTAAAACAAAACTGCTTTCTTTTTTAATGTCAAGCGGGAGAAGGGGCAGCGCCGCTTGGTAGCGGGTGCTTGCAGCTTGCAACTTTCTTTTGCAGCCAGGTGAAGTGCGGCAACAGCGCCGCAGCGTAGCAACAACAGCAGCGGCAACTGCAACTGCAACAGCCACGATCTGTGGCAGACAATTGAAGGCAACCAGTTTGCCATTTGCTAGCCCGGTTTTCAGCACGGGGCCCAAGGGGGAGCACTCTGAACTTGAGTGAAAAGCGGCAACAGCGTAAACAGCTAAATCAGAGGTAAAAGCCAAACAAGAGTGTGCACCATATCAAGCGATCGCCCAGCTAAATTCAGTGTGCAAAACAAAACAAACTGTTGGCATTAGCAGCGCATTAAGCAGCTAATGCTTCAAGTCTGCTGCTTCCCAAGTCTTTAGCCGTTTATCTGAACAACAATCGCAGCATAACTATGCGCTTGTTAGGAACCACGACAATGACAAAACTTGGCCCATAAATTGCAATAACTCAGTCGGGAAATGATGCATAATTAATTTGACATTCTGCCATTTGGAGCTTTATTTTGTGGCTTTATAGATTAACCGTGAATTTAACGACGACTAGTTTCAAGCTATGATACTCAAGTGCCAACCACAATTGCAAATCAATTTTTTATAGCGACAGCTGACACTTTATGTCAATCAAAACAAAAATGTTCATTTTACTTCCAAGTGGAACTTATTATAAATATAACAAAGTATTTTATATATCATGTTAAATTACTTGAGATTCTTGTAAATAAAATTTAATTATATCGCGTCATATTATGATCTTTTAGTAGTGATTTCAAGTGCAGTAATTTCTTATAGCGACAGCTGACATTTTATGTTAAGAAAGCAAAAAAGCAATAAATAATATAGTATATATATTATATTACTTGAGATTCTTGTAAATAAAACTTATTATATCGTCTAATATTATAATCTTTGAGTAGTGTTTTTAGGTGCAATATATTTTAAATGCCAGAAAATTATTTTTTTAGCGACAGCTGACAAAAACAAAACTATAAACTATACTTCCAAGTGAAACTAATTACAAATATAACAAAGTATATATCGTGAGATTCTTTTGAATAAAAGTAATTGTTGCAGCTAGCAAATGTTCCTCTACTTTCAATACTCTTTTCAAGTGCAGCTCTTGATGAGCTTTATTATAAGCCTGCAGTTTAATAGGGAAATTCAGCACAGCTGTGAATGACTACATTTATTTCGTTTCATATTTTAATACAGATTACTCATCGAATTTTACTTACGGCATTATCCCCATTCTTGCGCATTTCCAGCTCAATTATTATGGGATTGCACCGAAAAGTCGCACGTCATAAAAAAATGCGAATTAAATCAGTTTGTGCCACGTCACAGCACATTTGTGCTTGTTTTTCGAACATTTTTAATTTTAATTACTTATTTGTTTTTTGAACTTTTCCCCCCACCATGTTTGTGTGCGCTTCGTGACGCCGCGGCGCCAAGTCGAAGACAACGGCGACGACGACGACGACGACGGCGGCGGCGGCGGGGGGTGGGCAGAACCATTTTATTTTGCTGACGCGCCTGACGCTCTTAATTTCCTTGACTATTCGTAATTTATAGTTGTTTTTATAAATATATTTCGTCCATTCTACGGCTCGTCCGAGGAAGCACGTTGCGCTTATGCGACACACGCGTTCCACAAACTATTTTTCGCCAGTTTGCATGCTCGACTCAGCGCCCTGTTTACAGGGTATGTGCTGGCCAAGCAACCCTTGCACGCATAGTCGACAAAGTACCTTAATATATAAGTAGTCAAATATCTCCCGATAGACGTCTGACCAATGAGTTTACTAACGTCGAAATTCGCGCTATTTTAAAGTTTTCCTTCGAGGCAAATTCGCTGTCACTGCTCCATCTATAGGGTATGCTGTAGTCGGGCGTGTTCGCTGGACGGCCTTGCTGCACTGAGGCATGCCCTATTTCCAGCGCCTGCTGTAGTTTCTGGGAGCTGTATCAAGTTGTGGGCCGTCTTGAAACAACTGCTCGGAATTTCCCGATATGACAGACAGACAACGATGAAGCAGAAGAAGTCGACAATATTTGCAATATTATTTAATCCGAAGTTTGCCGCACAAAAGATAAACAAATATGTGTGAGGCGAACTGAAATGAATTGGGAATGTGTGGATGTCATTTGTGAAATGCGGAATTTCTGTTATTTTGCGCGCCGTTCCACTGGCAATTGGCAAATATTTAGTCAAGTTCCTCGTGGTTTTATTTATAAGCGGATCGCCCACCTTCTTCTAACTATTCCGACTTTCATAATTCTATTTGTATTCCCATTCCCAAACACTTGTCTGACAATTTATTTAAGTTTCCTTTTGTTTTTGGGTATTTCAAGACGGAAATTTTCCAGATTCTCAAGAATTCGATGGATTGCTCAGATCAGCGGCACGTGTCGCCAAAAATTGCGGAAGAATTTTACGACTTGCGATAAAACAGAAAAGTGAAAATGAAAAAGAAATAAACACTAGAGAGTGCTAACGAAATGCCACTAATCCTTAAGACATGCTACACATTGTAAACTGTTTTTTATTTTCTCAACATCTTATCAATTCGTCATCCAGTTATCAGTGAATTTTCGACTGTAAACATTGCATATTTAGACAGGCACTGTAGTATTTACCTAGGCACTGAGCTGATACCCAAGTTGTCTTTGTACTACAAGCATAATTATTGCCATCCAATCTAGCTGTTTGTTCGTTGGTTGTAGCCCTTTAATATCTCAATATCGCAGGGATCGTGAAGTTTCTCTGACCTTCATTGTCCTTTTGTCTCGCCACCACAACAGATCGTTCCATCAACTCCTATGACTCTCAGGCTACACATTCATGCAACCGATATGAACCCCTCCCCTTTGCCATCAACGAGCAGATTTAGAGAGCCTACGCGTCGTGTTCTTACATTCTTTTCCTGGGTATCTTTAAGATACAATCGCATAGATATTTACACTCAAATGTGTGTACGTTCTGCTGTTATTGTGTTTATTGTTGTTGTCGTTGTTTCGTGTCGCTGTTGTGTGAGTTTTGTTTGTCAACTTGTCGTATCTTTTTTGTCTCTGACTCAATGGATGGTATCGCTAGATTTGCCCATTTCAAAAAAAAAAAAACAAAAAAAACGACAAAAATTGAAACAGAACTGATAAGCAAGCAGTTCTTGGGCAAGATGCACTGCGAGAAATTTCCAATTACTGTATTCAATTGGTGCTGAAGTTTGGTCATTAATAAAGAGATTGACATTTAAACAAAGTTTTCTCTTTTTATGTTTTCTTTTAAGTATTTTGTTATTATCTATTTTGCTTCAAAATTGCTTGCTGAATTGCAAATATTTTAATTTAATCAATTCAAAGTGAAATTAAACTTTCGAAGTGCTGGAAATATTATTTAGCTAATTAGTACCACTTAAAAATGTTATACCATATGCCAAATGATATTTTCTTAATTCAAACGAAATCGAATTATCGAAAAGTTTTAGATTTATCAAATATATGAAGTTTAAACTTTAATTTTTAAATTTTGTTATTTATATCTCATATTATTTTATTTTATTTTATTTTACTTTGGTTTATTTTGTTATATTTTATTTTACTTAATTTTATTCAATTTTAATTTGATTTATAATAGTTTAATTAATTGTATTTTATTTTATTTTAATTTATTTTGTTTAATTTTTATTTATTTCATTTTGGTAATCCTATTTAATTAATTCTTCCCTTACACAATAAGGCTAATCTGCAAAGTCCCTGCAGCAGTTCTCGCAGTGTATCGCTTGCTATTTCTACATGTGCATCGCTGTGCTTGTGTCTGTGTGTTGTCTCTGTGTGTGTTTGTGTGTGCTGTAGTTGTTGCCAACTGTGCTGTGGCTGTGACAACAATGACGACTGTTGCCGAGGCAGGAAAGCGGAAATGCGAACTGGGCGAAGAGAGCAACAACAACAACAGCAGCAACATTAACAACAACAATAAAAGTCAACAGTAATTGTAGCGTTCCAAGGTTTTCACAATGTGAATGATATGTGTTTGCTGCTGTGTGCGTGTGTGTGTGTGTTTGTGTGTTTGTGTTTGTACCTGGGCTAGCAACAATGCGACGACAACTTTTCATTGCAATAACAAAAGAAGCAGCAGCAACAACACTAATGAACAGCGAAGGTTTCATAAGTCGCAGCAGCAGCAGCAGCAACAACAACAATGAAGTACTTAAAACAACAACAACAATAACGCAGCAAAGGCAATAAAAGAAAACGACGGCAAACCAATTGTGAGTCATTTGCCAGCTCCTCTTTAAACGTGTGCGCGCTCTCTCTCTCTTTCTCTCTCGCTCACACGCGCAGTCTCATCTGCATATGTCGGCCTGCATAGTGCGGTGTCAGCTTTGAATGAACTACAGCAACAAGGAGAACAAAACAGCAATAGCAACAGCAACAATTAGGCACATGTGCAAAATTTTGAGCATCGAAACAAAAGATAAAGCAAGACAACAACAAAAAATCAAGTGTAGCAGTGAAGATGGAGATGGCAGGAGGAGGAGCAGTCGAAAAGGTCGCACACAAGCACAACGCCAGTCACACACACACAGACGTACATATACACGTACACTGTGTAATCCCCTTGGCGGCCAGTGTTGTACAATTTGCGCACAGATATGAAATGTAATGGCAATTATTGTACAAGTGGCAACGCAATAAAAATGTAAATTTGCTCGTGGTTTTTTCAAATTGCTGCTTATCTCTGGCGTCCAGCAACTTTGCTAGCGCAGCTGACGCTATTATTAGGCATCCTTATACCCTGCGCTCGCCTGCAAAAGGGCATTATCGACTTGCACTGCGACTATTTGTTTTTGTTATTAAATTGCTGTTATTGTGTTTTGCATTTGTTTTCTATACAAAACTTGTAAACAAAAACACAAACAAATGTTATCGAGCGTGCCATGGGAGCGATTAATCAATGGAGCTCACGGAGTACATAAACGTTCGCAATCATAATTGAATGTCGAAACTAAAAAACGTTTGCAAAACGTACGCCGCGTTATCCATTTACTTATATATAAAGTATATACTGCGAATGCGCTTGTTATTGTGTTATTGTAGTGCCAATTGAAAACTCCCTCGGGAAAGCAGTTATTTTCTTTGTTTCCCCCCCATTTCCATTTCCATTTGTGGCCTTCAAATGGCAGTTTCGTTTGTGAAATGCTGTTATATATTATAACCAGACTACACTTAGATGTGGCTAAAATGTTATGGTATTTTATTTAATTTTACGCTTCACAAATAAATACATTACTTTTATTTTCTAGTCAGCTTGATCTGTTTTTTGATAGTGCCCAAGGCCTGCTCGATCTCTCGGCTGAACCACTGAGCCACCACTGAGACACCACTGAACCACCACGCAGTCGTCACTCATGGACAGAACGAGTGAGAAACCGCAGCGATGACTTCGCAATGTGAATTGTGCTCAAGTTTGGATGTTCCATTTGAGTTGCTTGGCCATCACGTTGCATTAGTCATCATCTTGGTCATTATGATTTCGATGATTATCGGTGTGCTCGTCATAATGAGCATTTAATGCGGTTGCATTTTTAATTTTTGTGTAATTTTCATTTCAGCTGTGTTAAGTGTTCAACTTGTTATTGTTCGAGGCGATCGTTGTTGCTGTTGCTGTTGTTGTTGTTGTTGCTGTTGTCGTTGTTGTTATTCTTATTGTTAGTCTTCAACCTGTTGTCGTTTATTGTGTACTTGACAGCCATCGAAAGGGCAAGCAAACACATTTCGCAAAGCTCATTAAGTTTGCTGTTTTGCATACCCTCGAGAAGACCGAAAATTGGGTATAACAATATAGTTTGTAAAGCTAAATGCTGCAAGGTTTTTTTCCCGACTATACAGCAAACTTAAAAGAAACCAAAGGTATTTAAAAGTATTTTGTTGATAGTGTTAAGAATATTAATGAAAGTAAGATTAACTTGTTTTCTGACAATCCAGCAAATTTCAAAAGAAAGCAATACAAAATAGCGTGACTATTGCTATAATTTAAAAGGATTATGTTGATGGCACTGGGAATATTATAAGAAAGTAAGAGTAAGGTGTTTTCCCGACTATACTGCAAATTTCTAAGGAAATCAAAGTAAAATAACGCAACTATTGCTATCATTTAAATGTATTATATTGATAACAATAGGAGTATTAAAGTATTTTGCAAATTTAAAAAGAAACCAATAGAAAATTAGCGTGAAGTAAGTAAAGTAAGTAAATGACGTAAGATTTGAGTTTATTTTCTGACTGTCTTGCAAATATCAAAACAAACGAAAGGAAAATTAATTGAATATATTTATAGCGGCAGGAATATTAAAGAAAGTAAGATATATTAACATATAAGGCTATATGCTTACCACAATAATTGAAAGAATTACACATGTAGCAATGTTAAGTAAAGTAATAGAGAAACAAACTGACAGGTGCCACATAGGGTATGTGCTAGTCGAGATGCCGCATTGTTGGCTGCTTTCGGTTCGTTTAGTTGCTCTCTATCAGCGCCTAACCCTACGCCACCCCAGAGAGGGGTACGGCGCACAGCTTGTGCTAAATTTCGTAATCGAAAGTTGTTTTCGATGGCTCAGTTTAGTGGTCGCTGCTTAGTCAAAGGTATTAAGTCATGCTTTGGTATATACTGTATTGTAGATGTGTATGCAATGCATATACTCGTAGGTACTCATAGAATGATATGTAAATGCGATCCACTTGGAATTGAGTTCTGTTGTTGAACCCAAGCCAAATAAACATTTGTCCAAGTTGCGGCATTAGTCACAGCATAAACAACAGCTAAAAACAACAACCGCTTGTGTCTATTTGTAGAGCCCGCGTACAGCTAGAAGTCTTGGATGGGCCTCGGGTCTTGAGCTCTGACTCAATGCTTTAGTTTCAGTTGCTGTTCGAGCATTTACACTTGCTGCATATGCTAATTGAACGAACTTAATTAGCTGCCTTGTCAAGCGAAGAAAGTGATATGGCGAAGAAAGTCTTCCGCCTTTCATATATGCATATTCTTAATAATCGTTCTGCTTTTAAATGGGGCTTACAATAAGTACATATCTTGTTGGCTAAACATACGTAAAGCACTTTTGTTCTGCTCAAAGTGTTGAGCCTTTCAGGCGGACTGTCGAGAGTCCAGACTCTGAAGGGCTTTGTACTATAGTTTAAGCACTATCTGAAGTATGCGCACACCTATTTTTAGACTGCATGCCCGACAACTACTTGTTACAGATAATCAGCTAATGATACCGCAATTGTAACTTTGGCAATTCCCATAATCAGCAGACAGCTGCAATAATGCGCTATCACTGCACAAAATCAGCCCATTTAATTGGACTGTCTGACGATCTCAGATAGCCACTTGTCATGGGATTTCAACGAGCAAACTATCAACTACATTAAAGTATATTTCCCAAAGAAAGTAACTGCATACATACTATTATTGTATTTGTTATAAATTTGAATTGTTTTACGATGTTTTGACTAAAACAGAATAGTGCTGAAGAAGTTGCCAGCAGATAGTTGATATTTTTAAGTAGCTGTGAGGTTTGATGAGTATAAGATGGCAATATAGTTGTATTACTATTTCAATTACTTCACAAATCTAAAAAAGTAAATTTTGTATATAGTATTGGTTTTACGAAAAGCGTATAGTATTTGCTTCAATTTCGGGCACAGTTTTATCTCTTTTATTTGATTACCCTGCGTATCTGTTCTGAGAATAATGTGTGCATATATTATCGCTGGATTGACAGTCCCTGCTAAATGTAGAAACCGCATCAGTGGCCAAATATTTGAATATGATCGCTATGGGTTCAATTGATAAGTCGATTCTTTTGCATATCAGTATTTAAACAATCGTTCCACAATCCAATCCCATTCTAAATCGGTTTATTGAATGAGATCTTTAAGCAGTGCATCGCGAATTGGGCTGCGGGCAGAATGCACTCGCCAGTCACATGTCCGGTCGACTGCACTAGAAAAAAGCGCATTATCTACTCGGGTGAATTGTATGGGCAAATATTTGCCCAGTCAGAAACTGTCTGGAACTGGACTGGAGCGCTCTCCTCGTCATGGGGTCTGTGGTGTCTGTGGGCCGGGAGCACGTGGTATCCGTGATTCAGTGAGCTGCATATGGATATTTTTAGCGTGCACAGAGTGCAGTGCGCACTTTAGACTATGTCTAGCGTCTGGGGCGTTACTTTGGTCAGCGGCTACATTTTGACAGCCCTTCAGCTGATTCTGATTCTGTTTACGTTTATTGTGCGAGTCGCGGCCCAAGGTCGCCTATGACAGTGTGACGATATGTTGTTTGTCGATCCGCCGCTAAAGTTGATAAGCAGTGTTTTTTTTTTTATTTCTTTTTGACTACCATTGAAAATATTTAACGTTATCTAATTGTTATTGTTATTGGGACTGTCGCATATTATGATTGTTATTCTGTTTACTTCAACTTTATGGTCAGCACTCTGGTATTAGGTAACGCCCGGGCCCTCGAGTCTGCTCATATCTTTCATATCGTGCAACTCCTAGACATTTGGGCTTTTCGCGATTACTCTATGAGCGCATACTCTGTGAATTTTAGCAAAAGTAGTCACTGGTTGCTCATTGATATATTTGTAGGGTATCACTTAGTTGCGTTAGCCCCCCAACGTTGCTATCGCACTTGTTTGTGCCCGTCCGAAAGACAAAATAAAACTATCACTGAACTGATAGTCGCTTTGTTATTCAGATTGCGTGCGAATTATGATTGAACTGATCGAAATAGCAAAAATATTTCGAAGCTGCTATATTGGATTCCTCAAAATATATATGAATAAGTAATTACTTAAGAAGAGAATAAACGCAGAAAAAAAGAAATATTATTGAAAGTGTTTCACTTGGCACTGAATTGTTACATCTGTAAAATCTTCGTAATGTAATTATCCATTAGCTGATCTGTTAGATCTGTTAAAATCTTTGTAATGTTATTGGATTACCTTAAGCTGATCGAAATAGCTAAATTATTTCGATGCTGCAGTATTGTAAAAAAGAAATATTATTCAAAGTGTTTCACTTGACATTAACCCTTAGCTGAACTGTTTGATCTTCGTAATGTTATTGGACTATTTTGAGCTGATCGTAATACCAAATCAATAAGCAATTGCTTAAAAAGAGAATAAACGCAGAAATTCAAAATATATTACTTGGCATTATCCCTTAGCTGAGCTGTTTGATCTGTTCAAAACTTCGTTATTGGATTATGTTGTTAGGCCAATTTTATTGCGCATGTCTAGTTTGTGCTTTGACGTGTTCACTCTATATATTAAACTATTTATGCATAACCTCGCCATGGCTGAGAGACTTGTTGCAAATTTTACGTGCTGCGCTGACCCTGGTCGAGGGGAGGGCGGCGCGGTGCGGCGCGAGTGGGAGTAGCGCATAAAACTCTGAAAATCGACAGACTAAGGACAAGTGCGGCGAAGCGAGCAAACTAAAATGTCAACTTCTTAACCCCAACACAGGCGTATGCTGTGTGTGTGTGTGTGTGTGTGAGGGAGTGAGTGCGCGTGTGTGCGTGTTGTCATAAATCTCGCATATAACTGTTTTGCATAGACACGCCGTCCTACTTCAACGCATGCAGTCGTCGGCGTCGGCGTCGGCGTCGCTGCTACTGTTGTTGATTTTTATGAGTCTGCTGCGCTGCTGACGTCCACATTGGAGCTTTTTAAAGCTTTGTTGTTCTTGTTGTTGTTGCCGCTTGTTTTTGCAGTAGTTTTGCATTACATGAAAATGACCTACAAATAAATTTAGCGTTCAACGGGCGACGTCGACACTGCCAGACTAGCTGTGTACCCTGGCAAAAGCTGCTCTGCATGAAATGCCACATAACAGACTGCAACAACCCGATCGAAGTGTGTCTGTGTGGAGAGCATTGAAAAACTTGTTAAATTAAATATTTAAATTTCGAAATGACGCCGCCGACAGTCAAACAATATGACAAATAATAACAAACAACTAAATGCATAAAATTATATATAAATAAATGCAAATTGAATTACGGCACCAGGGGTACGCGACAAGGGGGGGCGGCGAGTGTCGCCTTTACCTACAAACACACTACAGTTGCAGTCGTAATTGATACGAGCAGTTGACTCGTGAATAGGAACGAGTGCACAGAAGGCAGCAGCAGCAACAGCTCTCCAGACAGGCCAATTTACATAATAATAGTAGTAATATGTATGGGAGAGTGTGTGCACAGACTTATCAGCTAGACGGTGAGCCTGGTTACATGTCGTCTTTATCTTGGCCTTGTTGAGAGCGGCAAGTCAAAGGGTTAGCGCCACAGCGACAGCGGGGGCGATGACTAACAGCTGTAAACTTAACAGCTGCAAAGCTGACAGCGCCCTAATCGCTTAACATGAGGCGATGTCTGTTATACACTTAACATTAGCGCGATGTCTGTTATATACATGAGTGCATGCGAGTTGATTTTACATTGAACAAAGAAGATTTTTATATTGAAGAAAATGCACAATAAATTTGGGTTCATTTACTTTACTAATATCTTTTTTATGTGGCCCTAAAGTCAAACCTGCCTCTGTATGTTATGCATGAATAGAAACATATTTATGTTATATAGATATGTAGTTTAAAATTAAATATAAGTGCAAATGTAATTTATATATAAATCATATATGTACTAAATATCATAATATATTAACTTAACAGCAAGCTCTTCACTTAACATTAACGTTAACGTTAAATTAATGTGCAAATAAAATTAATACACTGAGCAACAGTTAAGAAATTTCTAACGTCAAATTGAAAACAAAATATATCAAAAGGTAAACTTAACATTAACATTTACATGCTGTTAAAAGTATCGTTTTAAATTGAGTAAATTTGTATGAAAATGAATGCTAAAGAAGGCAAATTAAGATGAAGACATTAGCTCAGAATACTAAAGAAGAATAAAAGGAAAAGAGAATTGTAGAAGAATGAGCTTAGAATACTGAAAAAGAATAAAAGAGCAAGCAAACTAAAAAGAAATGTTACATGTAAGAAACAATAACAGAGAAACTTTTACAAATGTGAGGTAAACTCTGGATGTTTTGCTCTTTAACATTGACTTGAACATTAACATTGTTTTCACATGCTGTGCCTAATCGAATTTCCAGCCGAAACTCAATCAATTGGCAATGGAAATTGGCGAAACAGGAACAGCTGTTAACGATCTAGACGGCGAGACAACATTTAGTCGATCGATCGATATACATACATATATATGTGTGTGTATGTGTGGAGTAAGGCAGAGCGAGTCTGCGGCAGACAAGACGTGATTTCGAATCGTTTCGCTCGCCACTCGAGGAGGCGATAAGAAGAGGAAGCGAATTACGCAGAGACTACGACTCAGAACTCAAGCTCAAGTACAGAGACGTATTGATGTTTGGTTCTATTCGAAACTAGCACACGTCTGCCGCCCCTCTCTCTCTCTCTCTCTCAGTCTGGCTGTCTGTCTTTATCGCGGCGTTATTCAATGGGTGTCTGGGCAGTCGCAAGTCTCGATTGTCCATGTGCTGAAAAATCGAGTAAATATTTGCCAACTGAGAACACGATTTTACTATTTGTTTACAGACGTAATCAATACTGGAATGCAAATAGAAAAACAATGAGCTCGCAGTGCGACAAACGTCGATCCCGCCACACTCTGACACCATATAGATACATATATAGAAACGTATGTGCTGGACAGGCGTTGCAAGCACGTTCAGCTAGCCAAGCGATCCCGTGTAGTGTGTGCCGAAGCGAGACCAATAGACACAACACAATTTGAATATTTATGAGTTGTCGTGCGAGCAGTTTCAATGTTACGACTCTTTATGATTGAAATGCTGGCACAAACTGTGTGCAATTATCTCAATGATACCCTGCACAGCTCGACAGTTTAATACGATAGTCAAGAGTTCGTTTCGGGTCTAGAGAAATTTAGAAATTTCCTTATCGCACTGGCCCCATTTAGTTAATTGATTGCGCTGCGTAATCGTTTCGTCAAGTCACTCGATTATTATGCTAAAATTAAACAAGTGCCATATCATTGCAACCCATGCGCGAAAAGTGCGAATCATGCAAAGACAGACAATAAATAATCATTGCAATCCTTTTGTTTCCTGCGCCCTTTTCCCACCTAACAGCTCCATAACATGTGAGTAACAGCTGTTAAGTGAACTGCACAACAACAACAACAAAAAACACTGCAGCCAATTGGCTGCATTAAGTATTAAGTGTCTGTAAACAAAATTCGTTTGGCTTATTACTCATACGCCCTGTTGCATGGCCACTAATTAGCTGGCTGATATTACAATGCCTCGTACTACAGCGCGTCCGATAAACGTTTATCGCTATAAATAAATACTTGTACCCGTTTATCACTCAGACGGCGAACGCAAACGTGATCGACTGACTTCGCATTCTCTCTCCAGCGGGAATAATAAAAGCGTTACTCAAGCGCCGACTGTCTACAACTACATTGTAGCTCTGCATTTTCAACTTCATTCAAACGTACTTATTAAATAACTTATTTATTGCTTTAGCACTTATATTGTAGATTGCAATTTCTTCTGAATAATACAATCGTTTTATTTTGTAAGAACTTTCAGTCGTTTTGTATAGTCAAGGGATTTAATATTATCAATATTCAATTGTTTAGTCAGAGGATTCAATATAATCACTGTTTACAACTACATGGTGAATTTTCTACTTCATTAAACTCCTCTTATTAAATAACTTATTTATTGCTTTGCTACTTTTCTTGCAACTGTTGCTTACGAGTACATTAAGACTTAACATTTTATGTTGTATTATCATAAATATTATTGTGCATTATATAATAATTTTATTCGGTAAGAAGTTTCCGCATATTTTATATGTATTCAAGAGTTTAAAATAATTTGTTTTTTTTTATCAATATTCCTTTGTTTACAACTACATTTTGCATTTTCAACTTCATGAAAGCGTTCTTGTTAAATAACTTATTTATCGCTTTGCTACTTTTCCTGCAATAAACTTGCCTACATTAATTTACATTGTGGGTTTCATTCCAAGATATTCTTCAAAACAATATAAATATTTTAATTTGTATGAACTTTCAGCCTTTTTATGTAGTCAAGAGTTGAATTTAATTTTTAATCAATCTGTTATAAACACGAAAATGCTTGTTATATGTATTTAATTTGACTATTGCTGCTGATTAATTTATATGCGAGTTATGCAATTATTTATTAATTTGCTACTAATAAAATGAAAAATTCTTCGTTATATTTACTTATTGAATAGTTATAAAACCCAGACTTCTTTTGCAATATTTGGCTTTAAATATTTGTTTTGTCTCTATGTGTTTCTCTTGCTCTTTTCTATAAAAATTTGTTGTTCCAACTTTTTGTTATATAGTTAAGAGTTTAAATTCATTAAATTCATACTTTTATCAAGTAGTAATGAATACATAAAATATTTATAATATGCATAGAATTATTATTGTAACTGCTAATTATTTTATTATTAATAATATATGCATATATTTGTTTAATGTACTTTAAAATATTTTGGTTGTATTGTCTTGTATTATCTTTTCTATAAAATATTTAGTGTTTTTTTTTTTTGAGCTTTCGCTATTTTTAGTTGAGTTATTTTATGGGTTGCACTTTATTTTTTATCAATCAGTTATAAATAGACAAAATGTTTGTTTTATGTATCTAGTTTTATGATGGTTGCTGATAATGTTATATGAACTTATTATAATTGTTACTGACAAAATGCACACTTCGTTGGCTCTCAAATATTTCGTCAAACTTCAATAGATTTCTTCAAGATCTATATTATTGTTCTGTTCTTAGCATTTATGTATTTTGTTGTTTTGCTATTTTGCGTGGCAAAGGGCAAGCAATCGATCAGTTGAGCCGAGCTGGCGTCTGGCTTTTGGCTTTTGGCAGTTTCTGGTTTCGGGGTCTCACCCTTATTAATAATTTTTTTATTTGCCTTTTTAATATATTTTTTTTATTACGCGTTGGCGCGACACTAGCATTGGGCCGCACCTTCCACGCGTCTGTCTGCCGTCCACACACAAGCTCAAGCCAAGTAGAACCCATAAGCAAACGACATTCGATTGTTGTTGTTGTCTTTGTTGTCGTCGTTGTTTGCTCCAGGTGTGCGTGTGTGTCTGTGTGTGTGTGTGTGTTTGTGCTGTAGCGAGACGGGGCGAGTTGCTCGGGCAATAATTGTGTGTCTGTGTTCTCTATTTGCATAGCAATTTCGGTTGTATTTCATTTTATGTGTGTTTACTTTTCAGTTTTATGCCCATATGCGAAAATAAGAGCGCCGACCAGAAATATGAAATCATAAAAGAAACCAAAAACGACCAGCAACCAACGAGCGTTGCCAGGCAACGGATCCGCTAGTCTAGCGACTACCCTGTAAACTGTCAATTGTGGTGTAGTTTAGCCATCGATTTCAGCAATCGAAGTCCTATAAAAAGTGTGTTTCTATTGCAATACAATACAAATATTTATACTAAATAATTGTTGCAACAATTTATCAGTTGTTGTATAAGTAAATAAATGCTGTAGCGTGAGCTTAAAATGATGTGCAACAATTTGGGAAAATAAGACAAACAAAAAATATACTGAAATAATATCATAATAAAAGTTAAATTGAATTGAATAGATAAAATAATTAAAAAAAATACAAAATAAAGGAAAATAATATAAATTAAAAGAAAATAAAAAAATTAAATAAATAATAATTGAAATAAAATAAAATGAAATGAATATAATATATTAAATATTTAAATACAATTATTAAAAAAAATAATAATAAATAACTGAGATGAAATGAAATGAATAAAATTATTATTATTATAAATAAAATAAACTAAAATATAGTAAATATATAATTAAACAGTATAACTTAAAATACGTTAAAATACAATACAATAAATTCAAATATAATAAAGATATAATAAAAGAGAATTTATTATACAATAAAATAGATCAAAGTAAAATTGGATAAAATGAAATAAAATAACATTAAATAAATAATAAATAAAATGATGTGAAATAGAAATGAAACGAAATGAATAAATAATAAATAAAATAATTAAAGTAAATAAATGAAAGTAAAGGAGTCTACCGTAAGACTGTCTATCGCTGATGCTACCCCGCTTATGATCAAGTGAAGCGCTTCACGTGCTCCCGATCGAACCCTTCAATGTTGTGTCTGCGCTGTTGCAGCGCTGCAATCGACGCAGGAATAGAACGCAAAAGCCCCAAGCTTGACCCAGACGCCGGAGCGGGCAGAGCGGCATTATCAGCTTCGCACGCGTGCCGCGCTAACGGCTGGGCTGCTGGGGTGTGAAAACGCGACAGATAATGTGTCTGGCGGGGCGGTGGGCAGCAGGGGGGGGAGGTGAGGAAGACTGTGTGCTGGGCGCACCCTCGAGCGCACCTAGGCCAACTCGTTGCGCTGTGAGTGTGTGAGTGTGTGACTGTGTGGCTGTGTGTGTGTGGCGTTTTATTTATAGAAATAATCAAAAATTCAATGTGAAATCAATATTTGACATGGCGTTTACTCGAACTGTTAAACACAGCAAGCAAACCTCGAACCCTTCCCCCCACATTATTATTTATTGCGTTGAAAAGTTTCATTATCAAAAAAGAAAAGAAAATAGAAAAAGACAGACAACTGTGGTGTGCGTGTGTGTGTTTGTGTGTGATTTTGTTGGCGCAATTTGCATAAGGCAACGTCTGTTGTGGCCGCTGCAACTATGTTGTCAGCGACTGTGGCAAGCGCGGCACGGAGCAACAATGACACCAAATGCCAGTGCGAAAGTTTGCCGCCGATAACAGTGCACAGTGGGACGCACTTGCGCTGTGCCACGGCGCGTATGCGTAATGTGTAATGTAGGCAAACAAACGTTGCGCATACGCCGCGTAATCACTTCATAATTGACTACTTTGCGCAATTACTTGGCCCCACTGTGCGCGACCGAGCGCCGAAAACCAACAGCCCAAAAACAAAGAAAAAACAAAAAACAAAACAAATGCCATGCAAAACATTTTAAAATTCAAATCAACGCGATTTCGGTTTGTTTCCTTATTTTGTGTTTTGCACAGTTTCCAGCGCAGCTTTTGTATTTCTGCTTTTTGCTGCCGTTTCGCCGTTTTGCCGTTTCGCTCGCACTCTTCGCTTTTGTGTTATGCCGAATTTCTTGCCGTTTTTCTCTTTTAATTTCTGGTCACGTATTTGTTTTGTTTCGTTTTAGTTTCGGCAACAATATTGTGCCACGACAAAAGCAGCCGTCGCGCCGGCCACATGTCCGCGCTAAGCTGCGGCAACTGCACTGGTTAGACCTACAGTTCGAGCTCCTGCGGCTTCTGTTGCCGCTGCTGCTTCTGCTGCTGCTGCTGCTGTGGTTCGCTGCAGCGAAATTTCTGTAATTTGAGCCAATTACTGGCGGCCGCTTGTCATTTGCCCAACTGTGTTTTGCATTTGCAGCCACTGCACCGACTCTCAAAAATCAACTGAACTGAGCCACAAAGAGTTCCTTCCTGTTGTTTTATCAAAGGCCAAGTGATTGAGAATGCTTTGTGCTTACATCTAATGTTAGTGAAATTAAATTGTTGATTCAATCACTCGTCATTAAGTTGCATGTAATCATAACTCAATAAGCCTTTTGGCTATGACGAAAGGTTTACATTTAAATACATTATTGTTAAGGCACTTTTTTTAAACTATGTGAAAGATTTCAATAAACTACCATATACTATATACTACTATACTAAGCTGAGCGCTGAGTACTTACTCAATGTATATTGCAGTTGGAAGCCTGCTCAAAATGCCTCAATATTATATTTATACTTTGATGCACGAATAGCATTTGAGAAGACCTCCTCAATATCCACGGCGCTGTGCTTTGCTGCCAATCAAATTCAATCTGCATTTGCTGAAAGAAGTGTACACAAACTTGCTTAACTAAAAGTAAGTGCTTGGATGTGCTTAATGTGCTAAAATATGTGATAGATTGCATATGTTTAATATATAGAATTCATCAAAATATTTTAGGTTTTTTTACAATCACAAAAAGTGTCTACACAAAAATGTTGAGTTGCATTATTAAAAAGCTTTTACACAACTATATTTTTTGCTTCACTACTAAATAGTTTACCTAGTTACATTAAAACTAATATATATAGAAAACAATGCACGGCAGATAATTGAAGTAGCAGCTGAAAAGCATTTGACTTGTTAACAGTTCTTGCAAGTTAATTCAGCTATTAACTACTCTTAGTACCAAAAGTGTTTTCCTACGCAACTGACTAGAATAGCGCGTTGGATGCCATAAACTTAGCTTTTACAGGGTATTCCTTCAAGCGGCAACTGTGTGTGCTTCGCACCCACAACAAACTGCCTGCGGGCTGTTCAAGTTTGATTTAGGCGCTGCGGTGTTCAAATCGGGGCAGATCGGGGCAATCGTCCTTCTATTATGCTGCGAGTGCGCTTGCACATTTGCCAAATGCGAATACGTGATCTTCGCATTATAATTACTCTTTCGAGTCGTTGTTGTTGCTGTTGCTGTTGGTGTTGCTGTTGTTCCATTTGCCGTCGTTCGCTGTCTGCTGTCCGCTGTCCGCTGATTTCTGTTCTCGTATTCTTTATGGCCATGGCACATTTCACTGCCATTTCGTGCATTTAATGATTTTTTATTTGTGCTTCCTTTTGCGCTTGCGTTTTTATTTTTATTTTCTGCTCAATTTGATTTGACTGCTCTGCTATTGTTCGCTGTTCGTCGTTCTTCGTTCGTCGTTCGCTTCCCGTTCGTTCCCCGCTCTCGTCGTTATTAATTAGCCCCATGACTTTAATGGCACTTTAATTATTTCTTATAATTTTAAAGCCATTACGCGATTCATGAGCCAGCTGACAAAATTGTGGATGCTCAAATGCACTTATTAAAGCTGAGACAATTTCAATACTGAGCCACAAAGACAACGCTTTAAAACTCAATAGAAGACTTTAATTATCAGATGTCAGTCAAATTCTATTAAATTGAACATAATTCACTATTAAATCGAATTTCATTCACGAAGAAACAACTCGATTTTTATATGCCCAACTTTGCTGTGCTACAAATAGTAACACAGTGAAAACTCTCTAGGAGCAACAATGGAGATACGCTAAGCCATCAAAGCGAGTTTTTACTGTATTTCAAAGAGTGCAAACACTGCTTCCAACTGTAGTTTCGAATGTCAGAAAGTTATCGCAGCAGACTCTAAATATTTTACAAGCCATGCTTAATTTTCAATGTGAACTTTGCTGTGACTTTCGTTATCAGTGGCTTAAATTTGCAGCTATCAAATTGAAACTCATTGTGCACTCTATATTTAGTTCCGTTTACCACTGGATCGAGTGCAGTCGCAGTTAACAAAATGAGACATATAATATTACTTTTACTTGTTCTATTACTGATAGTTCAAACAATATTCTTCACTGCCGCAGCAACTCGCGATGAACTAAACTAATTGAAGATTGCGCTAACATTTTTTTAATTTCATTTTGTGCACATCTCAATTCAAACGACAAAACAAAGTTTAAGTAAATTGTAAAGCAACATTTGTGAAAAGCATTGAACTGAAGTTGAATCTTGTGGAAAACTATTATGAAATTAAACAAATTCACAGCAAACTTCTAAAGGAAATTTAGTTATGCACTAAACTTGGTTTAAATCAAAGGCGTCGCTGAGGAGACGATAAAAACATGAAATTCGCAACGTTTATTTGAGAATTTTAGATAATTGAGATTTACAACTCAATTGAAATTGTGTTAGAGCAGACGTAGGTTGCTTCCGGATATCTTTTAAATCGTATATTCTACGATTGAATATTGTAAAGATTATGGCAATAAATTAAATTTTTGCTTTCTTTCAAGTAGAAGAAGTGCCTTGAATGTTGAATCATCGGCGTCTATATTGCGTTAGATGCACAAGTTTCAATTAGCTGACAACTGCAATTGAAATCTATCTTGTAGTTGTCTTGAATTGTCAATAAAGTATCTCTGTATCTTAAGAACTAATTAGGTTTTTGACATGTCACATGACACATGACATGTCAACTTGCGCTGCACTGGTCCATGTTGATATAGTATTGAATTTGGATTGAATTGGAAATATTGTTAATTCATTTTGTTGCCAATTATTACCAACATTTCTAGCTTAAAGGAGATGCACTTAAACTACTATTTTATAGATAAATATGCAGCTGCTATCAAGCTCAATAATGATCTTGGCTAAGCTCCTTTTACATACGTTAAATTCAAGCGGACTTCACTATTAAAAGCAACGAAGATATTCTGAAACCTTGACATAACTTTTCAACGGCATGCTTCATCTTAATGTAATGTTCATGCTATAGCATTCTATATCATTTACCAAAAAACTAATCACACTTTTAATGTAAAGTTTATGGTATAGTAATCTATATCTCAATAACTGAGAAAACAATCAAAACTCAAGCTTTGATTATTTGAAATTGCAGTAAATAGGCTCAGCTTAAAACTTGTTCAATCTTCTAAACACAGATCGAAGGAAGTTTATAGAATAGTTATTTTAAATCGCTGTTTACTTCTGCCAGCATCATCTACAATCGATTGCCGCTAATTATTTAATGCTAGCAACAATAATTGAGGCGAGGAATATAACTTGTGTGGCAGTGTTGATTAGCCTGCCTGCCTCGCCCCGTCTGGCTTCACTTTCAGTCGAGCTGCCGCAAAGTTGGTCAGCAGTTGCAGTTGCAGTGCGGTTCTGACTCCAGTGCTGTCCCATTAGGGCAACAAATTAGTTGCAAGCTCGCCGACTGGCGTTGCAACAACTGGCAGCAACGCGCCACATAATTTACGAGGCAGCAATCGCAGGCGAGTATCGTAATAGCTGGTAACAGCGTTTGTGCATTTGCTTTCGCCATAAATCATATTGGAAAAGTAAGCACACACACTCTCCCCATCCCGCTCACTCTTCCTCTTTTGGCATACATATGTGCTCTCTCTCTCTCTCTCTCTCTGTTGCTTTCGCACTCGTTGCGCTTTCCGCTTGCACTTGAGCAACTTTGTCGAGTTATTTCTTGGCTTGCACATCGCATTATTCCTGTCGTTGCTGGCGTTGTTATTGTTGCCAGTGTTGCGAAAGGCTCTCAGCTAATTGATTTACAACACTTATCGCAGCGCCTCCCAATG
The DNA here is from genome assembly GCA_035046165.1 of Drosophila rubida. Taxonomy (NCBI): domain Eukaryota; kingdom Metazoa; phylum Arthropoda; class Insecta; order Diptera; family Drosophilidae; genus Drosophila; species Drosophila rubida. Next base: position 26,389,675 of record JAWNOF010000021.1, on the reverse strand, counting down.
CGGAAAAGCTGAACACATCTCCAGTATAGGGTATAAAAGCTATGTAACTGTATAATATGCAATATGTAATATGTATATAACACTCTATATCAATTTATCTAAATATCAATGAATCTCACCTCATATGCATCTAAATATATAAGTAGCCAAGTCTTTATATAACACTGTATCTACTGTATATATATATATATATATATATGTAGTGCAGTATATTTGTATCAATATATTTATCTATCTATGTATTCTAAGTATCTATGTAACAATATATCTATTTATCTATGTATTCTGTCAATTGCATCTATATAGCTTTGTGCTATATATCTCTGTATCTATGTAAAATTTATGTCTGAAACTCTATGTCAATTTATCAATGAATCTCTGCATCTAGGTCTTCAATTCTCTATGTAATACTATGTTATATCTATGTATCTACATAATGTGTATATCTATGTATCGGTATCAATGTATCTATGTAGCTCTGTATTCTATCTAACTATATATCTATGTAAACTGTAACTCTGTTTCTGTCTATATATGTATGCATATCAATTTGTCTATATCTCAATGAATCTCTGTATCTTTGCATTTACACATTCATGTCGCTCTAATAATGTATCTATGTGTCTATGTAGCGCTGTATTTTTGAATGAATGTAGCTATGTATCTGTGTATTCTATGTATATTTGTGTCTAACAATGTTTCTATTTATCTTTGTATCATGTATCGTTGTATCTATGTATCTATGTATCTATACATCTATATATATATCTATCTATCTTTGTATCTTTGTAATATGTAGCTCTGATTCTATGCAATATGCATGTTTGAAACTCTATGTCAATTTATCTACATATCAATGAATCTCTTTGTTTAAACTTTCCAGTCGCTGTAATAATGTAGCTATAAGTCTACACTGTAGCACTGTGTCTATGTAGCTCTGTATCTATGACTCTGTGTAACATTCATATCATTGTAGCTTTGCATCTATGTAGCAAAGTGTATTGATATCTATATATCTATTTATCTAGCGCTTCAACTATGTATCTCGATCTATCCCATGCTTTCCTACGTATCTATGTATCAGTATAACAAAGTATTTAGCTTAATTCTATTTAACTATGTGAGCATGTACTATATTTATATATTCTTGTACCAAGTATTCAAGTAACAATGTATTTATGCCTCTATGTGTCTATGTATCTAAACAACTATGTATCGCTGTAACTATATATCGTTGTATATACAACTAGATCTACATCTACATACAAATTTACTACTAAAAGTAGTTGCACATAAATCTCATATATACGCAAAAAAGGGTATCCAATGAGCTGCCCCGGACTGTTGCTTCAGTTTCTTGCGAAGTGCCCGCTGAAGGGCTTCGCGGGAAGCTGTTGGGGAGGGGAGCTAGCTGGGACTTGCTCAACGTGCGATTGTGTGACAATCGCGCTGGCACTGCGAGCATGGGTATGAGTGTTCTGCTCGCCACCACTTGGCTATCTCTATGTGCGTATAGTACATGCACATATATATAGTATATACATATATGTTTGCTAGGCTGCTTATCAGCAGATGTGGAGCTGCGTGTGGGGCTCCCTGGGGCCGCGTTGGGGTGTCGCGAACTGTTTGCGAAAATAATTTATGGCAAACTGTTGATTGTTGACATGGGGGCCCCTGAGCTCAACTTAAAGCCGCTCACACTACGACTGTGTGTGTGTGTGTGTGTGTGTGTGTGTGTAGAATTTATCATTAGTTTTATACATTTGTTGTTGTGTCGCTTAACGAAACGAAACGAAATGCGACGAGCAAAACAAAAGCGACAACAAGCAGCTCCAAGCTCCCAGCTGCCTGTTGATGGTCGATGCTCGATGGGTTTCGAGCAGACTAAAACATTGCGTCATTCACGGCAATATTGTAGCTGTAGTACCCCCGATCTATAGCCCTCACGCCTGCCAACTCCGCCAGACGGCGATCGCAGCACGTTGCGCTGTTTTGTTTCCTAGAAAAACGCCGCGAATTCCGCGAAGCAACGAACGCGACGCGACGCTACTCGCAGCGGGCAACAAAGCAATCATCAAACTTGTCGTTGATGTCGCACATGACATATAGGGAACACATCTCTGGCTGTGTATCTGCGTGCACAGAACAAGTCTGATATTCTGATATTGCCATGTCGCCATCTAATTGCGGAAAGGCAATTGAAGAAAGCGAGATACAAATGTATCTAGATTGACAGCATGATATTCCACAGTTATCGGCAAATTATGCGATCTACAAGTTATATTTAGAAAGCTGAGAAGAATTGTAGATGGGAACAGAATAGTTGTAGTCAGCAATGCATGTGTTATCGTGATTATCAGTATTATTGATATCTATTGTTATTACTGTGATTATCATTATCATTAGCATTAGCATTAGCATTAGCATTATTATTATTATTATTATTATTATTATTATTATTATTATTATTATTATTATTATTATTATTATTATTATTATTATTATTATTATTATTATTATTATTATTATTATTATTATTATTATTATTATTATTATTATTATTATTATTATTATTATTATTATTATTATTATTATTATTATTATTATTATTATTATTATTATTATTATTATTATTATTATTATTATTATTATTATTATTATTATTATTATTATTATTATTATTATTATTATTATTATTATTATTATTATTATTATTATTATTATTATTATTATTATTATTATTATTATTATTATTATTATTATTATTATTATTATTATTATTATTATTATTATTATTATTATTATTATTATTATTATTATTATTATTATTATTATTATTATTATTATTATTATTATTATTATTATTATTATTATTATTATTATTATTATTATTATTATTATTATTATTATTATTATTATTATTATTATTATTATTATTATTATTATTATTATTATTATTATTATTATTATTATTATTATTATTATTATTATTATTATTACTATTATTATTATTATTATTATTATCACTTTTATTACTTCTTTTCATTATTATTAACATTATAATTATTGATGTTCTTGTTATTGGATGCTAATTGAATCTGCTGCTCATAAAGCTGCCAGCAAATTGGAGTAGATTTGTCAGTCGGTTTGCTCAGCTCATTAGGACACTCAAATTGCGCATACGCCGCGTTGTGCCGTCGCAGTGAAAGTGAAACGCGGAAATAATGCAAAGCTGCTACGAATTTGTAAATTTGGCAAGAAATAAAGCGATGCAAAACAATTGAAAAACACTAATTGGATTCATTGCGACCTTGAGCTAAATACGCACACACAGACAATCAGTTGTGTGTTCATTCAATACGCCTTATCAGCAGACGTTTACTTGTTATCAATGAGCGCACTCAACAAACAGCACAAAGCGCACTCGCCTGGTCGGCTTTGCTGTGATCGTATACCCTGTAAGCTGTGGAACGTGGATTATTATTTGGCCATTAGAGAGATTCGTTTTCGTTTTCGTTTTGTTTGACGCTGCGCTGTTGTCTGCGTTACAGCTGAGAGCATTTTTGATTTATGATCAAAACAAGCGGCAATTGTTTCGTTTTCGATCGCAAGACCAACAACGAGCTCCATTGTGTCGAGTGCCCCAGAAGCGAGCGCTAGAAATGCGCAATAGGCTGAGCTTTGCGATTCGCCAAGTAAACAGCTTGTAGAAAAGTCAGAACGATTCAGTGATATCTATATATATATAGGTATATACCCACCTTGAGCCAGTGTAAAAAGTCGTTGGAGTATCATTTTCAAAATGAAATAATTCAACAGAGTGTGTGTGTGGTTTATTAGTTAACTTTAGATCAATTCAAATTAGTTTCAGTAACAAAATTGGTAATAGATATACACTTAGCGACTAATTAGAAATTGTCTGCTCCTCCATTCTATGTACACAGAGCGCTTTAAGTTGGATGCATATGCGAAGTAAAAAGTAGCGTTTGGCATATGATCCGATACGTCCGCTAGACAAATTGACTTAATTCTGTACATTGTACGTTTTACATTGTGGCTACAGTTTGCTCCTTCATATCGAAAATATATATATTTATATATAGATGTATTAATGCATAAGATAACAACGCTTAAATGACTACAAAATAAAGGCACCTGAGTTCAAAGTGTTGTTTGCCAAACTAAATGGTAAATAAACATAAAACTGCACAAATCGCTCGTCTAACTAAGTAGGTAGCTGGTACTTGTTTAATTCATATTTAATGGTATGTTGATTCCGATCTATATATATAGATTGACAAATGTATATATATGCTCTGCTGCTGTTCATCTGCTGCTGTGGGTGTCGCTGACTGATTGTTGGCTGACTAAACACATCGCTCACCGCTTGATATGTCGCTCGCTTAAAGTACTTAAATGGTCTTTGTCCCTGAATGAAATGCGCTTGGCTAAATCCCCTTCCCTATCCCCCCCCATCCCCCAGGCCCCCGTGTTACCCGCCCCTATCCACATTAATTAACTCGCTCGCTCTCTGACTTGGCTGACTAGTGCGTTCTCTGGATTGGATATACCCCTCAATTACGATTCTATGTTGTGTTTTGTGTTTAACTACAAGCCGCGTCGCCGCGTTGATGCCTCACTGCATCTTGTAGAGCTGCGGCGGCTCCTTGGAGGC